>CM063286.1:16000000-16650000 GCA_032173965.1 Sitta carolinensis | reverse complement strand
TTCCCCCAGCTGGACAACAGGAAAGCACCTGGTGTCCATGGGGAAAGCTGTCATGGCTCTGCAATTCCCTCCCTGCAGCGCCCCAGGCACTACCAGGAGTTTTTAAATCACTGTTCCCTCAACCATCCTCTTTTTATTTGGGCCTTGTAGAAGGGAGATTTCTCCCTGCTATTTTTAAACTGGAGCCCTTACAGATGCCAACCTTTGCAGACCAGCTGGCAGCTGGGATGGTGCCCCTGGGAAGGCACCAGAGCCACAGGGATGCTCAGCCTCCTGTGGCACAGCTCTGGATGAAAAGGAGCTTTCCTTGCTTTCCTCCACTTCCCATCCTCAGCGCTGGAAAGAATTCCAGACTCAGAGGGACCCAAGGGACATTCTGCAGAGAAAACTGTGGGCAGCTGATACACTGGGGTAATTCTGCAACTGAAAGCTGGAGGGACTTCCCTTTGTTTTGGCTTTTTTCAGGGTTTTTTTAGTGTCCTGCTTGAAATTCTCTTTTTTCCAGTAGTGCCTCTGGAAAATTAGCAGCAGAGATTTGCTCTGAGCTTGTAAGCTCCTGTCTGCATTCATTTGCAAGCACTGATAGGAGATTTTTTTTGTGTCTGTGTGCGCCTCGCTTCTGAAGGACCACGAGTGGGATGAAGGTCCCACAGCAGCAATTCCTCACTCAGCTTCCATTCACTGCTTGAGAGTTTGGCACAGAATGTACTGAGCCCAAAGAAGGGGTGCACACACCCCCAAAAGCTCTGTGCCATCTGGATCTACCCTCTCAGAGCTGTGCTGCTGACACTGACAGGACATCAATCCCTGCAGCAGCCACTGACATCAGCCACGAGCCTGGCCAGGGGAACAGAGCAGCCTCACAAATGATTAAACCCAGAGGAAACCATGCTCAAATCCAGGGCAAAACCAGCCCAAAACCAGCTGGGAGAAGGAAGCACAAGGAGATTTTGAGGTGGATGGTAAAGCAGGAAAAATTATGGTGGTGTGGTGGTTGTGCTGAGCACCAGGCCAGGCTGAGAGGGCATCTCCTCCACCAGGGAGGAACAGCAGCCTGGCCAGGGCCTCCTGCAATCTTAGATTGATCTCCCCCATTTTCCATCACCACAGGATCTCACAATGTGCAGCATTCCACACTGTGGAAGAGCAATTCACCTCAGAGCAGCTCAGCATGCTCAGTCCCTTCCAGCAGGGGAGCTGAGCAGGTTTTCCTTGGCTGGTCAAGTTTTCATAAACATAATTTAATCCCAGCTTCCAAAGCCAAGCCCTGAGCTCAGCTGGGATTGTCACACTGACTCCAGAGCACGTGGATAATTCCCACAGCCCGTGCAGATGAGTTAAGCAATTGAAAAGGGAGACACTGGGGTTTGCAGCAGCACCAGCATCCCTCCCTTCCCAGGATGCACATCCACTCCTCCCAGGAAAGCATCTCTGCCCGGGCAGGCTTCAGCCCAAGCCACTCCTCTGGGAGTTTGTCTTCCAGACCTTGACACCCAGGATCACCACCAGGATGGTGTCTTAACTGAGAGGTAAGGGGAGCAGTTTCTGCATTTCCATTTCATTTTCCACTGCATTTCCCACCCACGTCCTTCTGTGGGCAGCCCTGTGGCATTCCTGGGAATAGCTTTGGGATAACCACAGCCAGACCTGGCAGAAATCAGTCTCCCTTCTCACATACTCATACTGACTTTCTGTGTTCTACACACACCCCAGCCCTGAGCAGGCTCTACTAGAGGGTGAAGGCTGCTCACTCTCTGCCTTTGCAAGGGACCAGCCTCAGGGAGGGGGGTTTGGAGGAAGAAATCACTGGACAATGAACTGACAGCTCAGGTTCCTCATTAGGTGTCCTGGTTAGGGGAAAATTTGGGAAGAAACCAAATGAAAAAAAGAAATGGTGTTCCTCTAGAAAGCAAATCCAAACAGCGCCTCCCTGAAATTGTTTTGGGGAAAAAATTCTCATTCACTCTTAGATCCAGTTTTAAATGTGCAAAACTTATTTCTGAGCTAAACACGATGAATGGGGATACAATTCAGCATCAACCCAGGACATGAGGTGTGAGAGCCTGAGCTGAGAGCTGTGGAGCCCAGGCACTCTCCAGCAATGTGTTCATGGCATGGGAGGAGTCCCAGCAATCCTGGGCCCTGGGTTAAAGCCAGGCCTAGGAGCTGCCAGCTCAGCCTAAAGCCCTGCCTGCAGCCCCTGCTCTGGGACAGGGCATTACAGATTTGATTACAGATTAGATATTTTTCATTGCTGAGTATCTTAATACCCAACAACCAATCACATCACACACAATCCCTTTACCATCACCTAGAGCCCATCAAACTACTGATATTACCAGATTATGGCAGTAACCAGCCCAGCACAGCAGTTAGGATGTTGCATTTTAAGCTTAAAACTTGTTTTTCTGTTTTTCTGCAGTGGAAAAGTCTTCTTCCTTCGTAAAAACATGTTTTCTGTTTGCCTGTGCTTTTTGAGATTTATCTTTACTTGGTAAAAATGTGCTCTTGTTTATAGACAACTTATCCTTTGCTCTTAGCTGTAAAATCTCTTTGCAACTCATCTCAACCTTTGTCCAGTGACCACCAGCTCAGCAATCTTTATTTTCAGACATCTTTTGTTCTTCTCTATCAAAACCTGCTTTAACTTCTAGAGAACTTTCGGCTGAGCATTCAGACTTGCAAAACTTCCCTGTTAAACTTCCATCTTCCCCAACATCTAGGCAATACTGAAAAGAGGAAGGTGCTATGGGATCCCGAAAAAAACCTCACACCTGCACAGAACAGCAATTATTCCTCAATTAGAGGAAAGTTAAGGACCAAAAGCTCCCATGGCATTTCTCTCCTACAGGAGAAATGCAGATTGTGCCACCTCAGAGAATTACTGGATGTGAGGGAAAGACAGGAATATTTACTCTGCCTGCTCTTCCCAAGGGCCAAGGACAGGTACATGGATGCTGCTCACCCTGGAAACACAAAGAGATTTGGGAGCAGAATTCCAGGGAAGGCTGCAGGACACAGAGCATCCCACCTGCAGAGAGCACAGCACCACCATCCTCTGCCTGGTGCAGCAAACTGGGCAAAGTTCACTCAGGAATAAAGAGAAAATGAGATAAAAGACAAGCCTGGCATCCCAGAAGAGGAATCAGCCCAGTGCCACAGGATTGTGATGTGCACCAGCTCTCAGCTTAAACCAACAGGGGCATGGGAGTTCCAGACACAGAGTAAAATTCCAGCTACAGAAAAACATCCCTGCTGCTGGATTTTGCTGCTGGATTTTGATTTCTCTCTAGGTTGGTACAAACACTCTGCCACCCCCCAGACATCAGGAAAAAACAGCTATAAACAACTGTCAGGTCTTCTCTTTATGCACAGAGGTTTATATTCCCTCAAACTCCCAAATAACAGCATATTCTGTTACACTGGCCAAAAATAACCTTGAAAATATGCAAAGAGTTATGATTTCTGACCTTCAAAATGTTGTAGTTGTGACATTTCACTTTGTTATTCCAGCCGTGGACAAATGGTTCTGCTAAAATATCTGTCATAAAGTAGTCCCCTAGGCCCAGACCACAATAATCTTTTTTAGCAACTAAAAAGGTTCTGCTAAACCATTATGAACTTAACTCCAGCCAGGAAAAAAATGGAAGAGCTGGAGCATCAAGGCAGCAACTACTCTTGTTAAATTGGTCTCAATTTTTCAAGGATCCTGTTGAACATTACAGAGGTCACAGCCTGTGCCACTGTGAAAACCTAAAAAGTCTCTAAAACCCACGGAGTTTAATAAGGAATGCCATATTCCCAAATTGCCTCAAATGTTTTACAGGGTGTTACGACTTTCAGTTTTACAGTTCCAAAACACTAACCAAATAAAAAGTCTGTTTCTCCCAGATTTTCAAGGTTCATTTTTTTAAAAGGCCAGAGGCACAAACTGTTCCTGGGAGCCAGGAAAGCCTCAGCCTTCAGCTTCCATCCCTGATCCAGCTTTCCTTCCCAGCTCTCAGGGTTTGTCCTCCCTCTGCACAAGAGCTGATTCCCCTGCTAACCTGGTGCCTTTCACTTTTTTCAGCTTTCCTCCTCATGGAATCATGGAATGGTTTGGCTTGGAAGTGTATTTAATGCTCGTCTTGCTCAGGCTGTGGGCAGGGACATTTTCCACAGTCCCAGGCTGCTCCAACCTGGCCTTGGACACTTCCAGGGATCCAGGGGCAGCCACAGCTTCCCTGGGCAATGATGTTCCAAACGCCCAAAAGCTCTTCTTGCATTTTGGAGATAAAACTTCTCCTAAAAATATGAATTCACCTGAATGGGACCCTTCAGGCTGAACAGCATCAGATGATGATGCTCAGGATCCCATGGGATCTGGTGCCCCTTCCCTGGGCTGCAGTTTCCCTAAATCTCCCCCATGGAGGTCCCTACTGTCCATAAGCATGGTCTGAATGGACTAAAGTGGGTTTTTATCTTGTTCTCCCTCCTCCTGCCCTCGTGGCTCTTCCCTGGCAGCCCTGGTGAGGCTGTGCCACCCCAATCTGTGATGGACACCACAGGCAATCCCTGGGCTCAGGGCAGCTCCAGCCCTGGCCTTGACAAATATCTGCAAACAGGGACAGGAATTGTGGCAATGATGGTGCTGGTGGCTCCTGTCCAGCTGGACTGAAGCTGTGACATTCCTTGGGGTCAAACTGTGGCTTTCCAGGCACTACCAGTGGATTTACACTCTTCATCTACTCAGTGTAGGGCCTGTAAAATTCCATCTTTCTTTCTGTGCTGCCCTTCCCTCCCAGATTAATTTTATTAACAGCTCTTTTTATGGGCACCATAAAGCACCATTCCACATTTGGGCACTGTTTAAGAGGATAAATTTCTACAGGGACCTTCTGGGATCTGAGGGTGACTCTTTAAGCACATTCCTGGTCTTCCTCACTGGATCACATCCTCTTTGTCCCCTTCAAAGGAAGCCTGACCTGTGACACAGTCAGGTATTGAAATATTGCAGCTGCTTTCTCCAGGGTGCAGATATTGAACATAACCACCCCCAAAATTCAAGCAAGGATGCTCAGGACCCGTGGTCTTCAGGTCCTTTGGGTCAGCTCAAAGCAGCTGCTGGAAAACCTATCTAAATGCTGATTTTTTTGGATTTCTACTCTACCTTCCCCCCTCATGTTCCCCAAATAAAACCCAATGCCTTATTTCCCACTGACTGACAGCTCTGCAGTTCAGCAAATTAACAAACCCATGCACGACTGTGCCTTGATTACTCCCTCTCTGTTATTATGAAAGAAAATGTCAAATCCTTTAATTGAGCTCTTTCAGGAGCCTTGGAGCAGGTTAGGAGCAGTTTCTCACCTCAGAAAGAAGCAGCTCCCAGGGGCTGCTCCACACAGAGCCCCAGATCCCAGTGCTGATCCCAGCAGAGCTGCACTCCAAATCCTGCCAGGCTGACTCCCAGCACTCAGGCCAAATCTCTGCTGCCTGGCACTGAAATTCTGATCAGATACAGAGACTTTAGGCTGGATTTTCATCTTGATGCTGAGCTGCAAATACCAGCTCTGGGTAAGCTGAGCTCTCCAGAGACACCCATGCAGCTCAGGGGTCACTGCTGCGGTGTCACCTCAGATTAAGGTGTCACCACAGGCCAGCCCTAAGCCCCTGCCTCATTCATGTCACAGGTTTTTCACTCTCCATGATGCAGCCTGGTGCACCCAGTGCTGGTGTTGCCAGCATGCAGCCCCATGGCTCCAACTCAAGATATTAATGAACTTTTGATGGAGCACTTGGCTCCTGCAAGTCCCAGGGGATGTTTTCCAGGGAGCAAGTGAGCCCACGCTGCGGGCTGGGGACAGCCCAGCCCTGGTGCTCAGCCCTGCCAGGAAAGCAGAGCCAGCAGCACAGTCCTGGCGTGTCACTGCCTCCATCCATCCCTCAGCACGGAGAAACATCCTCTCTGATCCTTGCACAGGGATCAAATGCTGCTCTCCTCCTCTCCAGCACTGTTTGGAGTGCTGCAGGTTTGCTCCAACCACAGCCATGCTCGCTGCTAAATCTTGAGCGTCTCGCTCCCTCCTCCTCTCCCTCGGAATTTTTCCTCCCCTGTTCCAGCCAATCCTGCAGGGAAAATTCCAGCCTGAGCTTCATTAGTATAAGATATAAAAATAGAAGTGCATTATCTTTTGTAGTTCTCTCAGTTGCTTCAGCGGCAGCATGAAGGTAAAATAATTAAATGTTTGTCTGGTGATAAAAACAAGCCCAACAGGACAGACTGGGCTGGGATTTTCTGGAAGCTCAGCGTGGAGATCTGGGGGCTCTTGTGCTCCACAGACTTTGCCCTCCCCACTCTCCATAGCTACCAAAAGGATGATGATGCCTCCCTCCCTCCTTCCCTCCTCCTCAGCTCCAAAATAAACACAGGATGGAGGCTTCGGGAGAAGCTGGCAAATGCCTCTGCAAAGCACAGAGCTCCCACAAGAACTTTTCCTGCCATCTCCCCAAAGCCTGCCTGGCAATTCCCTCAGCACCTCCAGCAGCTCTCCCGGAGCCAGCAGAGCTGCAGGAGGGGCGGGTGCCTGTGTGGACCAAGGTCAACACAGGAGATGTTCACAAAACATTAGAGAGTTGACTTGATCCTTCATCAAAATACTTTCTGCTTTTCCTTCCTAACACTTCACTGCCCACGATGTGCCAGGCTGAGCCGATGTGACAAACTGTCGAAACACATTTTTTTTAACAGAAAAAAAAAAAAAAATTAAACCTAGACTTTAAAGGTAAAACTGCCCCCCTTTGAGTCCCTCTATCATATGTGACATCCTGCTGGGAAAAAAGGGCTCTGAGAGCAACTTGCTGGGAAAAGGCTCCAATGAACTGGTAAGAGCTCCAGTCTGCAGGGAGCTCCTGGGCTTCACCTTGTCTTTTAAGCTCCCATTAGTTAATAAAAGCAACCAGAGAGGTGCAAAAGCACCTGAGCATTTGACCAATGTCCAGACACAAACCTACCATAAGATGCTGCTCATTGACTCCATGAAGTAACCAGCAAACATTCCCTAAATCCTTCTGCTGGCACCAGCAAAAAAAATACCTGCTGCCAAAGGGAAAGGACCATCATTTCTCCCTCTCCAAATTCCCCCTCTGTTCCTGCTGCTGTGTTGGTAATGACCTATCTACCACCGGGCTGTGCAGGGTGGCAAATCCCACCCAGCCCCCAGTGCCCTGAGACTGCTATTGATGAGCTCCGGGTTGATGGAAAGGAAATTAGTTGAGTTTAAGGGCTGCTGGCACTCTCTCTGGAGAAATGCCAGGGAATTTTTAGACAGTCTTCAAGCCAACAATGAAATGCCATGGATGTGAGTCAGAGGGGATGTGAGCATCTCCGTGGGAATCTGGGAGCAGCCAGCTCCGTCTGGACAGGCGACAGCCCTGCCCAAAGGATGAGCTGAGAGCCCAGGGGTGCAAATCCACTCACCTGGGACTCTGGAGCTGCACCCAGCTCCATGCACACCTGCATGCACAGAGGGTCACCTTTGGTCACACTGCCCTGGGGGCCCCCAGCACCTGGGCAGCTCATTTCGGATGTGTGGGGCTGCAAATCAATGCCTCACTCACGTCTGTGTGTTTGCAACATGTAACAGCTACAGAATTTTGATATTCTCAGCTTATAAATACATCAGGTAGTAAAAAACAGACTTTTCTTGGGTGGAAAAGGCAGCGAGTGTGTGTAAAAGCAGCTACAAACACCTGGCCATATTGCTTAATATAGACTCCAAAGAGACTAAACCGTTATGTTTGCCTCCAAAAACTAGCTACATAATTACTTTTATTTCAAAAGGATTCCCCTGGAAGTGGAGTGGTTTGAATTACTGGCATCTTATGTCAAAGCATGACAGTGCAGGACAAAAAAATTCAAACCTGATGGCTGAAAAAACCCTGTGATTTCCTAACACATTGGAAAGCTCTGAAGTTTTAGCTAACCAAGAATCTGGTTCATGATTTTAAAGGTCTTGGGCTCGTGGCCAAAATCCCAGAGTCTTCCCTGTGAACTCCACTTTTGGGTCCATCAGGATGAAAAAGATCCCAGGAGTTCCAGCTCACATTTAAAATGGCTGGAGCTACTGCAGGGGAAGAGGAGGGGGGGAAAGCCTCTTCTGTATTTATGCACCAACAGCAGGTAGGGAGAGGTTTTGAGCAGCACAGGATGCAACAGAATTATCTAAGAATTAAGGCTTATTTAATATTAAAGAAGAACCCAGTGCTCTTGGTAATGAATACAGGAGCCCTTTTAAAAATCAGACCTTGAAGCTGCTGGCCACAGATAAGGCTCCCTGGCCCTGTCTGCAGCACCCCAGCTACTCCAGCACTGCTTGTGCTTCCCAAGGTCATCCATAAATCCAGAGCACTTCTGGCCACACCACACACACCAGGGAGGCTGAGCCAGGCTGCTGAACCACCAAGATAAATCCTGCTCCTGCAGCCAATCCACCTCCATCAATCTTCCCCAAAGCAGTAATGAAAACACGGATTTGCAGGATCTCACTCACTTGTTTCTCCTCCTTTAGGACCAGGGCCAAACACAAGACCCTTCTGCTGCTCCTGGCATCTCCAACTACAGCCTGAACCAAATCACCACCAAAGCAAAGCCTGACCTTTCCATCCAGCAGCTTCCCAGAGCTCTGGGGCCACGGGACACTGCAGCAAGGGATGGATGATGGAGGGATGGATGGATGGATGATGGATGGATGATGGATGGAGGGATGGATGATGGATGGATGATGGATGGATGGATGATGGATGGATGGATGGAGATGGATCAGGATGGATGGATGGAGGATGGATGATGGATGGATGGATGGATGGATGGATGGATGGATGGATGGATGGATGGATGGATGGATGATGGATGGATGGATGATGGATGATGGATTGGATGATGGATGGAATGGATGGATGGATGGATGATGGATGGATGGATGGATGGATGATGGATGGATGGATGGATGGATGGATGGATGGAATGGGATGGATGGATGGATGGATGGATGGAGATGGATGGATGGATGGATGGATGGATGGATGGATGGATGGATGGATGGATGGATGGATGATGTGGATGGATGGATGGATGGATGGATGGATGGATGGATGGGATGGATGGATGGATGGATGGATGGATGGATGGATGGATGGATGGATGGAGGATGGATGGATGATGGAGGATGGATGGATGGATGATGGATGGATGATGGATGGATGGATGGATGGATGTGGATGGATGGATGGATGGATGGAAGTGATGGATGGATGGATGGATGGATGATGTGGATGATGATGGATGGTGATGGATGAGATGGATGAATGATTATGGCATGGATGGATCCTGATGGATCCATGATGATGGAAGACACCACTGCCCAGCTTTCCAGCACAGCCAAACTGGCAAATCCTCCCATCCATTAAAGGCTTGGACCCACTCCAGGTAATAACAATAAAACAGTAAAACAATAAAACACTGCCTCCCCTTGCTCCAGTCTCACCCACAGCCCATTTCCAGAGCCCTTCTATTCCTGACTCCCTCTGTCCTGGGGAGGTTTGCTGCCCCTCCCTGCAATTATCACCAGAATAAACTCTCTTTTGGGCACTATTTTGGCAGCTGTTCCTGCCCAGAGGTGCCTGCAGGAAGAGCCGTGCCTCTTGGAATTCGAGGGCTCTGGGCTCCAAAAAACAGATTTGAATGCTCTGTTCTGCTCTCAACCAAAGCAAGACTGTCCCTTTGAGAACCAGTTCTGGTATTTTCTCTAACCCCACGAGAACTGAGCCACATGAAGACACTTCAGTTATTTTCCAGAAATACAAACCCATGGCCTAGTGGAGTACATTTTCTGCATGTTCTAATTTGTCCTGACCTCCAGCCCCAGATTTCCCTTTATAACACACTCCTCTATTCTTAGTCGTACCTCCTGCATTGTATCCTTCCCCCTCTTCCAGCTGCACTCTCTCCATTCGGAAAAGCCTGAATCTTTCCTTTCCCTGCCTCCCTGCCAGACTGAGGATGACTCCTTTGCAAGCAATCCCATCGGATTCATCCCATCCCAACCTGCTGCAAACCCTGCCCCCGTTTCTCTCTGCTGCTCCAAGCCAGTGTACTCAACACAAACACATTTAACACCCTGCAGTGACCCAGACAGTGACTCTGCATTAGGACATATTAATGCCCAGCACCATTATTTAGAGCTGGACTCATTTCTTCACTTCTGGAGAAGGTACAACACCTGATGAGAGCATCAAAACTCATCAGCTGCCGAGATGTTCCCCCTCTCCCTGAAAACGAAACCCACAGCAGTTTTGGCTGGTGTTTTTATGCCACAAACTTCCACCAACTTGTCAGGGAAACAAAAAAGCAGCTATAAACAATACAAAAAATTCCCACTGGGGCGAGGCGGGGGTTGGGAGGAGCTCTAATTTTTATTAACTTTTGCATTTAAATCATCAAACTGCGTTAGGACAAATTAATGTCCAGCTGGCATTTAGAGCTGCACTCATTTCTTCCCCTCTGGAGAAGGTACAACACCTGACATGAGCATTAAAAAGCGAGCAGGTGCTGGGATTTTCCTCCTCTAGAGAGAAAACCAAACCCACAGCAGTTTTTGCTGATGTTTTTCTGACACAAACTTCCACCAACTTGTCAGAGTTAAAAAAAAAAAAAAAAAAAAAAAAAAGGGCAGCAAATTCCCACTGCAGTGAGGAAGGGGTTGGTAGGGGAGCGACATGGTGAGGAGGACAAGCTTGGAAGCCAAGAGGGGGGTCAGGGGGGATGCTCCACTCCTGGAGTGCTCTGCTTTGGGGAATTCTGTTGGGAATGCGAGTGGCTGGCTGGAAGCTGAGCTGTTTCCCTGCTGTCTCAGCCCTGGCTGTGAAGCTGCTGATGGTCTTGGAGGAGCCTGGCTGCCTCCCGGACCCCAGCGCTCCCCTCGCTGCCTGGGGCCATCTCCAGGCAGGAGCAGAGCAGAGGCACTCTCCAAAGGCCACGGCAGCACAGCCTGGCTCCCTGCAGGAGCACAGGGATTGCTGCAGCCCCAGCTCTGCACTGCTCAGCCTCCACTCGGCCCCTGCCCAAACCGCACTCAGAGCAAGCAGCCTGAACGCTGAGGAGGGACCAGAAACAAGGCAAAGCCTCCCTCACAAATGCCACAAAATCTAAGAGAAATGTCATGCTGGCCTTTCAGGAGACTGCGGGGAATGACGTGGGTGACACCTGTGAGAGTCAGGACTTAATTCTGCCGAATTACCAGAAGCACTGATGGACTCTCACCAGTATCTTAAGCTGGGAATCCCTTCGGTGGAAGGGAATTCCAGGTGCTGAGGCAGCTCTGACGCCTGTGCTGCACGACCCCATCCCATGGATTTACAGGAGGTGATCAGAGGGAAGAGCACAGCACGGAATTCACACAGAATTCCTGCCCAGGGAAAAGTCCCTGGGAGGGGCCAAGAGCCCGCCCTGACCCCCAGCCACGCCTGGGGGGTGATCCTACAGAAACCCCGGGGCTTCCACATTCCAGCATCCCATTCCCACCACCAAAACCACTCCAGGGTGCTCCTCAAGACACAACAAGAGGCAAATTCAGAGCAGAAAGCCCCGGGACAGCCCTCACTGCCCACCTGCCACACATCAGGGGGAGAACTTTCCCTGGCCACTGCGAGGAAGGAGGGACCCAAATAAACTGTGGGAGGAAGCTGAAAATAACAATCCAGAAAGCTGCAAACATCTGGAAGGCCAAAGCTTTGCTCTACAATTCTGCAATGATTTCTTGCCTCAAATAGATTTCTAGCTGGATTGCAATTAAAATGAGTTACACAATGCTGGAAAAACATCACTCATTTCCGCTTCGGATTTTATTTTTGCATCTTTGCTTTCTAGATCCTTTTGCATTTCAACAGCCCCTCCCTGGATCTTAACTTCTTTTTTCTTTCCACTCTTCTTCTGGGCCAAATTGCTCTGCATCCATTTTTACCTTTTATTCCAGCCAGGATGCTGCTGGTGGTGGCTCACACAGCCCTGGAACAACTCCCTGGGCAGTGGTAAAAATCCCCACTGTGAGTCCTGACTGCAGCCGCTGAGCAAACCCACAGAAACCTCTGAGCATTTATCAGAGGCAATTCTTTTGTGAGCTGCCCTGAGGATCCCTCAGGATCCCCTTGTTACATGTCTCCAGGACATCAATTTCCATGTATTGTCCTGATTCCTGCCCAGAAGCCACAGGGAAGGAGGGAAACAGTGAGGAAGGCTGGGCTACAGGAAAAGAGATTTACTTTGCTGTAAACCTTGTAAAGTCAGGCCAGCTGCCCCTGAAAAGGGCAGTGCTGCCATGTCCCTGCTCCAGCCTTTTGCTGGCCATTCCTGCACTGGGATGGATGTGAAAAGAAGATGATAAAACATGGGATTTCCAGCCAGCCAGCAGCAGCAATGTCAGACACCAAGCCCAGCCCTCCCGAGCACCAAGGCTGAGTTTTACAGGGTAGCTGGGACAGATTAACTAGAGATCAGTGAGAGAGAGCAGGTTTAGAGGGGATATTGGGAAGAAATCCTAAATCCTTCCCTGTGAGGTGGGTGCCCAGAGAAGCTGTGGCTGCCCCCAGATCCCTGGAAATGCCCCCTTGATGGGGCTTGGAGCAACCTGGGATAGTGGGAGGTGTCCCTGCCAGTGGCAGGGGTGGAATGGGATGAGCTTTAAGGTCCCTTCCAACGCAAACCATTCCATAATTCCATGATTGCATCATTATGAGCACAGCAGCCCCTTTGCACTTAGCCCATACAACCTCAGTCTCGAGCTGCTGTGAATAATACAGAAAACTGCTGGTATTCCCAAGCCTTTGATCTTCATTTGACTTTTGAGGGTTTTCAGGCACCATTTTCATTTAAAAATAGAAGAAGTACTCAAGTATTTATACAGCACAAAGGCTTTAAAGGCTTTAAAACTTCAGAAAAGATTTTTAAGATGCCAGAATGAAGAATGTCAAGTATTATTATCGCTTCAATTTCAACCTGAGTTGGAAAAACCCTGCAAAGGTAAAACTGTCTGCAGGAGGAACTGAGAGACAAAAAAGGGCAGCAAAAGCCACTGCAGTGATGGGGAGATGTTTCCAGCCGTGGGAGACCTGTTCGAAGGAGGAGCAGAAGTCTTCCCTGAGCAGCTGAGAAAATCACTATAGACGTGTGCTGCCTGTCCTGACAGAACAGGAGGGGACGTGCCCCAGGGAACAATCCTTCTTTTGGGGTGAGGATGGCCAAATGCCAAAGCTTGAGAAGAAAATATTTGGGAATTCAGATGTGAGACTGTGTCACTCAGTCAGAGAGAGCACTTCCATCCCGAGCACGGCTGGGCTGCCTTGGGTGGATTTTGTGCCATTCCTTTGTGCACCAAAAGCCTCTCATGGCTCTTTCTGCTGCCTTTGGGGTGGGAATTGTGGCTATCCCAAGGGGTTCTGCCCCAGAGCTTACAGCACAAGAGGCTGAGCAGCTTCTCCACAGCTCCTGGTTTTACTGAGGTATTTCTGCTTAATGCAGATTAATTTCTCGACAGCACAGAAATACCACAAAAGGCTTAGAGAAACAAAAAAAGCCTCATTTAGATGAATTAATAACAGAGAGCCGGTGTATTATTAGTGAAGGCTCTAACGAGGTGCAGAGCCCTTCTCTAGCTGCAAAAACAGAAGGCTGAGCTCTGACGCTGCATATGCAAAATATCTGAGGCCAAATGAATCTTTGGTGGAGCCCTGCTGACATCACTGTTGGGATCTCGGGTGGAATTCAAGATGCTGCTTTAAATTAAAGCAGGGAGCTCCTGGGTGGGAGCTCTGCTCTGCCAGGGGCCCCCGCAGAGCCCCAGGGGGTGAGAGGCATTTTTCATCCATCTGCTCCAATCCCACCTGCCTCCAATACAGCACTTTTCATCCTCACTTGCCAAACCCTTGAACAGGAAAGGGCAATTTCCTTCTGTGCGTTTTACAGAAAGAGAAACAAAGATGGAGAAAGATGAAACAGCCCCCGCAGCTTCACCCTGGCTGCAAGAGGTGGGGAATGGGGGGCAGTTCCCCCAAATCCCAGCCCTTGGAGGGCTCCATCACTCCCCAGCTGCTCCAAAAATGGACAGACACAGCTGAAAACAGGCTTTTCAATAAATATGGAGAGCCCTGAGGGATGGTGGACAGAAAAGCCCATCCCCTCTGCTGAGCTCATTACAATTTCTGCTTGTAACAGAGAGACTTTTATGGTTTTAAAAATATAGAAGGTTTAAATTTTCTTGTCTCCAAACATCAGAAACTCGAGAGCTAATGGGGGTGAAGACAGAGTGCCCTGGATAAACAGGGTTATTCCATCACCATCAATTCTTGTGTCTCTGTCAATCTGCTCTGCAGCAAGTGGCTCAGACACTGTCCCAGACAGGAGCTGCCTGCACTCCTGCTCTCTCTCAGCCAGCGTGGCAATTTACTGCCTCCTTGGGAAGGCTTTGATATTGGAAAACCACAACCGAGCTTTCTCTTTGCTTGAAAGGCACCCACGGGCTCAGCCACAGCGAGAGCGTTTGCACTGCCCTGAGAGATCAAAGTGCCTCCAAACCTTTGGCTTTTATCGGGCAAATTAAAAACAAACAAGGCCTTGCCTTCCTTTCCTCTCACTCTGCTAATGCCCATTCCCCTCCCAGGCTTTCCAGGCATTCTGCAGGAATTAAGGCTGGCGTTAGAGACGGAGCTGCGGCACCGCGGGAGCTGGGATCACCCACCGGCCGCGCACGGCTCCGTGCCCACTGCTCCCATCCCTGCCCGTGCCCAGGATGCACGAGTCAAACCTCTGACATTCCTGCTGCCTGACTTTCCTGGGATTTGCTGCTCCCCTCCCTCCCTGCCCGGCCAGCCCGCAGCAAACTGCGCGTCCCCTCTCAGCCCCGATGCTCCAGCGCGGATGCCCCGGGTGCCAGCGGGACCAGACGGGCGCTCATCCAGCTGCAGGAGCCTTAAAACGGTGGTGAAGCCCTTCTGAATGCTGTGTGGGCAGGGCAGGCACGGCGAGGGAAGAGGGGGAGAGCCGAGGAGCAGCAGCCCGGGGCTAAAAGTGGATGTTGACTTCACTCTCCCATTTGGGAGTAGGCGGAGGAGGTGGGTGGCCGTGAGCAGAGGGGAGGCGGAGGGGGCAGCAGCTATTTCCAGCTGCACTCATGTGCCATTTCTCTCAGTGCTGAGATCTGAGAGAAAACAGCAGGAGGTGGGGAGTGGGGGGAACCAAAAAGGAAAATCACAGACTCTGTGCAGGAGAACATGTTAAGGAACAAGAGAAAAGTCGTTACCAACAGCACAGCCCTGAGATTCTACCAGTACTGGGGGGTTTAAAAATATAACAAAACCCAAGGCTGCTGGGACTGCTTCGCTGCATTGGACACAAGAGGATAGGATGGAAATGAGGCCACTGACAGAGGGGCTCAGGCCAATGCGTGGCCCCAAAATGATGCTAAAAGCTGCTGCTTGCAGAAAGCCTCCCTCCTAATAAACGGCGAGGTTTTCTTGGCTCCCAGAGATTATGTAATATGCTCTTGCCTGCTGCTGCTGCTGCTTCTGCTGCTGCTGCTGCTGCTGACTCATATTTTCCAAAATATATCTGGGATGGAAAACATATGCACATGTGTTTTAATCTATAGGTTTCCCTGCCCGTGTCCAGAGCGATGCCAGGGAGGGACAGCGCTGCCTGCACACGCGTGTACACATGTGTGCCCTGACGTGTGGGGGGGAGGAGTGACAGGGACAGCCTGGCAGCTGCTGGGGAACAGAGATTAAACCAGCACTGCTTTCTGGGGCACAGCACAGCAACTCCAACACAGACCAGGAGGGACCAGGGGAGCCACGGAGGGAGATGGCAAAGGGAGAAGCACCGAACAGGCGCTGCCGACAACCTCCGGCCAAAGCTGGGCTCTGGGGACCAGACACAGACTCAAATCCAGCTGGGAAAACGGGCTTTGTGGCAGCTGGGGCCACGGGGACAGTGTGCAAATTGGGTTTTGAGAGGGACATCAGGGGTGGCCTCAGCACGTGGCTCAGCAGCACCCAGCCCTGCAGAGGGGTGCTGGGGGCAGCAGGGCCAGTGCTCCCTGAATTCCATCAATCTACAGCCTGGCTCCTGTTAATGCCTGGGAACACACTGCCCAGGCTCTGGGTGTGCACTCAGAGGCCGGGCTTCTCCTGGCTGAAGATTTCTAATTCTAAGGCATCCCATTAGTATTAAGTAAATTTGTTCCCAGCCTGCAGGTTTGGGAGGCTTAGCTGCTCTGCTCCGTGCCCGGGTGCACTTTTAATTCCTTAGGAAAGACTTTTTGTCAATTCTGCAAAACTCTCAGTATCCAGGAGATAAGATCGATCTGCTGCTGGGCATTGGAACAGAGATCCATCTCCCCTGGACCAGAGGAGACTGAAAATCTATCCAGATGTCAACCCCTGATCACCAGTTGACGGCAGAAGCTCCGCACTGATGACAGCCCCGTCTCCTTGCACTGCCTGCTCCTCGTGCCTGTGTGCTCGGGAAAAAGCAGGGGACAATCCCCCCCAGAGGGACAGGTGACAGTGCCCCTGTCCCTTCTCACCTTACACACCCCTCTGGAGAGGGAACAGGCCCTCTCCTTCATCCCTGCACCATCCTCCTCCCCCTACGAGGGCACTGTTGATATTCTCTGCCTTACACATCCAGCACCAGAGTTAAGACGATTCTATTTCAACACCTAAAACTTCATCAGAGCCAACTCCTCTTGCTTGGTTTACAGCGACTTTAAAATGTTTCATCTGCATTCCAAATTGGTTCTAAAATTGTTAGTTTTTAACTTAATTCTCCTAGAACTTCACAAAAGAGCGAACATCCAGCGTGCCTAAATGGCTTTGGAATAAACCTTAAAAACAAACATTAAAGATTGATCATGCTTTTTCAAGATTACACTAAAACTGACTGAAGCTCAACTAGATAAGGAAAGAGAGTTGCATTAAATTAATCAGCACCTTATCAAGCCAGGAAGAAAGAACTGTATGTAGATAACAAGCCTTCCCTAAATTTGGTATCAGAACAGAAACTTCAGTGCACGACGTACTGAGAGAACCTTGTCAGATTTACTGAACACAATACAGGGGAGTGGAGCAGCAGAAATAGCAGGGGAATGTGGTCCACAGAAATGCTTTGAAAAAGCCCTGTTTTCTGATAATGCCAGCAAGAGCTGATGCTTTTGTCAAATGGAACAATTTTACTTGACAAAACTTTTCCCCAGATATGCCCAGCAAATTAACCCACTCTTATTGGGGTAAAGGGCAGCTCCTTAGGGGTTTGCTCTGCACTCGTGTTTGTGTAGCTGAGGCCAGATTGCATTTGCTCGATTCCAAGGGAACGGTTCCATCCACGATTCCGTCCTTTCTGCTTCCCAAGCCCTCGGGTTGGGCCGATTCCTCTCCCGGCATCTCACGGTGTGAGCCGCTCTCACAGCTCTGAGCTCCCGTGCAGGGGCTCGAAACCCCCCCAAAACCAGCACCAGCAGCAGCAGCTTAACCCTTTGGAAACTTTGGGGCAAACGTGCCGAGCACCGAGAGTGAACAAACCCAGCCAGGCACAGCCAGGGATTTTCCCGGATGCCTGGCGAGGCTGCGGGCTCTGCGGCACAGGGCAGGACGTCCCTAAAAAGCCCAGACCACTGTCCTCACCGTAGCCGGCGGGACAGGAGGGGAGCAGGCTGGGGACAGAGGCCTCGGCAGGCTGGGGACAGCCAGGCACTGCTTCCCCGGGCAGGACAGCCCAGCCGCAGTGCCCCCGGCAGAGCCCAACGCCCCGGGCACACCGGGCAGCCAGAGCCCCAGCCCAGGAGGACAGCAGGACACTGGAGCACACACGGCTCAGCTCACCACGGTGACCAGCCCAGAAATCCAGCGGGGGCTTTTCCCAGGGACACAAAGGGGAAACAAAGAGCGCTGCTGTAGCCGGGGCGATGCTGCTCAATGCGACTGCTCTGCCTCCCCGGCCCCCGGGGCAGGGCTGCCGGCTGTGCCCAGCAGCCGGGGGTCAGCGCCTGCCCTGCCCTGCCCGGACAGGTCCTGGAGGAGGGCAAGGGGCTGGGGACAGCTCAGCCCTGGAGACTGAGCCCAGCCCGGCGAGCAGGGCGGGCTCAGCGGCTGCAGCCGAAAATAGCCCCACGCCGGCTGCCAGCAGCCCATACGTTGTGTTATATATGTCTCAGCTGATGCAAAGGAAGGGGCAGGCGCTGAGCCACATGGCCCTTCACACGGGCACGGCCACACTCGGCTGCTCCCGGCTCCAAAACCCCCCAGCCGCATCCTCCGCCAGGCTGGAGCAGCTCAGCCCGCAGCGCCCGGCGCCAGCCCGGCCCTCTGACCCAGCCCCGCGGCGGGGTTTGCAGAAAACCCAACAGGCCAGACCCCAAACACGGTGCCAAACAGCCTCCCCCACCGACAGGCCCCGCAATCTGCCCCAGATCCCAGCCCCACTAACCCCCGCCCCAAAATGCGCCGCCCTGCAACCTCCGCGTGCCTCAGTTTCCCCAGCTCGGTGACTGCACGGGGGGTGGGCGGCTCCCCCAGGCAGCACACTCCTATGAAATTATATCCGTGGGGATAAACTAGAGTCACTTGAAATCCAGACCTAATCCTTTAAATCCTTGCATGCACGCACTCCCTTCAGCCCCAGAATTCTCTTTAATTCAGGTGGTGAAGCTTTCAGGCTGCCCACCACAGTCCCCAGCAGCACCAAGCTCTGAGGGCTTCCTGCCCTTGTGAACACCCCACCAAGGTGGCGTTTCTGCCAGTGCCAGAGTAATTCCCAGGAAAACCAGGACTAAGGAGCAGAGGCCACGTGGCCCTTTGCTGGTTAGAGCCAACCCAGCCATCTGTGGGTGCTTGCAGATTAAGACTCATTTCCACTCAGGAAAGAAATTCAACCACAACTAATAAAATAAAGACAATAAATCACGGTTCCTCCAGCAGCCCTTCCTCCAGGAGCATCTATTTTTAGTGGGAAGCATCAATCACCACAGCTCCTGCTGTCTACAACAGCTCCAAAGGGCAAAACCCAGGTAGGCAGAGCTGGGCCAGCATGGGTCACACGCACGTCCCCCACCTGCACTGCCACTGCCCCCAGGCAGAAAGGGGACACACAGGAGAACACCAGGCATGGCTACAGCTCAGTACTGCCTGATATCCTCTACCCCAGATGGGAAGGAGAAGCCACAAGGCAACAAAGGAACAAAGGAACGTGCCCAAGGCCACACAGCACATCAGTGGCAAAGCCAGGACCTGGCAGAACTATCCTCTGCCAGCCCTGGAAGCCCTGCACAAGCACCCTCTTCAAACAGGACAAATCTTACACAATTTTGAACATTGGGGAGTTTTCCTCAAGCTTCCCAACTTCTCCTCATTGGAGACTCGGCAGCTCCGAGACAAATCCTCGCGTTTTACCAAAATAGCTCTCCCAACGTTTCACTGGGAAAGACACTCCGAGCACGACTGTCACACCCAGCTGAGAAAATCCACATTGGAAATGCAAAGCACAGGGAGAGATCATCGTTCCAGCACGGAGCCCACGGACACACATGCAGGCAGGCACAGCACACGGAGCACTCCAGGGCTCGCTGAACACACAAACCAAGCACCACGACAAAATGAAATGACAACACAGACGGGTTCTAGTCACCCATTGAAACTAAAGCAACCAAAAAACAGAAGACAAAACAAAAAGGGGGAAAAAAAAAACCACCAACAAAAAACTTACATGGATTTTTGGCAATTTTCCTTCAGACATTATACACAGCAGCTGGGCTGTGTACTGAATACCTGATCCAAAAAGAAATATAACCACATTATGCAAACAGATGGGGGCAGGAGTCAGGTGAACATGCAGCTCTTAGTAACAGTCATCTACGGGCCGAGAAAGCACCTCTGCATTCCCACAGAAGGGCTGGCATGGGGCAGATCTTCACTCCCTACGCAGCCAAAGCCAGGGCTGTGCTGCTGCCATCCCGGGGGAAAAGCCAAATGGCAGGACAGGGCAGAGCCAGCGCGTCACAGACCTCGGAGCTGTCCCATCCCCTCCAACTTGTCATGTGAGGTTTTAAACAGAGGTGGGAAATAGTCAGGGTGGGGGAGGAAGCCTTCGGAAAGCCGAAAGGGAAGCACTTTATCTGCCTTAAAGAAAGAGCATTAAAACCGCCCTGCAGGCAGGACAAGCCGGGATCATCCCGACTCTTAAGCTCTCTGGGAAGCGCTCGGAGAGGGACACATCACCCTTTCCCCACGGCGAGGAGGGTGCCTGAATCTTTAAGACGGCGGATTGCTGCTCGGGAGGAACGGACTTTTTATGGACTGTGGGAAACAGGGTTGCTATGATACAGGCAGAGGCATTTTCATGAATCCTGTGGCAAATAACATTGAATCCTGCTTAAGCAGACAACAGCAAGGCAGGTCTCCCATCACCCAGCCTCAGCAAACACACAGCAGCAAGCACGGAGAGAGATTATGTGAATCACAAATATGCTTTTTTGCAGACAAATTCTATTATTTTTTTCTTTGGCGCTGTATTTTCCAGAGGGTCAGCGCTTTGATTCCTTTAAAGGAACGATCCCCCTGCCTCATCCCCGGGTTTGAGCATCCCCAGGAAGGTGAAGAAACCCTGGGGAGTCTCGGGGCCGGAGCACCCGCAGGGACCCGAGCGTCACCCGCACGGTGCCGCGGAGCTCCGGGACACGGCGAGCTCCGATCCCGGGGAATTTCACGGCGCGCACAACGACACCCGGAGTGCTGCAGGCACGGTCACTCAGGGGCTCGGGCATCCAGCGGGTCCTGGCAGCGCTGTCACCCCAGCAAGCTCCGGGTGTTCGCCAGGGGCTGAGCCAGCTCGGCTCCTGCGCACCTGGAAATGCCAAAGTGCCAAAGTGCCCAACCACGAAAGCGGGGCTGGACAGGAGGGCACTGAGGCCTGGGGTGGGAATCAGAGAGCAAGGTAAACGAGCAGCCCTCGCTCACTCTTCCACCTCTCCTTTCCTCTCTTTCCCCCCAAAATTCCAACGGGAAGCCCGAGACAGCCAGAACGGTGCTGCTACAATAACAAAGTTTGCTGCTGCCAACTTTCTTATTGCTCTGCGTTAACTTCCCTTCTTTAACTCCACCAGCCTTCAGGAGGACGAAAGGCAGAAGAAGTTGTAATAAAATCACACGGATTCTCCCAAGCACGTTCCGTGACGGGCAGAACCCGGCTCCCGGCGCTCCCTCCCAGCAGCTGAGCGAGCACAACCCCTCGTCCTCCCCATGCAGCCCCAGCACAGCCCAGGGATGGGAGCAGAGGGGCAGAAGGAGCCGTGGGGCACGGCAGGAACCCCCATCACCAAACACGCACGGTTCCCAAACATCTCCCCAGGATGCAAGCTCCGCATCAAGGAATGCACCCAGCAAACCGCGGCAGGTACCGGGCATTCCTCGTCGAAATCGTATTGAAAGGTAAACCTTAGTGCCAGAGAGACCTGACAAAATAAACATTCAGGCACAGCCACAGCCCACTGCAACTCGCTGGGCACTTTTGGGGTTGGGTTTTTGCTCATTTTCGCACCCTTTCTCCTCCAAAGCCCGTTGTCGCTCAAGGCTGTTCCCCTGAAAGGACGATTTTGGCCGCTCTTTGATCGATTCCCTCTCCATGGTGATCTCAGCTCATTTATTACCTTTCCAGGAGATTCTGCAACCTATAAAACTAATGACACAGGATGGCCAACAGGCAAATAGAGCAAAATTGAGCTTTTAACAACCCAAACCATCGTCAGCAGCGATTTTATTCACTTTTTTTTTTTTTTTTTTCTTTAAGAGGAGAAGATTGACCCAGTCTCCTGTGAAGTGAAGCAGGTACCTCTCACAGATAGCTACAAGTGAAGAGGGGGAACGGAGCCAGCAGGCACCGGAGCATCTTCCTGGGCTTGCATCCTGGCTTTCCTCCCCACTAAAACAGGCTACTGCCCCATAGAACGCTTTTGGGGAGATCGTTCCCACCCCGGGACTCGGGGAAAATTTGTTTTCTCTTTTATTTAGAGCTAAAAGCACTTTGAAAGTGCCCAATTTGCCGGATTTAACTCCCGTTTCCAATCCTGCCACCATCAAAAAGCCATCAGCTCCCGAGCCCTGCTCGGCATTTAACTCCCAGCACGCAAACCCTCACTGGGAAATAACTCCATGTCTCCATCTGTAACCTCCAGCTTTGTCTTTGTCCATCAGTTACGTGATTTTTTTTTTTCAGAGAACATCAAATAAATAATAAACAGCTGGAATTAGCATGAAATAATTAAATTATCAAGGCAATAAAATTCCAGTGACCATCGGCAAAGATAAAAACATTTTCAAACTGATATTTCTGTTTGTTTTAAGCAATTCTGATTTCCCTCAGGAGGATAATAATATTATTTTAAAGACCTCTAACAGAAGCACAGAACAGAAACATATTTTCCAGAGGAAAAGGCATTAGTCTTTCCAGACATTCCCTTCGTATTCCCTCCAAACTTCTCGTGCTGCCACTGGAGCCCCCAGCCAGCCCTGCTTCCAAGCTGTAAACATTGCAATTCCGGGCTAGAAGCACCTCTAACTGCTGGACACCTTTCCAGCGAGCCCATAATACTCAACTTAGCACTTCATTTTCCAGAAAATCAATGTAAATAAAGTCATGCGAAGCAACCCATCTCAAAAGCTCGTTATCCTTGAGGTGGGCAAAGATTTTTCTTAGATACATTCCCCAAAATTTGATATATACACACACATACACATGAAAGAAAGATAAGAAAGCCAAAATCAGATTTCTAGAAAATCAAAGCAAAACCCAACCCCTCTGTATCTGTTGCTTTAGCAAAGAAAAACAAAGCTTGCTTTGCCCTTTCTCCCTTTGATCTTTCCTTCCCAATTTACAGAGACAAAAACCACGTACGACCAGAATAAAAGCCCAGCAGGTTATGTTTCAGTGCCTCTCACATCTCCACAAAAAGGAGCTGGGTTACATCAGTGTGGACACAGAATTTGGAAGCTTTGGGGCTGAATGTTGAGAAATCAAATCAGATCATCAAGGCAACACAGATAAATAAGTAGAATTTTTCTCTCTCTTTTTTTTTTTCTTTGTTTTGTGGCTGAATGTTATTTTAGCAAAGATTTAATCCTTTAATAGGATTTCTCAAACACATTCCCCCCCCCACTTCAAAATGCCCCCAGCTCGATTCCGTCGCACACACCGGCACCTCTCACCTGGCACCTACACGGTTACTCTCACAGCCACTGCACATCCACTGCTCGCTAGAAATCGCACACAAAACGGCTGATTATTAACTTGAGCCTCTGTTTCAAAGGAAAGCAAAACAACACAGCCAGTGCTCACCACAGACAAATCATTTTCACTCTGCTGCTGCCTAAAGAAGCACAGCTCTATCTCGCCAGCACGGAACCACGGCGGACTGGATCGCTGTTATTATTTATCACATTTAAAACCCCGGCAAAAGCAGCTACACTTACAGGCATACTTAAAAGACAAGACATGACAAAAGATTTAGGGAGAGATAATAATACCAACGTCATACATATCACAGCGAGGCCATGTTGAAGCTCAACGCGTTTCCCCCCTCAGTAAGAAATCTCTCTCTCTCTTTCTCTCTCTCTCTCGCCTTTCTCTCTCTCTCTCTCCCGCTCGTGCTCTCTTGTTGAATTGCTAGTGGTAGTAGTAGCCCCCAACAGCTCAGGAGAAAAAATCCATTTAACGAGTGCCCAGGAAGAACATGAGTATGACATTCACAAGCAATAGCACCACAATCACTGCAAAAACGACCACCGTTTGAACATCCAAGGTCATGGTGCAATGCAGAACACTGTAGTGTTCGAGGTGTGGGGCTGGCAGATTTGGAGAAGTCAACCTCTGCTCTGTAAGACTGTCCATACATCCACCATGCTAGAATAGAGGAGAAAACTGTTCCTGGTTTTGGGTTGGTTCGTAAATGCTTTGTGCTCTGCCTTTAGTTTCTCCCCTATCTGCTGTCTCTAGCTCATTCTGAGCCCGCTAAGTGAAGCATCATCACAACCAGTGAGCACTCGGGATGCAAAATCCTTCCTTTAGGAAAAGAGCGAGCGCTGTCTGCGAGCTTCTCTCTCTGTCTCGTCCCCCCTCTCTCTCCGGGTCTCTCTCTCGCTGGCTGGCTCGCTTTTTAATTCGTCAAGCCAGTGCAGATACGGAGCCCGTGTGAGTGTGACAGCTCTGCAAGCTGCTGCGGCTGCATCCCTCGGAGCGAGGCGGACCCTGGCGCATACTAATCAGCTCCAGTGACCAGGCAGCGACGGCATCCTGGCTGTCACTCAAACGCAGAAGGAAGCGCTGGCTCCATAAATACGCGAGGCTTCCGCCCGCCGTGACAGCGAGCGCCACGCAGCCGCGGCTCTGCCCGCGCGGCTCGGATGCTGCGGCCCGGGCGGCTCCGGGGCGGCTCCCAGGCGGCTCCCGGGCGGTTCCCGGGCGGTTCCCGGGCGGCTCCGAGCGCTCCGAGCCGCGCACATCCCGCTCCGCACCGCCCCGGGGTACCCGGCTGCCCTGGCGAACGCGAGCGCCGAGAGCCGCTGCTGCTGGGAGCCCGCTCGGAGCAGGGAGGGGAGCAGGAGCAAAGCGGTCAAAATAACCAAAAGGCGACTCCCGGTAACCTGGGAATTCGTTGTGAGCCTGAAATGTGGGAATTGGGCAGGGGGAGTCACGTTTGAGCTCTGGACAATCGTGCTCCCATCACGAACCCTCTCCCCTCAGCACTGTGCTGGCTGTCTCCAGCTAAGAGTTAAACTGAATTCTGACTCTACAGACAGAGCTCTATAAAAGGGGGGGGAGGACAGATGGAGGATCTTTATTCCTCCGGCAGCAGCCAGAAATGCTCATTCTTACACTAAAATCACACACACACACACACTCAGGTTTATGGTCCAGGTGCTATCCCAAAGCCCAGTCTTAGCTCCCAGAACCAGCAGGTACCTCAGAGAGGCATCACAACGCACACAAACCAGATACACTCAGCTGGAAAAAGCAAATGATTTTCCAGACAAAGACAAATATAGAAATGCTGCCAATGCATATGCATAATGCACTAAAATGTGCATCCGGGGGCTGAGCACGGCACCTTCCAGGAAAGCTGCGCCTCCAAACGTTCCCACACAGACACGAGGCCAACAGGCTCCACACAAGCACCTCGTTTGTTCTCCTGCAGCAAACGCTGAGAGCTGGGGAGGACTTTCATGTTTAAACCCGGCCAGCTTCCCCGTTTGAAGCTCAGCCCCACCAGCAAGGGGCAGCCTGTCCTGCAGTGTCCTTCCAGGGCATTCAGGGAAGGGCAGGGCGGAGACTCCTGTCCCAGCTCACCCCTCACACCAACACTAAACCCAGCTGACCAATGCAAGGCTTGGTTTAATTTTCTTTCTTTGCCAGAGAGCTCCCTCAACAACAGGAGGGTCTCGTATCCACCCCAAACGCCATCAGAGGAGAGACCGTGGCAGGACTGGGTCTTCACAGGGATGAAGTCTCCTCTCAGACCCACTGGGTTGAGCCAGAGCAGCACTCAGCCAGCAGCCTCTGCTCATTTCTGACCAGCTCTGGAGCACGGGCGGGCTGAGATGTGTTTGGAGACGCCGAGGGTGGGTTCTGTGCAGCAGCATGAGAAACAAGAACTGTTCGGGTTCCTTAAGTGGTTCATATTGGGCGGTAAGTGCCAGCCAGAGGCTCTCTCCAGCACCTGAGGCCCCTGCTCTGTCCAGGCAGGGAGTTTCCCGTTCAGGAGGACACTGAAAAGCCCTTTTTCACTTGTACAATCACAGCAAACTGCTTTAAAGCTGCCCCCAGGCTGCCCCGCTAGCACACATGCTAGGCTGTATCCAGGTGTGATGGATCTGCCTCATCCCCAGCTTCCTAACCTGCCTTTTCTATCAAGGATCCATTTTTAGGATAGCCAGTCTGTCTGATGTAATTTTAGACTAATCAGAATAGCAAACATAGAATGATTTGGGTTGAAAGGGACCTTGGAGATCGCTTAGCTCCAGCACGTAATAGATGTGGAATATTTATTATTATTGCTACCATCCTTTCCCAAAACAACACAAGCAATTTTCCAAAACATAAACCTGAACTTAAAAAAACAGCCAGGAAATTCCAGTTGCAGTCTCAGAAGCAGCAACGACTTCCCCCAAAACATACAACCAGCCTGAATTCGGAAGGGTTTTATGACCAGTTTATCTTTTCCTGGGAACTGCAGTGAGCACAGAGGGAGCCTGGGTGTGGAGCCCAGAGGAAATGTGAGAAGAAGCCCGGTGGAGATGCTCTGCTGCTCCACACCCCCCCAGGGCCTGGGGACCCTCGGCAGGCACCGCCCATCCCCGGCTCTGCCTCCTGGAATTGCCAGCCAGCTTTCAAGGCAGAAGCCCTGAGCCTTCGCAGGGAGCCAGGGGAGCCAAAGCAGGGCAGGGGGAGCAGCAGAGGCTGGGAAACCTCCAGAACAAAGGTGCAACACCTCACACATGCTCACTAACCACTTCCGGAGCCCAACGGGAGGGTTTCACTGCCAGCACCGAGCCTGGCAGGGCTGGGGCTGGCATTCTGCAAGAGCTGAGCCACTCAGAGCGCGGGGAGGGCGCGCATCGGCAACAGAGCCACGGAGCCACGGAGCCAGCCCCTCCTGAGCTGCCGGCCCCCAAACACCACCACGGCAGCCACGGGAGGCTGCGGGGACCCCGCTGCTGTGCTGCCTGCCCTGGGGAGGCCGGGGGATGCTGCATCCCGGGGCACGCTGCATCCCGGGGCACGCTGCATCCCGGGAGGCTCAGCCCCAGCATCCCCTGCCCCAGGTCAAACACCCCCGAAAAGATCAGGCAGGAAAGCCCCAGGTGCCTCCCCTCACCCAGGGACAGGTTTGGGGCTCCAGAGGAGGCTCTGTTTGTAACGGCAGCACAAACAGATTTACTGCAGAGAAGCTTCTATTTAAATTATATTCGCAGTATTCCCAACAGTACTTGCCGCTTTATATAATTTCCCATGCCTTCTGCGTGCACTAAATGTTAATTTTACTACGAAAATGGATGGTACCTTCTCTCAGAAGCCTTCCTGATAAAGCACACCTACACAGCAGGGGTTTATATAAAACCACGGTGAAGTTGAACTTCACGGGGTTCTTCCTGGGAAGTTTGGTCTAACGTTCTGCAGAGAGCGAAAGGAGGATTTGTACCGGTTACATAAAACACCACGTCCCTCACTGCACGGCACACGCAGAACGACAGGAGCTTTGGGAGCACCGTTTGTGATGCGGGATCAGCCTGAGAAAGGCGATTGGAATTTCAGGACCTGCCGGGAAGGACAGCACCCGGGCAGGAGGAGCCGAGGCTCCCGCTCGCATCCATCCCACCCCCGAGCTCGGGATCAGCATCCCGCTCATGGACACACCCATGGGAAAGGGAATTCTGGGCACCCAAGTAACACCCGAATAACCAACAGAGGGGCCCTACGCTGGCATTAACACAAGACAGGCATTCTGGAGCAAGCCAAGCAAAGGGATGGTGCCGAATCCTGCCGTGCGGAAGGCGCCGGGCTCAGCCTTGTGACCACGTCTCCCTCCAATGGATGTCTCCAGGAATTAGCGCATCCCACTCCTCGCAGCTCGGCAAACGCGGCTGGCGCTCAGCAGCCAGGATTTGGGATTGGAGTGCTCACGGATCCTGCTCTCCCCTTGCAAGGACAGGCCCCTGGTGCCACCCTGAGCTGCCAGGACAGTCCAGGGGCGGGGGGCTGTCCACAGTGCCAGCTCCAATTCCCTGTCCTGCTGTCGATCCCTGTGCAGAGTAACAGCCTGCTCACTCTGGGACAGGCAGAGGCATCTCTGTTTTCCCAACACACCAGCTCCACCTGCTATTAACTGGGAAAATGAGCCACTGAACTCTTAACCTTAATTAACCAGAGAATTCCAGCCATGCTGCTGTAGGAAGCAGTGTGGCAGAGCTCCGGGATGGCACAGGAGGAGCCCAAATCTTCTCCCCTTTGGCTAAAGGAGGTAAATCTCAGTGAACTGGGGGAAATTTCACACAAACCAGTGTGGCTCATGATTCCGAGCAGGAATAAAATCACTCTGGATGGATGAAATCCATGGCCCAGGAGAAAACACCTCTGTGACTGGCAGGCCCAAACTGCTTCAGCTCCTTTGTATTTCTGCTTGCCCAGACCTTTATGGGACCACGAGGGAAGTTTAAACTTTGCAGGTGAATTAATCCTGCCCCCGTGAAGGCAGCCAGGGGGGTGTAGGCACCTGCTCCTCCAGTGCCAGCCTCACAAACACCCCGGTGACCTCGGACACCACGGGGGGGACTCACAACTCCATTAGAGATTATAAGAAAACCATTACATTATTTCTTTTTCTAAATCTAGGCAGGAATTAGGCTTGGGGTTTCAGAGATTAAAGGCCAGTGAGATTATGATTTGCTGTTTCCAAAAAGGAGGATTTCCTTAAGCTGGGAGTTGCCTCTTTTTCCTTTCTCTTCACAGAATTCACTCTTTTCCATCCTGGGCCAGATGGGAGGCACCGGCTCCTGCAGAGCTGCTGCAAAGGGCAGAGTTTTTTTCTCAAGAACCTCCATAATCTTGTATGTTTATGGAATAGCTTCATGGAAAACTTTAAAAAATCCCCAGACACCTCAAACTCCTTACCCAAACTGCAAAATGGAGGAATACTCGTAGACATTTGGACCTGGGCCTGATTTTGGCTGGGAAGAATTAACTTTCCAGTCACCCACAATTCCTTGCCTGTTCACTCCATCCCTTAAATGGAAAGCTTCCTCAGTGTCCACATGAACTTTGGACTTTTTTCCAGTAATTTCCTCTTTCTAAAGGACTGCATAATTGAGAGGCTGCAAAGCAGTGAAGTGGGAGAGAAGGTGGATGTGGGAGAGAGCAGGGAAAGACCACATGAAGCAAGATGCCATTGTGGCAAGGCTAGGAGGGCTGAAAAGAGAAGAAATTCCATTTCTAAGGCCACTTCTGTCATGTTCAGGTTGAATTCAGCTGCATCTGCATGACCACCTGGCCCAGAGCTGCACAAAGCTCAGAGGCCATGGGGCAGGACCTGAGCATCTCTGGGTCACTGCTCCAGGCATTCCATGAGAAAAACCCACAAGAATTCCAGCGAAAGATGGGCAGTGATGGAATGAGTGTCCCAGCTCCTGTGACACTACAGACCATGCTGAAATGGCACACAGAGCCTGTCTGGGGGGGGGGCTGAGCCCATTGTGCTCTTCTGGATTGCAGCAAGAACAACAGATCTTCTATTTTTAAGTTTACTTGAACTGAAAGCATTAAGACAGACTAAAATCTCCTGCCCCTGGCAATGGTGTTGCGAGTGCTTTCTGCTCTCCTTGCATCTGCTGCACACTCCAGCCTGAGCTCCAGAAGCAACTTCAGCTTCCCAAGGATGAAAAAGAACATAAACCCCCCTCAAATCCTGCAGAAATCAGATGTGGTAACACCAATTACCCTGGTCACAGAGGAACACTTCAGGGGCTGAGCAAGTGCTGTTTAAAAGGACCCATCCAATTCAACCTTATGTAAGCTCTCCTTGTCTGAAAAAAACCCCAGCCCCTGGCCTAAAGGAACACAGAGACCTTTACTCCTTAATTTTATTTCTCAGCTTTTGGGCTCACTGTTGAGCCTGGAAAAAGGTAAAGAAAGCAAAGCCCAAAGTGCAGAAAAATCCAAACCCAGTCCCTTCCTTGGGGGAAGACAAGCACTCCCTCCAGGCACTCTGACATTAAATTGAAGAATCTTCACATCAGCACATGTCTGGGCAAAGTGGTGTGAGAAAAAGATATTATTACCTGCTAGAGACAAAACCGAAATTCTGAATTCAGGGTCAGTGACCCCAGTGGGGTCCCTGAGAAATTCAGCTGCACAGCACAGGGAAACTCTTTGGCATGAAAATCAAAGGGTGCATTTCAGCACCTGCAAGGGAGTGAGGACTCAAGCAATGGGCCAGAGCTCCCTGCAGCCTCCTCAGCCCCCTCCTGTGACACTTGGCTCTGGCTTCCCTGGGCTCCTCCTTGGCGAGACACTGAGAAAAGGAAAAACCATCTCATTAAGAAGCTGACCCACGGGTCTCATGTTCTCCACACAAATTAACCCAGAGAATTGGATGTGTTTCATATAAATCGTTTTCTCCCCCTCTCTCTGCCTCCCAAAAAAAGGAGAGGGAACAGCCTATTGAATCTGGCACTCTTTTAATGAAGAAAACAGTGCAAGCCAACCTAATGAAGGAGGAATTCCAGATGGATGGCAGTAGGTGTATGAATAGAACATAGTGCACTCCTTTTTATCAGCAGGATCAGCATTAAAAAAGAAGTTTAGAGCATTTTTCTACTTTTTTTTTTTTTTCCCTTCTCCAAGCCAGGCAGGTGAATGCCAGTAGGCTCCAAGCCCTCTCCCAGCTCAGTGGGGTTCCTTGCAGTGAGAGTGAGCACAGGCTGCTGCCTTCCCGGGAGGGCAGCACTGCCCTCCTGCAGCTCGGCACAAAGGCTGCCAGCCAAGGGGACCCTGGCTGGGACACAGGGACCCTGATGGGACACAGGGACCCTGATGGGACACAGGGACCCTGGTGGGACACAGGGACCCTGATGGGACACAGGGACCCTGGCTGGGACACAGGGACCCTGATGTGCACAGGGACCCTGGCGGAACAGGGACCCTGATGTGCCACAGGGACCCTGATGGCAGAGGGACCTGATGTGCACAGGGACCCCAGTGTGCACAGGGACACTGGATGTGCCACAGGGAACTGATTGCCAGAGGGACCCAAGATGTGCCACAGGGACCCAGCTGTGCCACAGGGCCCCAAGTGTGCCACAGGGACCCCAAGTGTGCTACAGGGACCCTGGATGTGCCAGAGGGATCCCAAGTGTGCCACACGGACCCCAATTGTGCTACAGGGACCCCAGTGTGCTACAGGGACACATGGCCATGCCACAGGGACCCCAGCCATGCCACAGGGACACTGGCCATGCCACAGGGACCCCAGCTGTGCCACAGGGACCCCAATTGTGCTACAGGGACACTGGATATGCCAAAGGGACCCCAGCTGTGCCACAGGGACCCCAACTGTTCCAGAGTGACCCCAATTGTGCCACAGGGACACTGTCCATGCCACAGGGAGCCCAGCTCTGCCAGAGGGACCCCAACTGTGCCACGGGGACCCTGATGTGGCAGAGGGATCCTGGATGTGCCAGAGGAACCCCAGCTGTGCCACAGGGCCCCCAGCCATTCCCCGGACAATCCCCCCCTGTGTGGCCACAGCTGCACACAGAGGCACAGGAGGGCACCTGGTGCCTGCTCCTGCTCCCAGCAGCACCTTGGCAGTTCTGTGCTGGTGACCAGCAGCACCAAGGGGCCAACCCAGTGGGATGGAGCTGAGGTTTGCTGTGCTGCCCCAAACACGGCCCTGCAGGGGTGCTGAGTGCTTCAGGGGCTGCCTGAAACAGGCAGAGCAGGTGGGGAGCAATTCACTGCGTGCCCAGTGTCACCCTGGGTCACATCCCGGAATCCTGCAGAACGGGAGGGAGGGCTTGGGGTCCCCTCTGAACACACTTCTGTGCAAGAGTCACCAGAGCTCCAGTCAAGGAACTCTTTACTCCTCATGCAGACCAAGCTGGAGATTTCACAGCCTGAACCTGGCTCCTGGTAAGGCTCTCCTGCCTTCCCCACACCCAGCACTCTGGCCAGTCCCTGCCAACACTCCTCTTTCCTCTCTCTCTGCCCATATTACATAATAAGCATCTTTATTTATTTTTTTTTTTTCCCTAAGTCGTCTTTTCATAACAATAGAAACTATTGGAGCCCGAGATAACTTGATGAATTTTTCCTATTATCTAAGAGCTTAGTCACTCAGGGAATTAGTCATGTTCAAAATAACAGCCAGGCTCAAAGAGATTCAGAGCAACCATTCCAGAGCAGAAGCAGCTAATGTCATAAATACATTAAGATGTCAGCTTGAAGCATTGCAGAGATTTTTCAAGAAGTGTTTAAAAAAAGAAAAACCCTTTGATGAGATACCAGGAAATCAGGTTCTCAGCAGCTGTGGTGCTCAAACACTGAAACCCTGAGCAGGAGGGACAGATGGACGTGGTGACCACATGGGCTGGGTGGCTTCCCAGCAAGCACAGCCTGCTCTGAGCCCCACGAAATCCTGCTTCCCCTGCCTATGGCACCCTCCCAGCGTTCTCCAGACATCCCTGCTGTATCTCAAGAGACAGAGGAGCTCTCGGTGTGTCCCTTCTCCAGCAGCCATGGAACTGGAGCCAGGCCTCCTCCCAGCTCCTCCTGGGACTGACACAAGGAGCAGCATCCCCACAGAGCAGGGATTTAGCCAAACGTTTTTATTTACCACATCAGCTCTTTCTTAACCTGGACATTTGGAACAGCAGCACTATGCAACTGAAAGGTTGCAGGAAGAGAGATGGAAAAGCCAACAGCAACTCCGGGAGAAAAGCCCCACAAAGAAATGCATTTGGTGGGCTGGACTTGGGGCTTTGGGGGCTCCCACGGAATTCTCCAGAGCTCAGGCAAGCCAAGCACCAACCTCCAGTGAAAAGAGACCTGGATGAACAGGGACAAAGTTCCAAACTTTCCACTGTGCTCTGGAAAAGCCCTCCCTGCTGCACAGAGAGCAGGCAGCATCCTCTGCAGGACCCCCCAGCACTCAGGAGCCTCCCTGGGACTGCTCCAGCACTGCCTGCTCCCTCGGATCCCTGCAGCAAAACTGCTCTGGGCCTCTCCAGTCCCATTTTCCCTAATGCCTGGACACCACAAGCTCCTCTTTCCACCCTGCCCTGGCTGCTCTCCACCAGCTGCTTTTGCTTATCCAAACTTTCAAAAATGAATGTCAAATCCAAACTGCTTTTTTTTTTTTTTTTTTTTTTCTACTTCTCTTTTCCAGACTTCACATTAAGACTTTTTTAGGATTACAGAGTGCAAAGAGTACTTTGTACTTTTGATATCCTGTGATTTTCAGACTGACAAGTGGAAAAGAATCAACGAGGAAAAATGCTGCTGACCTGCCCCACTCAGGGGCATCTCCACCACTTGCAGCATTTGGCTTTGATTCACTGAATTAATTTTCCCCATATTTCAGTTGCGATGATTTACAAGAGTTTATTTTTTGCTTACGACAGAAATGGAAAATAGCAACAGCAGCTTGATTTTAAGTATTTGAACAACAGGCAGTGTAAAAATATCACTATTTGTGGCTGTCAAAGAAAAAAGCTGGGACTGTATCTATTGAAGGTGATGGCTGCACTCACCTGGACTGTCACAGGCACAACATTAAACCTAAAAGGAGACCCTTTGTGAGGAAATACCAGGGAAAATTCACCCTTGTGTTACTTGTAATACAGTCAAAGACTTGGGGAAAAAACTCTGCCCTTGTCAGATAAAAAAACTATATCAGAAGAGGCTGTATTTTGTCCTGATTTAATCCAACTCATTTGATTACCATGCTGGATCAATACCCTGTGAAGAATGCCAAAGCAAATAATCATTGCACTCACACACTGCTCAGATGTGCAGATTGATTCTCATCACCACCAATGACAATTAGTTGAATTTTTCTAGGTTAGGGACAGATACTAGAGAGTTTAGCAACGTGGTACCAGTGAAGCATGGAAAACACCCCTGTGGGATGCCAGCATAATTGGCAAAAGATTAATTGTTTAAAAAATGGGAAGCAGCACATGCAAAGGAGGGGGAAAAAAGGAGCTCCGACAGCTTAATATTATGGAATAATAGCTTGGGTTTAGGGGCTGATTTGGAAAAAAAAAAAGCCACCTGCCATGAGAACAAAAGGTACTATCACTTGTAAAACATTAGTGACACACTTCTTGAAGATGAGTAACTCCGAAAGGGAGCAGATCTGAGTCTTGAACATGAGCTGAGAACAACAGAAAACAGCATTTTGAATAAATCACTGCTGTGCAGAACTTGGGAGAAATCAGGCTAAAATCGAGGTGTTGACCAATGTGCCTGAGCAGAACGAAGTCCAGGGATGCTGCCAGAATAAATGTATGCTGCTGATCTTTAACAGCACACAGAAAATAATACTGGAGTAAAAAAGACAGCTGAAAAACCATAACAGAGACTCAGTACCCACGGAAAAGGGCCAGGGATGCTCTGGATGAAAGGCTGAGGCTGTGTGAGCAGAGCAGCCAACCCTCACTCCCTCAGGAGCAAACAGGGCTGGGTGATAGTCCCACAGTACATTTTAGCCATAAATGTACCCAAAAAAGTGGTAATAATATTCCCAGTGAATTGCTGAAATGCAGCTGCTCCTGGTGTGGAATAACTCACTTGTTCAGCACAGTCCACCAATGATCGACATCTGAAGTCCTAAAATTTCAAATACCTTCCCAGTGGGGACAGCAAGGAAAATCTGCATTGGAGGGAATATTGCAATCCACACTGGCACTTGGCCAAGACATCTGGACCAACACATCTTGTCTTGCTAAAGGAGCAGAATTTCTAGGGACCAAGTGTTGGCAGGACCTGGATTTAGGTGCTCCCAACATCCCTGTGCTCCAAGGGCAGGAGCCCCTGAACCCTCGGGCCACCCCTCCCCAGGGAAACAGACCCCTCACCACCTGGGGCTGCAAACATCTCTGCTGGATTTATCTCACTTGGTTCTGTTTTACTTTGCTGGTTGGAAATAATTTTTTATTTTCAGATATCTGGAGATACGAGGAGTGTCTCCCAATACTGCTGAGGCTGTTGAACTGCTGTATAAAATACAGACAGCACAGCTCTCTTTTATTTTTCCCTTGTTAGAAAGAGCAATATTGGGAAATTCCCGGGTAGAACCTGCTTGAAAATCAACCACTGGAGTTCTACTTTCCCCAAAAATTATCTTCTATTACAGGCTACAGCAACCACTGTAATTTTTTTCGAAGAGAAAGCAAAGATTACACTAACGAGAGCAGAATCCCACAGCCGGCAGCAAGGAAGGAATCGGGGAAGACGAGAGGGCAAGAAAGTGTCAGGTCTTGCGCCGTGACGATTAGAAAAGCACTTTGTCCCAGCGGGGCTCGGCAGCCACCTGGGAGAAGAGGGAGAGGAGGCAAGAGCTTCATCGGCTCCCCGGGATAAACCCCACTTTTTATCCCTGACAGAGGGGGCGGACAGGGGCAAAGTGCGGGCCAAGGGGGACGGAGGAAGGAATCCCATCCCTCGCAGGGGGGGCGGCGGCAGCAAAGCCCCCGAGGAGCTGCCGGCTGGCAGGCGAGCCCTAAGCAGCGCCCCGAACAAACGCGTGTTCTGCTGCTGGCTGCTGCCTGCGCCCCGCACGGCACAGCCCGAGCCTTGGGGGAGCACGAACCCCCCAAACCCGAGCGTGGGCATGGAGGGCAGGAGCAGAGCGGGCGGCGCTCCGTGCCCAGGGCTCCCCGCCGCCAGCAGCATCTGCCGGTGTCCCCGGAGCCGGAACGCGGGGGCTGAGCCGGGTGACGCCAGCTCGGCCTCAGCCCGAGCGGTTCCGGCCCCGGGACCAGCCCGCCGGGCTGCCCGAGCCTCCCGCGGCACGCAGAGCGCCGGGGAACGAAGGGCAAACGCCAAAAGCCCCGCAAAGGCCAGCCCCGCACCGAGGGAGCCCTGGGGGAAACGCCACGGGCAAAGGCGAGCCGGGCACGGAGGGCGAGGAGGATGTCAGGGAGAACCGCATCGCTTCCCGGGGAACTTTCTGAGCGACACGGAGGGGTCCTGCTGAGCTGGGTGATCGTCCCGGCTGGCCCCCGGCTCGGGAGGCATGCGGGGCGGCAGGAGCCCGGCCGGCCGAGCGGCTGCCAGGCTGCCGCAGGCACGCTGGGGCTCCCCCCGCACCGCAACTCATCATCCGGCGGAGGGGCACGGTGACAGGTCCCGGCTGCCCCAGCCAGCACCCAGCCCCGTGCCGGCGCTCCTCTGCTCCGCTGCTCTCCCAGCACGCACGCCGGGGAGCCGGGCAGCCCTTCCCTGCCGCCCCCCCGGCCCCACCGGCTCGCCCTACGGAGCCCCCTCCGCAGCCCTGCCGCTCCCTCCCACGCCCCGAGGCATGCCCACCCTCCTGCCTTTCTTTTAATTTCTTCTGCTGCTCAGCAGTTTGGGGATGCAGAGTCTATAAAATGGCTACAGAGTGATCAATGGTTTCAAGGACAGGGAGTAAAGGAGGAGTCAGGAGATAGGACGGAGGTTCATTTCCCTGTCAAAGTACTGCAATAAGAGGAAAAGAGAAAGACATAGCTACCTGAACTCACCATTCCTGTTCCATCCCTTAGCCACTGCATCTTGCTTCTGATGATGTCCTTATTATCAGGGAGGGGAAGGGAAAAAAAAAAAAAAATCCCTACTGCCTGGCGAGAGCTGGCAGGAAAAAAAAGAAGCCCCCCACCCCCACCCTAGCCTGGAGCTTTCAGTCAGCCATCCCTCAGCCCGGCAATCCCGTGCCTGTCAGGAGCACGTTATTAGCAGCCTCCTCACTACCTGGGATTGTGCTTATTTATTTCAGTCACGGACCGAGGGATTTGAGGGGAGGGGGATGTCCTTTTTCTTTCCTTTTTTTTTTTTTTTTTTTTTTTTTTTTTTTTTTTTTTTTTTTTCCCTGCCGTGCTTTGAAACTCTGCAGGAGGGGAGGGGAGTGGAAGGGAGGGGAGGGAGGGGGGGACCCGATGCGAACTTGGGGAGGGTCCCCGCAGGCGCCCGGCGCCCCCGGCCCCCCGTGCCCTCCTGCCGGTGGCCGGGCACCCTCGCCCCCGGCGCTGCAGGACGCCGGCTCTGCAGAGCCAGCACATGCTCCACGCTCAGCAAGGGGCTGGGGATTTTGCTGACGTTCAGAGGGCAGCAGGTTCTCCTTCTGCTCTGCACATGAAGGATGAGTCCCCTTCCCAGTGCAAGCGAAGCTCCCAGCCCGGCGCTGCACCTGCCCGGGGTGATGCTTCCCCAGCACCGGCTCCCTGCTCCCCACTCCGGCTGTTCATCCCCTGCCTGCTCCCCCGGATTTCCCCCCCTCCCTGGCCACACCAAGGAAACGAGAGCCCCGCTGCACAGTTAAGAAAGCAAACACACTCGTTAAGCGTTGCTCATCGATCCGGCCACCCACCACGTCGAGGGAGAGGAGATCGCGGTGTCTGGCGCTGGTTAGAAGAGGCGGCGGCAGCATATGGGATGTGTAGAGCCAACTGGGAACGGGGCTGAATGCTGGCGGATCCTCCAGCGGGGACACGCACCTCGACATGGTTCTCCCCATGGTGGGCACAGGACGCGGGGCCGGCTGGAGTCGGCCAAGGCCGGCGGCGCGGCACCTGCCACCATCCCGGGGCTCGGTGCCCACAGGAAGGGGCAGCCCGGAGGAGGACCGACACACCCCTGAGTACAGGAAAATGCCCCACCAATATTCCCAAAATCCCCTCTTTGGCAGCTGAGCCTGCAGCTCAGGAGAGGGCAGGTAGGGATGGCGGAGACAACCTGGGGAATGGCTGGCAGCGTGCTCTGGGCACAGGAGGGACACTGGGGGTGCTGGACACGCTGGATCCACGCACAGGATATGCTGTAAAATCTGGGGTGAAGCTCCAGCCTCCTCAGTCACAGCTGCAGAGGATTTAGGGCTGGGTTTGCATGGGTTTTTTTCTCCACGCCTCAAGGGCAGAAGGGCATTTGGATCTCCCGCTCCTGGCCTCTGGAGGAGTCAACATTTTTCCTGCAGCTGGAGATTTTGAGTCAGGGAACAACACGCAGCTCCTCGTGACTGCCACTTTCTGCTGGTCCTGTGCCACTCAGCAGGATCAGAGCTTAGGTGTCTTCACTTATTTATTGAATTGGGACAGACCAGAAGTGCAGGCAGGACTGAAGGGATGCTGCCCAGCATCTCTGCACTGCTGGGGCCCCACACAGCCTGCTCCAGTTCCATCAAGCCACATCCCATCACCTTCTGTACAGGCACTGACAGCCATCATTATTCCCAGAGATGGCTGACAAAAGAAGGAGTCAGGAGGCAAATGCTTAGAGCTGTCCAAACTTTGGAACTCTGCCTAAGTTTCCAGTGACGGAAACACCAGGGAAGTTATTTACATCCACAGGAGGGCTCTAGCTGGAAAATCCCACCTCTGACAGCCATTCTGGAACGACCCTGTCAGTCAGGGTCCTCTCCAGGGAGAGCCCCATCTCCTGCAGCAGGTGGTGGCCACGGCTCTGGGCAGCCCTGCAGTTCAGACCTCACAGGTCCCTCACCTGCTCGGGGTATCTGACACAGCCAGCACAACCTCAGCAGCTGATTCAAAAGCTGCAGGGGCTGGCAGAGCTGGGACAGCAGAACTGACTGACTGACAGACAGACAGACATCCTGAGCACATGCTCTGATAGAGAGATGTCTCAAATGAGACATTTCTTCCCTCAGAAACTTGGACTAAAAACACAGCAATGATCAGGTTGTCTCTAACTGAAGGCTAAATATTTTTTCCTACCAGGAAATTTTAAATGAGGTCAGCACACATACAGGATACAACGATGACCCTCTTAAGCACAAGATCAGCTTTAAACCATGCACTGCATCATCCCAGTACCTGCACTCACTTTGGTCAAAGTTGCACCCTGGCAGTGCAGATGGAGGGGGATTTGTCTGGCACGTCCCACCCTGTTGCTCTATTTGGGAATGTGGAGCTGGAGGAAGAGGAGAATTTCTGTGGAGAATGTAACACAGGAGCAGAATGATCCCAGTTTCTCTCCTGCCAGCTGTTGATCAGGCCTGTCAATAAGGCTCATATTCCACTGCTTCACTTCCTATGCCTTGTTTACACTAAGCTGATTTGAGCAGCAAACCGAGAGCTGCCAGGTTAATTCCTGCTCCCTGCAAAGGTGCTGAAAGGCAAGAAAGCCTCAAGATCAGCCAAATCTCTGAATGGGCAGCAGGCTGCACACAAATCCCATCCTGCCCAGAGCAGTGGGGCAGCCGTTCTCTCTGGCACAGGGAACCTCAAAGAGAACCCAGCTGCATTTCCCTGCCAAGAAAATGCACCTCTACTGCCTCATTGTCAATGCAAAGCGCTCTGCAGGCAGCCAGCGGGCAGGGGACCAAGCCCAGAGTCCCTGCCAGAGCAGGGGGAGCAGGGAAAAGCCACCTGTGAGCTTCTTCTGGGTCCTGTGCATGGCCTGGAGCTGGGCTGGACTGATCTTTGTGGGCTCCTTCCAGCTCAGGATATTCAGGGATTCTCTGATTCTCCACTTTTCCACACTGGAAGGAAGAATCTTCCAGGGAAGGGCACGACGTGCTGGCTCCTGTGCCAGACGTGCCAGGGGCTGCTGCTTGAGGGCATGGTGGGCTCAGTGCCCACCCAGCACACCCCAGACATGGAATACTCCCAAGCACGCCCCCGAGCTGGGGGTGAGTCACAGAGCACTTTGGAATTGTGCCATAGGCACTGCTTTGGTAGGAAAACCCACTTTGCCCACGGGGAAAGAGAAGCAGCCTTCAGTGTGTGGTGGTTGGGCACAGTTGGCCCTGCAGGCTCCTGCCCTGGGAGTTAGCTGGCAAAAAAATGGGATTTCCACCACCTGAGCACATCCCACTGGGGAGACAGGGAGGAGGCTTTGCTCAGGTGGTTGGTCTGGGGGATCACTGCAGAGGAAATCCCCAGGAAGAACTCGTGGATTGCTCCTCAATGACCCAGTTGGTGTCAGCAGAGCTGTGGTCTGGTCATATTTGACCTGTCACAGCCTCCAGAAACTTCTCTCTCTCCAGAATAAGGAGCACAATCAGGTGGTGTGCTTCACCCTCAGACAGCCCAGCCCAGCCTGGAGTCTCCTTGTGACCAATGATGGGCAAAAACCTCACAGGGCAGCAGGGAAGTGAAGCAGGGGAGGAAGGAGCAGTGTTTACATCTGCAGCAGCAGTGACTGCCTAAATTATCAAATTAATGCCACTTTTCCACGTGTAACTTATTTTCTCCTAATTCTCTGCAGCTGGAGAGCCACTCAAAAGCCAAACAACTGGGTATGAGCAGGACACTCAGTATCACATCACAGTGAAACAGCAAAAATAACTCCATCCTTGTGCCTCCTCCAGCACATCTGGAGTCATGGAAATAACACATGGGAGACTTTACCAACATTCCCCCTGCAATCCTATCCTCCCAGAACCCACCCCCATTATTTACAGTATTGCAGGGCAGCTTTTGGGAGCAGAAGCCTCATTTGAGACACCCAGGACACAGCCCTGGCACCCCAAACACGAAGGTTCATTTTCTCACAGCCTGTGAGAGCAGCACTGCAGGATTTCACCTGCCTCTCCTGTCTTTTCTGTGTGTTACCACATCACCCCTGAAACCTCCTTTAGATCTTCAAGGCCTCCCTTCCTTGATCCCACTGGAAGAGTTTTGCTCTAAACTGCTCTCTGGAGGTGGGAACTTTTCCCAAAATGCTTTTTGCTGTTTTCATGAGGGGATTTCCCTTCTTTTGCTTTTCTCCTACTGCTTCCCCTCCCCAGCAATGCTTCACTGGACAACATCCCCCAGCCAACAGCTCCCCGTGGAAATTTCAGCCTGGGATGTCCTCACTGAGGCAGGAGAGGCTGGCAGTGCCCTTTGGAGAGCCCTGTCACACACTGGTGTTTCACTGCTGCACGAGGCAGATGTTCCTCATTCCATATCACAGAGCACAAATATGTTCCTGCAGCCATTGTCTCTATTGAACTGCAAAGAGCAGGCACCAAATCCTACAGGTTAATTAATGAGAAAGGAGGGGAATTTGTCTAACCTCTACTAGGAATTATCCAGCCTGCCTTTATAAACCAATCAGCCACGCTACACAGCTATGAGACACGTCCCTTCCTGCAGGAAAAAAAAGCCCAAACCCCATGGAATAGTCTCATAATGGCCCAGTGCCTCTCTGATTAGCACAGCAATAACGCAGCGCTTCGGGCTCTTGCAAAGTATTATTATTATTTATGGTACATTACAAGGGAGTTTGTTTGTTCTTTAATAGGAGATGACATATTCAGAAGCCCAGATACGAGTGTCCTCCTGAACTAACTCTGACACAAAGATAGTTTCAGTCATAAATTATAGAATCATAGAAGCACAGGACTGGAAGGAGTGCCTGAAATGCTTCTCTCTGATGGATGGCACTGGGATCTGGCTGTTCAGCCCAGCAAGGCAGGGAGATCACGACCTGAGGACCAGGGGCTTCCCCTCACCTCCCAGGGTGACACTGACAGGACAGCCAGGGCAGCCCGAATTTCTTCTCCCCTTGCTCCAAGCCCCTTCTCCAGTCTGGATGAGTTGTGTGCACACTATGTATGCTGGTACAAACTCGAGTTATTTCTAATTTAATTATGTGCATTGGGCATTTTTAATTAATTGCAGTATTTATATTTAGCAGCCACAGTGCAAACAGCCCCCATCTGGCTCCAGGCAGAGGTGTGTGGAACACACAGACTGGGAAGGGAGGCAGGGCACGGACTGGGCATGGATTGGGCATGGATTGGGCACAGATTGGGCATGGCCACGCTCCCACAGACTGCCCTCAAAGGGCTTTTTGTGGGATTTTACCAACAAAATGCCAGCTTCGGTTCCAGAGAGGATCAAAACAAACTGGAACTTTTACAAGAGCCCTAGTGGGAAACCACAGTTTGGAAATTTGTTTGTAAAAAGCCATTTTTTTATTAAGTAACCTCTTCAGTTCACTGCCCACAGTCTGCCAGACACACAGAGGTTCCTCCCAGCCTCCTCCAGTCCATCCTGCCCTTGGGAAAGCAGGAAAACTGGCAAATCCTGGCTCTGCCTCCTTCCCAAACATCTCCTTTAAGATGGTTTGCATGTTGTTTACTATTCCTTCTCCTGTCACCCCCGCCTGACTGACAAGACTCCTCATGCCTCAGCCCATTTGATTTGCTAATATCGCTCAACTTTTTCCATTTGCAAACCACCCACCTCTGCTTTAATGAACCCAAGGAGTCTGTTGCCAAGGAACACTCTCTGTTGCCATGCCCTCTGCTTTAGAGGTGAAAATTAATAACCTGCAGACAAATTAAACTCTTTGGGTGATGAGGAAAGCACCCCAGTTCAGATCCCCAAACCCAGTAAAGTCTCTCCAGCATCCAAGTCTTCTTTATATCCATCTGTCACTAGCACTGCCCTAGTTCTGTTTATTTAGGGAAAATCCTATGGAGATTAAAAAAAGGAATAAAACTAAATTTGAAACTGAAAGGGCTTTAGAAGCAGCACAGTGTTCATATATAAATTCATTTCATTTGTGTACTAAGAGATCTGCAGCCAAAAAAGGTTTGGGTTTTTTTAAAAGAAAACTAGAGCTTAGCATTGCTGTTCATGAAAGATTGACAGGGCAACAATAAATGCTGCCCTGGGTCGTGCATTCTGAGGTCAGGAGGGACTGGCAAATCCACAAACCCTGAGGCTGTGCTCCTCCCTGGTGCCTCCAGGGACATTGCATGCAGGAGCCCAGGATGGAGCCTCCAGGCCCTCAGCATGGCCCTGCCCCATGGCCTGGGGGCTCTCACAGCCCTGCCCTCTCCCCCAAACCAACAGCCAGACGCACACAGAGCTCCTGCCTGTCCCAAACCAACAGCCAGACCACACAGAGCTCCTGCCTGTCCCAAACCAACAGCCAGACCCACACAGAGCTCCTGCCTGTCCCAAACCAACAGCCAGACTCACACAGAGCTCCTGCCTGTCCCAAACCAACAGCCAGACTCACACAGAGCTCCTGCCTGTCCCAAACCAACAGCCAGACTCACACAGAGCTCCTGCCTGTCCCAAACCAACAGCCAGACTCACACAGAGCTCCTGCCTGTCCCAAACCAACAGCCAGACTCACACAGACCTCCTGCCTGTCCCAAAACCAACAGCCAGACCCACACAGAGCTCCTGCCTGTCCCAAACCAACAGCCAGACCCACAGAGCTCCTGCCTGTCCCAAAACCCAACAGCCAGACCCACACAGAGCTCCTGCCTGTCCCAAACCAACAGCCAGACTCACACAGAGCTCCTGCCTGTCCCAACCAACAGCCAGACCCACACAGAGCTCCTGCCTGTCCCAAACCAACAGCCAGACCCACACAGAGCTCCTGCCTGTCCCAACCAACAGCCAGACTCCTTGAGGAGCTCCTGGCCTGTCCCAAACCAACAGCAACCCACAGAAGCTCTGCCTGTCCCAAACCACACAGCCAGGACTCACACAGGCTCCTGCTGTCCCCAAACCCACAGCCAGCTCAACAAGCTCCTGCTTGTCCCACCAAAAGCCAGACCACAGAGGCTCCTGCCTGTCCCAAACCAACAGCCAGACTCACACAGAGCTCCTGCCTGTCCCAAACCAACAGCCAGACCCACACAGAGCTCCTGCCTGTCCCAAACCAACAGCCAGACTCACACAGAGCTCCTGCCTGTCCCCTCTCCCCACCCAAAGCCCCTGGGGCTCTCTCTGGAGCTGGGTGCCTTTGGGGGAGGCAGCCCAGCCTGGTCCTACACCCACAAACACACAGAAGCCCCTGGAACAGAACTGGTTTCCTGCCACAGAAAGCACCACAGTGAATTGGCACGGCCTGATCCAGGCATGGCACAGCTCCCACTCGAACCCACAGGGTTCCTGCCTCAAAAACAACTGTACAGCTTGGCTCTCCACCAGCAAAGCACAAGGCACGGAGGCTGGTCCCCCAGGCCCTCTCATCCCCACCAGGCACGTGAGGGTTTAGCAAGCAGCTCTTAATTCTGGGCAAGCTCATGGGAACGCAGGGAGCTGTCAGAGGAGCCTTTCACACTCACTCAGCACTCCTCTCGCTCTCTTATTTAATTCAAGCTGTGACCCCTGGCCTGGATGCTGAGCTGAAGCAGCTCAGCTCCCAGCCCTGTTTTCATGGCCTCAGCCAGTCGGGGTTACCAGGACGTGCTGACAGACCCAGGGTTGCAGGGAGGAGCACTCAGCAGAGCAGGGAGGGCTCCAGCAGCAGCCCAACCTCAGCTCTCCAAGCGTGGGGAGTCCAGTGATGGGCACCCAGGACAATGAGTGTTTTGACCAGGATGATGTACATTTAGTCCCTACATGCCCATTTTTCCAGTTTGCCTGGGTCGGGTCAATCTCAAGGTTTCTAGTGCCCTCCTGCACATTTCCCTCCCTGCTTCCCCGTGCCTGCCATCAGCTGTGCCAGCCAGGGCACATCTGGGCAAAAGAAACACGAGGGGAAAGGAGCAGCTGAGACCAGCCCCAGCCTCACCAGGAGAGCTTTGGAGCTGGGGAATCATCTGCATGGATGCTCCATCAGCCTAAGGAAACCTCTTTGCTGAGCCTCTCTATTAACTGGAACTATTCACTTTTAGAGCCAGGAACATTTCCCAGAGAAATGCTCTCCTTCAATACTTCAGGCTGCTAAAGCATCGTGAGGCTTCCCTTCGCAGCGAGCCTTGCCTTGAGTCACCCTCTGGAATCAAAAGCAAAGCAAAGAGATTTTCTCTTCCCCACCCACCATGTGCAGAGGGATGTGAATTCCCCTGATAAACAGCACAGCAGACCGAGGGCTATGGCTCTCCAAACCACTGAACGTGCTGCTTTCACTCCCAGCTGCTTATCCAGACCCCTCCAAATCTCACAGTCCCCTCCTCAGACTTCCACAGGTCCTCCACACTGGGCTCAATCTGCAAACCCAAGTTTCCATCTTGTCTCACTTTCAAAAGTGTATAAAATTCACTTTCTGACATTGCCCTCTTAAAGCACCCAGCCCTGCTCCCTCTCCTCAACCCACAACTCCTTGCCGGTGTCCTCTGAAATTGTTCAAACTCATCCGCCTACAGCAATTACTGACTCGATGCTTTAATTCCAAACGAAACCAGACCCCTCTTGGGCTGGTTTGATTCTAGCAGAGGGAACAGGCCACGGGCTCCAGGAGTCCCAGGCTGGCCAGGGAGAAGGGCAGGGGTTCTGTTGTGCCTCGGTGGCGCGGGGCCGTGGGTAACGCGAGCGGACAGGCGCAGCCAGCGGGAGCCAAAGGGCTCCCCACGAAGCCATTTCACAGCAGGGATGCTCGACAGAAAGTACAGGGTGTAAAACATGCACAGGGATCAGCGAGCATCTGCCAGAGCGTTTGCAATCTCAGGTGGTGCGCCAGTCAGATCGCAGGAGCAATTATAAAACTGCCCCGCGTAAAGGAAGGGGTTAAACCCAGCTTTGGGACTGCCTGGAAAGCCTTGGTGAATTCCTTCATTAAACACATCCCCACGCGCAAACGAAGCCATAAATATGTGGCATTCTCTCCCTCTAGTGGCTGGAGGCTTGGAAATGAAGGGGATGGAACATGACCCTGCAATTTCTGGGCACGAACGGGGTTGTCCCGGGCTGCCTGTCCCCCAGAGCCCCAGGGAGCCAGCCCACAAAAGGGATCACGCCCTTTGCCAAGGTCACTGCCCTCAGCACTGTGAGGGCTGTAGCTCTCCCTGCTTTCACCAGGCTCCCGTGGGTCACTGCTCCATCACTTCCCTGCCTGGCTGGATTCCCTGCAACGTCCCCGCTTCACAAAACTGCTCCCTGTGCGTGCCCCAGTGCCAGGAACACACCAGAGCCACTCAGGGTTACTGTCACCGTGTCACCCCACTCCAGCCAGGCTGCCAGCTCTGCTCATTCCTTACTCCTCTGAGCTCATAGGAAAGCACAAGACATAAGCAGCCACCCCGAGATGCACAGAGATAGCACCAGTGGGACAAAGCAGGGGAGCAACCTGGCATGACACAGGAGGAAAAGCTCCTCAGTAAACTGTTTCTGAAGGACTTTAAAGGAACACCTTTAAATCAGGTTCCCAGATTTGCTGATGTGGTTACTCCAGTTTTGGGAGTGCTGGCACTTGTTTCCACATAAGCCTCACCTTCCTCTAAGGACAGCTAGCAGGGTCCATGATCTTCATCTGCAATAATGAGTGCTGTTTTTAGGAGGACAGCATCCTTGGAAGGGAGACAACAACAAAACAGTTCAACACAGCTCCTGTCCACTAACTGCAGTCCAACTCTGCCATTTCACGTATTTTAGCTAAAAATCCCAAGAGTCTCTGCCAAAAATGCACCATTCCATCTCCACAGAATTTGTCTGTGGGTATGAATGGGGATGAATACCCTCAACGACAGCAGAAACCTTCTTACAAAAGGCAAGCAAGAAAGAGGAGATGGATGCTATTCAAGAGAGGTGGTGGGTTTGATTCAAAGATTAACACTTGCAAATAATCTCTGCAGTTTTTCCAGGCTGGCATGGCAGTCAGAAACACACCTGAGTCTTTTCAACAGCCTCAGGAAAAGAGGGGGAGTTTGAAGTGGGAAGGCCACAAGCTTGACACAAACAGGAAAAAAATTCCAGAAGGAAAAAAAAAACATCCAGAAGGAAAGAAAACATCCAGAAGGAAAACCTGTTCTGAACTCAGGTGGGAGAGGTTCCCAGAGCTTCCCATGACCCCTCTGGCTCTCTGGCCATCGTTTCAGGCACAGCTCTCCCACCACCCCAGGGGAATGTGCTGTGACAAGCCTGGCAGAGGCTTCTGTGAAACCAGATGCCCAGTTCGACCATAGGCACTCCAGTGTGATATCTGAAGTGGATGCAAACCAGGATACATCCACCCAAGCAGTGCCTGCACGAAGCAGAGAGGCAGGCAGGCATTCAAACCCACAATTACACCCAAATCCCATTAAACCACATTTAATCCAAATCCCATTAAACCGTGTCGGCCTTTTCCTGCCTCTCCTTCCCCACTACTCACGATCCATGAGTCAGGATGCCTCAGGTTTTTACCTTCCAAAACTCTCCTTCACCATTTGGTGCTTGGATTGGCAGTGGAGCTTGTAATTAGGTCCCAAATGTGCCACCACATCAGTGCTGACTACAGGGGATTACATGGAGGTAAAGACTTTAAGAGCCCGTGTGATGTGAAGTCTGAACACCACCCATCGCCTTCTGGAGTGCTAAATATACCCATATTTTACTATTTACTTGTCTGCTTAGCTATCTCAGGACAGTCTGTGGCAGTCCCTAAAGAAGGCACTTTGCTATCTATATATAATGTGCTTAGCAATTTTTGCCACTGAAGTTGCACAGATAAATTCCACGCGGAGCTTTTCATCCTTCTAAAACTTCCAACATGGGAAAAAATCTACACTCTGCTAATTTTCCCAGGTTCTTAGAAAGGGATGCTGGCAGGCAGGATGAGTGTCCTAACGCCTCTGAGCCTGCAATTCCTGTAAACTCCCAATTTTAACCACGTTGAGAATATGGCAGGAGAAATAAGTGATAGGGGCAGCCATTGGAAATCTCCCTGCCTCCCACCTACGAGAATAGATTGTGTGGATTACCCTCAATTTGCACTAAATACAGATGGACACACAGTCCCTCAACAAAGAAATCGAGATTGTTTGCGTAAGCCAGGCACGGCTGCAAGATCAGGTGTTGAGATTTTCCCCTAAAGCCTCTGGGAACACAAGCAGCTCCCGTGGCTAAAGGCAACCCCTGAGACTCCTTCAAGGCTCAGCTGTGAAAAAACCAAGCCAGAACCAGAGAGGTGCTGAGATAAATGATGGGAGCGTGGCCCTTGCCTGCTTGCACTCTGCCAGATGGGCCCTCTAATGGCATTTGAAATCCATGAAAAGCACAACAGGGCTCAGCCCGAGGCTGGAAATGCAGCCAGAAAATTCCCCTGCCTGCTGCTGCTCCAAGCACTCAGTGCCTTTTACCACCTGCATCTGCCGGGGTGGGGTTATTTTGGAAGGGAGTGGGTTGGAAATGTACAGGATTGTTGCTAAAACACAATTTTTCTTAACTAAGCCGTGTTGTGAGGAGGTAAAAATAGCCTGTTGGGGAGAGCAGACTAACTGTGGAGGCATCCCAAAAATATCCTGTGTGAAGGGAAAGGTGTGAATGCATGTTCTTAAAAAGGAATGTGTGGCTTATGTTTTACTCTGCTTCCACTACACAGCCATATGTTGGCTGCTGGGTTCTATTAATAACCCCAGTTATTTATATTAACATCCCACTTGGTGTCTGGCTGAGCACAACTTTGGGTTCAGAAATCCAAATTCCAATTTATAGGAATGCTCAGGTGTCAGCTCTGCCAGAAAGGGAATTTTGGCTGGAGTCTCCTGCATGAGGAACACACAGATCCCATGCAATCCACGGAGAGAAAGGAGGGAGGGGCTCCCTCTGTGCCTCTAAATGCCTCTAATCCCTCACTGATACATGGGAATTTTGGTCATAAAAGCAGAGAAAACTCATACAGGACTTCCAGCTGGCCCTGCACACCTCACATTCAGAATAGCCAGCCTGCTTTTGATATTTAGGCTCAACCCTTGTGGCCTGCCAGTTGTTGTTCCATTCACAGCCACGCTCTCATTCCTCACTTGTTGCTCAGCCTCTGTTTCCTTGTGATACAAAAACTTCCCAGAATATTTTTGACTTGATGGCTACCAAAAAAAAAAAAAAAAAAAAAAAAAAAATGCAAGGAGAGGGAAAATGGCTCATTCTGAGCTCTCCCCTCAGAATGAGTTTTTTTCTCTTCCTGTTCTCCCCCCTCCCTTCACTTTTCTTGTATTTTATGTTATTTTTAACACCATTAAGAGCTCTGCTCCTCCAGCCCTGATGGGGCCAACCCCTGGGACACCCCAGGAGTTCTCTGCCCCCATTAACTCTGTGCCCACACAAACCAGCCCAGGCAGAGGGGCTGAGCTCTTCAAGCATTCACTTCTTTGGAATAATTTTAATGTTCAGTCCTGTAAGAGCTCCAATCATTTTCCACTCATTGGCAGGAATTACAATATCCCCTTTCTCTTTCACTGAAACAGAGCTGGCTGTTGAGGGCTGCCCACAGAAAAACCCACAATAGATTAAGCCCCAAAGTAAAGAGCACTCCAACATCCATTGTACCCCAGCCAGCACTGAGCTGATCACTAAATTGTGGCTTTTGCACAAAACACTCACAGATATTAAAGCTGCCTTTGGTTGTGGAGGGTTTATTTTGTTTATTTTTTTAAATGAGCTTTCTGAAGAAAATTTTCACCTGAAAGTGTGGAGACATGATTGCAGTTCAGAGCCTTAAAACTTTCTGATTTTTTCTATTTGAGCTTTCACCCTCAAAAAGAAGGGAAAAACTTCCAGATAGCAGAATGAAAACAAAAATTCTGTAAAAAAAACCTGTAAATCTGCCTTTCTGACCAAAAACCACAGTGGAAAATGCTCAAAGAGCCCTTAAGGAAACCATTCAGCAGAAGCCTGGGTGTCCACTGTCCCTGCAGAGTTAGTGATGAATAAAGAGGAGAAAATGGGCAGATGTCTTGTTGGACTCTGTGGTGCCACTGCCTCCAGCAGGACTTTTACATTTGGATTTACTGCAAACCCCCCAAAAGGCTGCATTGCTCACCCAGGGGCTCTTGGTTTAACAATCCTGGATGGGCAATGGTGCCAGCAGGGACATTCCCTAGGGAAAGCATCCAGCAGGATTCCCAAATCCCAAAACCAGTCCCAGAGGTTTGGGGTGTGAGCCACCTGCAGAGCTCCCTGAGGATCAGCTCTGTGCCTGGAGCTGCTCTGAGCACACTGCCAGCCACAACAGGGCAATTTATCCTTGATAAAATTACAATTTATTTCTTTCTTACCACTTGCTTTATTTGTTCCCTGAAGGAGATTAGTGCTTTCTTGAGTTCAGGAGGATTACTGAACCCTGAAAATTCAGTGTATGTGAAGCTTGCTGGGAAAGCACCTCTGGTATATTCAGAGTCCACTGAAACACAGGCTGGCAGCACATTAAATTGCTTCTCCATGAAAGCTCTTCTCCCACTGAGTCTGCTAATTGTCTGTGCTTTTAAAAGTTATTAGTGAATTTAGAGTTGGCTAGAGATGTTAATTTTAATCACCCCCCAGACTCCAAACCAGGTACTGGGTAAGCACCAGCACCAGAAGCCTCCTGCACTATTCATTAATCAGGGCTTTGAGAGAACAACCCCCATGCAAAAACACAAACTTCCCTAAATGCCATAAACTTTATAAAAATACACATCCCTAAATACAACCAAATCATAACCCCTCTCTACCTAATTACCCACAAAAAAAACAATTTCCACTAAAACCCTAAGCAACAACAAATCTTTACCCAAATCAAACAAAAAATCACTCATGCAATAACCCTTAACCCAATCCAAACAAAACCAAATATAAAAAACATACTCAACTCTACAAACGAACCCCATAATCATCCCAAAACCTTTAACAAAATGTTTTGGTTTGAGTTTACTCATTGGAAAGTTTCTAATTAAGAGCAAAGCAGGTTTAAGTTTAAAAGTAATAAGATTTTATTAATTAAACACTAAAAAAAAAAGAAGAAAAATAACAAGAATGAGGATGAAACCTTCAAAACACTCTTCTGACCCTCTGCTCTGTCCCCAAGAGCTCAGCCTTCAATGTTGCCTTGGTTTAAGGCAAATTTGGGAAGAAATCTCTGAATGGGTTTTTCTAGAAAACAAATTTAAACGGCCCCTCCCCTAACTAGTTTAGGAAAATTTTTCTTTGGAGGAAAGTGGGAAAAAATGTGTTTTATTTAACAGGCAAAGCACTGCCCAGCACACTAAATGAGCAATATTAAATGTGAAAAATGAGGTTTCTTTTTTTTTTTGGTAAAATTTAAAAAGGTTTAAGAGACAATAAGAGATATAAAATAAAGGTTAAACATGACTGGGTGCCTTGGAACCACTCCTTTTTATCCTGTTCTTCATGCATGGATTTATGCATATTCAGGCTTTTCTAGGCACTGTTTTGTATGGTTACTCTTTGGGTCTGCCTTTTTAGAGCAAGCACAATTACACTTTTATTTGGTTTTTATCATCTTTTAATTTGGGCTTTGGTCTCTTTTTCATAGGTGGTAAATGCTGAGAGTCACTTCTTCTTTTGGAAGTTATTTTAGCTGTTCAGGCAGCTAAAACACACTACACCTAAATTCCAAACTACAGCAAAAAAACCCTCATTATACATCTATTCAGGCAGTTAAAACACACTAAAAACTACAGAAAAAAAACCAAAACCATCATACTTACAACATTCATTCCAACACTTGCAAAAAGCCAACACCAAAATATGCATTTATCACATTAAACAATAGAATTTCTCATTGTTCTGAAGAGATGACAAATTCAGAAAGTCTCTCTCTCTGGGGTGCAGCTCAGCTCAGGCTGTGTCAGCCCCTCAGCACTGGGGAATGCCAGGCCTGGGGGGACACAGGGGTGAGCTCCTGGGGCTCTGCTGGGTTTAGTCCAGAGCAGGTTTAAACAGTTGGAAGAAAAAGGGAAAAAACCTCACAGTCTGGAGAACTTCGGTGTTTCAGTTAAAAATTAATAAAATAAAGGAGAGCTCTCTCCTGCCATCTACACTGCAGACAGCACAGGTTGTGTGTGAAGGAAAGCTGAAAATTCTGAACTTGATGTTTTGAAAACAACCACCTCAGACATTCTACTGTTTCTCTTTCACTCTCAGCTCTAGTTTTAAAAGTTATTTAGACTCATTATTTCTTTGACTCAGAACTTATTTCTGCGTTAAACAGACCAATGGGGATACAATCCAGTATCAAACTAGGACAAATGTTCAACCTCCAGGCTGAAAACACGTCCCACAACATCACTTCCAGGCCCTGAGCCCAGCTTTGGGAATGCCAGAGCATCCCTGAGCTCTCAGTGCCTCTCCCACTCGGATCTGCCCTCTGGAGCTGCTCTTCCAGAGCTGAGAGCTGCCTTTGACAAGGCTCATCCTAACAAAGCCACAAACCCTGCTCCTCCAACGAGGCTCTTGCACTTGTTCCCAGCTGGGCATTCCTGTGCATCTCCTGCCTGCTTGGGAAATCCCAGCTGGAACTGCATGCCAGAACTGTGAGAAGACTCATAAACTGATAGCATGGCAGGGGAAAAAGCTTGCTTTGTCCAGGGAAGCTGACTGAATGTCTTTGAGACAATGAAAAAGCAGGACGAATACCTCCAAATGCAAGCATTTCTCCAGTTTCAAACAACTGGAGTCTCCACAAAACAAATGGATGTGGCACTTGAGGACATGGGCTGGTGGTGAGCGTGGTGGTGCTGGTTGATGGTTGGACTGGATGACCTTAAAGATCTTTCCAACCTCGGCAGTTCTGTCATTTTATGATTTTACTGATTCTATCCTCACCCCGTGCCCTCTCCACATTCCAAAAACCCAAGGCACTGATATACCCCTGCACAGAAAGGAAAGCAGGTAAGCAATAGAATATGTGCAGCATTTTCCCCTGCCAGTCACGTCTTCCATCTGCCCACCCTGAGCCAAGTTCAACACCTTTTTTTATTCACATCAAATAATTAATCCAACCATGCTGCGTAGAAATTAAAACGACGCATAAAACATGAAAGCCATAAAATGCTGTCCAAATATCCTTCTGCCTTCTCATTTTGCATTTCATTGAGTGTCTGGTGCATGGACTGAGCCCATCTCTCTGTGTTCACTGCTGAAATTGGAGTGGCAGCTCCTCGCAGCGAGCACGGGGGCATTTCTCAACAGCCATTTAGCCAGCTGGCTTTGGTATTCACAGCAGTATGACCAATCCACTAAAGCAGACTTCAAAGTATTCAACACTTAAAACCAAACAGAGCCTTTTAGGAGTGTTGGGTTTGGGCCTGGGTGGTAAATGTAACACAAAAGCTGACAATACACTTCAATTACTGCTATGTGATGCTAAATTGCCAACATCAAGAGAAGCGGTGCCAGCACAAGTGCAAGGAAATAATTAGCATTTAATATTTCATCAAAACGTTGAATTTTTAAACATTGGAGTCGTCGGGGTGGGGGGGGTGGTGTTTCATTATTATTATTATTAGTTTTAATTATTTAGCTGGTGTTACAGAGTCCTTGAGAATTGATCCCAGTGCCTCAGGTGGCTCCGGTGCCAAGTGCTCACCAAGGGATGCCACACACGCTGTTGTTCAAGGTGCCAGCTATCAGGGAGCTGTGTAATTAAAACCTCTGCTCCTCACTGCCACTCATGAATCATTCATGAGGAGAAGCACCTTCCCCCTGAGCTCTCCTGGGAAGAAGCCCAGCCCTTCTTCAGGCAGCAAGGACAGGGTCTGTCCCACACCTGTCTTGGGTTTGGTGCTCTCTGCACATGGCTGGGGCTTCCCGGAATATTCCCTGAGTGTTCCAGCACTGCTGGCAGCACGGACACATCCTGGGGAGCCCAGTCCCAGGGGCACTGGCATGGCCAGGCTGTGCTGCTCCAGTGCCACCAGTCCCCATGGGCTCTGGGGAAGGGGAGGCTCACAGCAGCCCTCGCTTTCCTTCCCTCACCCCAGGACAACACATCCCCCCTTCCACACAGTCATCCCCACCTCCCCAGAGCCAGAGGGATGCAGAGGCAAAGCACTGCTCGCTCCCCTCTCTCCCCAGCAACAGCACAGCTCTGGGAGAACGGCACAGTTCATTTTGACCTGGGTCGGGCTGACAAAAAGGCTTTTTTTAACCATGACGTGCACAGGCAGCAGGAGCACACGCACCTGCCAGGTCCCACTCAGAGCCTGGAGTGGCAGTGAGCAGGATCATCCCTTCCCTGGAACCAGAGCCTGCCTGTCACTCAGGGAATAAACCCCAACCTCTGCAATCCATCCCCACTCTTGCTTCCCTGCCTTAATCCGCCCTTTAGCATCCCGACACAATGGCATGGGAGCGTCAGGACAAGACAAGCTGGCAAATCCTGGATAAATATCCTGCCAAAATCCTGACTTTTAGCACCAAGCCTTGACTAAAAGCATCTCAGGACCTGCTTCTGTGCAGCAGAAGGAAGCGAGCATGTTCCATGACTATGTGCCCCCGGCTGGGGATGGCACGGGAGGTGCCTCCCAAACAGTCTGTTGCTAGGATTAAACACAGTGCTCAACAATTTTAATCCCTCTCACGCTGCCACTTCCACAAGCACAGATTTCAATGGCTCCCCACACCAAGAGCTGCTGATGCAAGAGCTTGTGTGGGTTTTCAGAGCCCACTGCTCCGAGCAGCCAGCAGTTCACCTGGAAACCAGGACATTCAATTGGATTCTTGTTTTCCCAGCTTCTAAGAAATAGATGGGGAAGCTAATATTAGCTCTTCCAGGAATAGTTAGGTGGCTAAAAAGAGAACAAAGGTGATAAAACAGCCTGTCTGTGCAGCTGCAGGTTTGATTCCTCCAGCCTGGCTGCTGATAGCTTCAGGAGCCTTCAGCTGTCACTTGCTGGAGGGCCTGGACTGAGCCCTTGGCTCAGCCCTGTGACAACCCCTGGCACTGGAAACAGCAGGGATGCACAGCAGCCAGAGCTGGGCACTGGCACAGCAGGGATGCACAGCAGCCAGAGCTGAGCACTGGCACAGCAGGGATGCACAGCAGCCAGAGCTGAGCACTGGCACAGCAGGGATGCACAGCAGCCAGAGCTGAGCACTGAGGATAGCAGGGATGCACAGCAGCCAGAGCTGAGCACTGAGGATAGCAGGGATGCACAGCAGCCAGAGCTGAGCACTGGCACAGCAGGGATGCACAGCAGCCAGAGCTGAGCACTGGCACAGCAGGGATGCACAGCAGCCAGAGCTGGCACTGGCAAGCAGGGATGCACAGCAGCCAGAGCTGAGCACTGGGACAGCAGGGATGCACAGCAGCCAGAGCTGAGCACTGGCACAGCAGGGATGCACAGCAGCCAGAGCTGAGCACTGGCACTAGCAGGGATGCACAGCAGCCAGAGCTGAGCACTGGGCTGAGCAGGGATGCACAGCAGCCAGAGCTGAGCACTGGATAGCAGGGATGCACAGCAGCCAGAGCTGAGCACTGGGATGAGCAGGGATGCACAGCAGCCAGAGCTGAGCACTGAGGATAGCAGGGATGCACAGCAGCCAGAGCTGAGCACTGGCAAGCAGGGATGCACAGCAGCCAGAGCTGAGCACTGGCACAGCAGGGATGCACAGCAGCCAGAGCTGAGCACTGGCACAGCAGGGATGCACAGCAGCCAGAGCTGAGCACTGGCTGAGCAGGGATGCACAGCAGCCAGAGCTGAGCACTGGCACAGCAGGGATGCACAGCAGCCAGAGCTGAGCACTGGCACAGCAGGGATGCACAGCAGCCAGAGCTGAGCACTGGCACAGCAGGGATGCACAGCAGCCAGAGCTGAGCACTGGGCTGAGCAGGGATGCACAGCAGCCAGAGCTGAGCACTGGCACAGCAGGGATGCACAGCAGCCAGAGCTGAGCACTGGCACAGCAGGGATGCACAGCAGCCAGAGCTGGGCACTGGCACAGCAGGGATGCACAGCAGCCAGAGCTGAGCACTGGGCTGAGCAGGGATGCACAGCAGCCAGAGCTGAGCACTGGCACAGCAGGGATGCACAGCAGCCAGAGCTGAGCACTGGGCTGAGCAGGGATGCACAGCAGCCAGAGCGGAGCACTGAGGCATGAGCAGGGATGCACAGCAGCCAGAGCTGGGCACTGGGATAGCAGGGATGCACAGCAGCCAGAGCTGAGCACTGGCATAGCAGGGATGCACAGCAGCCAGAGCTGAGCACTGGCACAGCAGGGATGCACAGCAGCCAGAGCTGAGCACTGGCACAGCAGGGATGCACAGCAGCCAGAGCTGAGCACTGGCACAGCAGGGATGCACAGCAGCCAGAGCTGGCACTGGCACAGCAGGGATGCACAGCAGCCAGAGCTGAGCACTGGCACAGCAGGGATGCACAGCAGCCAGAGCTGAGCACTGGCACAGCAGGGATGCACAGCAGCCAGAGCTGAGCACTGGCAGGATAGCAGGGTGAGCACGGTAGCAGCCAAGAGCTGAGCACTGGCACAGCAGGGATGCACAGCAGCCAGAGCTGGGCACGCATCTGGGTTTAGGCCTTCTCCATAGGGATGCTGTAGATAAGGAAGGAAGAACCTCTGGCCAGCTCAGGTGGCTCTTCCTAACATCCTGGTTACTGACCAGCCATCACTGCAGGCCCATGTGGGAGCAATGGGGTGACACTCTCTGTGTTCCCCAGAAGCCCTCACTGCAAAATCCCCAGGGCTTTCAGGGAACTCATCGTGGATTTGCAGATTCTCTGCTGCCCAAAGAGACAAAGGTGGGTTTGACCCAAGCCCCAGCAGCCCACAGAGCTGCAGCGGACCCCAAGTTCCATCTCTGGGGTGTCTGGCTCCTGCCATCCCCTTTTCCTCATTTCTGGTCCCACCACACAGTCCTGAACACAGGATCCCTGGGATGAAATTACTGCCTCCCTTTCTGTGCACCCATTTCTTTACTTTTTAAACTATAAATCACCTGATGGCTCAGTGATGGTGCACCCTGGCCAGGAAAGGCCCAACCCCACAACAAATTGAAATGAAGTGAGTTAACTCCTGCCTTGCAAAAGTCCTGCTACAACTAGGTTAGAGAATCAAAAAGCACAAGTTAAAATTCCTCCCGGATGTTTCATTTTCAAGGAGCTGGATAACAGTAGGGAACTGCATAATTGCATAATTTGGTTCCATTTTCATGACTGCATTCTGCCTTTTTGGGCCACCACCAGGCCTGGCTTTAATGCTTTGCAAATTACACAGAAATAGTCATAATGTGTACCGGAGTACTAAAGGACTTCATTTCCCTCTTTCTCAGAAACAAAAGTTGGACTTCATGAACCTGGAGGCTTTTTCTAACCTGAACAATTCCATGAAAGGCTCGACACATTGTGGCCTTATTAAGCCCATCCTGAATGTGCTTGCTTGGATGACCATAATTACAGGAATTTAAGAGGGTGCCTTGTTTCATCAGCTAAAAAAAAACAAGGAGCTGGAGGAAATGGAAAATGAAAGACCACTAGACACAAAAAAGTTTTCCAGGAACCACATGAGAGTGTGTGAGGAATTGTTGCTTGTGGAAAGGGATGACGTTAACAGTGACAAAACCAGCCATTAACCAAAGGACATCCAACAGGGGTACAAGGAAGCCTTGGGGATCCCACTGTGTGGGAGGTGTGCTCTTGGCTTGGCACCCAGGCAGGATCTGTCCCCTTGTCTGCCACACCCTATATCCATGGCCCTGCTCTATCCTATATCCACGGCCATATCCTATATCCATGGTCCTGCTCTATCCTATATCCATGGCTCTGCCATATCCTATACCCATGGCCATGCTCTGTCCTATATCCATGTCCATATCCTATATCCACAGCCACATCCTATATCCACAGCCACATCCTATATCCACAGCCACATCCTATATCCATGGCCACACTGTATCCTATATCCATGGCCATATTCCATATCCATGGCCACATCCTATATCCATATTCATATCCTATGTCCATTGCCACACTCTGTCCTATATCCATGGCCACATCCTATATCCATGGCCCTGCTCTATCCTGTGTCTATATCATATATCCATTGCCACACTCTATCCTATATCCATGGCCACATCTTATATCCATGGCCACATCCTATATCCATATTCATATCCTATATCCATTGCCACACTCTATCCTATATCCATGGCCACATCCTATATCCATGGACACACTCTATCCTATATCCATGGACAGCCAGGAGAGGAAGTTCTACCACACTGTAGCAAGGTGGGCTCACTCCACAGCACAATCTGCATTTCTCAAAGGGAGACCTCAGTGCTGTGTCCCTCATTCCCCCAAAAGCAGCCAAGGAAGGCAGCACCCCAGAGCAGAACGTGGATATCACCCCATAAAAACCCCAGGAAGCACAGCTGCAGCTTCCAGGGCTTCAGAGTTAATTCATGCAGAGTAACAGCACAGCAGCTCTGGGATGCTGCCCTGACCTCAGCCTCAGAACAGCAGAGGCTACACAGGCAGTGCTGGCAGTTGGGGAAAGGCAGCACAAGCCTGGTTTCCCTCGTTTCTGTATTCCTGCAAGCTGCACACTTCAGCAGGGGGAGGATGGGGATTGTCCCAGACGAGCCCCAAAACTCAAAATCCACTCCCTGCCCCAATTCCTGCCATGCAGTCAGGGCATATCTGCCTGCACAGCTCCAGGAGCTAATCACCATTACACCACAAAGGAGCTGCTCTGGGTGGATTTTTCCCCTGCTGATTTGGACAGCTGAGAGCAAAGAGCAGCTTGTCACTGCTGCATTCTGCCTGCAATGGGGGCAGGCCTGGGAATCCCACAAGAGATGCGTGGATCTGATCCTGTGATGAGTGTCTGATTTGGATCAGCAATCAGCAAGGTACCTCGGTGCCCTGGTGCACATCCCTCCTCCAAACAACCCTCTGCATCTATCAGCAGCATCTGCTGCTAATAAATAAGGAGAAGCCAAGCTATGAGCTCGCTGCTATTTTTGGATGAGAAGCTTGTTTTGAAAGCAGAGGAAATTTCCAGCCTTCACAAAGGCCTTTAACCTTCTTTATGTGGGAAACTACCTGCTGCACATTCCCACCAGGCATACACTCAAATAGAGAATCCTGAAATTACCTGAAATGTTATTAGCTTCATTTCCAAATCAGAAGCTGCCAGAGAGGGAAAAGAGGTTCTAAATTAACATAGCCACAAGTGGGACATAAACCCCACTCAGTGCTGCCGAGCTCGTGACAGAGATGAGTGGTGCAGGAGGGCACTGAGCAGAGAGGGAAAATCCCTTTTCCTGTGCCACTGGAGGCTGGGGGAGCAAAGCCACACACTCTGGGATGAGGGCAACAAGAGCCTGCTCAGCCCAGCCCAGTGGAAACTCCAAACTCAGATAACAAGCAACACTAAGAGTCAAAAAATCTGACCTCTCCTGTCTTTATGGACTGATTTGCAAGAAAACAGGGAGCTCTCCTTCCCCTGCAAGGTGCTCCACTGCCCAACGTCAAGCCAGCACTTCTGCCACACTCCTCGGGGTCAAAAAATAGGAGTGACTGCAGATTGGAGCTGAAGGCAGGCAGAGGGCTCACTCCTGTGATGAACACAGCACCTTGCTTTGTGGTACATATAGTCCTGACACTTTTGTCTGACTAATCCATGAAAGATATCAAGGGCCTCAAGCAAACCCACAGATGTTAAGTAATTCTCTGCCTCGCAATCGAAATCTCAGTCTGGTTATTCGAGTCTTTTATCAGCACAGGGTGTTCCCAGCAGAGCTCTGCCAGCACCCAACTCTCTGCCTGGGGGTCTCGGGGTATGACAGGTTTTGAAGCCTGGCTCAAGTCATGGATCCCCCAAAACTCTTGTATTTCCCAAGTGCTGATTTTTAATTCCTTTCTCTCACATGCCCCCAGTCTGCATGGAACCAGATGTGAACAAAACCCGAGGCAGGGAAGCACAAGACTGAGGCACATGAGCCAAACCCAACACAACAGCTCCAGCCCAAAGGCCACTGTGGAGAAAGAACCCCAAACTAACATATCCCTTTTATTTCTACTCGAAACAAAGATGCAATTTTCCCCCTCAGTGTTATAATTTGGGGGTAGGTGGCGAGGGCTGACTCAGGACTCGTGAATGCTTCAGGCTGGCAGAGCTGCAGGGATGGGGAAACCACCATGAAATGTCCTTTTTCTCAACTCTGCAGAGTATCCCTGCAGCCAGAGAGCTTCGAGAGCAGCAAGGGACCACCCCAGAGGGGTCTCCGGTGACATTTTACTGCTCCCCCTCACCCAAACTCTGCCACCCACTCCAGTGTCCCCCTTGCCCTCCCTCCTCCTGCCTTTGCCGCAGTGAGTACGATCCGAAGCCCTGAATATTCCCCCAGAATATTCCCCCTCTTCCCAAAGCATGCCGGCTGTGATTAGGGACTGAAGCATGCGTCACTGGATCTGCACATCAAAGCCCTCGCAGCCACAGCATCCGCGGGGATGGAGAGGGAAGGAGCACAGCAGAGGTGACACGGGCTCGGCTCTGGCGGAGGGGGAGCTCCCCACTGAGAATTCCAGACTGTATTTAAAGATTGGGGATGCTGCAGCTCCTGCGAGCTTCCAGAACTCCTGCTCAGCACAAACCCGGCTCCAGCAGCCCTCCTCCCTCCCCGGGCAGCCCTGCCAGTAGCCGAAGTGTCAGCCTGAGACTGATGGCAGGCTGAAATCTACTGGCAGAAGTGGTTGTTTTTGCAGTTTTGTTTTTCCACTTAAGTCCGCGTTAACCACAGCGACTTGAATATTCCGAGAGCTCAGATAACAGAAAGGGATGCTTCCAGTCTGTGCTGAAAGGAGTCTGTCAGGAAAGAGAAGCCCAGCTCCTTCAAATGCCCTGAGATGCTCAGATCTTTTTTGGTTTTCCTCAACAGCCAAGTGCCTTTCCCCCCCAGCCCCGCTTCCCACTCCTTTGATATGATCACCAAAATAAATAAATAACTTGCTCTTTGGGTACTAATTTCACCACCAGACACTCTCTGAACAAGCCTTGCAGTCATTTTATGCAGAAAAGGTGCTGGAGTTGTCTCTTCCCTGATCCTGGTGCCACTCTCCCCAAAGCTCCCATTGCCAGAGGCGTGCAGCTGTTGGTTTAATTTTCTCCAGATCTTTCCAGCTGCTGGGCTGCTCCACAATGGCCATGCCTGAGCAGGCAGCTCAATTCCAGGTGCCTCACCTCGTGCCATCCAGCCAAATTGGCTTGTAGAGCCCTGACAAATTTCCACAGAGAGAAGCACAGGGCAACAGACGACTCCAAGATGAATTTAAGCTGCCCATTATTTAGACTCACTTCACTTGGTTATTGTTTAGAGATCCCTCCAAGGCAGCACCGGGAGCACAGCTCATGAACCACAGCCTGAAATGATTCACCTGAGGCACCAGTTCCTGGAGCTAGGCAAATTTCCAGGGCTTGAGGCCTGCCCAGCAAACCTCAACTTCAGGAGAGAGGGGGAGGGAATGTTGGGGTGACAGAGAAGGATAAAGTTTTAGGCTGTGACCTCTCTTTGAAAGTTATCAGTTATCTCCCAACTCCCATCTCATTATCTAGGAGTGCCCTGAATCCCTGGGTGAAGAAACCTCCCATGCAGGTGTCCATGAGGAGCCCATCTTCCTTCTGTGCAAATACTGAGATGCTGCAACTCCACGCTGAACAACCCCTGGCACCTTCTTCAGCCTCCTGCAGGACCATTTCACCCACTCATCCTGGATTTGGAGGAATGTGGATCCACAGCAGCCCTGCAGAGGGGATGGGGCTGCCCTGCCCTGCCTGAGCTGCCAGGAGCACAATTCCAGCCCCCAAATTCCTGTGAAAGCCTCCCCAGGGTGGCTCACAATTAGATTCCTTACATAACCAAGCAGCACAGTGTGAGCTGCACACAGCAGTTAATGCTGCCTAAACCAGGGGCCAGATTTCCCTTGGGGAGAATCCTCCTGCTTTAAAGGCTGGGATTTATTCTTTAATGAACACATGACTCCATATATTCATGTGGATACAGAATCAGGGATCAGAGAAGGGGTGTGCACACACCTTAATCAGCACTTCAGTCTGTTTTCTAATATTTTGTAGATTTTTTCTAATCCTTTTCACAGCTCCAACAAAGAATAAGCCATTAGCTGAACTCAAAAATAAACCCCAACAGCTTCAAGCTATAAATAACCAAGTCAGATATGCAGGATTCTGCAAACTCCTATTTTCACCCTCCAAGAAAACAGGAAAGGAAAGGAGAAAGGGTGGAGTTAGATTTTTGATTTTTTTTTTTTTTTTTAACAGCATATTACTGTAACAACAGATAAGAGATCAACACAAATCCTGTGCAGTGTCAGGACCCCAAACCAACACACTGGGAAAGCCTGGAATGATGTCTCTGAGAGAGGAAGGTTGGAACTCCAGGCTTGCAGCAGGAAAGCCACAGCACACAGATTTCCTCAAGCATCTTTTCCAGGCCTGGAAGGAGCTGTGGAAGTGCAAAGTGCTGTGTGTGGAGCAATGGCAGAGGGGGGGAGGAAAGAGAAGAAATTCAAGAAAATCCTGCACTGCACCACTGACGTGCTCACCTGCTTCCCCATGTGCCAAGCCTGCACAAAGAGGAGGATTTCCCCAGCTGACCAGCTCCATCATTCCCACCAGGCTGGCACACCCAGCAGCCAGTGACTGAAGCCCCAGCACTCCAGCCCCTCAGGAAGAGGCCATGAAGTCCCTGGAGGATGTCTGGGTGGTCTCCTCACAGGAAACCATCTCCATGACCAGCGTGGAGGGACCATTTGGAGGGGTGGAGTTTGGTCACCTGCAGCTCCACGAGGCTGCAGGGGATGCTCAGCCCCTCTCCTCCCCCAAAAGGGCTGAAGACCCCATGATCAATACCTTGTAGGATACCTTAAAAACCTCAGTGCCTTCCTCCCAATCCACTCCTATCCCTGTTTCTCAAGAAGAGCTTGCAAACCTCATTTTAAAAACTCTGGTTCTCATCCTATTCAGGCATAACTGGTTTTGTTTACAAATGGAGCAAAGAAATGGTATAAATTATGCTCAGGAAAACCCTTTGGCATTTCACCAGGCATTGGAAAGAACCAATTTCAGAACAGTGTCTCCTAATGGATGTCTCCATGGATACCCCTTTGTCAGCACCTCGTTAGGTAAGAGCTGAGACACCCAAGAGTTCTGCTGCATTTCTGAAGGTACCTCAAAAACACTAATTATGCAAATCTCCATTCTCTTAACTGATGGATACTTGGAAGTTCAGGTGACAAAGTGGATAAGCTGAGTCCTGGCAGGAAAGGAAGGAAAGAGATTTCATTTAGATTCTCTTCTTCTTTATGATTGCTGATGCTTCAACAATTACTGGGACCACAAAACTGTTTCCCACACACTTCTTTTCCTCTCAGTAGCAAGAAGACAGAAAGGAGAGACAAATGGAGTTCCAGGAGCAGCATGAGGGACACCTGTGGTGGCTGAAAGCAGGAGAGTCTGTGTGGCAGACCCAGCAGGAATCCATGATTTTTACTGAGCAGTGACTGCACCCACATTGAGTAGAGAAAATATTTCTGGTTTATGTGTCAGCAAACACCAGTGGATTTAATTATACCAAAACTGGCTCCCTTGTGACCCATCTTCATTATTAGTCCTTTACCTGAGGCTGTGAGCAGAAATATTTCGAGTTTTCCTGATGACAATGACTTGTGTTTCTATACTGACATGCCAAAGAATGCCCCAGAACTGTGAAAAGCACTTTATTTATCCCTGAACTGCAGCCACCTCAGCAATGCAAGGAGGCAGGTCTAACACAACACAGCAACCTGGGCATGAGAGGAGGGAAGTTTTCCCAACCTGTGACAAGCAGGCAAAAGAAAAAAAAAAAAAACAACTTCATACAGCTTGTTTTTCATCCCTGAGACCTTCAGCACAGTCCTCAGTGCCTTTGGGTCTCTGCCATGCAGACACAGGGGTGGCTCTTCAGAAGCACAGAAAACACAGAAGTTTCCGTGCTCTGAATGTGCTGAAAAGAGATTTTTTTTTTTTTTTTTTTTTGGTCAGGCCTTCAGGCTGGAGCCGCAGAGTCAGGGACCCTAAAGTAAACACTGATGTCCTGCAGCTTGAGGAGAGCTCAGAGGAGGTGCAGGCACTGCTCAAACACAGGAAGGAGACATTGCAATTTACAGAGAGCACTTGGGAGCCTCCAACGCTGCTCGTTTTTTAAAGGGCAGGCTTATGCAAACCTCGAATTTCGAGCATTATTTTTTTGTCCCAGCTGCTTTGTCCAGGAATCCCTCTCAGAGAACAAAGCCTTGTTGTGCGTGAGAAAGGAGATGTATCCATTCCTGACAAAAGCTTCCTCGTGTAAGGAAGATTCTCTCAGAGAGCCCTGGCTCCCACCTGTGCTCCCCTCTCCCAAGAGCAGCAAACCAGGGCTCCCAGTTCCAGCCAAGCATCCCTAAACTGTGACTCCCTGCAGACTCCATGGCACAATTACAGCTATTTTCAGCTGATCATCTCCTCCTCAGCAGGCCTGAGGGAGGGAGAGGCTGGGGTCAACCAACACTGAATGCCACCTCAGAAATGCCAACGCCTGAATAAAAAGGCTCCTAACCTACAGAGAGGGCAGGAGAGGAGAGCAGGTAATTCATTTCTCCAATTCATTTTCGCCGTGACCTGGAGGAAATCATCAGGCTTTTCTGAGTTTCATTTGCCTCTTGAGCCTCCCAGGAATGATGGCTCAGAGTCACTGGGGTGAAAAGCTCTACGAGAGCAGCCGTGCCAGCCACCCTCAGTGGATACTTCTGTGAGGTGACATCCTTTCTGTCACAGGACTTCTTTTTATTCTCCATGAATTTCCTCAATAACCACAGCTTTCAGAAGCCATTTTTTAAGACAAAGACCTGCTTGAATATTAATGCTATCAAAAAATAATGGCAGTTGAAAGTCTGTCCTTGATCATGTCTAGACAGGGCCAGCTATAATGGATTTCTAGGATCAAGGTAGTAGATATAAATAGATTAATATTACTCAAAGACCTGCAATGTCTCTATGCATTATCCAGAGAGGTGTGATCCTACAGCCTTTCATGAATATCTGCTGTCTAATGAAGAATGAAGAAATTGTTCCCTGTGAAGGCGGTGAGGTGCTGGGATAGAACTCCCAGGGAAGCTGTGGCTGCCCCTGGATCCCTGGAAGTGTCCAAGGCCAGGCTTGGAGCAGCCTGGGACAGTGGAAGGTGTCCCTGCCCAGGGCAGGGGGTGGAATCTTTAAGGTCCCTTCCAACCCAGACCATTCTGGGATTCTGTGGAAGTATCTGGGAGAAAATGGTCAAGGGCTCCTGGGGAGTTGCTCTGTTGTCCCTGAAAATAAACCTTCTGATGTGCTTCTGTAGAATGGAGTCAGTGTTCTCACGAAATTGTAATATAAACAAAAATAGTTTACATTCCTTTGTTAAAGATATCACCTGATGGACTTCTTATATGACCAGTGGGATTGGAGAGGTGGATACTTCATCAGCCAAGCCCTGGTCAGTGTCCTGAAAGTTATAAAAAGCTGAGGTTCTTTTCTTCTGCTCTGAACACCAGTTGTCTGTGTGTTGCTGTGTGTCCCTCTGTGCGTCACAATAACATTGCTCACAGTCCACTCCTGCTCTGGTAAAGGCAGTGACAAACACCATCAGAACCAACAACAAAACTGAGGCTCAGTCAGCTTTAAAGGTGAGGAAATGGCATCCAAGGAAAGCAGGCAAAGAGCCCTTCCACCCTCTGAGTCAGAGAGGAACCTTGAGTCAAATCAGCGGCCAAGGAAAGCCAGTGTGAGGTCAGACACCCATGGCTGTGCCTCAGAACCCTCAGAGGCAGCAGGTGAACTGCTGAGGAACCCTTATTCCCACGCTGTGGGAGCCAGCAGCCCAGGCAAGGCCTGAGCTGAGCTGCTCCATCATCTGCCCCAGGGCCCGTGGAGGCTGCGGTGCCCAGGGCAGGTCACGGACAGCACAGAGCCAGCGCATTCAGCTCCAGGGGCCCCCAAACTGGTGAGGGCAGCAACAGCAGCACAACTCTGTGTGGTTGCTGTTCCCTGTGCTCTCTCCCAGGCAGATTTGCCTGAGGGACTCACACAGTAGGATGTAAAGCTGTCCCTGCAGACCAACCCTCCTCCTTCCCTTGGGAAGGGAGACTGTGACCCCCAAGAATGAGCTCCAAACTCCTCACCAGTGCTCACAGTGCATCAAGCTCACTGTGCTAACCCCCAAAAATTCCTCTTCCACTGAGGAAAAGCCTCCATCAGGAACTGGCAGGAGGCTCTGATGGCTTTGAGCCATGGGCTAAAGCAGCACTTGCTCCCCTACCAAGGCTTGAGTATCCCAAATGTTCACTGAGCAGCAGCAAAAGCAAGGAATTTCACGCACCTGGCAGTGGCAAAACCAGGGAATTTCACCCAGACCTGGCAGTGGCAAAACCAGGGAATTTCAACCAGACCTGCAGTGGCAAAACCATGGAATTTCAATCAGACCTGGCTGCAGCAAAACCAGGGAATTTCACCCAGACATGGCTGCAGCAAACCAGGGAATTTCACCCAGACATGGCACTGGTAAAACCAGGAATTTCAACCAGACCTGGCAGTGGCAAAACCAGGAATTTCACCCAGACATGGCAGTGGCAAAACCAGGAATTTCCCCAACATGGCAGTGGCAAAACCAGGAATTTCACCCAGACCTGGCTGCAGCAAAACCTCTCAGGAGCCCAGGATCCTTCACTGTGCTTCAGGCAGGCCCATTCCCACCACTCATGTCCCCAGGTTGGTCTCCCCAGGAGCAGCACAGAAATGCTCATCTGGGCCCAGAACTGGCCAGGTAAAAGCAGCAGAGTGTTGGCTCAAGAAGCATTCACACCTAGCCAGGGTTCAGCAACATGAAGACCACAGTTGGCAAGAAAGAGGAAAAAATGAGAAAGGAAGTGAAAAAAAATGAAAGCACAGGAGCAGGTTCATCGATGAGTTAAGGCTGTTTTAGGTATAAGCCTGGGGAATTAGTTTAACACTCCATTTCAGCTGCTTTTTCCCATTTTCTTTTGCACCAACTTGCATCTCTCTCCTGTCAGACTTTGATGGCTTTATGTAACTGTTTAAAAATTGAACAAGCTTCTTAACTTAGGTTTAGAGGAACACACTTTTTTGCTTCTCTGTCTCGAATGCACATTAAGAATAAAGATTTCCGGAGAAAACAAGACCTTTTCCATCCTCTGACATCAGCCACTGGAGTACACAAAGCCAAGTCCTTGAGGAGTGGATTTTTTGTACATTCTGTTCCAGCACACGCCGGTGCATCTGCAGCCCCAGTGGGTTTTACCATTGGTAGCTGGAGAGGAAAACTCATCCTGAGAAAATGCCCAGGTTACCCAGCCCAGCAGCACCCTGCAGTGGGGGAGAATCTTAGAAAGCAGGAATGAGGGAATAAACCCAAAACCTTGGCAGGGAAGCATGGCAGCCACAGCCTTGAGTGGTACAAGGGGCTTGCCCTGAGAAACAGCCTCTGACCTGCTGCTACTCTGAGAATAATTTCTTTTTTTTTACCTTAATACAAGCTGAAAATATTTCTGCTCTTGTGACTGGATGTAAAAGCTTGAGAAGAGCCTCCCTCAAGGCTCAAAAAACAGAGGCAAATAGCCCCCACCCTATGCTGTGTGTTTGTATTTCCTAATTACTCCAATTTCTAAGCCAGAACTGTATTTGTTGATGCTTCAGGTTGGCAATGCTGATGGAGGAGGCTTTCAGAAAAGCCAGTAAAAATATTCAGCGGCAAAATTTGTAATCACAGCTTTTTTTCCCCTCGTGTTTTGCCTGTTAGAAAGTGTTTGTAGTGTGAGCTCTTGAGGGCAAATGCTGCTTCTTGCTGTTTGCACAAGCTCAAAACAACAGCCCCAGCCGGTGTCACAAGCTTTGCCCACCCCAACACAAGCATGGCCACCTCTCCATGGGCTGCTCTGCCTCCAGCCTGGAGCAAAACCACAGGGCCAGGCCTGAGAGAGGCATCAGGCATGGAATTAGCCCAGCTCCACTTCTGGGGACAATGGCAAAGCGCACCTGGTTCACGGGATGCCAGCGTGGGTCAGGCTGGAAGGCACCACAGAGGGCATCTGGTCCCACTCCCTGCTCCACAGGGCACAGGACTGCACTGGAATATCCCCAGGGAGGGAAATGCACTGGGCACTCAGGGCTCCTTCTGGGAAGGAATTCCTTCCTCACATCCAGGTGGAACTTGCTGGGGTCAGCTGTGCCCATTCCTCTGGTGCCATTGCTGGGCCCTGCTCTGAGCCCTCCCTGCACACAGGGACTGCAGTCTGCTTTCAGGCCTGATGTTTTTGGGTTTCTGATGTTCTTTCCCAGGAAAGTGGGATAAACACGATAGAATGTTTTTGGAATAATATTTATGTTATTCATTACTTTAAGATGAAATCCCTCCTTTCAGATGTCCCTCTGGTTTGACCAGTGTGATTGAAGAGGTTTGCCTTTGTTTCACCAATCCCACTGGTCTGCGTAAAACTTTATATAAGGGAGAACAATCCCTAATAAAAGGAGTAATTTTTCTTAGCCTTCTGAATCACAGAGTCTGTGTTGTGTGTTATCTGAAACAGCAACAAGGGACAGACTGATAAAATCCCAGAATTCCAGAATCCCCAGGTGGGAAGAGCCCTCCAGGATCATCGAGTCCAGCCCAGCCCCAGCCCCTCACCCAGCCCCTGGCACCCAGTGCCACAGCCAGGCTGTTTGAAACACACCCAGGGATGGGCACTGCACCACCTCCCCAGGCAGAACATTCCAGCACTTTATTACTCTTCCCATTAAAGACTTGTTCCTAATATCCAACCTAATTTTCCCCTGGAGCAGGTTGAGGCTGTGCCCTCTGGTTGTGTCAGTGCTGCTGCAGACAGAGCCCAGCCCCTGGGCACAGCCCCTCTCAGGAGCTGCAGGGAGTGAGGAGGGCACCCCTGGGGCTCCTTTGCTCCAGCTGAACCTCCCCAGACCCCTCAGTTCCTCTCAGGGTTTGTGTTCCCAGGAGGGCACCCCTGGGGCTCCTTTGCTCCAGCTGAACCCCCCCAGACCCCTCAGTTCCTCTCAGGGTTTGTGTTCCCAGGAGGGCACCCCTGGGGCTCCTTTGCTCCAGCTGAACCCCCCCAGACCCCTCAGTTCCTCCCAGGGTTTATGTTCCCAGGAGGGCACCCTTGGGTCTCTTCTCCCCAGGCTGAACCCCCCAGACCCCTCAGTTCCTCTCAGGTTTGTGTTCCCAGCCCCTCTCCAGCCTCAGTGCCCCCTCTGGGATGAGCTCCAGTGTCTCCAGGTCCTTCCCAAACTGAGGGGCCAGATTCCCTTCTCAGCTGCCTCTTCCCAAGGCCAGTTCTGCTCCTGGATCACCCTGGGTGTGAAGGTCAGCAGACCCAGACAGGCATTCCCTGGGCTGGGCAGACACAGGGGGTTTCTCTCCCTGGACACCCTGTTCTGTTTTGCCAGTGCACCCCTGTTCTGTTCCCTCAGTCTGCCCTGTGAGCCCCCTCCCCATCCCTGTGCCCCTCAGTACTCCCCCCTATTTCCCCCTTGGCTCCCACACCCTCACCCCACCTTTGTTCTGCCCCCAGCCCCTGACATTGGTCCCTGAGGCTCTCTCAGCCCCCACCACCCCAACACTTGAACCTGGACCCTCCCCATGAGCCCTGTCTTTCACCCTGGACTCTGTGTGTGTGTGGCTGGAATAAACAGCTCTGTGGAAATCACACAGAGGCCCTTCCTGCCTCTTTGCCTTCACCAGAACAGCAGCTATCCCTGCTTTCCACACCTGGGCAAGGTGATCCCAGACCAGAGCTCTCCTCCCCAGCAGCGCTGGGCTTCCCTCGAGTCACAAAAAACTCCCAAGGGACCTGAGTGCCTTGACACCACAACCCCAAACCAAATGAACCATCTTGAACTCCCAGCAACTCCCAGTGTGAGGAACTGGGAGGAGTGGAGGCCGTGCTGTGCTGCCCCTGCCAGGGATAGCAATGCCCAAGGGCAGCAGAAGCTGGGAGTTTTCCGGGATGGCACAGCGAGTCAGCACGACTACATTAAAAACCAGCCCCATTGGGGGATTATCTGCGGTTTGGGGGCTCTAACCCAGCCCTGCCCACACCCAGCATGGCACAGGGTGGGCTGGCAAACCCCAAAAATGAGCTGCTGAAGAGTCTGCCAGTCACCAGCACTGTGGGGCTCCCTCTGCTGCTGTCGCTGCCACTTCCCATGCCAAGCTTCCACAGCCCTGAGGATGCTTGGCCCTGCCAGGACCTGCTTTCCTGGCTCAATCCCTAACAGGACCTGCTTCCCTGGCTAAATCCCTGACAGGACCCTGCTTCTGTCCCTGACAGGACCCTGCTCCCCAGGGCTAAATCCCTGACAGGACCCTGCTTCCCTGGGCTAAATCCCTGACAGGATCCTGCTCACCAGGGCTCAGCCCTGCCAGGACCCTGCTCCCCTGGGCTAAATCCCTGCCAGGACCCTGCTCCCCAGGACTCAGCCCTTCCAGGACCTTGCTTCCCTGGGCTCAGCCTGACAGGACCCTGCTCCCCACCCCAGCACAGGCAGCTGCAAACTGGAGAAAAACTTTCCCTTCCGGACGATGAGAGCTTAAAATTGCAAAATGCTGTCTGCAGCCCAGGCTGAGGTGCTCTCAGCCCCCATCCCACACAACTCCCCGAGGGCTCAGCACCCCTGGGACCCCATCAGAGGTGCCCAGACCTGCAGGACCTCCTAAAGCCATATGGAGGGAGCTCCTCTGGCACCCCCAGCACTCCCTGGCCACCCCAGCCCTCAGCAGCCCCACGGTGCCTCCAGCAGCTCTGCTCAGTGCTCCGTGCCAAGCCAGAGTTACCCAACTTCTGACCTACTTCTGCCTTGTGCTTCTCCCCCTCCCCGCTCCTGCCCTCAGTCCCCAATTAAATCTGTGTGAGATTTCCTCAATTATCCCCTTCCTGCTAATAGATGTGGAAAGAGGATGCCATAACAATGTATTCCCCTGGCACTGGTTCAAAATACATCTCCGAATTAATGTTGAGGAGTGCAGGATGTAGGAACACTTTAATTAAACATAAATGTATAGGAACCAGCAGTTAGGTTTAAGAAAGCTGAGCTTTTGCTGCCACCACAACACTTCATCTCAGCCATGCAGTGAGCATCCTCGTGCTCCTCTTTAATTGACAGGCCAATAAATCAGCACTAATCTCCCCTCTCTGTGTAGCTGTGCATGCTGATGTTCAGCTATTTTGGAATAAAGCAACATTCCACTGGCACAACCTGAGCAGCAACATGCACGGGAATCCTGCATGGAACACACTCCAGGCAAACCCTGAAATCTGTAACAAAACTTGGAGGGGGACCTGAGCAATAAAAATCTGTGTTTGGGAATTCTGGCAGGAATAAAGCTTTATTACACCTTTCGAAAGAGGAAGGGCAGGAACAGAGGGCTCCCATCTGAAGGCATTAAGATGTTCTGATAGGCACTTGCAATTCTGGATGAATACAGAGATAATCTGAACACCATTTCTAATTGAGACAAAACCTGTCTGTGAGGAATAGGGAATGAGCCTGGGAATCACTCTGCCCATTACAGAAGGCATCAAGCCTCTGCTCAACTTTATAGCCCCCTTCTGCCTCATCCCACAAAAGTATTGAGAGATAAGAAATTGCAAGGCTTCATAAAAAGGAGGCTTTAATCCAATGGAAGCTCCATCTGCACACCTACAGGTGCATTTTCCAGAGCTGAGCTCCTGCTTTATCTCGTCTTTTGGCCCAAAACAATTTCCTAACAGCTTGGTAGCAAACTGCAATTAGCCACATCACTGCAAAGGGAGCTCGGGGTGCTGATGGTACAGAAGGAAGAAACAAGATTATTTTAAGCCTGCTCGAGAGTAACTTGCAACACTTTAAAGGAAGCCAGACCCCAGCCCTGCTGCAAACACCCAGAGAACTCCCAGGCAGCAAGTCCCTGAGTACACAGCAAACAGCCACTGGGGTGATCTCGGAATTATTTAGGGCACTGCAGTGCTGGATGAGGCTGAAATGAAAGGAGATGAAGCCTCAAGCCCAGGCAGCCTCTCTGCAGGAGCTGTGAAGCCAGCCCTCAGAGCTCTCAGAATCCCAGGGGAACACAGCACGGACCAGCTTTTCCCTGGGCTGGAGATGGGCTGAGCACAGGAAGGAAAGGGAATATTTTTTAACTTTTCTCCAGTATTTCTTCATGCTCTCTTTAAAATTACCAACACCTCTGGGACCAGAGTGCCATCTCTCAAACCCTCAAGTGCCCTTTATCTGTAAGGAAGGGAATAACTCCTATCCCACTGAAAATACAAGCAGCAACATTCTGCTTGTCTCTGGAAAACACACTTGCTCTAAATATGAGAGGCTCTGAACAAAAAGCTGCAGCTTCCCCTCTTGCCTCCCTCCCTGTTTGCTCTGTGTACACCAAAGGCCTTCATTTCCACCTTACTGCACAGGCACTGAAGCTATTTTTGGCCAAGAGTGACGTGGCTTTGTTTGCATAACTGGGTTCCCACCTCATGATCTGCTGCTCTAATAGTTAGCAAAATAATAGCTGGAAAATGCCTGATTCCCAAAGAAGTGCCTGCAAAGTTCAGTTGGCCTTTATCTTAAGTCCAAAATAAAGGAAAAGGCAAAAAAAAAAAAAAAAACCCAAAACAGGAAACAAGCCTTCCTGCAGCATCTTATAAAATCAGCTTCAGCAAGATGTAAAACAAATTATTTAGTGATGACCAGCTGGGATGTGGGGATTTAATTCTGCTTCTGGTTTGGATGAGGGTATCAAACCAGAAAAGACAAGCCCAAAGTCACACAGGAAGAAAACCATTTTACACAGTGGGGCCTTAACAACTCGCGTCAACTCAAAATATCATCCGCAGGAAATGCAAACTTCACTGATGGCTAAAAACAAAAGCACAGCTCAAAATAGCAGCATTTCAGATGAGGCAAATACGTCGGTTGGACTATTCTCAACTGTCAGAACTGAGCTGCAATCACAGATCTCTCTTGAGGAATATTTGGTATTTGTCCAGTATTAAAAATAAAATGTGAGATATCTTAGAAAAGACAGAGATGGCTCAAATAAAGAATGTATGGAAATAAATCCTGCATATAGAAGGATCCAACCACTGGTTCTTCTTGTCCGAGTCCCAACTCCTGGCAAAAGAGGTACAAAATCTATTTCTACAAGAACTTTGTCACTGCAAAACATCGTAAAGGTGGGATGAACACTGTCCCAGACTGGGAATTGGCCACTTCTGTTTCAGCACATGATCTTTTGGAAGCACCAGGTTCCTTCTTCACTCCCAGGATGGTGATGCCCAAGCAAGAGCTCCACATTTGGGCAGGATTTTTGCTCAGTTCCACCTGGGACATCTCTCTGCACCCTCAGCCACCCATCCATCCAACATGAGCAGGGCTGGAGGTGTTTCACCTCCCACTTCCCACATCACTGGCTCCAGGGAAGCCACAAAGTAATGAATGTGTGGAGTCCAGTTCAGGATGAATGAGGGGAAGTCACACCAGACCACGAGCAGCTCAAGCCCAGCAAAGCTCAGCCACAGTGAAGAGCAGGGACAGAGGCTGTGGTGGGGAACAGCTCTGCCTCCTCCTTTCTAGGAAGGAATCTCGCACCTGCACAAATCCCAGAGCTGCCAGGGATGGGAGGAGAGCCCAGAAACATCTTTCTTACCCTGCACAGCGTTGTGCTGTATTCCAGCAGGGAATCACAGAACAAGCACCAGGCAAACACCTGACAGCACACGGTGCAGCAGCTCTGATGGCAACAAAACACCTGCTCAGAGCTCTGCCTCAGTGTCTCAAGCAGCCCACGGGGTCACTGCAGGGTGGGAGCCGCCCAGTGCCAGCCCAGGCCTGTCCTGGGCAATCTCCAGAGCTGCTGGAGGCTGCAGTGGCACACACAGCTCAGCCCCTGGCAGTCCCTGCTCCAAGGCAAAGGCAATCCCCCAGCACAGCTGCTGTCAGCACTGCCTGCGCCATCCCAGGACACCCAGCGTGGCCAGGGCACCCCATGGCATCACTGCCACGGAGAAGGCTCCAAACACTTCCATTTCCCTTTGTCTCTTTGCCTTCCTGCTTGCTGGGGATTTCTCCTGACTGCAGCCTGCTCAGGTTAGAAGACAACTGCAGCAAGGCAGGCCTGGCCCTGCTTGCCCCGTGCTGTTCACTGTTCAACTCAGTCCTCCCCAGCACTAGGCTGACACTGATTTGACACATCCACTGCCTCACCTGAGCACCTCAGACATGCCAAGCACCCCCGTGGCACAGCAAGTCCCCTATAAAAGACAAATCCCTTCCTGACTGCAGTGGAATGAGTTTGTTTCTCCAGGCAAGGCTAAACCCACCTCAAAATTTGGGAAGGTGTCAAGAGACGGAGCTAAGGAGCACCCATCATACAAAGCTGTGCAGTTATTCCTGCTTTTGGGTTGATGCCTTGAGGAGCTGAGCTGGAGCAGAGGCCAGGCAGAGCACAAGGACAAAGCAGGGATTTATCCCAAGGCCTCCCTGGGCACACCTGGGCAGCACCAGAGCCCGGCTGGGCCACAGCCAAGATCAACCCCAGCATGGGCACAGAATGGAGCCCGGGGCACGAGGCCCCACCCTTGGATCAGTTCTGCTCCAGCAGCACATTGGAGTGCAGGGGGCAATTCCAGCTGCAGGGCATGCACTCCATCCTCCTTGCTTTGCCTTCTCACTTCCCCCTTGGTTTGGTTCTTGGGCTGAAAGTTGTCCTTGGTCCCAAACTGGAGCAGGAATTGTTTTGTCTCCCTGCTCTGTGAAAGAGCTCAGAGCACTGAATATGAAACCTAAAACTACCCCCCAAAACAGCCCAGAATCTGAAAAATATTAAAGCTAAAAACTTAAGGCATCAAGGTTAAGTCCTTGCATGAGGAGGAGTGGAAAGGGAGTCATCCCAGTGGGACTCCTCTTGGAGGTGCTTCCTGGACATCCCACTCCAGCTGCAGCTTGCAGCAATTGCTCTGCTTCCCTGACTCTCCCAGATCACACCCAGCATCCCTGGAGACAGCCCTGCATGGGACAGCAGCACATGGAGTGGGCTGGGAGAGCAAGGTGGGGCAAAGCCAGCACAGGGTGAGTGAACTTGGAGATCTGCAGGAAAAACAGGTTCACCTGGGGAGCGACCTGTGCCCAAGCAGCTCTCCACACTCAGAAGTTCAACCCACTGCTGAGGGCAAGAGAGGTCCAAGGCCAGTGGCCAAAGGCCCTCCAAAAGTGCTCCCCACTGGCCACAACCACTGTGCTGTGATGCCTTCAGTTTTAGCTTTTATATTTTTCAGATTCTGTGCTGTTTTGGTGGGGAGTTTTAGGTTTCATATTCAGTGCTACTGAGCTCTCCTCACAAAGTAGGGAGACAAAACAATTTCTTCTCTAGCCTGATACCAAGGACAACTTTCAGCCCAAGAACCAAACCAAGGGGGAAGTGAGAAGGCAAAGCAAGGAGGATGGAGCTGCATGCCCTGCAGCTGGAATTGCCCCCTGCACTCCAATGTGCTGCTGGAGCAGAACTGATCCAAGGGTGGGGCCTCGTGCCCCGGGCTCCATTCTGTGCCCATGCTGGGGTTGATCTTGGCTGTGGCCCAGCCGGGCTCTGGTGCTGCCCAGGTGTGCCCAGGGAGGCCTTGGGATAAATCCCTGCTTTGTCCTGTGCTCTGCCTGGCCTCTGCTCCAGGGCAGCTCCTCAAGGCATCAGCTGCTTCCCAGTGGTGCAATCAGCAGCATTCCCACTCCCCAAAGGATGCTCCCTGCCTGTGCTGCTGCACAGCCTGGCTTGGCCTGGCTGGCAAACAGCATTCCACCCTGGCAACAGCAGCACTGCAGCCAGCTGTTATTCCATCTCTTTTCCAGTGGCACAGCAGTGCAATCCTATCACAGCAGAGCTACCATGAAATGTCTGTTCTTGTTCAGAAAAGACTGATCTCTCAAGGTTTCTGGACAACAGGATAATATATTTCCCTAGATATTAGAGAGTGAAAGAGATTTATTAGGGGAATTATTCTCTATATTCAGTGCAGTCCATTAAGAGATGAAGCTTTCCCTGCTCCATCGAGGAGCTCGTTGCAGGCCATGTGACTGCACTGACAGAACACCCAAATCCCCTCTGCAGCCTCTTGTCCTGTTCATTCCCTCCTCCTCCAAGTACAAGCACAGTGGTGGGTCAATAGCCCAGTTCAATTCACATGTGAAAACCTCTGTAATTCTGCAGGACAAAACCAGAGCCAAAATTAGACCCTTTTTTCCTACCTTTGGTACTAGGGACAGCTTGTTACCAAATCCACTTCAGCTTCTTGAATGCCAAGGGCAGAGCAAAAGTCAGAGCAGCTGCACTTTCCCTGTGGGCCCAAATCTGCAGGTGCCAGCACCTCAGCAGTGTTGGCAGGTGCTCTGAATTTGGGGTTTATGAACACAACCCCTCCAAACTGCAGGAGGAACACTGGAACAGCCTGGGGGGAACAGCAAAGGGGATGGTGCCAGATGTCCCTTCCAGGTTATCAACAGAACCAAGCCAGTGCTCTGGATTCTGTGGGATCACAGAGCTCCTCACAGGAGCAGGACAGTGCTCAGGATCCTGAGGGAATTGCCTTTGGCCATGCCAGGCTGGTGAAGCACCCAGAGCTCATGTCAGAGTCCAGGGAGCCACACAAAACCCTCCCCGTCATCTCCTGGTGACTTTCTGGGTGTGCCCACCCACCCAGTGGCTTCAGCAGCACTTCTGTGATGCATCTCAAACCTGACACATCCCAGAATCGAACCTCAGCAGCTACAGAAGGCATCTTGGAGCTCAGACCTGTGCTTTTGCCTGTCCTTCCCAAACTTAGCTCCTTTTCACTGAACACTGGTGACACGGCAGTGGCCTCGGCTCACGAGTGCAGCCAGGGCTTAGGAAGCACTACAAAAGCATTTGTTCCAATATTTACTCAGGGATTTTTCATGCTACACCTACCACAGCCTTTAGTTTATTGGGAACACAGTGCACTGGGGAAGGGCAAACCACAGAGTCTATACTGCTGCCAAGCAAAATGTCATTAAGGTTTTAGCAATGCAACACAAATTGAGTTTACATTAAAGCTTCTTTTGTATAAACCATATCCCAGAGTGAAACACAGTGACAGAGCTGAGTAATGAGTTGAAGCAGAGCAATCAAGGTGGAACTAGTGAGCAATAGGAAAGAGGAGCCATTCCAAAGTGCTATTTAAAGTTAGGCTGAGAGCTCCATTTGAACTATGGAAGTGATTATGTACAGTCACCGCTGCACACATTTAATGCCATGTAGGATGCAGTACCTACCACCTGCAGCTGCACAGAGACACCCCGAGGTTCAATGGCACTATAAAAACCATCACGAACTGGGAGCTGAGATCCTTCTTAATACAGACTTACAAAAACTGCTGAAGAGCTGAGAAGTCTGCAACTTCAAATCTCTCCTGTGCACATAAACCCACAACACAAAGGTGACCATTTGTCATTTCAGACCTCTCCTTGCTGCAAGATTCAGTCACTGAGGCCCTGTTTGTCCCCATAACAGGGCCTGTGTTATGGCCCTGTTGGAGCAACACCCAAATCATCAAGGGTTGTGTCCCCCCAGCCCTGCTCTGTGCAAAACCACAGCACTTCTGAGTGTTTTTCTAAATACCCAGAGCATGGTAAGTTTGGAAACACCACTCATTTCTAGTTCCAGGCTTCCTAAGGTGTGCTTTGCACTGCTCCTCATGCCAGCCCCTGGGGAGTGAGCCCAGAGCAGGGCCTGTTCAGAGGGATGCACATGGGCTCAGGGCTGACCTGACACCCAGCTCCCAGACCCTGCAGATCACACACAGCTCAGGGGCTGAAAAGGCTGCAGTGCTGCAGCCAGGGGTGCAGGGACCCTGACTGGGCACTCCTCATGCAGACAGATGGGGCTGGATCACAGCCTTGCAACATTCTGAAGCTCAATCCCTGTTTCCCCCTCAAATTTTGATTCATTTGAACAACAGCGCACAGACAGAGTTTTTCGGAACTTGCAAAAAAACATTTATAAATGGCTAAATATAAAAAAGAAAAGCCACCTCCATAAAGGCTTCAGAGCACTGCTAAGTAGAGGAAGAAAATAGGTTTATCAAGATATAAAGCAGCCCTCCCCAAAATATACTGCTCAGACATACCCTGCCAGCAGAAGTTCTCAATGTTTAAGATGAGGGAAGAGAGATTCAATGAGGATTTGTTTTCCTGGCAGCCCTCCATACGTGCACATAAACCTCTTGCAGCAGCACACTGATATTTAAACTAATTAGCACCAGGAAAGCCTCGGACTGTGCTTTTGTCCCAGCCTGTTCCCAGGGCCAGAGGGGCTCCAAAATCTGACTGTGATCACATCCCACTCACATCCCAGGATGCTGCAGCCCAGGAGCCCCAGCACAGCCCCCTTCCTGCCCAAGTACACAGCAACACGGGGCAGAACACTTGGCAAAGGGAAAAAAAATCCCCCCTCTGCCCAAACTGCCCACTCAGCACTATGTGAGAGGATAAAAATAGCAGGCAGGAGAGCTGGCCCTGAATATCAAGCAGCATTCCCACCCAAATCAACTTCCCCTTCACTCTGTTCTCCTGCAGGCTGCACGTTGCCTGAATTTCCTATTCCTCATAAACACAGCCAGTGGGGATTTAGCTCTGGGGAGCTGCAGGCTGGCACATCCACCATCATCGTTCTGGCAACCCCCCACCAGCCTCTGGAAAGAGCTCCTGACTTCCAGAGGAGAAAGGACAGGCTGGGGGGTGGGTTTTGTGAATATTCAACACCTCTGCACAGCAGGCCTGCCTATTATTAGTATAGGGGATGTCAAAGAAGCTCCTCTCATGCAAAGTTTCCAGTCTAGCTAATTAAGAGTGGCTTCCTCCAGCATATAAATTTGGGTTTTAGTCCCTTGTACACAAGCACGAAGGGCAGGAAGGGAGGGAAGGAGCAGAGAACAGGAATGGCTGTAGTCATCTTTAAAGGCTGGAAATTAAATCTCTGGGGTAAGACAGAGAGAATTAACACACACAGGTTGAGAGGAGGCTCCCCATCTTAGGAAGGGCTGAATCTCCCTTCTTTCAGAAAAAGATTGGATGTGGCACTCAGTGTTTAGTCGAGGTGGTGTTAGGGCATGGCTTGGACTCAATGATCTTAAAGGTTTCTTCCAACCTAGTGATTCTGTGATTCCTCCTGGAGCACATCCCCAGAGCAGCGTCTGGAAAAAGCTGAAACGGTTTTGGCAGACAACAAGAAGCCGAAAGTTCCCTCACAAGAGGCAGCAGAGGCCAGTGATTCAGGTCAGGACGGGACTGTCACCCTCTGCTTCTGACATCCAGACCATAAAACATCTCCCAGCACTGCCCTGGGGCTGCAGAAAGGAACTCACTGCTCCCCTTGCCCCAGGGATCAGCCAGGGCCCAGCTGGCAGGACCTGCCTGGGGGTAAATCAGAGGCAGGGGAGATGCTGAGGGTCTTCTCAGGGCAATCCTGGCAATCTCTGCTGCAGCAAAGGTTGCAGTTCAGGGCACCTTGAGGTCTCCTGCAAGTTGGTCTGGATTGTGCCAAACTGCTCCCATAAAAGCGAAGGCTCTAAGTGACCTAAGTGCTAAACCAAAATGCTCTGTACATAAACTGCTTCAACACAGAGTTTTCTCCAGGTTGAAGAGTGTACTCTGTGAAAAAATCCTGAAGACTGAAAGCTTTGAGAAGTCTGACCTTATTTATTTTTACCTGCTTCTTAAATTAGGAGAGAAATAAAAAAAAAAATATTGTATGGGTCCACACGTACCACCCTCCAGCGCTTGAGTTTCTTATTCCCACCTACAAAGTGGGAACAATAATCACCTTATCTACTCCATAAAAGCCTTCTCCAGCTTGTTCCCACATTTCAGACACTCTTGCTTGGAAGGATAAATCCCTGCTTTCTGCACTGCTCTGCCACCTCACTGATGTCAGCTGTCAATGAAAGCACCAGACAGGAGACACCCAGGCCCACAAATCTCACTCCAAATTTATACATCTTGCCAGAGCAGAAGCTTCTTTCTGGCCAAGAGGTGATTTGCAGCCCTGTAGATTTCCTTGAGCTTGGGGCAGAGGTGACAGATGAGTTTTCCAGCACTGCTACTGTGAGCCACATTTACGTATCCTGCTCCTGCAGCAGCACCTTGGATTTATAAACCCCAGCAAAGGTTTCAGAGCTGCCTGTTTGCCATAATTTAAAACCAAGCTGCTTTATGAACAGGCCTCCCCAAACCCAATTCTCTGCCTCAGTGGGGCACAGGTCTTTGGCATGGCCTTGTCTGAGCCAAAGAGCACCCCCAGATCTCTGGGATCACCAGCAGCTCCCTTCCCTTTCCAGCTCCACAGCCTTCCCAGCTCTCACCCCAGGAGAAGCAGTATCACAGCTAACCCTTCCCAAACTTCAGCAGGGTGTTTGCTTTGCTGAGGTTTCAGCTTTTCACACCCTCTCTAAGGGTCTCTGATGCAATCTGGGCTTTGTTTGCAATCTGAAACAGGCCTGGTTTTATCAGGATGCTCAGGGCACAGATAATTCAGGAGCAATTTTGTGTCAAAACAGCACCTGGGCTTCCAGAAGGGTCTCCAGGAGAGCTATGAAAGGCTCCTCTTAAAGGATTAATAAAGTGATTAATTAAGGACCAAATACATCCATACACTGGTCAGTACCAGATCCTGAACATGGACACAGCTACTGGATAACACACCTGAGACATTCCAAGACAGGGCTTGCACACTGCACAACAGCATATCCCACTGTTCTGCAGTCACCTGCCTTTATCCTGGCCCCAAGGACAAACAGCTTTATTGGATCTGGATATTTTATCTTCCAGGAAAACTTTGTTCAAAGCTTTAGATGTTCAGCTTGTGTAAAACCAGAACAGCTTTCCTGAGTTGAAAGAAACAGTTCATGTCTCGGCAGCGAGGTACAACCCAAAGGGATGGAAGAGAAAAAAGAAGAGCTGAACTCCTTGTCTGCCTCTCCTCTGCCTTTGTACCTCAGCCCACAAAAACTCAGCAAAGACAACAGAAGTGATGCAAGATGGAATTCCAGAAAGTCACAAGCGACCAAAACTCCAGCAATCCATCCCTGCACGTGTTCCCTGGAAACCAACACCCAGCACAAGGAGGATGGAGAAGTCAGCATCACTCACTGCCAACTTACTGCTGCTGTGATGGAAAAACACACACAGCAGCCAGGGCCCCCCTGGAAACCACATTTCAGGAAGGCAGTTGATCAAATATCAAAGGGGAAAGGAATACAATAAAGGTCTGGTGAGGAAGGACAGCAGTGGAGCGGGAAAGAGCCACGGAGACACAACAGAAGGTCAGTTCCCCTCTCCACTCCAGCAGGGAAATTCCTGGCTCCAAGCTCATCCTTTGTTCCTGTGCCCTAGAGGAACAACCACCTCTTCTGCCATACTCAGTAGAAAACTCTGCCTGCATCACACTGCAAGCTGGGGAATCTGCTGGGTTTGGGACAATCCCACTTTCAGAGTTGGGTACCACTGAAACCACTCATGAGCACTACAAATCCAAAACAAGACCAGGAAATAACCAAGGCCTCCAGACTTCAAACACAGGGCACAGGCAAAAAAACCAGCCCCCCACCCAAGCGGGGAAACATATCAGACAAATCATACCATTTTTGCCATCTTTTCTGAATTTTTCCCAGAGGAAAACATGAACATCCCCAGGCCTACAACAAGCTTTTACTTCCCCCACTAGAAGCGTCATTCACAAAAAAAGAACCAAATGGATTGTGCCTATATTTGCAAAACATTTTGGGAAAGAAGCAGTGACATGAATTTGTCACCGAGATGGTGCTGGGAGCAGCACCAAACCCAAAGGACACAAGGCTAAAAAAGGAAGGAGAAAAAATAAACCCACCAAAAAACCACGGAGCAGATCTGAAGGCACTGTGAAACGTCAAGGTTCCCTCCACCTGCAAGGAACACTCAGCACAGGAGGCCCAGTGACAATCCAAAAACCTCTGCTATGCACTTTAAGGGATGTTGATTTGGGGAAAAACCATCTCACCCAAGCTTTTATTGCTCCAAAATAAAAACAAACCAAAACAAATCCCCATCCGTGGCTGAAGGACCCAGGGATGGAGGAAGCTGTTAGTCAAGCCCATTGTTATAAACACAAAGCCCAAAGCAGGCAAACCCCAGCCCTGAAGCAGGCAGAGGCACGTCCCACACTGCTGCTTACCCGACTGATCTGCAGCTTCTCAGCTCCAGGCTTGAAGAGGTTCCATCGACGGCCGCCGTTCCGGCAGTTCCCGCGCACCTTCAGGGTCTTTGAAGCCTGCTCGTTCTCAGCTGCCAGGAGAAAATCCACGGGAACAAGGGAAAAAAAAAAAAAAAAAAAAAAAGGAATGACAAAAGATAAATGCCGTGCTTTAGCTCAGGCTGGGGGCGGAGGCTGTTCTTTTAAATGAAAGAAACAAAATTGTTTGCAAGAGACTCATTCAACCTCTCCTTTAGAAAAAGAGAGCACGGAGTATATTTAGGCGCTTTATTCAGTGCTCTTGGGACACAAGAGAAATAGTGTAGCTTGGATACTACAACACAGCAGAGCTGGGAGGCACATCCCGAGGTGGGGTCAGCCTGGCTGGGTGTGGAGCCAGGATGCTCCTCCAGGAGCTCCGGGAGCAGGAGACCCTCACCAGCCTGCACCAGTGTGCACAGGGCAGCAGCTCCCTGGGTCACAACTGCTCCAGCAGCACACCCGCAGCAATCCCAGCTGCGCACTCACTGTGGTCCCCAGGATGCCAGGCCAGGGACAAGAAACAGCTCCTCCAATTTACACACAAACCAGAGCTGGGTAAGTCCATAAAAGCTGTTTTTTAAGGGAACTGGGCTGGTTCTCACCCCCAGCGTTTCAAGCTAAGCCCTCATAGATGCAGTTCTGCTCTAGCTTTGAGTGATACTGCTCACACCAGACCCCAGCCTGGCCTTGCAGGTGGCACTACCCAGGCACAAAGCAGCTTGTAAAAAAAGTGGCAAACGAGCTCTACTTTTCCAATCAACCAAAATTTTCAGCTCCACATCCTATCCCTCTCTTCTTGGGGTGAAGCTGCCATTCTGTATGAGACCAGAGTTTTCCCTCCCACATTTGGCAAGCTTAGATTTTAATCCCTTCTTCCATCAGGCTCTTCACATCCCCTGGTCTGGAAGGAAGGAAACAGAGCTGAGCACCACTGGTGCCCCCACAGCAGCTGCCAGCACAGGTACAGGTGATCCAGGCAGTGCCCATATGTGGTATGTGCATACCCACAGGTGTTTCCAGCACCTGGAGGCTCCTCATCCCAGTCATGGAGCAAGAATCCACAGAAAACAGCCACATTCTGGAATTCCTCCCTTAGAGATGCACAACACTTAAATTTCCATCTCCTGACGTACCTCTAACCAGGCAGAGGTTTCAGGCTGTGTCAGTCCTGAGGGGTTTGAGACCACAATAAATGGTTCCAAGCTTTGGGAGAGCAGAGACCCCCAAACCAAACAGGTGGGGGCCCTGCCCTGCCCAGAGCAGAGCGCAGCAGGGCTGGGATGCTGCTGCAGGCTGGCTGGGCAGCCATCCTGATTTTCTTCCAGCGTTGCTGGGAGAGAGATTGCACTGAGACCTATTTCCTCAGTGCTGATGCAGGCAGCCTGCTGCTATTTTTAGCAGCCCACGTTTCACTTTGGAGACTCTTGGAGACCAGGCTGCAGCACGGTGCCCGTTACAGCAGGAGGCTGCTGGTGGCTCCACGGGATGGAGCAGCCTGCAAACGGGGAATGCAGGCTCTGAGGGGAAGGGGTGACCCCCCTGTGCTGGGAACCACTGCACCCCGGCAGCAGAGCCAGCAATTAACAGCACAGGCAGCTAATTGGCCTTGTGCTCCCCAGTTCTCCTGAACCCTGATGTGCTGGCACCATCCATCAGGCGCTCCTGAGCGGTGCCAGCGCAATCTGTGCTCGCCCAGGGCTAAATCACAGCATTCTTCATGCCAGCAGTGGCCCTTCAGGAAATCATTTCCTTTCTCTCATTATCAATCTTTTTAATTAGGAGGTTCAAAAAATGATGTCATCCATTCAGCCATCAGCCAATTCACCTGCCAGCACGAGAGCCTGCCAGCACGGTGCTCTCTCTGGTGTCACTGTGAGCAGGACAAATGCAGAGAGGTCACCCCGGTCTTTGGCTCATGAGATTCCCTCCTTCATCATGGAAAGCACCCAAGCACAAGAGGAAAAAACCCCTCACACTTCTTGTGTTTCCAAACAAACAGAGTGGAGCTGTGATCTCAGTATCCATCATCACTCACCACCTCCAAACGGTGAGTACTCAGTGAGTACAGAGGATTCCTGGAGGACAGAAAGCCAAGAGAAAACCACCAAATATAAACTCACACAGCAGCTGCTGAGCAGCTTTTACACCTCACGTGCCTACCCCTGCTCCTCCTCTCCTAACCAGATTATGGGGACTGTGTTCAGAAATTAAAGAGAGAAGATAGCCTTATTTCATGAACACACTGTACACGAGAAGATCCTGTCAGCCAGCAAGAAACTCCTCAGCATGTGGCTCCCGGAGCTCCCTCACCTGGTGTCAGGGATGGAACCAGCACAGACACAAACCACATGCCTGACTTTCCCACCCCTGCTGCCCTTGGCTGGCTCTGCAGCATGGGTGACACGTGGGGGAAATTAGGAACAGTAGAAATTAGAGATGGGAATTCTGAGCTGCTTTAGATGGTGAAATTTATTTTCTTCTACACAGACAGGGAGGGTGAGTTCTGCTCACGTCTCTGCCTCATGGTTCAGAAGGTCACAAGACCTCTGGTTACAAGACCTTTTAAAGATTTATTAACCAATAAAATACTGCCACCAAGAAAATTTATGTTTTTAACCCAATAATCAGTTATTTTGTTTTATACATTTGCTGCAGTGCGGACTTTCTTAACCAATCATCTAATGACATAAAAACTTAAAATGCCACACTTTAAAACTTCTTATTATCTTTATAACTACTTCTGGATCTTAAACTCTAAACTTTCTTCTACCTAGCTTGATATGTTTCTATTTCAACTACAAATACACATTTTTGCTTCTAACGTCTTCATTTGGAAGCTTTTTCTAAGGTCTCTGTCAGAGCCTGAGCTGAGAGCTGTGGAGCCCAGGCACTCTCCAGCAATGTGTTCATGGCATGGGAGGAGTCCCAGCAATCCTGGGCCCTGGGTTAAAGCCAGGCCTAGGAGCTGCCAGCTCAGCCTAAAGCCCTGCCTGCAGCCCCTGCTCTGGGACAGAGCATTACAGATTTGATTACAGATTAGATATTTTTCATTGCTGAGTATCTTAATACCCAACAACCAATCACATCACACACAATCCCTTTACCATCACCTAGAGCCCATCAGAACTACTGATATTACCAGATTATGGCAGTAACCAGCCCAGCACAGCAGTTAGGATGTTGTATTTTAAGCTGAAAACTTGTTTTTCTGCAGTGGAAAATTCTTCCTTGGTAAAAACATGTTTTTTGTTTGCCTGTGCTTTTTTGAGATTTATCTTTATTTGGTAAAACATCCTTTTGTTTGTGGTCAAGTTATCCTTTGCTTTTAGCCATAAAATCTCTTTGCAACCCATCCCAACCTTTGTCCAGTGACCACCAGCTCAGCAATCTTTATTTTCAGCCATCTTTTGTTCTTCTATATCGAAACTTGCTTTCATTTCTAGAGAACCTTCTGCTGAGCATTCCTATTTGCAAAACTTCCCTGTTAAACTTCCACCTTCCCCCAGCACGTCTCAAATCAAACTCCACATTTCCTCGTAACCTTTGGTGGCCCTACAGGCCTAATGCTCTGCGAGCTCTCCGTAGCTTCCGATTCCGACACGAACAGCCAGAGCTGGGGAGGAGGAGGAGGAGGAGGAGGAGGAGGAGGAGGAGGAGGCACTGACTCACCACGCCTGCGGAGCAGGTGCTGCATGCGCCCTCCCAGCTGGTCCAGCCCCGTGGGGATGCTCTGCGAGAGCGGCTCCGAGCGGCAGCGCTCCACCAGCGCCTTGAAGGGCTCTGCTCGCGGGCACGGCTGCGGAGGGGGAGACGTCGGCTGCCGAGAGAAGGGGCACAGAAGGGTTTGAACAACAGCAGGCAGAGCAACCACAGGACACGCAGTAACACCGAGGATTCGCGGCGCCTTTCGGGCTGGCCCTGCTGGGCAGCCCCGCTCTTGCAGGGGGCTCAGACCTTGGGCAGCTCTGAGCCCTGTTGTATTGCACTAAATGGTTTGTTATAAATGCAATATGTTAGTCGCTGGGTGATAGAAATGTCACCCGTGTTATAAATATTTTAGTCACTGGGTGACTAATGTGTTGCATTTTATAAATGCCCGTGTCCTAGGGTGATGTTTGTATCCCCATTTGTGTGTTCTGCTATGTTGGATATTCTGTTCTGTGCCTTCCAGACTGGCTCTGGAGGGTGAATGTTTTGTTTTGGTTCTGTTCTCAGCCTGCTCCCCCCACGACTGGTGGGACACACAGACAGGACAGGTGTGGCTTTTGGTTTTTGCTGGTCTCTTTTTTGCTTGGCTCTAGCTCTGGCTTCTGCTTTTGCTCCTGCTCCTGCTTTGCTTTGCTCTTGCTTTGTGTTTTTCCCTCTTTTTCCTTTCTTGTAACTACTGGAACCTGCTCTGGACTGGGACCTGAGAACACCTTGTGTCCAGCAGCAGCCATCCTCAGCACCGGAGGGAGTGACACAGAGCGAGCACCCCCAAGAGAGACTCGCTGAATTGGTCAGCTTTTTCAGAGCACTGAAAGAGTGTTGTCATCTGGTATTGTTCATTTTGTGTACTGGGGGATGCTATGCCTGTTAAATAAACAGGTTCTTCCCACTTCTCTCCCAGGAATCCTCCCAAACTGGTTGCAAGGAGGGGCTGTGTGGGTTTGCTCTCAAGAGGGGTCCCCCTTTTGGAGGTTTTCTCCCAAATTTGCCATAAACTAGGACAGCATGTTATAAATGCATTTATAAATATATTAGTCACTGGGTAACTAATAATTGCATTTTATAAATGCATGTTATAAATGCAATAAATTAGTCACTGAGTGACTAATAATTGTTGTTATTATACTGCACATGGTATATCTGATACTCTCTTTTCTTTACCTCATGGTATGGTCTTCCTATAGTGACCTTTCCCCTCTGAATGCCTCCCATTGGCTGCATTCTCCTTTACCCCACACCCCCTTTTATTCTAAGGTTCAAATTCCCACACACACGTGGTTGGGATCTCTTTTTCCTCCCTGGAACCGATCCAGCAAATAAACCACCGGGTCTGGTTCCTGGACAAAATTGAGCAGGCTCTTTTCTTTCATCCCTGTCAAGACCCACTCCTATAGTCAGAGCTGGCCAGTTATGACCATTTTCAGGACTGGGTCCAAAGACAGAGCCCAACACTTCCAGTGGTGCCCCAGGAAGTTCTGGGAGTGACCCTCAGAGAGACCCACGTGCTGCTCTGCACTTTGGGACTGCTCTCCCATTCCCAACTCCCAGGAGCACACACAGGGAGGAATTAGCTGGTGCTGAGGACCCCGTAGCAGCAAGGGCTGGCTGCTTCCAGGGGACAGCAAAGAGCAGCCAAACGGGTTGGCAGCTCACTGATGACAACAGCCAACCAGACCTGTCCTTGCATCTATAGCCTACAAAGTATTTACTTGGATAGAACAGTTGCAATTGATTGAAGCACCCATAAAATGGTCAAGTACCTCAGTTATAACTTAATGCCTGGTAACACTAATCCGAAGAATTGGCATTTACAGCTAAGTGGAGAAAAATGTTGGAGTTTTTCTCACTCCAACTTTTATTATTCTATTCCAGGAGGAAAAGTTCCTGAGGATGACAACTGTACCGTGACATTTTGCAGAATGGAATGTTCTTTTTGAAAACATCACAATTCAAACTCCTACTTTTCATTTTATTCTCTGTGACATGTGACACCGCGGAAGCCTTGTGTATAATCTTAGAGTCAAGAAATCAGAAGAAAAATCATTTGACAAAGGTCAGGGGAAACAAACAGGAGGTGTTCCTCTCTGGGAGGTTTCTAGGCTCAATCACAGACACATCTGTCACACTTCCAGGAGCCTGCTAATAACTGACTGCCTGGGATGATTTGGTGGATCCATCCACAAGACTCCTGCAGCTCATTTTCACTGATGTGCTGTTATTTTCATTTACAGCTGAAGAACAAAGCAGACAGGCTGTAATTACCCCAAAAGAAAGCTGTGGATGAATTAAGGCTCCGTCTCCCAGCACCAGCATCACACCCAGTGAGCCAGTACACTTCTCTTGGCTGGAAAACAGCTGGGAAGAGGTAGAAGCCAAAGAAAACTTTCCCCCCAGAGAATTTTGAACACAGAGTTCCTTTAGCATAAGGCCAGCAATGCCCAGAGGTTCCCCTTCCCATCCCTACTCTGATGCCCTGTTTTAACTTTTGAGGCTGGGAATGGGATAAAGGAAAGACAAGGCATGTGTTTAAAGAAAACATGTGGAAATCTCAATTTTCCATGTGTCCCACGGCTGCTTCTAGATACATGCAAAGCCCATCAGTTTTGCAAACTCAACCTGCCTTTCCCTGACAGTGTTAAAAATACATTTCGCAAAAACCCTATCCCACTATAGATAGCACTAAATATAGGCTTTAATTCAAGATTTTGCTAGCACCTCCTGGTTATTATGAATGCAAGAATCTGAACAGCTTGCAGATAGGCTTTAGAGGTTTTGTCTCCTCTAAAAATAAAATGATTGTCAGACACAACCATATTAAAAGCCATAAATACCAAAAATCTTCATTCTGCAAGTAAATTGCACCTCGCTGCAGACAGGAATACAGCAGGATTGCTGTTGGCAACAGAGGATTTAAAAAGTAAAGTACTATTTCTTAATTTGGAAGGACTATAAAGTCTTTTGTTACAGCAGGCTGAGGCACAACCCAGGAGCTGAATAACCAGGGGATGAAGAAAGCTCTGGAGATCAACTCTCCCAGATACCATTTGCTGGTCAAGTCACTCAGCAGCGGGAGGGAAGGGATAAATCCACTCAGCCATCCCACCCCTGCAGCTGCTCCCAGAATAAACCAATCTCGAGCTAAAAGTCACTAAGGGCATCACCTGCGATTCCTCAGCAAACACAGAAAAGGGAACTTTGCTGGATCTTCCTCTTGTGCAAAAGCTCTTGGAGCTGCACTACAGCCAAACCCCAGAGCTGTGGGAGGATCTGAGCTGTGCCCCAGCTATCAGGCAGCAGATCTGCAAACCCATCCCCTGGCACGTGCACTCCCAGGCAGATCGGTAACCCTGCACTTCCCACCACGGGGAGAGGCTCCTGCTTCCCCACATGGAGCAGCATGGGCACAGGGATCCCAAAAACCTCCCAGTGCCCTCACAGCACCCACAGCCACGTGGGCCACTCCCTGCAGCAGCACACTCTGCACCTGTGTGGCACTGGGACAGTCTGGATCCCGAGTCCAGGACTCAGAGGAACAACCTCAGCAGCTGCTCTGGAGAAACATCTGCAGGGATGCAGGAGTTGGAGCACACGGCCCCTTACAGAGCCCTGAAACCAAACACAGCAGCCTGGCACCTCATCCTGTGGGACACACAGCTATTGCCAAGGCTGACAAGCCTGGGGAAATCTCATTTTCACACTTCTGGCAATCCTAGTTCCCCCAGAGAACGGCCTCACAAACCCAACTGGGGTCTACGTGCAGCCACAACAGCCAGAAGCAAGCTGCAGCCTGCAAACCCTTCGGAGATAAAATTCTGAACCCCAAGGGAAAAGATTAGGCTTTCAGTTCCATCAAAATCACCTCTTATTTCCCAAAGAAGCCAGCAGAGGGCACAGAAAGACTGCAGTGAAAGCCCTCTGCTCTGCCACTGCCAGGGGGACACCTCGAGATGCTCCCGGTCCTGGCCTTGGGACAAGCAGGGATCTCCCCCTATGGCAGAACCCTCTGCCAGAGATAAACCTGACATTTGTTTCTGGACCCTAAAAACTCCCAACTGATACCTAAAATATTAATTTAGATGCCTATTTTGCAACCTTTCCTCAAGTGACTCCAAAGCAGGTATCAAATAATCCACAAACCCTGTCCATGGACACACCAGCCCCTCTGGAGCCCTGATGGAGGGCTGGAATTAGGAAATACACGGTATCAAAGCTGCCCTCCATCTAAACATCATCTCAAGCTACTGGAAATGCTCAAAGATAACTCCTGGGGCTATGCCTGACTTCCCTGTTGGGCTGCTGTGGTGTTTTTTGAGGTTGGAGGAGGATAATTCACTTCAGTGGAGACATGGAAGATGGAAACTCTGTCCAAAAACTAGTGAGACCTCCACGACATCTTTTACTCCATTCCTCATATCTCAGAATGAGGATGGCACTGTGATTCCAGAGATGCAGCAGTGTGAATGGAGTAATGCATTTCCCACTGACAATTTGTTTTGACCTTTACTGTTCTTCCAATTCTTCAAAACATTTTATCTCCACTGTTTCACAAGTTCCCAGAACACATGAGAACCTGGGACGGGGTCTGAAAGCAACTACCAGGAATGCACTTTTCTACTTTTCTGCATCTGCTTTTATTAAATGCTAGGAAATGCAATGCTATTTCCTTTAAAGCACCAGGATCAAATCCTACCAAACTATTTGCCCATAATATCACTCGGCTCCTGCCCAAAGACATAAGAATTTTAAAAGGCAAGACCAGGAAAGCAAAAGCCACGGGCATTTATTGCAGGTACAACTAAACAGATTTATTTACTGACAGAACTAATGTACAGATGCCCTAAATCCCACTGCAGCACCCCTTGTGCTACACCAGCCCCAGTTTCTCAGTTCCTGTGGGAACAGGCACTTTTATGCTTTTTTGGGGCAATGTTTCAGTTGTTTGGGAAATGCTTTGTGCCCTACTCTGCCCACACGCTGTAAAACTGCTGGGGAACTTGCTGAGAGCAGCTGGCCTGGCCAAGCCAGCCCGTCCTGGCAGCACCTTCTCCCTGCCTGTGGTTGAGCACTTCCTTGAAATACAAATCCTACAGTTAATCAGAGCAGCCTGGAGTGAAGGCAGCAGGGCCAGCAACTGGCCTGAGGAACAGGTGCCAGCAAAGAGATGGATTGAGCCCTAAAACAATAAGGGGCTGGCGTTCGCTGCTACTGTCACGCTCAGGCTGAAGTTCCTCCTCTTCCATGTTTATTTTTGGTAAAGTGTTTCCGAGTGCCGCTCCCTGATGGGAGATAGGCGAGCAAAGCCCTAGGGGATCTCGGGTCGTTTGTCACTGCAGCTGCTGGCAGCCTCTCCGGGGCTGCTCCTGTCCTGGAGATGCCTCCTCCAGCCTCTGCTCTGGGTTTGGGGACACCACCGGGTGGCTGTGCGTTGCCAAACCTGCCGCAGGAGTTCCTGGGGAGCAGGAGGAGCCCCCAAGCCAGGTGGGGCTGTCAGCTTTCCCTCCCACCCTGCTGCAGCTCCTGCCCAGGAGGCAGCCAGCCCTCCCTGCCGGAGGAAGCCCGGAGCTCGTGTGCCTTCCCCACGCTCCTCGGGAACCTGGGGGAGGTTTCCTGCCCGGTTATCTCAAGCACCATATTTAAGTTTCTTGGTCATGTTAGCAAGCTGCAACAGCTGAGCTGGGACTTGGGGCATGTCCTGTTCACTCAGCTGAGCTGGCAAAGCGCTGGGATTGTGCCCTGAGAGCTTTGGGATCAGAGAGACATCAGGGATGTGGCTGCTCTGGGAGAAGAGTGCGGGTATTTCCCTCTGCTCCACTCCATCCTCTCGTGCCTCTCTCATCTTCCTCCTGCCCAGAATACTTTAAGCTTGGTCCCTGTGAAGGGATATCAGCAGCCCTCTCAAGCTCCTCCTAAAAATGTTTCTTCCAGAAACTCCAAGAAGTGACCAAGCCCTACTCACTCCTCTGGATTACACTGGCTTCTTCTTTATTATACTCTGGCTTCTGTAATTCTTTGTATTACACAAAACAGAGAGCAAAAACAAAACCAGAAATAACTAACAATACTGCTGCCTGTTTTAGCTGCGAGTCAGAAGTTCAGATTTTTCCCCCCAGCATTTCTAATCTGCTGCCAATTTTCAAACACTTCCCCTCTTGGCTCAGAAGTTACTGTGACCCCTTTTCCAACAGGCAACAGTGTCACCACCTCTGAAATCTCTCTTGTCTCTCCAAACCCAAAAGGAAAAGACACAAATCAACCTAATTTTTCTACCTGGCACCTTGAAAAAAGAAAAAGTCCTCATTCCAGCCTCAGTTAACCAGCAGATACCAAAAAAATGTTAAAGCTGGGCTTCACACTGGCTCCACAGGGCTTCTGAGGTTTCCTAGCAATAAGCTGGACAAGACAGATTTGTAACACCCAGAACCTAGTCCAAAATGCAATGTCCACTTAAATGTTTTGAGGATTTTAGGGGCTTTGAAAGACTTGTTTGTACCAGACAGGAACATCCTGCTATGACTGAAGCCACTAGCATTGCCCACCTCTCATTCACCACCCACCCTATCACTCCTACAACTATTTTAGATACAAAAACACAGAAGCCAAAGTGCAATTGCTGAATTCTGTTTGTCCACGGCACACTTAAAAACTCTCAGTTTGCTAAAACCCCACTTCTTAGGAGCCTCTACTTCAAATGAACCTAAATGAAGAGAGGAAAAAACTAAAGCAGTGTCTAGGAATACATAAACTGCTACAGCCTCTTCAAGAGACACTGATACACATGAAGGGTCAGAGGAGAAGCAGCTCTGGAGGTTTAAGAGCTCAGACTCAGACTGATCTGAAAGCTCTGTCTGCTGCCACCGTTCACAGAACAACCTCCTTAGCTGGAAATCCCAATGAGGGAGGTAAAAAAATGCTTTCACATGCAAACCAGTTTTTTGAGATGTTCAACAGTGTGGTCCTATTGCAAACCTTGCAGAATTGCTCCTACCTTTCCATTTTTGAGGCGTCCAGAAGAGACAATCCTCGAGACGTGCACTTGGAAGGGCCTGCATTCCGTGCTGCACTCAAACTCTTCCACTCTGTCCATGACCTCCACAGAGTTTTGTTCCACAAATGAAGTGGTTCCCCGCTTTTTAATGCGGCCACCAGGCTGTTCCAAACCCTGCCTCTTCACTGTGGAACACTTTAAAAAAGTCACTACAGAAAAGTCCACATCGGCAACTGCGGAACCGCCTGTGTCCGCAGCATCCAGAATATTCTCAGGAATGTCATGAGAGGGTGGCAGGTCCCTGCCCATGATCTGACTCTTCTCCAGAGTACTGACAGTGTCTTGGATCTCACCAGTCAGAGCTGCCTGGGGAAGGTGGATGACAGCCTCAGGTGGTGCGGAGAAGTCACCATTGGCAGCTTGGGAATGGTCCAAGTCCTCAGCACCCAGCTTATTGACAGGAAGATCAGGAGAAGGTGGCACATCCCTGCCCACAAGCTGGGATGTCTCTGGAGTACTACCCGAGTCCTGAATCCTCAGATCACCTCCCAACAAAGGCAGCTCAGGATTTCTCAAGTCCTGATTATCCAGTTCTGTCCTTGAAATTTCCTGAGCCAGAGCTGGAGATAGATCTGTGGCTTTAGCAACCACTGGGGCACAAGCCACGTCCTCAGTATCAAGTTTAGTCGGTGATGTCTGTGGAAGGTGGGTCTGAGCCTCAGACACTGCAGGAAAGGCACCATCAGCAGCTGGAGAGCAGCCCAGGCCTGCAGCATCCAGATTACTGACAGGAAGAGCAAGAGAAGGTGTCAGGTCCCTGCCCACGGCCCTCTCCAGGGTACTGCCAGTGTCTTGAAACTCCAGCTCACCTCCAGACAAGTCTTGCAAAGGCAGCTCAGGATTTCTCAAGTCCTGATTATCCAGTTCTGTCTCTGAAAGCTCCTGAGCAACTACTGGAGATGGATCCATGTCTTTAGCAATCACCAGGGCACAAGCCACATCGCCAGAATCAAATTTAGCTGGCAATGCCTGTGCAAGGTGAGTCTGCACTTCGGTTTCTGCAGAAAAGTCCCCACTGGCAGCTGGAGAACAGCCCAGGTCCACAGTCCCCAGACTATTCACAGGAAGATCATGAGAAGGCAGCAGGTCCCTGGCCATGACCTGGGTCTTCTCTGGACTCATGGCCAAGTCCTGAATCGGCTCAGCCAGAGTTGTCTGTGGAAGTTCAGCCAGCTCCTCAGAGGGGTCTTTGCTGTTCAGCTCAGTGAAGGAGCCATCTGCAAGCGCTGCCAGCTGGGACATGGATGGTTCTGGCCCAAAGGGACAAAGTGACGTTTCATTAAGCCTGTCATTCCCACTGTCCAGGCCAGAGGGACCAAGGTCTTTCAGCCCATCTGTGGGTCTGCAGTGCTGCACGGGCTCCTTCCCTGCTAAACTCTCAAAGCTCAGGTTCTCCCACGTGCCTGAATCCGGGGACTGCAGGCAGGCTCCCACCGTGCAGAAGGCCCTTGCACTCTCGTTCTCCACAACCAAGCCCTCTTTGGGGGAGGCAACATCCTGCCTGCGGCCCCGGAAACTGCGCTGGGGCCTCTTCTCATCGGGGGAGAACGCCCTCGAGGAGCCTCGCAGCCGCCGAGCTGCCTCGGCCACGCTGCTCAAGAACCTCACAACACCCCCAAAGTGAGTGGCTCTGGCGGCACCATTTGATTTTTTTCGCTGGCTGAGATTCTCCTCGCATCTCGTATCAAAGTCGAGGTAAGAAGCGGAATGATCGGTTGTATTTTCTAAGGTCTGGAAATTGGTTTCAGCCCTTTGATCTGGGAGCTTTGAATTATCTTTGCTAGCTAATGAAATTCCTTTCAGATAGCTCCAGACATCAGAGCTCCTTCCTCTCCTGCTCTCCTGTGGGAGCACGGCACACCTCTTTTGATTGTCCCCTTCCGTAACTGCAGGACTCTTAACGTGTTCAAAATTCAAAGACTCACTCTTCCTGGCTGGTATTCTGTAGCAGTTACCATCATTATCCTCACCGTGTAATCTGCCACTGATATCCCTGAGACATTTACTGTCAGTGGCATCGAGTTCAGGAATGCTGATGTTCAGCTCTATGTCCTCAAAAGAAGAGTCCAAATCCTCGACGTACCCCGCGTACGAGTGGCGGGAGGGCCTCCGGCCATCGCCCAGCTTCTTCACCCTGTAGACAGCTCTCTGCCCGCTGCAATGAAGGTCCTCCTCAGGGTCACACCCATCCTGCCCTCTGGATGCTCTCAAATCCACGCTCTTGGGTGTCCTGGAGGATCTCCCCTTTTTTGACGAGCGTACCCTGTCCATGAAGGATGGCTTTTTTAACTCGGAGACCTCAGAGGCAGCTCCCAGCAGAATCATGGACTGGGGTCTGTCTTTATTCGTAGAGAGTCCTTTCCTTCGCCTAGACGAAATTCCAGATCCGGCTGCCCTTGGTTGTCTTCTTATACCTGTGTGTTTCCTCCTGCTCACTGGGGACTGCATCCCCAGAGGCGCAGTGCTCAGCACCACAGGCCTCCAAGGCATCAGTGCTGCCTCCCTCCATGTTCCCTTGGAAAATCCTGTTGGCATATCCATTGGGAAGGCTCGCAGAAGCAGTACGCCGGCGGCCCTCTAGAACTTCCATCGCCCTGGCTCACAGGCTGCTCCCAGGAGTCACGGATGCATGGTCCTCAGATTGCTCTCTTCACAAGACTTTAAGGGAAAAGAACAAAGGAATGCAATTAGGAGCAGAAAACTTTCAGCAGACACATTTCTTGAAGTCCAACCTTATCCCAGTGGCTGTGGTGGTTTTCCCCACTGATTCCAGGGAGGCTGAAATTTTGCTTCCAAACCATATAAATTTTAAAGCTACTTAAATCTGATTTAGATGACTGAACGTTTAGTGACCACAAATAAACTTCCTGCACTAATAAAGTTACCACAAAGTATGCTCAGAATCCCATGAATCACATCTTCATTTTGCAAGTTGTGGAGACTCTAAAAGCATCAGAGTTCATGGCAGAGAGGAGAGAGGAAATTGCAGTGAGTGTCCCTGCACATGTCACCATCATGTCCACCTTCCCCATCTGCCAGGAACTGGCACCACGCTCCCAATAGCTCAGTCTCTGCAGGCAGCCATTCGAAGAAAAGTCAGGAGGAACCTTTTCCTGGAAGCAATGCAACTCTAAAATACTACAACATCAGAAAACTCATGGAATATCTAAGCCAGGTTTTTCAGACAGTAGTGATGGCACCAGCACGGGAATCCCTCCTGGCACTGGTCTGCTCAATGAAAGCTGTTTGGCCACCACTCAATGCTACAAAAAAATGTGTTCCCTTCAAGTGAGTTCCTGTGGACAGGATTAAAAATACAGTTCCTCCATCCAGAGCAGCAATGGAAACCACTCTGAACCAGCTGTGGGAATACAGCCGAACTCCTGCTCAGCTCCTAAAGCCTCCTTTCCACTGGAATACATCTGCCCTGTCTCGATACTACAGCTCCCTGGGGCTGGATCTGATGGTACTGGGTTTGCTGTCTAGAAAGCAGAACTACATGCCAGGCACTCAACAGGGTTAAATTCCCTCAGTTTCCAATCCTACTCTTAGGAGGAAGAAAGAAGAAAGAGTGAGCCCTCAGGACATGGGTTTGACAATGGAGAAACTCTCCACTTTCCCCCAGGCAGCAGGAGAGCCACACTAGCACTGTGAACAGTTCCCATATCTACTAAAAACATTTAAACTCACTGTTTCTGTTAAAACCAAGGATATTAATGCAGAAGCTACTGCCCTGGCCATCTCATGACCCTTGAATTCAGTCAAATAAGTCTGTTTCTACCATGTTGCCAGCACGTCTGCCTCCAACAAGGGATAACCCGTGAGACCCCCAGGGACGGCAGAGGCACCACAGAAGCAGAGCACAGCCAACAGAAACAACCAGCATCCCTCTTTTTTATGGATGACAGTCACCTGGCTTTCCCTGAGCCCTGCCGCAGGGCTCGTGCCAAGCATTTTTGGCACCAGCTGTGCTGAGGGCAGCAGAAATGAGTGTTTGTGGTGGGCTGCCAGATGTCCACTCACTGCACTGCCCAACCGAGGCAAGGGGGAAATAAAAATGAAAAAGCTGATGGGCTGCTATAAAAATACACTAACTCCTTTCCAATTCCCCTCCACTTGATTTATCGCCAACTGATCTGGATAATGAGAAACAAAGATAAAACTAACATCATGTCTTACCCCCACCCACCATGGCTCAACTTCTCCATCTTCTGAGGGATCTACCTCCCACTAAGGGGAGCAGAAAGATTGGGAACTGGGAGAGGTATGCTTAGGACGGAAGAGTTGTCCTTCCTTCTCATACTTGTCCCAGGCTCCCGTGGGGCCTGCACAGGCTGCAGCTCCAGCCAGGGATCACCCCGCTGCTCCAGCACCTCAGCCTCGCCAGCTGCACCAGCCTCGGGGCTCACACAGCTGCTTCTCACCTCTTGTTAGCTCCCTGTCCCTCCTCCTGGCCATTTTTGCCCTTTATCAGCGATGTGAGGTGCTGCCGGTGAGGCTGCGGGATCTGCTCTGGGCCGTGGTGGAGCCGTTGGTGGCACCGGCTGTGCCCAACACAACCCACAGTGCACAGCCTCAATGGGCACTGCCAAACACACCCCACACTCACACAGCCTCAATGGGCACTGCCAAACACACCCCACACTCACACAGCCTCAATGGGCACTGCCAAACACACCCCACACTCACACAGCCTCAATGGCCACTGCCAAACACACCCCAGAGAGATACAGCCTCAATGGGCACTGCCAAACACACCCCACACTCACACAGCCCTCAATGGCCACTGCCAAACACACCCCACACTCACACAGCCTCAATGGGCACTGCCAAACACACCCCCATGGTGATACAGCCTCAATGGCACTGCCAAACACACCCCACACTCACACAGCCTCAATGGGCACTGCCAAACACACCCCACGGAGATACAGCCTCAATGGGCACTGCCAAACACACCCCACACTCACACAGCCTCAATGGGCACTGCCAAACACACCCCACGGAGATACAGCCTCAATGGGCACTGCCAAACACACCCCACACTCACACAGCCTCAATGGCCACTGCCAAACACACCCCATGGTGATACAGCCTCAATGGGCACTGCCAAACACACCCCACACTCACACAGCCTCAATGGGCACTGCCAAACACACCCCACAGAGATACAGCCTCAATGGGCACTGCCAAACACACCCCATGGTGATACAGCCTCAATGGCCACTGCCAAACACACCCCACGGTGATACAGCCTCAATGGGCACTGCCAAACACACCCCATGGTGATACAGCCTCAATGGGCACTGCCAAACACACCCCACACTCACACAGCCTCAATGGGCACTGCCAAACACACCCCACAGAGATACAGCCTCAATGGGCACTGCCAAACACACCCCATGGTGATACAGCCTCAATGGGCACTGCCAAACACACCCCATGGTGATACAGCCTCAATGGCCACTGCCAAACACACCCCACGGTGATACAGCCTCAAGGGGCACTGCCAAACACACCCCATGGTGATACAGCCTCAATGGGCACTGCCAAACACACCCCACACTCACACAGCCTCAATGGGCACTGCCAAACACACCCCACAGAGATACAGCCTCAATGGGCACTGCCAAACACACCCCATGGTGATACAGCCTCAATGGGCACTGCCAAACACACCCCACAGAGATACAGCCTCAATGGGCACTGCCAAACACACCCCACAGAGATACAGCCTCAATGGGCACTGCCAAACACACCCCATGGTGATACAGCCTCAATGGGCACTGCCAAACACACCCCACAGAGATACAGCCTCAATGGGCACTGCCAAACACACCCCATGGTGATACAGCCTCAATGGGCACTGCCAAACACACCCCATGGTGATACAGCCTCAATGGGCACTGCCAAACACACCCCACACTCACACAGTTGCACAACCTGTATGTACCCTACCAAATGCACCCCACTCAGTTGCACGTCCTGAAGAAACACAGCTAAATACACCCTACAATCACACACCCTGAATGTGACCTTCCAAATACACCCCACAGCTGCACAGCATCACTGGATACAGCCAAATCTACCCATAATTACACACCCTAAATGTTCCCTGTCAAATACACCCCACAGTTCCCCAGGCCAAGCACACACTGCCACAACCCCGTGCAGTCACTGAGCTCAGTGGGCACCTCCAGTTCCATCCCAGAGTCACCCAGCCCAAGCGATGATGATCCACACGTTCCCCACTCTGTTTTAGCCATTTTTACCCAGCCTTTTGCACCCACCACCACGGAGGTTTGAAGGGAGAACCTCCTTCCCCAGGCACTTTTGGGGCCCCAGCACCACCTGCCTCCTTTTAAACCCTGTAGCAGAAATTCATGCAGGAGCTGCACTGTTGTGGGTCCCTGCAGACACCACAGAAGCCTTTGTTCCCAAAAAACCAAGGGCTGAGCAGGACAGTTCCTCCTTCTGCTCCTCTGAGGAGGAGAGCAGCTCCTCGTTTCTCAGGCTGGCACTTTGGGATGTGAGTTATTCCCAGACATTCCTGCTGCAGCTTAAAGACTAACACATTGGAATGGGTTGGGAGGAGTGGGGGAAAAAAAAAAAAAAAAAAAAAGAAGAGCACTTTAGTCATTTCAAGTCGTGCAGCCAACTGGCAGCAAAAGACAGAAATCACAAACGGTCCTTTTTTTTTGTTTGTTTTCTCTTCCCAGTTTTATGTTTTATTGTTTTTGGCTGGGTGGATCCTGCATGAGGAAAGAAGATTCAAAGGGAAGAGGCCCGCCTGTGAAGTCTTTGGAGGGATGCTAGCACAGAAGAGACAGGCTGCTCCTCATGTGGCAGGCAAAAGAGAGTCTGTAACCAGGGACAGATCCTGCACAGCCCTCCCCAGAGAAGCTACAGAATCCAGACTCACAGGGCACATGGGTGGCTTTAAAATTAAATAGTCGGGTTGTATTATTCTTTTTAAGCAGCTTTAAAGCAGATGTAAATTAGAGCTGCCACCATGAAGCCAGACCCAAGCACTCAAAGCAGAGAGGAGACCTATTCTATGACCAGTGTTTGGTTCATCTTCTCCATCTCCCTTTCCACCACAGCCTCACCTGAACCTCTCCTCATCTTCAACACCACCTTGTTGGTGTTTGAATTCCCCCAGTCACACCTGCAGGACTGCACACACTGAAACCACAGGCTGACCTCGGCAGGAGCCAACTCCCAGCACAGCCTCCTCAGTGCTCACAGTGCCAGCACTGCCCTGGAGCCAGCTCCAGCCCCAGGACTGGCACTGCCTCACCCAGAGCAAAGCCTCCCACCACTGAGGCAAATTCCAGCCAGCTTCCCTCAGTCCTCCCTGAGCAGGAGCCAAAATCTGCTGTGCTCCACTGCCTGCTGGAGCCGCCGAGCGCAGCCACCGCCGCTGTGCCAACACCTGCAGCAGCTGCCCGGGGCAAACCTGAGCTTTCCACCAGCCAAGAAGGGCAAAGGTGGCTTTACCAACCAAACCATATGACCTCAGGGCATTTAGGCCCATCATGACAAAATAAAACTTGAGTATGGGGGAGAGCAGCCCTGAGAGTGTCTGATGAACCATTGGCTCACCTCTCTGAGTGCAGGGGAAAGAGGTTTTGAAGAAATGCTTTGGGAACAGCTATTAGTCAGGAAACTACACCACTTGTCAACCACATGTTTATTTTTCCCCTCCTTGAGCTGCAGTTGCAGATGTCAAGTCGTGGCAAGTTACCACCCAGCAGATGAGCTGGGACTACCATTACTTAAAGCAGGGCTTTAACCACAGAAATCACAATTACCTTCTGCCTCTTCCACTGCCCTCAGATTACCTGAGCCCCAGGAGGGTGGCTCAGCCAGGTTTGGAGACCAAAGGCTCATATGTTTGCTCTGCAAAACACACAGAATCTCACCTTGAGGGGAAGATGGTTCTATAAAACTCCAGCTATCCACCAAACACTGCCAGCAGCTCCAGTGTACAGGAGCTGTGTGGGTCCCTGCCTTGCCCCGCTCTTCTCGTCACAAAAGCAGCAGCCCTTCATTCTGAAAATTCATTTTCCTTTTCCAGGTCACTGAGGGGAATGAATAAACTGAGATTAATAAAATCCCCAGCCAAGGGCACCAGGTGTATTACAGAAACATCTGTATCCTCAGCCATGATTCCTCCTCCAAATTCTTTCCATATTTTTTGTGTTATCCCAATCTCTAAGAATGAAATAGGTGCTCTGTATATCACTCGTGATTGCACAACATTCCCTTGGCAACGGGCTCTTCCTGCACGATACAGGTGGGAGTAAGAGCAATTTTGCTCCTTTTCAGTGTGATTTAGCAGCCAGCCAGCAGAAATAACAGCACGGGCCCAGGGAACACCCACTGAAGTTAGACAGTTCTCACAGACTTAAAGGACACTGAATCAGGCCTGAGCAATCAGGGTTGTCACAAGCCACCCCTCAGGCAGTGACACTTTCTCTCCTGCTGCTGAGCTGCCCTACACAAGTTATCCACAAGCAGAGCAAAACCAGGCTGTTAAACCAGGTTAATCCACAACACCAGGTCCAAAGGCAGCAGGGTAGCAAGATCTGCTAGAAAGAAAGCATCAAATTAGGAAAGGTCTGATCCAGGCTGAGTTTTCTCAAGAGATCCCAGTGATGGAAAGAAACTGCTCATTTAACAGCACACAGTTCAGGCTGTTTGCCAGGCAGGCACCACACAGTCCCTGAAATCTTCTTCAGATCACTGCAGGTTTTGGGCAACAAGCAGAAGTTAACTCTTTTTAAATATATTTAGTGCTCTGAAGGACCAGGAGGGCACTGGCAGAGGTTGTCCAGAGAAGCTGTGGCTGCCCCTGGATCCCTGGAAGGGTCCAAGGCTGGGCTGGACTGAGCTTGGAGGAACCTGGGATAGTGGAAGCTGTCTCTGCCCATGGCAGGGGTGGAACAAGATGATTTTAAAGGTTCCTTCCGACCCAAACCATTCTGTGATTCCAGGATCCCTTGGTGTTGTGGGATGCTGGAGCACGCACATTCCAGATTCCAGGCAAATGGTAAATCCTTTCTATCAAGTGACCCAAAAGAACTATTTTGACTGGGGCCCTAAGAAACAACAAAGGGAACAAAGAGGAAATTGGTGGTGGGGTTGCCCTTGGGGCAGCCTAGACAGGATCACATGCCAGAAACGTGCTCTCCACCACAGAGCCGCTGGCTCAAAGCGCCTGGAGAGACCCAAGGTAGTCCTGGAGGATTTTGGAGCCTGAGACAGAGAGGGTCTGAGGCTCACTGCACCCCACGTGCAAAGGAGAAGCTGGGGGGTTCAAAGGATGCCAGAACAGTCGGTACAAAAGCCCAGCTCCTCCTGGCGCTGTGACGACCTGTGCTGCGCTGGATGCGCCAAGGACAGATCTGCACTCTCTGGGGAGCAGCGACTCCAGACACCCCTCCAAGGCCCTCCATCCCCCCCTCACCTCTCAGCACTGCTACATTCACTTCCAAACCCCGTGTCCCCCCAGCACACACGGCTGGAGCGAAAGGCCCGCGGCCGGCGCGGCCCAGGCGCCGACTGCCTCGCCGGGCGCTGCCGGAGCTGGAATGCACCGAGGGCCCCCGGGGACACGATCTTCCACTTGGCTCTTCCTCTGCAGGATCCAAAATAACAAACAAGAAGGAGCCTTTGGCCATTGTTTTTCGGGGAAGGGGGGTGATGGGCGAGGGCACGCGGCGCAGCCTGCCAGAAGGCATGGCTGAGCTAAGGAAGTCCTGCCCGGGCTTCGCTGTATCCGCTCCTCTCCAGGAGGGGCGGGGGGAGGCAGGAAGGAGAGAAAATAGAGAACAAATGATCATATAACCCTTGAGAGAAACCTGTCTGCTCTCGGAGAGCCTATTTAGCCCAAGCATGCAGCGCCTCTTGCTATACAAAAGAAAAAGAGGAAAGAAAACCCCGCCAGTTCTTCCGTTACCATGTTCTACCACTGAAAAAAAATGGGAGGAAACAGATGTTAAGCTCTCCAGCGTCAGGAAATTATCTCTTTCATGGGGGTACAGTTACTTCAGTGTATTTAGGTCAAACAAATAGGGGGAGAATCGTGACTTCTCCCCCTTTCTGTTTATGTCTCCGCAGACATTTCAGCCGTGCTGGGTGCCACATCCAAGGACCAAGGGCAGAGCTGTGTTTGCTCACAGAGCACACCCTGAGGATGCAGCCTGATCATCGCATCCCTGCCCACCTGGGACACCCCACAAACCACCACAGCCCCCACAAAAACCCAGCATCCTCTGGGTCAAGGAGGACGGTTTGCTGCTGGGGCCCAGCCAGGCATGGCAGCACCGCAGCTTGATTGTTCGTTTATTTAATAGAGGTGGAAGGAGAGACCCGGGTGGAACATCTGCAAAAGGGATCTCCAGGCCCTCGGCGAGCACGGTTACGATTTTCCGGCGCTGGGCTCCCCAAGGAGCGTGGGGCCGGTGCCCATAGGAAGCGACCAGAGAATCGAACCAGCATTTCACATGCTCTGCAAAATCCCTTCCACAGGAAACTAAACCCCTTCATTAGGAGCAGGAGGCAGACAGGGGAGCAGTCTGAATCCCTTCCCAGTCAGGGGTGGACAGACATTATCAAAACACTGAGTTTTAGAATCACAGAATCATTAAGGTTAGATAAAACCTCCCAGATCAATTCCAACCATCAACACAGCAGCACCACCACGCTGACCACTAAACCACGTCCTCAAGTGTCACACCCACACACTTTTTTAATATTTCCAGGGATGGTAACTAAAGCACTTGCCAGTGGCAGAAGGGACCCTGCAGCAATGGTCTCCTCCATCACTGAGGGCAGACTACCAGACAAGATAACCCCAGGCAAACACGCCACATTCCCTGTGGCAGCAGCATCTGCCCCACACGGTTTGCACTGGTTTAAGCCAAAGCTTTTACAGTCCTGGATCTGCATTTGTGCTCCTGCTAATTCAATCTTCACTGGGCAGACGGATGGATGCACAGACTGATAGCTCCAGCCCTGTATTTGTAAGGACAGAACTCCAAACTTCAGGCTGAGTAAATCAGTCCACTCATGTATAATTTAAACATTACTTCCTTCCCATTTCAGGGAGCTTTAGAGTTTGTGTGGTGGCTAAACACAATGAAATTAGAGCAGGAGACTCATTTTGCCTGCGGCCGAGGGGGAGAGAGAGCATGCTCCACTGCATCTGTCAGACAAACTGGGCCGGTGCTGGTGCTGCCAGGCGGGAGCAGCTCTCTGCAAACACCACAGCTCCACTCTGGAGATGGGCTGGCACTGCTGGGAGGTGCCAGGCAGCTGAACAGGGCACCAGTCCTGGGCTCTGCAGCACACAGAGCACCAAAACCTCACCCCAGGCCAGGAGCAGCTTTATCACACAAGGAAGAGAGAGAGCCAGCAGCCTGGTGCAAAGCTGAGCACGAGAAACTCAAGGGAAAAACACAGAAGTATAAAAGCCCTGGAACACAACAATGAACATGTGACAGACCAGTTCTTGCTGAAGGTGGATTTCACACCAAGCCCCTCACAAAGCTCACACACCTCTGGCACTGTACCGTGTTAATGTTCCTCCAGATTCACCCTCTGCCCATTGAACCACAGCAGCATCACCCCTGCACACTCCTCCACATTTCCACATTTTTGCAATTCAAAATTCTTCTGCTCTACAGAAAATAAACCCGAGGTGGGGCCTGAAGACATCCAAAAGGATTCTTTTGGAATTGGCACCCAATGGACAGACAGGGACCCCCAGGAAAAGGAGGGAGCCTGAAGGAGTCATCAGCCAGCACAAGGTTGTTTTGATGCACAATAGCTGTTTCCCCAACCTCTCCAGCTATTTGGCACCAACTGTCACCATCCTAATACCAAAATATCTGCCATTACAGGTAGATTATTTAAGCTGTTCAGTAGTCAGTTGAAAGTAGTTAATTATATGTAAGAACATTTAATTACTATCCAGCAGCAGCTGGAGGTACTTTAATACCATAGTATGAGCCAAAACACAATAGAACAGGCAGATTCAGGGGTCTACACCCATCCACACCCCATTAACGTCAGCTGAACAACACTGAACCATTGGCTGCCATCCTTTGGGGAGCAACAACTCCGTGGTGCTTGTGACACTACTCTGCAGTCCCAATTAGTCAGCTTGCTAGAGATGCCTCAGGAACCTTTTACAGCTGTGACATCTCTTAAAAATCCTTGCCTTCTCCACGAATCCCTAAGCAAGAAAGCGTGGCCCGAACATCAGAGCAGAAATCAGCAGCCAACGTTTAATTGTTTATATCTTGAGACAAAGATAGTGTCTAAATAATTGTCTATTGTATCCCAGAGACAGCACAGGAAAGCTCTTCCCCTCGCTGGGAGCCTGCAGGTCACACATGCTTCTGCCATAACATTTGCTATAAATAATCCCGGCTGAGCCAAGCTCTGGGCTAGGTACAGACCACGGCAGCAGTGTGCTCCTATCGCTTTCAGCCATTAGCCCTCCCCAGAGGGTGCATATCCTACCCTATTGTTCCTGCTCAAATGTTTGAAAGAATTATTTTTTCCTTGCTTCTTTTGTTTGGGGAGTTTATTTATATTTCCTCTTTGACATGGAATTACTACTAGAAAAAAGGAGTGCCACCTTACAGGGCGGCTCGCCGATGCCAGCGTTGAGATGAGGAGAGGAGGGCCACGTTTGGAAGGTACTGCCATAGTTACAGACCTCCCAGTCAGGGATTCTGTGCTAATGGAGGTTCAGCACATTCAGATCAGCATTAGGAACAAAGAGCTGGGTGCCAACGCCAGCCCCAAATTCACATGCAGAGACTCGGAGCACAGGCAGCAACCTGTTCTGCTCAAACATCTCCAAGGATTATTTCAGCAGGTTATTCAGCAACTCCCTGAGGTGGCCCTGGTGATGCCAAAGAACACCTTACCTCTACTGCACTGTCTCACTTCCAGCCCTGTTTCTACTTCCAAACAGATCCCAAGTGACCTGTTCCTCTCAGGCAGCTGCATGGGTGGAATTTACCCTGTTCTCCCTTCCTTTTTCCCTCAGAGCAGCTGGACACAACCACAGGGCTGGGTAGGGGCTGGTTGGCTCTCAACTCTCCAGGCACCTCAAAAAAACCCAATTCATCAAGCACAGCCTTTTGAGTATGAGCTAAAGTATCTCCTTACCCTGCTTTGAAATTGGTGACAAGTCTCACTTTAGAGCCCCAGGTATCAAGTGTACAAATGTCTTTGCCCTCAGCAGCAAAAAATCCCTTGAAGAATCTTCTGCACTGTTTTTCCCTAAGATCAATACAGTTGCTGGCTGTTGGAAGGTTTGATGTCCCAAACAGGCCAATGACACCTGCCGTGCCTCTCCATCACAGCATCCCAGGATATCCAGCTCAGGAAGGCTGGTGGCCTTGCACTAAATTGCCTTTAGGCACATGAAAAAACTACTCTGGTGTTTCTAGAAAATCCCAGTGACTGCCACATGTCTAGCCTGCTCTCGGCTGGGGCTTTTCACCCTGGAAAGGTATTTTCAGGGGTCACACAGAGAACCTTTAGTGGTCTGACACCTGCCTGCACCTTACTTTACCCTCACAAGGTTGGTGCAGAGCACGCAGAAGCCACAAGGTGCCTCCTAGACAGGCTGACCCCTTTCTGCTGCTTTTCCCCTCAACAGCAAGGACCAAAAATCACCTTTGTCTGCCTGCAGAGCCACTGCACACCAACCAGCAGCACACTCTGAGCCCAGGCTGGCACACAGCGACGCTCTGCAGGAACTACAGGTGGGCGGGTGACATCTGGAGTGACATCCCACCAAACCCGGTGGGAACGCTGCTGTCACTGAGTTATCCTGCATTTGTGCAGCCCAGCCTGACCCATGAGACTCCTCATCTCCTAAGCCAAGGCTCCAAACCCCGAGCTCATCACGGCCAGCCCGCCGGGACCATCCCCCAGGGACTCTAAACCGAGGTGCAGGGAGGGAGCAGAGCCCCTGGCTGGCCCCTGCTCGGTGTCCCCAGCGAGGCTTTGCCCTGCAAAAAGGGCTGTCAGCTCCCATTGCTCACGCTCCAGGGCCTGCTGGAGCCGGCCACGCTCTGCTGGCAGCCCACATTGCACCCAATTAGCAGCTCTTGCTGATGAGCTTTTCACCTCCTGCCCCTGCCACAGGGATGGGGCTGTGCTGGCACAGATGGTCACAGCCCTGTCTCCTCTGCCTGCTCTCTCCAAAGGTGCTCACCCCCTTTTTTTAAGGGATCAAAACTCTGTGCCTATTTATGGAACAAACCCTGGATCTTTTTACAAGGAGCTGGGGATTGTGTTCTGAGTATTAGGTGCCTTTCTATTTCATCCTTTTCTATATTCTGTAGTCTTGCCCGTGACTCCTTTTCAACAACAAAAAAATTTATTGTAATTTGTGGGAAAGGTCTATACAAAAGCCGTAAGCAGGGGAGGACAGGACCAGTCACCCTGAAAGTGCCCATCCCCTCTGAGATGCAAATCTAAGGATGAGCCCAGCACACCTGCAACTTCACCCAGGCTTTAAAACACAAATAGTCTGGGAACACGTGCAGGCAATATCTAGTTTCTGCAGGAAATTGCACAGCGTGGATATCCAAACATTGCCACCAGGCAAAAAACAACATCTTGATTCGCCAGCTCGTGTCACACAAACCTAAACTCTTCATAGATGACAGTGTTCAGGCAATGCTGAGCAGCAGTGAATACACTTCCACAGCTCTGGGAAGCCCTGGAGCTCCACAACAGCCGGGCATGAGGCTGCAAATCCTTGGGAAAGACAAGGGTATGAGTTCTGTGAGGATGTGCCCCTTGGGGAGGGAGCAGTGAGCCAGGGCGTCCCAGCTCACCTTTCCTCAGTGCTGAGTTTCCAGCCCTGCTCAGCCGCTGCAGGAACTCCCACACAGGTTCCACGTGCCTGCACAGGCAGGGCAGGAGCATTCCCAGCTCCCAGGAGCAACCCAGCATCCACAAAACCTGCCCAGCCCTCTGCATGTCCCTCCAGAGCTGTGCCTGTCTCGTGGCTGCAGCACCAAGGCAGAACCCCCTTGGCTTCCAGGCTGGATCTTTGCTGACACATTTCCTTCCTGTAGTAAAATCACCTCCCACCCACAGGCTACAGTGCTGCCTGGAAATCCAAACCTTTAAGGAGTCAATCCTTCCTGCCCACCCCCTGGAGAAGCATCCAAAGTGCATTCTGAGCTGTGGTCATGCCCAACCTTTGGCACACGGGCTGCAAAATGCCTCAGGACATCAGGGTGAAGGCAGCAAATAATCTGACAGGTGACTGGTCCCACTGACAGCACCTTCCCAAAAGCACTGTGATTCACAGCTCACGTCAGCAGTGTGGAAAAAGTGACCCCTTCTTCCTTCAGAGGAAACAACAGACGTGCTTAAACAAAGAAAAAAATAAAGAATATGGGCTTGTCCAGCAGAAAACCTGAGCAAAACTCAGTTCCCACAGAGCCAGAGGGGATCTTCTACTGACTTTAATCCCTCTTTCTCTTGTCTGCCCTTGATTCACTCTCCCTCTTTCCCCACAGGAGCAGGCAAACAAGTGCCAGCCCAGCAGTGGCACTTGCAGAACAGCTGCTGTTTCACAACTACCTGCAGCAAGAAAATCAAGAAACCTGACAGAGCGTGCCAGAAATAATCTCCCTGAAAGACAGAGCAGCTGGGAAGGGCTGCAAGGAGCCATCCCTGGCACAGGGCAGGTGGGTGCTTCAGTCCTGCCTGTGCACACAGAAACACAGGGCAGGCAGTGCCCCACAGCCCCCAGGGTGGGGACAGGGCAGGTCCAGGAGGGCAGGAATGAAGTACACAAAGAAAACCAGTGAAACCCACTGAAATCTCTGTGACCCTCACATCCAAGGCATCACCCTTGTTTCATTTATTCCAACCCTGTCCCTCCCAAGCTGCCCCTCCTCTGGGTGTATGAGCAGAGAAGGGGCAAAGGAGGAGAGAAATTAATTAAGCCTCTCCTCTGGGAGCTGGGTTATGTGGTGATTTTGGGGGTTGTCCTGTGCAGGGTCAGGAGTTGAACTCCAGGGATCCTTGTGTGTCCCTTCCAGCTCAGGAACACAAAGTTCTGACCCATCTCTACAGCAATGCAGCTCCACAGCCACCAGACCAAAGCCTGTTATTTATCCAGCTTAAAATGTGGTGTCCCCACAGCTCCACAGTTAGAAATCACAGTTTAAGCCATGTGAGGCTGAACCCCAACTCTTAACCACCAGCAGATTAACAGCAGGCTCTGAAGGCTGCTTGGCTGGACTCTGCAGAAGATCCTGTCCCAGATTGCTGCTTCTCTAGAAACCCTGCTTGGCTGGCCTCTGCAGAAGATCCTGTCCCAGATTGCTGCTTCTCTAGAAACCCTCCTGCACACTCAGGAAATGCTCCCAGAGAGCCCTCACCCAGCCCCCTCCCAGGGGAAAAGATGTGCCTTTAACACCAAAATCGGATTTCCCACTGACACGTGCCAACATGTATTTAGGTGTCTAAACTAAACTCAAATCAGGGATCTCACCATTCCTTCTTGCCCTGTGTTATCCTCATGCAATGGAGGGCATGGGAAGAACCAGAACACCACCTAAATCCAAGGCTCCTTCCTGCTTCCAGCCAAAGCTGCAGCTCCTGCTGGGTGTTTGAGGGCAGAGGGGCAATGCTTTGGATCTTCTGAGCAGTGCCTCAAGGAGCATCCAGCAAACAATCCACATCCCATGGAGTTGCCCTGCAGCATCCCAAGGAAAAACTCTTCCCAGAAAACAAAATTCTGCTTTTTGGTCTTAATTAACACATTTACACTGTAGCTGTAAATAAAGGTGAGACTTTCCAGGAATCAAAGCAAGGTGCCTGGAAAGATTACAGAGCAATTACCACACACAACGTTCCAGCCTGAAATCACAGGAACAGATTCCCTGTATTTCCTACAGACCCTTTTCGTGGCAATGCCCTCGTCCTTTATGGGTGCAAAACCCACTGGTCACAGAGGAGTTTTAAGGAGTACAAACACCAGCCTGGACCACAGAACTTCCATATAACCTGCTGCTTCCTCCTGTGCTCTGGACAAGGGCAAACCCTTCAGAGGGAAGAGGCAAGAACTTCATTAAGGAGCAATCATGGAATAATCTGTGTCTTGGAGAAAACTGCTTTTAGCTGTGTCAAACATGGGCTGGCTTATGTCATTATTATTATTATAAAATTATTACGATTACTTCCATTTTATACAAATATTTCTACTTAATGCAACTCATTGTCTTCACAAAAGTTTACTTAAATACTTGGCCTTAATTATTATGGTGAGAAGTCACAGGGACCAATTCTAGACTGGAGAGAGGCCACAGAGGAGTTCCTGCCCTTGGAAAATTACAGGCACTGCTGCTGCATCCCAGAGTGAGGAAACATCAACCTCTGAAGGGTCAGAGGCAAAGATTTGGCTCTTGCTGCAGCAGATCCCACCTGCAGGATCCCTGTTTGTGAGCACCAACTCATTTACAGAGTTCCCAGCACCAGACCTGGCCAGGGGTCCCCGTGGAGAACCCAGCTGAGGAGCTCAGCTCCCTCCCTCCTGGCAGAATCCTCAATCCTCAAATGTTTGCATTTACAAGGGGCTTTTGTGGCCCCATTCCTGTCACCCTCCACACCTGAGGGGCTGGGACAGCCCTCCACCCTGTGCACTCACCCCAGTGCCTTTTTTCCTGTTTTTTCTCCCTCCCAGCAGCTCTCTGTCAGGCACAGGAGTGCAGCCTGTTCAATCCCGATTGTTCAGAGGCAGCCAGAGCCCTCTCAGCTCTGTTTGCCACCAGGAAAACCAGAATTATTCCTTTATCCTGAGTCACCACAGCTGATCCAGCACTGCCTGGCATGGGCCCACACTGGAGCCCTACAAACCTGCCAGGAGAAGGTGCTCCTGCCCAGCCAGGGCTTGGAACAACGTGTTCTTTAAGGTTCCTTTCAACCCACACCATTCTAGGATTCTGTATTTCTGGTGGCTCTGCTTTATATTCAGTTTGCTCACTCAAAACAAATTAAAAACCAAGCAGAAAGGGGTTTAAGATCCACCCCCATTCCCACTGGAATATTTAAGGTCTGGCCTTAAGGATCTGCCTTTGCAGGAATGGAAACAAAACGGGGTGACAAGAGGAACCATCAGCTGAAGGCACCAGGGCTGAGACCTGGGATGGTCCCACAGCTCCAGTCCAGATCCAAACACAGCCTCACACTGTCTCAGCTTTCATTTTAATACAAGCCTTGTCTTCAAGGTCTTTGCCCTTCATTAACCACCTCCATGAGCAACTGAAGAGACAGTTCATTGGAAATCACACAAAATGAACCAGAGCCATCTGGCTGTGGAGAGACCCTACACAGACTATACTCAGACATTCCTTAAAGCATTTAACTAAACCTAACTCTGAAATTTAACTGAAGGACTGAGGAAAAGTCACCCTGGGGAGTGCTGCTCAAAGCTCCCAGCTCTGAGCAGCAGAGCCCCTGGGAGAAACCAGGTCCCTGAAAAAGGTTCTTATCACTTCTCTAAAACTGGAGCAGCAATAACAGGAAGAAATTGTTTTGGCAGGACTTAACACCACATAAAGTCAACTCATCAGCCAGTGGTGTGTGAAATCTCCCTGGAAAATACATGGAGAGAGAGCACAGGGTGCAGAGAGCATCCCCCAGGCTCAGGTGGGACCCCAGGCACCCAGCCCAGCCACGCTCAGCATTCCCACACCATGGGCAGAGTGAGCTCTGCATCCCACACATGGGCATCCCACACCAGGGGATCACCCTGACCTGCTGGCATCACCCACACCATGGGCATCACACACACCATGGGATCACCCTGAACCTGCTGGCATCACCCACACCATGGATCACCTGACTGCTGGCATCACCCACACCATGGGATCACTACACCATGGACACCCTGAACCTGCTGGCATCACCCACACCATGGGATCACCCTGAACCTGCTGGCATCACCCACACCATGGGCATCACACACACCATGGGATCACCCTGAACCTGCTGGCATCACCCACACCATGGGCATCACACACACTGGATCACCTGACTGGGCATCACCCACACCATGGGCATCACACACACCATGGGATCACCCTGAACCTGCTGGCATCACCCACACCATGGGCATCACCTACCCATGGATCACCTGACCTGCTGGCATCACCACACCATGCATACACACACAGGATCACCTGACGCTGCATCACCACACCATGGGCATCACCACTGATCACCCTGACCTGCTGGCATCACCCACACCATGGGCATACCTTCACCATGGGTCACCCTCAGCCTGCTGGCACCATCCACACCACGGGGCCACACTCATCCTCTGGCATCCCTCACAGGTCCCTCACTGTGCATCCCCCTCACCGTGGGTCCCCTCAGCCTGTGCCATCCCCCTCACCATGGGTCCCCTGAGCCTGTGCCATCCCCCTCACCGTGGGTCCCCTCAGCCTGTGCCATCCCCCTCACCATGCAGCACAGGGCACTCAGTGGAAATGCCCGGACACCACCCTGAGCCCTGCTGCTCCTCCCAGCTTTCCCCACCCGTGGCTGCTCCCAGTGTGACTGCAGAGGGACACGGGGCTCTCTCCTGCTCTCCTAGCTGTCAGAGCCTTTTCCCAGCTCCAGTACACAGTTTAGGACGTGCTCTGCACCCAGGAGCGTTGCCCAGCTCCCTACAGCACGGGAGGGATGGGAAGATGGTAACAGGCTCTGGAGGTGCCTGATGGGAGGCGCCTTCCAGCGCAAACCCAACACCTTTCACTGCTCAAACACCTGGTGAACGCTCTCCTCCTCCTCCTCTTCCTCCTCCTCCTCTCTCGGCTGCACTGCCGAGCCCAGGCAGGTCCTGGTGCCACCCCTGCTCCAGCCTGCCCAGAGGGTGCCGTGGTGAAGCCCCAGTGCCTGGCCAAAGCTCCGGAGGTCCTGTGGCCACCGCGGGCCAGCAGGACGTGTCACCTCCCCCTCCAGTGACACAGCTCCCGTGCCGGGGGCAGCCGCTCACATCGCTGCTGTTGTTCCCTCACACAATAGGCACTTCTGCCAGCCACGAGTGACACGGGGCAGCTTTAAACTGATTAATGGTTCTCCCAAACAAGCCCTGAGTGTGCGGGAGGCCCCTGGCAGACAATGCCAGCCCAGAGGCAGCAGGACGGCATCAGCTGGTGCCCTGTGCCAGCGTGAGAGCAGCGGCAGCAGAGCCACCGGCACTGCCAGCGTGGCTCGTTCAGCTGAGGGACACAGCAGGGCTGCTGCCAGCCTGCCCGTCCCGCTGCCAGGCACGTGGCAGCACGGGCAGGGCACAGAAGCCACTTGAGTCCCTTTCCAGCCAGCTCCACAAACCCAGCACAGGCTGCCCAGGGCTCTACCGGGACACTAAAAGCCCAGGCAAAAGCCCTGGGAACTTCCAAGCTGAATTCTTGGCGTGTGGCACTGCAGGAATGTCACGCGTGCAGCTTCTCTCTTTACACCTGCCCCGGTTTGGTGCTTTCCCTCTTTTGGGATGGAGGCCAAAAGGGAGCGAAAAACCCGAGGAGGGGGAGCAGCCACCCCGCACAGACTGGGCAGCAAAGCTTTGGGATCCTCCCGCTCCTGCCGGCAGCCAAAACATCGCCGGCAGCCTGAAGGGAGCTGCGGCTCGCCCAGGGGAGTGAGGAGCAGCTTTTGCAACGCCAGAGCCCAGGCTGGGAAAGGCAGCTATCGCTGCCGACCATCTAAACCACGAGGATCAGCGAAGGGAGAAAGGCAAAGTGAAAGCGAACACCGGCAGAGCAGCTCGCTGCAACGCTCCGACAAGAAACTGAGGCACAGGTGAACAGCCTCTGTCACGCCACGAGGCTGTGGCAGGTGAAAACAGAGCTGTCAGGTGCTCTGCCAGCCTGCACACACCCTGAGAGCCAGGCCACGAGTGCTGGCATCTCAAAGGCAGCGCTTGGAGGGTCCTGGACCCCCCAAACCCTGATTTTACATGCCTCGGGGTGTGCCTGTTCCACCCCACCTGGCTACACGAGGTGTCCCCCACAGACAGGAGCGGGCAGAGCAGCAAAACGCTGCAAACTGCGACAAAGGACTGTGCCCTGCTTAGTCCTCACTCCAAGTTTTCCCTAACCCCGAGGTTTCCCATGAAAAACCAGAGGGGCGGGTTTGGGCAGGAACGCAGGGATGTGGGCTAAGCGCGAACTCTGCACAAAACCAGCCCGGAGCTTTGTGCTCCTCCTGCAGCCCTGGCTAGCCCACCACATCCTTTCAGCACAGCGAGACACTGGAGGATGTGAGCAAGCCCGAATCCTGCCCTTGCCCCAAACAATAGGCTCCACAATAATGGTGCAACCAGAATTTCCTGTGCGGCGGTGCGCGCCAGCTCCCGGGAGAAAACACCCTGGAAAAGCTCTGCCACGGGAACACAGCATCAAGGCAGCTCCTCCAGCCTCCTGCCCGTGCTGGGATGCTCCTCTGGCAACAGGGAAAGCACCGCAACCCAGCCCAGGCTGGGAAACAGAGAAAAAAAAAACACACCAGCGGCTTGGAACAGAAGCCATGCAGCCCGGGAATGGCTGTGGATAACCTATTATCACAGCAGCCTTTTGCAACATTTGGCCCTGGCTTTTCTCTCACGGACGTTTCATATCCTGCAGTGCTTGGGAAAGCAGCACGGAGCAGGGTTGGGGAGGCTCGGGTGAACCCGAGCAGCGCAGGAGGTTCATGGAAATCTCTCCATCTCTCCTGGGAAGAAGGCACGGGTGCAGCAAGGACAGAGCCGCTGATGGCATCAGGCACCAGAGGCACCGACTGCAGCCAAAAGGCTCCAGTGTTGGAGCTCCTAGCTGGAACGAGGGATCAGCACAGCCCCAAACTCTGAGAAAAGCCAAGGACAAGCTCTATAGCAAAGCAGGAATGGTGGATGGTCCCCGGCTGGAGCGGAGGGAGGGGCAGAGCCGATGATGAGCTGGCCACAGCCACCACTCTCCATCTCCCTGCACCATGAGGGGGAGAAAGGGAAGAAGCTGGCAGAGAAGTCAAGCCTGGGAAGGAGGGAGGAGTAGCAGGAAGGTGTCTTCAAGCTTTGGTTTTATTCCTGCACACCTTCCCCATCACCCCAGGAAGCTCACCACTCTGGATGTGCACAGAGACCAGCATTTACTGCAGAAGGAAGAAGCTCAGGAAATGGGGGAGGCACCTGAGCCTGGCTTAGCAGCGATCATGAACAACTGGGGATGCTCCAGCACCTCCAGGAGACCTCCTGGAACAAACACAACCAGCCCAGTTCAGCCCCTTCCTGCTGGATTTAGCACACAAACTGAAACCCAGCAGCTGGCACATGAAAGGGAGAACCAGGCAAACAGAAGCAAGGTTTTCACCCCATTTCTTCCATCAGCCCCCCTAACTTGCCTCTGCCTTGTTCTGCCCAGGCTGCAGGGGGGATGAGGCTCCCACCTGCCCAGGCTGTGGGCACCAGGGCAGGGCTGGCCCCAAGCAGCCTTTAACCCCCCCTGCACCTGCAGCAGGTAAATGCTGAAGGGCAGAGAAAGCCAAGCCTCAATCCCAGGATTAGGGTGGGCTGTGGGTTTGGGATGGGGACAGGAGAGGTGAGGACAGAGATGGTGAGGCTGGAAAGCACAATCTGCCTGTGACCCCAAATCCAACACACACCCCACACAAAAAACCAACCCCAGAACCCCAGCACAGCTCCTGGTGCGCCACAGTGAAGAGTGGCTTCACTGGGCAGGACTGGGCCAGGATGAGCAACGGGCAGCTCAGCAACACCTTCCAACAGAGGGGACACAGAGCTGTGGGCTCTTTCCAGAGAGGAAAAGCAGAGAAACCTCACAGAAGAACTCCAGAGCCCTGAGAGCTCAACCTACAGCAAGGAACAATTACTGGGAGATAACTGGAAGAGGCATTTTTAAAGAGTTTCCTCAGGAAAAGAAAAAAAAAAAAAATCCAAGGCTACTCCACAGTTTCTTATTATAACAACTCCTTGGAGCCAGCAGGCTGCAGTGGGACGGGAACTGGTCTGCACTGGGACACTAAATGACCCAAAATTCATTTGTTAGTGTTTATTTGCACGAGAATTTCCCCCAAAACTCCATGGTTCCCAGACTCGCATCGCTGCCTAATTCTCCAGCCCAGCTCACCCTGCCCATCTCCCCACCACCAAAATCCTTTGTGATGTTTGCAAAATGCCCCCTTCTGGCAAATTCCAACTCAGGTTTTCAGGTCAGACTGTGCCGATGAAGAAAACCCCAATAAATCTGTCATTTAACAGAATATTAATAACGTGTCCTAATGTCAGCACCAAGCCAGAAATAACCTCCTTCCCACAGCTATGGCGTGCTGGATGCAAGAAAGCCAAATCCAACAAACTTGCATAAAAAACACCCCACGAAAATCAAAGTTGGTGATGCTTGTGCCCTGAAACAAGGCTGGCAGGGAGCCATGGGGCAGCACATGTGGTGCCATCCCCAGCTCGTGGTGCCAGCAGAACCTGGCCCATGGAGGGGCAGGGGTGGGAGCAGCTCCCAGGCAGAGGAATTTTATTAAATCAGCTCCTATCAATGTGAAAACTGGGGGAGTTTTTGGAATCACAGTGGCAGGAATACAGGCAGAAATAACTGCTCCAAGTGTCACTGGCTGCAGTGATTAACTGTGGGGTTTTCAGCTCCCCAACTCAGATCCTTGGGATCCCCCGGACTGTTTCTGAGGCTTAGTAAGGTAAATGGAAAAGCAAACTTCACCTGGAAGTCTGACAGGGTCCTGCAAAACAAAACCCCACTGAACAGGATGGCTGAGAGCAATCAGAACTCAGGAAAAGGAGCTGGAACAGCAGCCAGGAGCCTCTGGTGCTTGGGAACCAGGATGGGAAGAAATAACATTTAAAACAGGTGTGGGATGAATCAGAAATGGAGCAAAGGACCAGAAATCAACTTGTTGCACCTGCGGCTTTTAGTTCACCCGCAGTTTCCAGACTCCTCTTTCCGAAGCACACCTTTCTGCAGCACTTCCAGCTGAATGCATCAGGAGGCTCCCCCAAGGAGGGGATGCATTTTCCCTCCCCTTGTGATGATGCACCTGCCTCGTCCTCCTCCCCACCAGCGGTTTCTTCCCTTGCACCCTCCCCTTCTGCCCGTGCCAGCGATGGCACCACCCAGAGCTCCTGGAAGTCCCGCCTGGACGAGCTCCTGAGAAGCTCCGTGTGCAGGAGAGGGAGGCAGCGAGGTCACTGTCACCTGTGTGGAGGACAGAGCCCTCCCTGAGGCCACCCTGGGCACCTCAGTGTCACACGGGGGACTCGCAGTGCCTCTGAGTCCGTAACCTCCCTGGACACCACGGATGCAGCAGCAGCGTCCCCTCTCCACCCCTACACAGCACCCGGCCAGCTCTCCTTGCAATGCACGGAAATCAAATTAATTCCAGGAAAACGAGGTGGGCACAGCAGAAATTCAGCACTCCCAGTCCCTGTCTGGTCGGTGAGGCACCAAATGCCACTGGAATGAGGCAGCACTGTGCACCTAAACCTGTGCAGGAGCTCCAGCAAAGCATCCACCTGCTCCAGCACTTACTGTAACAGACCTAAATTTGGCAATTTTAACCTTCCCCAAAGCCAATGAGAGACCATACCGGGGAGGGAGCATTCCATAAATACTTGATTTAAACAGTTACAGTAGGTTGGGATGCAGCAGAGCGAGGGTTTAACAGGCGGTCACCGCCCAGCCCGGGGGGTCAGGGGTGACCCGGGCACCGCAGCCCGGTGCCGCTGGAACGCGGAGCTGCTGCCGGGATCTGTCGTCACTCGGGGAAGGAGTCGTGCCTTGTTTTATAACAAAACCCGAGGGAGGAGCAGGGAGGTGATATCAGCCATTAATCCCCGCGTTTTGAAATCTCTCATCTCAGAAATGTTCGGGTGTAAAACAAACCCACCAAGGTGGAGGTGGGAGCAGGAACCCTCCAGCCAGGCTCTGTAAACACCTGAGTGAGACTTTCTCTCCATCAGCTTCCCCAAGACCACTAAAACCAGTAAGAAGCGAACGCTCCCAAGCACGGAACTCCCACCAGAGCGCACAGAAATGTTCCCCTGGACTCAAACGCGCCTTGAATGAGCCTGGGCGAGCAGTGACCCAGTTCCTGGGGAGCTCACACGGGTGTGAACCGGGCTCAAACCGCTCAATTCTGACACACGCGGCTCAAAACGACCCCTGCCCGGGGCCCGCGGCAGGACCTGCCCCGCTCAGCTCCGGGCTGCTGCTTCCTCAGCAGCTCCAACGCAGCCACAACACCCCAACAAAGAAAAGACTCCCACGTGATGTTATATAAAAAGAGGGAGCTTTTGGGAAACTAATCCGAACTTCGCGGCTTTGTGCCCGTTCTGGGGGACAGGAGGGTTTGTCCCGCAGGTACCTGCGCGGCGGTGGCACGGATTTACAAAGAGAGGGCACAGAGAGAAGCGATGCGGCGCTTGGCTCCCGTGGAAGCCGCGGCTCCGGGGGCAGCCCCGGGCCGGGGGTCCCGGTGCCAGCCCCGGTGCCAGCCCCGCTCTTACCTCGCTCACCGCATGGCCTCGGCGCCGCACGCCGTCCCGGGCAAAACTCTGCGCTGGCGTCGGAAAGTTGAAATGTTTCAAGAAAAAAAAAATAAAAAAAAACTTCAAAAAAGTTTTAAAACACCGAAAAGAACAATAAAATAAAAAAATTATATATTTTAAAAAGCTCCTGAATGCGCGAGCTCCCGCGAGGGACTCAAGCCGAAAAGCAGCAGCAGCCGGCGGAGGGGGTGCCCCGCTCCGGGACCCGCTGCCGCCGCCCTCCCGGCTGCGCCCGGGCGCTGCCGCCGGCCCCGGCCCGGGAGCCCCGGCAGGGCCGGCGGAGCCTCAGGGGGCGGCGGCGCGGCCCCCGCCGGGCCGGGCTCGGGCCGTGCCCGGTGCCCGCCCGCGGGCAGCGCCGTTCGGGGGGCGGCCGCCGGGGCCCGGCGCGGCCCGCGCCGCTCGGCGCATCCCCCGCAGCCCCGGCCCGGCGGGGCCCGCCCGGCGCCGCCGCCGCCGCTGAGCGCACACGGCACCGACGGCGAGCGACGGGGGCAGAGCGGCCGCTCCGTGCGGGGCCGGCTGCGCTGCGAGCCGCGGGATGGCTGCGGATGGCTGTGGGATCGCTGTGGGATCGCCGCGGGATGGCTGTGGGATCGCTGTGGATCGCCGCGGGATCGCTGTGGGATCGCCGCGCGCCCGCCCCGCCGGGCCCGGCCCCTCACGCCCGCCCGGCGCCGCCCCGGCCCGGGCCGCGCTGTCCCGCTCGGGGCTGGGGGCGATGCCCGCAGGCGGCACTCGGGGGTCGCTGGCCCCGCTGTGTCCCCGCTGTGTCCCCGCCGTGTCCCCGCCCCGCTCCGGCCAGCAGAACAATCGGAGGAAGCGCGGCCGCGGCCCCGGCCCGGCCCCGCTCTGCCCCCCGAGGGGCGCTCAGCCCGCCGGGGCTGCGGCCGCAGCAGCGCTAAAATCCCTTCCACGGCGACAAGGAGACACCTCGCCTCGGGCACAGCCAGCGCCGGCTCTTCCAGCCATGCGGATCACGGTGGGAATTTAATTTACCTCGGTTTTCCCAGGTTTCTGATTCCCCAATGGAGTTGCTAGCGCGGGCTGTTAGCTTCTTTCCAGCTGTTCTCGTCCCCTGTCTCTGGGAGAAGAACCATCCTTTACCGTGCTGGGAGAGCAGACCTGCACGGCCACAAAGCCCCCTGGGCAAACGCCGCTCGTTGGGGTCTGCCCAGCTGCTTCAAATCACGCCTTGAAACACAAACACCTGGGGCAACGGCACCGAGCCTTCCCCACAGAACCACGGAATCCTGGAGGCTGGAAAAGCCCCTGGGACCATGGAACCCAACCAGCACTGCCCAGGCCACCGCCGACCCGTGTCCCCAAGTGCCACATCCACGCATTTTTTGAACACTGAAAAAATGACAAGGCAGAGTTTTCCCACCCTGACCACGCATCCCCCTCTCCATAAACCCCTGCAAAGCCAGGCCTGCTCTCCCATCCATGTTCCCGCATGGAGAAATAAGAGATCACACCAAAACAAAGAATTGCTTTGAAGAAACGGCCTTTATAACATAAAAAATATTACAGGAAAATGAAATAATTATTTGGACAAGGCTTAGTGGATTTAATTGCTGCTTTTCCATCGCGTGTAATTGGTGTTTTAAGTTACGTTACCAGTGTTTCCCGTGGAGAGGAAGGTGTGTACCACAGAACCAGGCTGTTATTAATAGGATAACCACAATTAAGTGTAATTAGGAGCATCATATCAATCACTCCTTGGAGCAGCACGAGCACCGAGCTTTCCACCTGCTTTTCCAATGGTTTCAATGACGCACCAAAGCCAAAGAAAAAGATGTTAAATTCACCAGGGGCGATAAGAAACTCCTTAAGTGTCTGTGCCATTGGCCTGTCGATGGGGAGTTAATTTGAGGGGCGAAATTCCATCCAGTTCCTCCCAGGAGCCAACATCTGATGGAGCAGCCTGGTGGCAGCGTTTGAGGCTGAGGGGTCTCCCAGGGAAATCCGAGCCCTGCTGGTGCCACAGAGGGGTCACCTCCAGCCCCCTCCCCATCCCAAAAACCCCTGGCACCACGGGAGGCACCCACGGAGCTGCTGTCCTGGGGATCACACACCTGGGGCTGGGGAAACGGGGGCTCTGCTCCAAATCGCCTTTAATATTCCCACTGGGAAGTTGTGTCATCTCCTGTTTGCCTCCTCGGGGGAAGCAGCTAAAAGCTCCCTTTTCCAGGAAAGGTGAGAATCTGAGGGGGTCACACAGCTGCGTAAGCTGGGCTTGAAGGAAACCTTTGGATGCATTAAAAAAAAAAAGAAAAAAAAAAAAAAAAAAGAAAAGGAAAATCACAATAAGCATAAAATCCAGGGGTAGCAACTCTGTCGTGCCCAAAGGGATGAGGGTAACACCCCACAAGCCCCAGCCCTTTTTTCCCCTCTAAACCCCAGCTTTAGTGATGTATCAACCCTGAAATTATAAACACAACCCCCCAGACAGGGCCACAGCCCATGGGGTGACCTCCCAGCCCTCCTCCCTTCCTCCCCCTCACCTCTCCCCCAGCAGACACTCTGCTTCCAGTGCCATCCAAGGACACAAACCCCACCCAGGGCCACCCAAACAGGGCTCCTGAAATATCTCCGAAGTGCAAAACACACAAAACAAAAGTGATAAGGAATTAGCAGCCCCTTGGAAACCCAAACAACGTTTCTGCAGCGGTGGAGGAGTCAGAGAATGTGATTAAATGTGATTTAATCCCCACCACTCCCTGCTGGGTGCCCATGAGGAACTCAGCCCCACAGGACTCCAGGAGACCTGGGGCTTCTGCAGGGGTTCAGATTTACAGCTGTGTCGGGCCAGGAGGGGGTGGCAAAAGCCCCAGGCAGATAAAAACGGGTCTTGATGAGCTTTCTCCTGGTAGGTGCCCAGGGAGGGACCCACGGTGTCACCCCATCCCATAACCTGCAGCCCCTGCCACTCTCAGCTCGCTGTGGGTCTCACACCTCTCCATATGTGATGTGTGCACTGAAATCCATGAAAACTCGAGGCCTTGGATTCCTTAATCCTCGTTTTTAGCTCAGACCCCGTGAGCAGGTGCTACAGGCTCCTCTCCCTGCCCAGAAGGGCTCAGCACTCCATACTCCCAATCTATCCCTTAGCTTTTCCCTTTATTGGGTCCCAGCAGTTTCTTGTCTCCTTTCATATTTTCTGTTTTAGTTGAAATCGTTTCAGCTGAGGCAGCACACCTGGTCTGAGCACCCTCCCACCCCGGCTGGGCATCAAACCAGAGCTCCCAGGTGGGCACAGGCTGAGTTTTGATGGATAGCAGCTGGTGCCATGCCCTGATCCAGGCAGGGAATCCCAGGAACTCCCTCCAGCCCACCAAACACAGCCTCCTAAAACCCGACAATTTCCCACCTCGCCGTCTTCCTGGTGTTCCCTGTGGCTGTCAGGATGGACAAACGCCTGTAACTGGGCGGGGCAGGCTTGAATCCAAGTGATGGTGGCGTGTGGACTCACAGGAGGCAGGCACGGGGCGGCTTAGCCCCGCAGCCCCTCTCAGAGTCCCCTCATTGTCACCGCCGGGTGTGGTGGCCCTGAGGAGCTCGGCACGGATGGCGACAGCTTTAGCCACCACCGGTGTGAGGCCAGGTGAGGGGCAGTGGGCTGCAGACACATCCCAGAGCCCAGCAGCAGATTTATTCCACGTTTCGAATAAATTCCAGCCTTTGGTCCATCCCCACTGGGAGGGGGCGCAGGGGGAGGCGCCCCCGGCCTGGGTGCCCTCACCCCGGCATTGGCACACAGGACTTGGTTTCCCAGAGCAGGAGATAGAGGCTGGTTTCTCCTCCCTTGAACGTTCTCCTGGCTGCAGGACGGGGCAGAGGAAAGCTCAGCTCATCCCCAAACCACGCTCATTAACTCCTGATTGGTGCCGTAATGAGGGCTCATTGTGCTCCCGTCCCCTGCACACCCCCAGTGCTAATTCAGCGGTGACTCCTATCCTTGCCCTGGGCTTTGCTTATTCCTTCTCTGCAAGGGTAATTTTTTAGGGAGGGGAAAGAGCCTGGGAGCGCATTCCTGGACCAACAGGAGCTATCTGAGCATCACCCACACGGCCAGAGCCCGGCGGCGGAAACAAACTCAGGGAGGGAAACCTGGAGGAAAGGATGAGGCCCCAAGGTGAGGGCTGAGCGTGGGGCACATCCCTGGAGCTGCTCTGCTTCCAGGAGATCCTTCCTGCTGCAATGCCTGGCTGGTTTTCCATAACTCAGCAGAGTTTGCAGGATGTGTTTCTTGGTGGCCCCGTTCCTCTGGCCAGGCTTTGCAGGACTGATGTGCTGCTCCATCTGTGGAGGTTTCTTCGTGTGGTGCGTCCAGTGCAGGGGGCTCCTTCCACCCGCGAGCGTGTCCTTGCCTCCAGCTCCATCCTTTGGCCCTGCTGCACCCAGGAACGCGCTGAGGAGGATCTCGTCTTAACAAGAAACCAACCGGCCGAAGAGCAAACAACAAACATCAAGAGTTAGCACATCCCCCAAATCCGCCCCACGCCGAGGACAAATAGAGCCCGTGCTCTGCCCCGCCGCAGGCTGCGGGATGTGCGGGAGAAGCTGCGCTTTGCCGAGGTGAAGCCTCGAGGTGTGCTTGGGGTCGGAGCCGGGGCTGCAGCCCCGAGCTCCCGGGACAGCAGCATCCCCGGGAAACCATCCCTGAAAGAGCAGCATTCCCCGAGACAGCCGCATCCCCGGGAAACCATCCCCGGGAGAGCCGCATCCCCCGGGACCGCGACATCCCCCGGGACCGCGGCATCCCCGGGAAACCATCCCTGGAACAGCGGAATCCCCGCGCCAGCCTCCGCGTGGAGAAGGGCAGGAGTGGCCCGAGCGCTGGGGAGGGGGCGAGGGGGTTCAGCCGGGGGCGGGCAGAGCAGTGCCCGTGGCTGCACGAAGGGACTCGCCGGCGTGGGAAGGGCTCAGGGGCTGAGTCACGGAGCATCGCCCCGCACAGCCCGGCCGCCTCCTCCGCATCCCGCACGGGACTGGCCCCAAATCCACAAGGAAAGGCGCCTTTCCCCCCTTCACCTCAAGGAACAGCCCCCACCCTGTTTCTAAGCAGCTCCCACGCACCTGAGCAGTCCTTTCCCCTCCTGTATCCCCAGAATCTCCATTTTTCAACACTTTTCTCAAAATGGGTCCTCTCGGAAGCACCACCCAGCCACGACCCGGGCTGGACGGGAGTGACAGGGAGCAGCAGGCCAGCCCCGAGCAGCAAGTGGGAAAACAAGGAAACATTTCCATGTATTAACTTCATTTCCTCAGTTTCCTCCGGCCTGGCAGCCTCGCAGGGGATTATTAATAGCACAGGGTGGAGGAGAGCTGCGGCTGGGGCTCCAGGAGCCCTGCCACCCCTCTGTGCCCAGGAGGGGCTGGTCCGGGGGGGATCCACTCGCTGAACTCACAGCAAATCACTCACTCCTCTGTGAGATCTCCTGCAGCCGCCCTGCCAACGCCTCTCAGGGAAAACAGCACTGAGGGAAGCTCAGGGAACACCCACATTCTCCCCTTTTCCCCCGCTCGGGATTCTGGGAACCGCGCTTTTAACTTTAAACCTGCAATCTCATTAATTGCTCTTGGGGAGGAGGAAGCTGCGCTCTCCCGTATTTGCAAAGCAAACGGGACCCAGCAGAGAGGGGCAGCCAAGGTCACCCCTCGGTGACACGAGGGGACCCCAAGCCCCATTTCCCCGCCTCGGGGCCCAGCCTTTGCTGCCCTCCCGGTGCGGACACGTTTCTCCTCCTGCCACCGCTCACCCCAAAGCCTGCAGGCACGGGGATGGCATTTGTGGGACCCCCGGGCACGCGGGCTGGAAGCAGCGCGGGGAGCCCGAGCAGGAGTCCCCGGGGCTCTCCCAGCCCCGCTCCCGCCGAGCCGAGGGTGCCAAACCATCATAACCCAGCTCGGCAGCCCTGCCCGGACCAGTCCCGGCGTGCTCGCTGGAGATGGGCACGGTCTCCAAAGGCAGGAGCCGGGAGCGGCCCCGGGCGGATTTCTGCAGCCTGACTCACGCTGCGCCTCTGGAGCAGCGCCGGGAGCCGGGCAGAGCCCCCGGGACCCCCGGGACAGCTCGGGCAGGGCCCCGCCAGCGCCGGGCGAGTGCAGAGAGGTGCGAAACACGGTGGGGTGCTGGCAAAGAGCCCTCTCGCCTCCGCATCCCCAGAAATAGCCCCAAGGATCCGTCTCGTCCCAGGGCTCTGCAGTGGTGCAGCTCCAGCGGGGAAAAGAGGGAGGGTCCCAGTTCCCTGCAAAATATTGCAGCTGGTTTTAAGCATAAGAGAAATAATTTTATTTATCCAGTCTGCTCATGGAGTTTCACCTACTGCTGGCCTGGAAATGCTGCTCGAGGTAAAACCCACAATGCAGAAACCTCCTAATTTCAAATAAAAGCCTTCAGAGCAATGGGGAATCTCCCACCCACCTTGGAAAGCGCCCTCAGCTGCCAAATATCCTCTGCAAATCCTGTACCTCGTGTTCGGGGAGGTTCCTGCCTCGCAGCCTCCAGCCCTGGCTCTCCCCTGAGCAAACTTTCAAACACCACAATGGCAGCACGACCACTCCCAGCCAGACCTAATCATTTTATGACTTAATATTCTTCATTTATTATACTAAAAAATACTTTACCTATTGAATAAGCAATTTTTTTATTTTTCTCCAAGAAAATCTTTTCCCAATTAAAAAAAAAAAAAAAAACAAAAAACAAAAAAAAAAAACAAACAAAAAAAAAAAAAAAAAAAAAAAAAAAAAAAAAAAAAACAGCTCAGGGAGCTCTTCCTGGAATGGGAAGATGGAGCCACAATCCCCAGGAAAGCCTCGTGGAGGAAGGGAAGAGCTGAGCTTCTCCAGGGGCATCCAAGGTGGCTGCAGGTGATGGGTGGAGCTGCTGCAAACAGCAGGATGGTTCTGCCATCCCATCCCATCCCAATTATCCCATGTCATGACATTACAACACATTACATCCCATGCCATCCCATGCCATGCCATCCCATTTTCCCATGCCATGCCATGCCATGCCATGCTATGCCATCCCATTATCCCATTTTCCCATCCAATAGATCGCATGCCATGCCATGCCATCCATCCCATTCTCCCATCCCATTCTCCCACTCTCCCGTTCTCCCACCCCTCCAGCTCCTCCCAGCCCATCCAGGGGCAGATGGGCTGTGCTGCAGAGGGGCTTTGCTGACTGACACCCCCCGAGGCACCAGGAACACCCCTGGGAGCTCTGGCTGCACAATTCCTGCTGGGCTGTGCTGCCCATGAAGCAGCCAGCTCCCAAAAACCCCGGGCACAGCCGCTTTCCCTCTGCTCTGGGGCCACTGCAGCTCCCCTAAAGCCAGATCCCAGCTTTTCCCAGAGAACTGGAGGGCAGTTCTTGTTTCATGGAGAAGCAGAGGTGAGCCTCCCCAGGATGAACCAACAGATCCACCTGATCCTCTCCTTCCAGGTCTCATTGCTCCCCCTTCCCTCAGGGCAAAAACTCCCCAGACAAGGAGCTGAGGATGCGGGTGAGTGCCAAAACCATTCCCAGGGTGAGCAGGGGGACAGGAGTGTGAGAGCCTGAGCTGAGAGCTGTGGAGCCCAGGCACTCTCCAGCAATGTGTCCATGGCATGGGAGGAGTCCCAGCAATCCTGGGCCCTAGGAGCTGCCAGCTCAGCCTAAAGCCCTGCCTGCAGCCCCTGCTCTGGGACAGTGCCCTCCTTCCCTGGGGCTGCCTCACTGCCACATTTCACCTTTCCCCCTGCTTTCACCCCAGGAGGCAGATATCGTCATAAATAAAGAACTGATCCCAACCTGGGAGAGAGCAGCACAGGGAGTAACCGCCCTGGGTGGCACCAAAGCACAGGGAGAGCTGCAGCAGGAATGAGATGAACCAGAGCAGATCAGACACAACGAACCTCGGGATCAAGAGAGAGATCTATTATATATGTATTTTTATTATATATATATATTATATGTGTATTTAATATATAATATAGATAGTGATTATATTATATATATGTACATATATACACATATGTGTATATACTATATATTATATATGTTGTTTATATGTGTATTATATGTGTGTATATATATCCTATAAAATATATATCATATAATATACCACCTATATGTGTATATTATATATACACATATATAAGTGTACAAAAGTATAAAATATATAATATATATTTATAGATATTATATATGCATTTTAAAATATGTATCTATTATAGATGTATTTAATATATAATATATATTTTATGTGCATATCATATATATGTACATATACATACAATATAATATATATGTTGTTTTAATATATGTATTACATATGTATATAATATATATAATATAATATATATATTATATATTATACATATGTGTGTATATTATATATATACAAATATGTAAGTGTATAAAATATATATGTATTATATAAATATAATATATATCATATATATTATGTATATAATATACATACATATATATGTAACAAGACAGAAATTTTAGAGAATAGTTAGTCCTTCTTCTTCACAAGTTTGGGTGATTCATGCAGCGTGTAACACTGGTGGTTAGTTATCAGGTTAAAAATAAAAATTCATTAATATTTTATAATTACGTAATTCAAGTTTCAAAACACGGGATGACATTCCACATCCTCTCCCCATCCTGGTGGGAGGGCATCAGAACCTCCCCAAAATTCCCGTGATTCAACCTGCACCAGATCCCCCAGGCGATAAAACACGATAAATCCATCCGGCAGCCCGGCAAGCCGCTGCAGTGTGGGGCCGGGGCTGGCAGGGATTCCGAGCACGGGGCTGCAGCTCTGCCCCCCGGCAGGCTCCCAAAGCCCCCCTGCCCTGGGCACGCCGCACGGCTGGCTTGGCCTGGCACCAGTCCCTGGGCACTCACAAGGATCTGGCACCCAGGCTCCCCAAATCCCCCCAGCTCCTGCAGTGTCCTCCCACCAAAGCCAGCAAACCCCTCCAGGGTCGCAGAACGACTGATTTGGGTTGGCAGGACCTCAAAGCCCCCCCAGTGCCACCCCTGCCATGGCAGGGACACCTCCCAGTGCCCCAGGCTGCTGCAGCCCGGCCTTGGGCACTGCCAGGGATCCAGGGGCAGCCGCAGCTGCTGGAGCTGTGCCAGGAATTCCTGCCCGATAGCCCACCCAGCCCTGCCCTCCGGCAGCTCCTGTCCCCCCACACTGTCCCCGTGTGTCACAGCCCCCTCACCCCGGAGCGGCGAGGCTGAAGGCGCTGAGGGAATGGGAAGCTCTGGCTCCTCTCCGTGTTTTCCCCTGTTGTGTTCCCAAAAATTGTTCCAGCCCCCCCAGGCTGCCTCAGAGGAATTTTGGGGAGACCCAGCTCAGCATTGGACACAATAATAGAACAAAGGGGAACAGTTTTAAAGTAAAAGAGGGGAGATTTAGATGGGATATTGGGCAGGGATTGTTCCCTGGACAGGGTGCCCAGAGAGCCTGTGGCTGCCCCCGGATCCCTGGCAGTGCCCAAACCGGGCTGGGCAGGGCTGGGAGCAGCCTGGGATGGGGAAGGGGTCCCTGCCCACGGATGGGCTTTGAGGTCTCTCTAGCCCAAGCCCTCCCGAGACTCTGGGATTCCACGGGCTGCAATAACGGAGCTCTCCCTTAGAGGTCAGCCCAGCACCAAAACTGCCCCGAATTCCCCACGGCTGGTGCCGTCCCTGCCCACGGCTGGGATTTGGGCACCGAGGCCCCCCAGGGTGGGCGGGGGGGGTCCCCAGCGCCCGCAGCCCCTCCCCAAGGCGTTGCCGAAGGATATTCCCCAAAGCTGAGCTCTGCCGGCTGCTCTGAGCTCGGCCTGCCCCACCCGGGATCCCCAGCCTGGGGAGAGCCTGGCCCGCTCCACATTTCGGGGAGCAGGATGATCTGGTCCTGCTGCTACTGCGAAATTCTCCGTGCCCAGAACAGCCAGGACAATCCCTCGGAGCTTTTCCTAAAGGCTCAATTCCTCCTTGCACAATTCCTCCTTCCCTCCTCCCTTCTGACAGACAAATATGACCCAACAGAGACCCCCTCTCAAAAAACAAAATAAACCCAAAAAAATCCCCTTTCACCGACAGCTCCTGCATCAGAAAGAAAATCACTCTTCTTTCTTTCTTTGTCTTTTTCTTCCCCAAATCCCTCCAGCATTAAACAGATTTTATCACTGTTCTAAAAATAGAGGGATTAGAAATAATCCTGCAGCGTGGAGCGAGTGCTGGGATGGGGCACGCGGGGCTGGGGGCTGCCCTGGGGGGACCCAGGGACCCCCGAAATGGGGGGGGGGGGGGGAGGGGGGCATGCATGGCATGGCATGGGATCCATGGGATGGCATGGGATAATGGGATGGCATGGGATAATGGGATGGGATAGGATAATGGGATGGATGGGATCCATGGGATGAGATGAACGAACTCCACTGGATCCATGGCAATAGGACAGAGCTAAGCCTGCTGCCCGGGGCACAGGTGACACCAGTGTCCCAGGCTGTGCCAGAGCCATTCCCCTGCAGCCCCTGGCACAGTGACACCAGTGTCCCCAGGCTGTGCCAGAGCCATTCCCTGCAGCCCCTGGCACAGGTGACACCAGTGTCCCCAGGCTGTGCCAGAGCCATTCCCCGCATTCTCTGCCAGGTGACACCAGTGTCCCCAGGCTGTGCCAGAGCCATTCCCTGCATTCTCTGGCACAGGTGACACCAGTGTCCCCAGGCTGTGCCAGAGCCATTCCCCTGCATTCTCTGGCACAGGTGACACCAGTGTCCCAGGCTGTGCAGAGCCATTCCCCTGCAGCCCCTGCACAGTGACACATGTCCCAGGCTGTGCCAGAGCCATTCCCTGCAGCCCTGGCACAGTGACACCAGTGTCCCCAGGCTGTGCCAGAGCCATTCCCCTGCAGCCCCTGGCACAGGTGACACCAGTGTCCCCAGCTGTGCCAGAGCCATTCCCCTGCAGCCCCTGGCACAGTGACACCAGTGTCCCCAGGCTGTGCAAGAGCCATTCCCTGCAGCCCCTGGCACAGTGACACCAGTGTCCCAGGCTGTGCCAGAGCCATTCCCTGCACCCCTGGCACAGGTGACACCAGTGTCCCCAGGCTGTGCCAGAGCCATTCCCCTGCAGCCCCTGGCACAGTGACACCAGTGTCCCCAGGCTGTGCCAGAGCCATTCCCCTGCAGCCCCTGGCACAGTGACACCAGTGTCCCCAGGCTGTGCCAGAGCCATTCCCCTGCAGCCCCTGGCACAGTGACACCAGTGTCCCCAGGCTGTGCCAGAGCCATTCCCCTGCAGCCCCTGGCACAGGTGACACCAGTGTCCCCAGGCTGTGCCAGAGCCATTCCCCTGCAGCCCCTGGCACAGTGACACCAGTGTCCCCAGGCTGTGCCAGAGCCATTCCCCTGCAGCCCCTGGCACAGGTGACACCAGTGTCCCCAGGCTGTGCCAGAGCCATTCCCCTGCAGCCCCTGGCACAGTGACACCAGTGTCCCCAGGCTGTGCCAGAGCCATTCCCCTGCAGCCCCTGGCACAGGTGACACCAGTGTCCCCAGGCTGTGCCAGAGCCATTCCCCTGCAGCCCCTGGCACAGTGACACCAGTGTCCCCAGGCTGTGCAAGAGCCATTCCCCTGCAGCCCCTGGCACAGTGACACCAGTGTCCCCAGGCTGTGCCAGAGCCATTCCCCTGCAGCCCCTGGCACAGGTGACACCAGTGTCCCCAGGCTGTGCCAGAGCCATTCCCCTGCAGCCCCTGGCACAGTGACACCAGTGTCCCCAGGCTGTGCCAGAGCCATTCCCCTGCAGCCCCTGGCACAGGTGACACCAGTGTCCCCAGGCTGTGCCAGAGCCATTCCCCTGCAGCCCCTGGCACAGTGACACCAGTGTCCCCAGGCTGTGCAAGAGCCATTCCCCTGCAGCCCCTGGCACAGTGACACCAGTGTCCCCAGGCTGTGCCAGAGCCATTCCCCTGCAGCCCCTGGCACAGTGACACCAGTGTCCCCAGGCTGTGCCAGAGCCATTCCCCTGCAGCCCCTGGCACAGGTGACACCAGTGTCCCCAGGCTGTGCAAGAGCCATTCCCCTGCAGCCCCTGGCACAGTGACACCAGTGTCCCCAGGCTGTGCCAGAGCCATTCCCCTGCAGCCCCTGGCACAGGTGACACCAGTGTCCCCAGGCTGTGCCAGAGCCATTCCCCTGCAGCCCCTGGCACAGTGACACCAGTGTCCCCAGGCTGTGCAAGAGCCATTCCCCTGCAGCCCCTGGCACAGGAGCCTGAGCCTGACACTGCCACAATCCCCCCGTGCTCCCTCACCCAGCAAAGTCGTTGCGTCGGCGCTTTTCAAACCACTTTGGAGAAAAAAAGAAACACTTCAAAGTGTGAGATACATTCCTGTGATGACAACCGACTTCCAGCCAGGTTTTGTCAGCAGGAATTTGTTTGCAGCAAAGCAGACAATTTGTGTTTACAAGGAGGCAATTAGAGCTGAGGGTTGGAGGTAGAGCTGAGGGTTGGAGGTAGAGCTGAGGGTTGGAGGTAGAGCTCAGGGTTTCAGGTAGAGCTCAGGGTTTCAGAGCTGAAGGTTGGAGTTAGAGCTAAGGGTTGGAGTTAGAGCTCAGGGTTTCAGGTAGAGCTCAGGGTTTCAGAGTCAGATAACTCAGGTGGTTGGAGTTTTAGAGCTCAATCAGGGTTGGAGTTAGAGCTCAGGTTGGTTAGAGCTCAGGGTTTCAGTAGAGCTCAGGGTTTCAGGTAGAGCTCAGGGTTTCAGGTAGAGCTGAAGGTTTCAGTTAGAGCTCAGGGTTGGAGGCAGAGCTCAGGGTTGGAGGCAGAGCTCAGGGTTGGAGGCAGAGCTCAGGGTCTGAAGCATTCCCAGTGGGATGGGCCAGCCCCAGAGCCGATCCCGCTGTCCTCATCATCCTCAACACCCCACTGCCATGTGGAGCAGCGGGCAGGTGGTGGGAGAAGAGGAAAACAACCCAGGGACGAGGTGAAATCCATCTCCTTGAGAGCAAGGAGGGATTTGTCTTTCCAAACCTGGTGGATAAAAGCAGCACTGAGAGAAAAGAAACAACGGGAAGGATTCCACTCATTGATGGATGAATGGAAAAGAAATACTTGCTTTTGGAGACTGGAGGTTTCCTGAGAAATGAGACTGGATATTGAAAGATGAAAGAAATAATGGGGGAAAACCATAAATTCCATAAGAATTAAAAATTAAAGGGAGGGTTACACATGAGAGGGGAATCTCAGGTATCAGGAGTTCAGGGCAGTCTGGGCCTCTCAAGTACCTCAGTGGGGAAAGAGAGAGGGAAATGGGGCTGGGAAATTGGGATAAAAAGGAGGGAAAATCCTCCAAAACCTGGAGAGAGCCCAGGGCAATGCCCCATGGGTTCTCCCTTTGTTGGAATAAAGTCACAGGACTCCTCTGTCTCCTTTCTGGACACAAACCTCTGGGGTCTGTGGATGAATTTCCCTGACAAGGCCCAAAAAGTGCAAACAGCAGAGAATTGAGGAGAGAATCTGGGAGGGTGGGACTGCATCACCTGGAGCTGTGATTGGAATTGGAGGACAATTAACCCCAACATGTGAATGGACCAAAACTTATAAAAGTGTGAAAACTCCTGACCTGGGGTCCATCCTGGGTGTAACCTCAGCCAGGCTCTTGTGCTGCCCAAGGTGTGTCCTGTGAAGGGCTTTTAATAAATCCCTGCTTTATTCCTTGAACTCTGTCCAACCTCTGCTCCAGGGAGCACGAGGAGAAGGAGGAGAAGGAGGAGAAGGAAGGAGAAGGAAGAAGGAGATGGAAGAAGGAGAAGGAAGAAGGAGGAAGGAGAATGAAGAAGGAGAATGAAGAAGGAGAAGGAAGGAGGAGGAAGGAGAAGGAGGAGGAGGAAGGAGGAGGAAGGAGGCTCCCCAGGGCACCCCCGCCTCATTAAGGGTGCAGCTCATCAGCCTCTCCAGGTAATTACAGCTTCTCACAAATTCAATTCCTGCCCGGGGAGGGCAGGACTCTTCTGCTGCGTGTTCCAAAGTGTCTGGAAATCCTGGGAAGCACTTGAGAACACATCCAGCAGGATCCAAGAGCAAAGCATCCCCCCCAGCCCTTGTCTGGCAGCCCAGGGATGTCCCAGCCAGGTGGGGTCACCTCGGAGCCAGGGAATCTCTGCTCCTGTCACTGCTGCAGCCCAGGGAAGAGGGGAAATCTCACTCTGGAGCCTCCAAGGATGGGAATTTTCCAGGGTTCATTTAATGAGGATTTGAGGAGCCTTACCCTTTTCCAAAGGGTCTCTGTTGCCTCCTCCTATGGAAAATTCCACCTCACTGGCAAATAACCAACAGGGAGGAGAGGAAGGGAAAGAAAAACATTAAATCAGGGATAAAATAAGCACAAAACCACCAAACCATCAGTGAAATCCAATGTTCTCTAAAAATCTGCAGTTTATTCATTAGAATTCAGTGAAAGGAACATTCATTTTAAAACACAATCAATACATTAAAAACTTGAAAGGACTAGTAGCAATGAGACCAGGAAGGAAACAAACAAAAAAAAAACAAAACCAAAAAAACCAAATTCAGCCAGGTTGGTCACCTGGGAGGAGCTGCCAGCCTTGCAGCAGGCTGGGGCAACTGAGGACAAGGGCTAATTCCGTATTTCCTTACAGCTGAGAGGCTTTTTGGGATGTGGATTTCTCACTTCACCCAACTGGAGCTTTGGGGTGACTCAATGTGGGTGAGAGGAGCAGCAGGTCCCAGCTGGAGAGGAGGGAGCCCAGAATTCCAGGGAATGGTGAATGTGGATCTGAGTGCCCCAGGAATGTTCAATGAGAAACCTTCCCACCCATCCCCGTGGGGAATGGGGCAAACCCAGTCCAGAAAAACTTTTTAAAGCACCATTAGGTGACAAGCTATTAAAAATAAAATGAAATTTTAAAAAATCTATGCAGAACCCAATCAGTGACAACTGCCACCTCTGCTGGGGGGAAAAAAGGGGGAGAAATCTGCTTTGGGCTGGATTTTAGCATTCCAGCAGCTCTCCTCTCCTGTGAGCCCAAAGCTCAAGGCAGTGTCATTCCAGGGAGAGGTTTCAGTGGTGCAGAGCACAGGGCTGGAGCTCCCTGGAGGAGGGGGGAGAAGGTGGGGAGCCCTGCTAATCCCAGGATTATTTAAGGAGCAATCCTCAGGCACCAGGGTGAAATCCCAGCTCCCAGCCCAGCCAGGGAGCACCAAGGGGAGAGGAAACCTGTCCAAGAGCATTTCCATGCACCAGCCACCAGCATCTCCTGCACAGGGACCGAAGAAAAGCCCCAGTTTTAGATAAAATAACATCAGCAGACAGGAGGGAAAGCCTCAGCTGGAACCCGTGGGCTTTTTACAACACTTGGAGGGAGAAATCACCCAAATCCACAAATTCCGATTAAAAACAACACTGAAAAGCAAAGAAGGGACAGCTGAGTGTGACAGAGGAGGGTTAAGGATGTCTCAGGGGTGTGCAAAGTGTGTTGGGGAGGGGCTGGGGGGGCTGGGAAGAGGCCCCAGCACATTCCCAGGGGAGCAGGGTGGGATCTGGGCACGGCAGCAGCAGCAGCAATGGCCTTTTCTCCACGGGAAAAGCAAACCACACCACTTGGAAAGACAGGACACAACGAGGAAAAGAACAGTCTGTAAAATTTCCCCATGATTATAAAATGCAAAACTATACAAAAATAGAGAAAACTGACCGTTTTCTTATGTGTATAAAAACAAACAAACGAAAGAAAACCCCAAAGTCCCCAGAAAGCAACACAGAACCTCTTGGGAGGCTGACCCAATCCCTCACTTCAGGCAAGGCCTTCCCTGCAAGGGACAGGCCAATTCCTCGAGTTTTTCCCAAATATCTTGGCAGGACATTCTGCTATTCCTGACTTTTCCCGCTGGTTTCTGGTTGGAAAGCCCTTTTGCATAAGTGACCACCCCCAGACATGAGCTCCTCGGGTAAGGCAGTGTTGGACTGACCCAGCTCCAGCCCAGGTTTGTTCCCAGGGATCCCCAGTGGGGTTTTTTTTGGGAAGAGTGGCTCAGCAAGGCAGTGAAATCCAATCCCTACTGCAGTGATCATTTACAGGCTGATTTACTGCACTGGAAATTCCGATTTCTTTGGGTTAACGGGGCAGAATCTGCCAATAATCCAGCAAATTAGCGACTGAACTGCATTAGGAAAGCTCATTTGAATTCCAGAGATATTTGCCTCATTGAATTCCCTTCGAATTGAGAGGAGAAACCTTTGGTATGAAGTCAGATTATCAAGCCTTGGCTGTGTTGCTCCCCCTGAACCTCCCCACCTCGTCCCTACCCCTACAGACACCTTGGAACATTCATTCAGCACCCAGACATTCCCAGCCCTCAGCAGGACTTTGGCTGAACAAAGCTCCAGAGCCTGGAACCCCCCAGATGCCTTTGGTGAGACGCTGAAAGGAAATAAAGCAGGGATTAAACCCAGCCAGGGGCGTGTGTGAGGAGGTGACAATGGCCCCGTGGTGTCCCCGACAGGGACATGGGCACAGAGCTGCTCCAGGCAGGGAGAGCCAATGTTCATTAGCAGCACTGCTAATGAGGGGACACGAGCTCCTAGCCAGGCCACCCTCCCCTGGCTCCCCACGTTCCCCTCTGCGGTGTGGCACTGGCACCAAGAGCCAGGTGTGTGCCAGGAAATGCTCTCCAGAGGGATGAGGGAAAAGAACTGTGGCACAGCAGGTATCTGTGGAACTCTCCTGCAGCAGTGCTGCCAGGAAAATAGGGGAAAATTCAGGTTTGAGCCCGTGGATGCACAGGTGGATCTGCTCTGCCTGGCCAGGAAAATCACACCATGCACAGAGGCTGAAGCAAGCCTGGCCCTGCTCCTTGCCAGATATCCAAGGACTGGCCAGAGGGAATCTCTTCTCAAAAGGAATATCAAGATCTCATTTTGTTTGGGGGGGGTGGGGTGGGGGGAACACCCCATGAAACCCAAACCAGCTCCTTGTGCCTGGAAATCCAGGGATGGCAGGGAGCCACATCCATGTGGAGCAGGAGAGCAGCAGGAGGGTGACCCAGCAGGGCAGGACTCGGCAGGAAAATCGAGTCTGGCCCAGGCAGAGCCATCCCTCACTCCACAAATGTGGTAAAACTCTGGCATTTCCACTTTGGGATATTTGTTTTTGAACGCTACAAACTCTGCTGCAAATAGAGAAAGGGCAACGAGGTGGGGGAGAACAAAAATCACTGGCAATGGAATTCAATCAGAACACAGAGCTTGGAGAGGACAGGGAAGCAGCTTTGTGACATGGACTGGGGTTTGGATCAGAGCTGAGGGGGTTTGGGATCATGGAGGGGACCAGGAACAGATGTCACAGGAGCTCAGAGGACACCCCAGACCAAGTCTGACCCCTCAGCCTGTGTCCCTCCTCCATGTTCCTTCAAAGAGGCAAAAAATCCCAAACCTCCAGCAGCTTCCAGCTTTTTTGTTCCCTCCAGTCAGGAGGAGCGAAGCCCAATGTAGCTGCAGTCCATCCCAAATTCCAAGGAACACAAAACTTTCCTCCCGTGGGTTTATGCAAAGAAAAACAGCGTAAAATAATAAAATTAAATTAAAAAGCCACAAAGCTTCCTTTTGAGAAAGTAACAGCATCTGCCACTTCACAGCTACAGGCACGATGCAAATTTAGCTTATTTCAAAGGCCTCATCCCTGTCCCCACGGCCCTGGAGAGGCCAGGAGCCCAGGACAAAGCACGGGAAAGGTTTCCACCAGGAATTCTGCACCTTGAAGACAGACCACAACAAAGAAGGGACCAACACTTTGTTCTTCAAAGGGACACCATGGACAGCACATCTCTCTGAGCAAACTGAAACCAGACCTGGAGATCGTTATCGGCACGCACACAAAAGCTCCTGCTTTCCTTTGGGGCAAGGACAAATCAAATAAATAAAAACGTTGCTGCAAAGTTCCCCTTTCCAGCTGCTGTGGAACAGCAGCAGCATCCTTCCTTCCCGGCTCCCCACACTGAGCCCGGGCTGGAAGACATTCAAAGTGAGTCTGAACCAAAACGTTTCACCCAGAAGAGGAAAACAGCCCCATTTCCCTCAAAAGTCTGCCCAAGGCCTGTTCCCCCAGTCCTGCACAAACCCCAACCTGCCACACCAGCAACGGGTCCATCCCCAGCTTCTGCACTTGGTGTTGGGGAGGGCTGGAAAGGCAGAAAGTGCCTCAGTGGTGAGGAAGGAATCCTGCAGGCAGCTCCAAACCCCTCCAAGAGCACCCGAGGGGCCAAGGCCACGGATGGCTGCAGGAGAGGAGCATCAGCCCAGCTCAAACTCAAGTCCCCCCCCAAACTGCTCCTGGTTTTCTCCCTCCCTTTGCCCCCCTTTCACTCCTGCCTGCAGCAGCCTCAGCGTGGTGACATGGTGACATTCCTGCAGCCCTTGGCTTGGTGACACAGTGATATTCTTGCAGATACTCGGCCTCAGTGGCATGGTGACATTCCTGCAGCTGCTCTGCTGGGTGACATGGTGACATTCCTGTAGACACTAAGCCTCGGTGAGATGGTGACATTCCTGCAGCCCCTCAACTGGGTGACTGTGGTGTGACATTCCTGTAGACACTCAGCCTCGGTGAGGTGGTGACATTCCTGCAGCCCCTTGGCTTGGTGACACGGTGACATTCCTGCAGCTACTCGGCGTCGGTGACATTGCACAGGGTGCCACGGCAGCCGCCGTGCCCCGGTGTGGCCCTGCCCTTGAGGGGCTCGGCGCAGCGCTCCGGGCTCTCGGTGGCCCCGCCGCTGTCGCCGGGGTGCTGCGGCACGCCCTGGGCGATGCCCACGGGTTTGCCCCTGGCGCGGTGCTCCGGGGAGCAGGCGAAGCCAAAGCTCGAGGGCAGCTCCGCTTCTCCCAGGGGTAACAAGCGGGACAGCTTGGGGACGTCCCCGTGGTAGCGGTAGGAGCCGCCCGCCTCCCGGGCGCGCCTCGCCTCGGGCTGCAGGGGGAGGTTGGAGGGCCGGAGCGGGTGCCGGCTCAGCTCCGGTGGCTCTTGGGGCCGCCTCTCCGCAGCCTCCCCGATGCCACCCCGGGAGAGAGGCAGGAAGGGGGACACGGTGTCCCGCGGCTCCGCCGGCTCCCAGCCGCTCTCCACGGCGCCGGCCGGAGCGAAGCCCCACAGCTCCAGCCCGCCGGGAGCCGCGGCGGTGCCGTGCTGCGGGGGCGGCGGGCCCGGCCAGCTCAAGCCGCCCTCGGGAGCCACCAGCTCGCCCTCCTCCTTGCTCCTGCTCCTCCTGGCTCCAGCAGAGTCCTTCCTGCCGGCTTCACGCCTGGCCCAGAGCCGGCAGGGCTGGGGGCCGCTGCGGGCCCCCTGCGGCTCGGCCAGCTCGAACTCCAGGCTCTCCGTGTCCAGCGAGCGGCTCCTCCGGTCCACGGAGAGCGGCGCGGGCATGGAGGGGCTCAGGCCGTGCAGGCGCAGGTGGCGGGGCAGGCTGGCCACCCCCCAGTTGCAGCTCTGGAAGGAGCCCGGGGAGAAGCCCGGGGACATTCTCTCGTCACATTCAGCCAACGACTCTTTCTGTCCATAGCCATCGTCAAAGGCCTCGGCGATGTCCTCGCCCGCGGTCAGCTCCGGGTGCTGCTCGCACTCCCCCTCCCCGTCCTGCTCCACGTCCACCACGTCGAAGGTGACCATGGTGGGGAGGGCGGGCAGGTTCTGGGTGAAGGACGAGCTGGAGGCCGAGCTCCCCAGGCTCTCGGAGAGGCTGGAGAAGAGGGTCCCGCTGCTGGCGAACTCCACCAGGGCCTGTGAGAAGCTCACGGCGTGCTCGGGCTCGCTGCCCACCTGGGGCTCGCCGGGGGCGGGCTCTGCTCCGCCGGCACGCTCCTGCTCCGGGAGCCTGAACCCAGGGAACAGCCCTGCCTTGGCTGGGGCCACGCTGCCGTGGATGGGGTCCCCGAACATCCCACAGTCCAGCTCTGCATCGAACCCCGGGTTGTTCTTTGTGAGCTGGATAAGGCAACTCCCGGGGGCTTTTTGGCTGTTGTAACAGTTTTCCGGACACAGGGTCCCTGGAAAATCCCTCCACTCTGGATTTTCAGCCCTAGCCACTGCAACGCCGCCATTGACAGCCCGGCTCGGGGTGTGTGAGGCCACCTGCTCACTCCCGAGGCCACTGGGACTCTTGCCAATGGAGCTGGCTGCTCTGGTTTTACATTCAATGCACTGCTTTTCCCGGGGACACTTCTCCTTGCTGGAGACATCCAGGCGTTTCAGGACCGGCTCCCTCTGCAGCTCCCAGTACAGCAGCTCTTTCTGAATGGCTGCAAGCCCCTCTTCTTCAGTTTCCATCAGCCCTCTTTTCTGATCCATCATCTGCTGGATCAGGCTCTTCTCCGCAGGGAGGCAGAAGTCCATGAAGTAGCTGAAGATGCCCTGGCGTGGGACTTTGCCCTCGAACAGGGATTCCTCCCCGTGAGAGGGGCTCATCAGGGCGTCAAACTCGTAAAGTGCATCGCCGCTGTAGCTGTCCCGGGGCAGTCGGTCCTTCTTGAGCTCCTCTCCAGTCTCATCCTCCGGCCCTGGCGTGGTGGAGTCGTAATAGCCCTCGTCACTGTTGGGGGCAGACTCCTGCTGGTCACTCTGCGGCGTCAGGAGGTCAACACCGTCCATGGCATCCCCCATGTAGGGGTGGGCGTCGGCCTCGTGAGAGGCGTGCGTCTCCAGGCTGCTGCTGGACACCTGGGCCCCGTAGCTCCTGTCCCCCGGCACGGCGCTGTCCCACACCTGGGGCAGGTACTCCTCGGCCTCCTCGGGGATGGCCATCTCCTCGCCGCCGCCCTGGTAGGTGACGAGGCAGGAGCTGCGTTTGGCGGCGTCGCGGCTGCGCTCCACCGAGATGCTGCTCTCGGCGATGTCGGGCTCGGCGATGTCGTCCCCGCAGCCCGTCAGGGAGTCGAAGCTCTTCAGGGAGGTGACGTCCCCCAGCATGAGGCTCAGCAGGTCCCCGGAGTGCAGGCAGGGAGGCTCGCTGTCCAGGAAGTCAGGGTGGAAGGCCAGCAGCAAACTCTCACGGTCGAACTCGGCGCAGGCGGCAGCCTCGGCCTCTGATTTTGTATCTGGAACGTCGCCGTTCCCCGGCACGGCCAGCGCGTCACCCTCGGAGCTGCCTCCATCAGCCACGGGGCCCGTGGGCTCGGGGGCCTCACCACAGCTGGAGTCACCCCCAAGCCCCCGGGCAGGCCGTGGCCTCAGGGATTGGCCCTGCTCCCCTGCCCTCCACGGCCCCTCGGCTCTCCACTCCCATGCCAGGAGCATTCCCAGCCTCCTCCGTGTCCCCGCTCCACTCGGGGCGCTCTGCCTTCTCACTCTCGGCAGCCTTGCTCTTCCGGTGGCGCCGGATGCTGTTCAAAAACCCTTTCAGCCCTTTTTTGGGTCTGGGGAAAGAGGATTTCTCCCCGTTGGGCTTTTTGTCACAGCCCTCGATGCTCCCGGGGGGAGAGCTGTCCTGCTGGCCCGAATCCGCCCTGGCGCCGGTGTCCCCGGCCAGCTGGGCGCTGCGGGAGCAGGGCAGGGCCCCGGGCTGGCCGTCCCTGCTGCCCTCCGAGGGGCTGTCCGGCTGCGTGCCCCCGCCCTTGTCACAGGCAGCGCTGCTCAGCCCGTCGTGGGTCTTGCACTTGCTGAGCCCCTTCTTGCCGCGGCCGCCGAAGAAGCTGGGCAGGGTGCAGATGCTGCGCTTGCCCCCGAACAGCTTGAAGGCCGTTTTCCTCAGCTTGCCGGGGGGCGGCTGCTGCGACTCCGCTGCCACCACCGAGCCGTTGGCGCTGTCGGGAGGGGCGTCCCCGCCCTCCTGCCGCCGCTGGTCCGCTCCGTCCCGCTCCTCCGGGCTGCCCGTTTCCATGGCAGCGGGCCGGGCTTGGATCTAGCTGGAGGCGGCGGCTTCGGGAGCGCGGCGCTCCGGGCGCAGGGACGGACACATCACCGCCGACCTGAGGCACAGGGAGAGGGCAGAGGTGAGCGCACGGCAGCGCAAGGGGCAGAGCCGAAGGCAGCGCCGCGCTCTCAGGGCTCCATCACCAGCCGGAGGAGCCTCCAAGCTTTCCCTCCACTTCCAAAACGCAGGCACCAAACGTCGCTTAAATTTACCAGTTGGCCAGAGCAGGCAAACCACACATCTCCACTGGGCAGAATCCCTGCGGACAGGATTCCTGCACTTCCTCGCTCTAAACCCTGCAGCTTCCCACATTTTTTGTCTCCAGGGTGATCAGGTTTGGCTACCTTAAAGTGAGAGCTTGCACCTCCCACACCCCCTCCCAGCTCTCCCAGCCCTCATGCCAGGCTCCAAAGAGCATCCTGAGGGAGGCCAAACCAGGACACAGCCCTCGCTGCTCACGTGTCCAGGGAAAAACCACTTTGGTTACTATCCTGGCTTTTTTTATAGAAGATTTCAGTTGTTTTTAAAATAATCTGTCCAGCGAGAGAGAATCGCCTTAAAAACACGCACTGTGAACCCCCCTGATCAGATTATCCCGGAAGCAGAGAGGTAGGTTTGAAATTTGACCCTGGATTGCTGTCAGGAACAGAGAAATAAAACAATTATAATTTTTTACAGAACTGAGGGTGGAGGAATTAAATGCAATAAAATCCTAATGTGTTCCCAAGCTGTAATGCCTCAGGCTGAGCTCTGACTGACAGGAGGCCAGGACACCTTCCTGAGGTATTTAGCCAGAGATCTCAAATTAAAAATACATCCAAACGATGCCCTCTGCTCCTGCAGCCTCACAGCAAACCTGCGATACCAGGTTTATTTTTATTGCTCAGGTCTGGGTTGCTTTGCCTCTACATTGATCTGGCATCGCTGCCCTCAGCACGGCTGGAACTGGATGGGCTATAAGGTCCCTCCCAACCCAACCCAACCCAACCCAACCCAACCAACCATTCCAGGATCCTGGAATTCTGGGATTGCTGATAACCCCTCACGTTCACCTGTCCCACTGGAAGCAGCAGCAGTCGGGCGTAGCCGCCTCGTTTGCCTCCCCGCTGGCAAACTGGGCATTTCCAGCTCGGCCAGAGCCCACCACGAGTCCCAGGTGCCTCCAAAGCCTCTGGAGAGAGAGGCCTGGGCGAGCTGGACATGTGCGGGGCTGCTGGAAAATTGAGGGGTGAAATGACCCCAAAGCTGCACCTGGACAGGGGCTGCTGGAAAACAGCCGGGGAAGGGCACGAGACAGAGCCAGGATTTCAAAAATTCCTTTTGGGAATCGTTCCTCTCCAGCTCCACGTCAGCACCGGCACTGCTGCGGAGGGGAGGCTGGAGAAGGATTAAAAAATAAAATTTAAAAAAAAAAAAAAAATCGAATAAAGAGAAATAAAGGGCACCGAGGGTAAAGAGCCGCGACCAATAAAACATGAAATATTAGATTTAAAAGCAACAAAAAAGCAGCGCCGTAACAATGAAACGCAGCGTTTCAGCCGCAGAGGGGACCCTCAGGGACCCCCGGCCCGCCCAGCCCCGCACGGGGACACCCCCCCAGCCCGGCCCTCCCCGCCGCCGCCGCCGCCGCGCTCCCAAACTTTCGGGAGGATCCGGGAAAACGCGAGGGGCGGGGTGGGGGGGGGGGGTCGGGCCCGGCCGCGGGGACGCGGCGCGGGGGGCGGCGGCCCCGGTGCCGGCCCGAGCCCGGCACTTACCGGCGGCTCGGCGGCAGCGCGGCTCCGGCGCCGCGGCCCCGGCCCAGCCCTCAGGCCAGCAGGGGCGCGGGGCCGCGGGTCCGCCCGGCGCGGGCGGCAGGGGCGGCGCCGCGTGACGGGCGGGGCGGGGCCTCCTGACGGGGGGCGGAGGGGGCGGGGCCTGGCGGAGGGGCGCCGTGATTGACGGGGCGCGCGGCGGAGAGGCGTGGCCAACGCGGGAGGGAGGGCGTGGCCTCCGCCCGGGGCGCAAGGCGGCGGGGCGGGGTCACCGTGAGGGGGCGTGTCCCGCGGTGACCCCACCCCATGGCTCACCCAGGGGGTACTGCCCCATGGCCGTCACACAGTGTCCCCATGGCCGTCACAGTGTCCCCATGGCCGTCACACAGTGTCCCCATGGCTGTCACACAGTGAGCCCCATGGCTGTCACACAGTGCCCCATGGCCGTCACACAGTGTCCCCATGGCTGTCACACAGTGAGCCCCATGGCTGTCACACAGTGTCCCATGGCAGTCACACAGTGCCCATGGCCGTCACACAGTGTCCCCATGGCAGTCACACAGTGTCCCATGGCCGTCACACAGTGTCCCCATGGCAGTCACACAGTGTCCCCCATGGTGCCCCACAGTGAGCCCCATGGCCGTCACACAGTGTCCCCATGGCCGTCACACAGTGTCCCTATGCCTGTCACACAGTGTCCCCATGGCCGTCACACAGTGAGCCTTATGGCCGTCCCACAGTGTCCCCACGGCTGTCACACAGTGAGCCCTATGGCTGTCACACAGTGTCCCCATGCCTGTCACACAGTGTCCCATGGCCGTCACACAGTGTCCCCATGGCAGTCACACAGTGTCCCCATGGCTGCCCACAGTGAGCCTCATGGCCGTCACACAGTGTCCCCATGGCCGTCCCGTAGTGTCCCCATGCCTGTCCCACGGTGTCCCCATGGCAACCCCGCAGTGTCCCCGCCCGTCCCGATTCCCCTCCCCGGTGGTCCGGGTGATCCATGGGGGTCCCGGTGACGGAGTGGGCGTGGCCTCGGGGCGGGTCCGCGCCTTGGGGGCGTGGCCTCCAGTGAATCTGATTGGCAGAGGGCGTGGTTATTCCGATATGGGCGTGGCCTGTCACGGTGCGTGGCTTGGAGCGACACTCGGGGGACCCGGGCTGGCTGTGCCGTGCTGGTGTGTGACACTGCGTGTGACATTGTGCGTGACACCGCGTGTGACACTGTGCGTGACACCGCGAGTGACACTGCACGTGACATTGTGCATGACACCGCGTGTGACATTGTCCATGACACCGCGTGTGACACCGCGTGTGACACTGTGCGTGACACCGCGTGTGACACTGCGTGTGACATTGTGTGTGACACTCTGCGTGACACCGGCGGGGCAGTGACACGGCGTGCTCGCCGTGGGACACCCCCTGCGCGTGCTGTGTCACCCACGCCACTGCCACCCACTCACCCACCGTCCCGCCCGGCAGGGAAGACCCCTCCCCAGTTCTGGGACCCCAAAAAGCCCCTCACATCGCCACAAGGATGCCACGCGTGGGAATCCCAGCGGAGCGCAGCCTCTGGCGGCCCCCATCCCGCGCTGTGTTCCCGAGGTGGCACCGGTGCCATCAGTCCCTATGGAGCCTTGCCCAGGCTGCTTCCAAGCCCTGATGCTCCCCTTGGGAGACGCCCCACAGCCTAATTAATAGATGCTGATTAATAGACCCCACAACCCCCGACACAAGCCCATAAATCCTGCAGGCATTGATGCCTGTGCGCGGCCCAGAGCGACCCTTGGAGCTGCTGACACGGAGCTGGGAGCCCTGGGACGCTTCCCTTTGGGATGCCGCAGGGCAGGAAGGAAGGAACACGTGCTGCTGCATCCCAAAAGCGCTCCAGAGCATCCCTGCGGGGTGGGCACTGAGCTGCCGAGGAGCAGCGGGATTTATCCATCGGGAAGAGCCAGGGAGGCACCTCCAGCCCCCACTGGGGCTGTCCAAGGCAGCAGAGATGGAGGGACACAAAGATGGTGCTGGGATGCCCCAATCCAGCCCCAAATTCCCCGTCTGCTGCGATTCCCTTGTCCCTTCCCGGCCGTCCTATCGTGGGATATTTCACCAGACAGGCCACGACAGTTTAATACCAATAAAGACTTTAAAATCAAACCCCACCCCTGCCCAACCACGAAAGCCCCTCGGCCGCAACATGAAGCACTTTTGGGGTGAGGAGACGATGTTTAGGGTCAGAGCTGGGGCAGGGAGAGGGGTGGGGATGCAGGGAGTCTGGAGAGGGCTCCCAGCCCCTCCCGTGCTGCCAGCTGGGAGCGCTGGGCTCTGCCCCAATGGGGTGGGCACACACGGCCAGGGCCAGCCCCAATCCTGCCCCTCCCAAGCGGAGGAGGCATTGGGAACTTCCTTGGGAATCGTGAGAGACCTCAAAGCTCGCCCAGTGCCACCCCTGCCATGGCAGGGACACCTCCCACCATCCCAGGCTGCTCCAAACCCAGTGTCCAGCCTGGCCTTGGGCACTGCCAGGGATCCAGGGGCAGCTGTGCCAGGGCCTGCCCACCCTCCCAGGGAACAATTCCCATCCTCACAGCCAAGAATTCCTCCAGGCTCTTTCCCAGCCCCTCCTCCAACCAAAACCAGCTAAAGGTGTAAAATCCCTCAGTAAAGATGGCCTGAGGCAAACCCATAGGAATCAGAGCCTGCTCTATCCTGGCTTTGCTGCAGACCCAGGAGCTGAGCTCTCCTGCTCTCTGTGCCCCTTCCCTTCCCACCTTTCCACACGGGCACTGCTTTCTGGAGACCCCTCGGCAGCAGAGGTGAACTTGTGACCACAAATCCCCAGCGTTTCCCGGGTTTCAGGGATTCTCTCTCTCCTGGGGTGGGGCAGGTGTTAACTGGCTGTCCCTGGGGGCAGGCTGGCCTCACGGCTGGTGCTGGAGGTATTTGGCCAGCGCTGTGGGGATCTGCAGCTCTCCGAGGGCGGCCGAGAGCCTGGGCTGCTTCAGGAGACGCCTCATGGCCAGCCGGGATTGGGACAGCAGGGATTTGGGATGAGCTGTGGAAGGAAAATCACACGGTCACCTTCAAGATGCACAACCGTGCTGCCCTCCAAACCGGCGTTATCCCGAGGAAAGGGATGTGGATTGAGCAAACCTGACAGGGATGGAACAGAATTATCTTTAAGGTTCTTTCCAACCCAAACCATTCCACGATCCTATGAAAACTCCATGGTCCTATGCAAACTCAACCTCTCTGCTGGGACTGTGGACTTGGGCACAAGCTCCCACCGGAGCTGGGCATGGAGAAGAAATCTTCCATCCCCACATGGAAATAAGTGCAGGATTTTAGGCTTGGGCAGTACAGGAGAGCCCAAACTGAGCAGCAGAAAGAAGAGCAAGGGTGAAAAAGAGCCAGAAACCAAACAAAGTCAGGGCAAACCCAGGCTGTGGGGATCATGGTTGGGAAGGGAATTTGAGCTCCTCTCACCCCAGGGACAGGGACTCCTTCCACTCTCCCAGGCTGCTCCAAGCCCTGTCTACCTGGCCTCGGACACTTCAGGGATGGAGAAGACACAAACCCCACAGCCAAGAGATGCTGCGAGCCGAGGCTGAAGGAAAACCTGGGTCTGGCTGTTGGGCAGGGGGAATCAGAGCAAAGCTGAGCCTGTTCCAGCCCCGGGGCAGGCACACAGCCGGGTCCCGGCTCATCCCATGAGCAGGGACACCTTCCACACTCCCAGGTTGCTCCAAGCCCTGTCCTACCTGGCCTCGGACATTTCCAGGGATGGAGCAGCCACAGACCCGCGCAGCCAAGAGATGCTGCGTGCCGAGGCTGTAGGAAAACCTGAGTCTGGCTGTTGGGCAGGGGGAATCAGAGCAAAGCCGAGCCCCAGCACACGCAGCCGGGTCACCTCTAGCGTGCAGCAGCAGCTCCAGCCCCTCGCTGCGCCGCTCCCCAGCGGCGGGCACACGCGGCAGGTACACGTTGGCCCCGAAGTCGATGAGCAGGCGGATGAAATCGCTGTGACAGCCGTGCCTCAGACACGCCTCCAGCAGCGTCTTGGGCTCGCGGATCTGCGCCAGCAAAGCCTGCTCCGTGCAGTTGTAGTCGGGATCGGCTCCGTAGAGCAGCAGCAGCCGAAAGCACTCCAGGTGCCCGTAGGCGGCCGCCAGGTAGAGCGGCCCCGAGCAGGCAGCCGAGCCGGCCGCCCACTCGGGCAGCCGCGCCTGCACGTTGGCCTGCGCGCCGTGGGCCAGCAGCTGCCGCACGATGGCCACCCGGCCGTCGCGGGCGGCCAGCAGCAGCGGCGAGCAGTTGTTGTAGGGGCTGCCGCGGGGGCTGGCGCCCGCCTCCAGCAGCGCCCGCACGCACTCGCCGTGCCCGTTGCTGACGGCCACGAAGAGCGGCGTCTGAGCCTTCACGTCCAGGCTGTCCACGGGCGCGCCGTGCGCCAGCAGCAGCCGCAGGCTCCGCACGCAGCCCCGCGAGGCCGCCCGGCGCAGCGGAGGGCCCGGCACGCCCCAGCCGCGCCGCCGCCGGAGCAGGCGCCGGTACCTGCGGAGAGGAGAGGAGAGGAGAGGAGAGCATCACTCGGGGAAATTGAAAAATGTCTAAGAGGGATAAGAGAAAGAAAGGGATTATACATATGGAAATAAATGTATTTTTTATATATTTTTATATTATTATATTATTGATGAGCCGCTGGTACCTGCGGGAGAGGAGAACATCGCTTGGGAAAATTGAAAAATGTGTAAGAGGGACGATAAGATAAATAAGGTGATTATAAATATGTAAATAAATGTAATTTTTAATATATTTTTATATTATTATGTTAATATATTATATTATTATACTATTATACTATTATATTATTATATTCCTGATGAGCCGCTGGTACCTGCGGAGAGGAGAGCAGCGCTTGGGAAAATTAAAAAACGTGTAAGAGGGACAGGCAGAGAAAGAAAGGGATTATACATATGTAAATAAATGTATTTTTTATATATCTTTATGTTATTATATTTTATATTGTTATATTATTGATGAGCCGCTGGTACCTGTGGGAGAGGAGAGCATCGCTTGGGAAAATTGAAAAATGTGTAAGAGGGATAAGAGAAAGAAAGGGATTATACATATGGAAATAAATGTATTTTTTATATATTTTTATATTATTATATTATTGATGAGCCGCTGGTACCTGCGGGAGAGGAGAGCAGCGCTCGGGGAAAATTGAAAAATGTGTAATAGGGACGATAAGAGAAATAAGGTGATTATAAATATGTAAATAAATGTAATTTTTTTATATTTTTTATATTATGTTAATATATTATTATATTATTATATATTATTATACTATTATATTATTATATTATTGATGAGCCGCTGGTACCTGCGGAGAGGAGAGCAGCGCTTGGGAAAATTAAAAAACGTGTAAGAGGGACAGGCAGAGAAAGAAAGGGATTATACATATGTAAATAAATGTATTTTTTTATATATCTTTATGTTATTTATTATTATATTGTTATACTATTGATGAGCCGCTGGTACCTGTGGGAGAGGAGAGCATCGCTTGGGAAAATTGAAAAATGTGTAAGAGGGATAAGAGAAAGAAAGGGATTATACATATGTAAACAAATGTATTTTTTATTATATTATTATATTATTATATTATTATATTATTGATGAGCCACCGGTACCTGTGGAGAGGAGAGCAGCGCTCGGGAAATTGAAAAATGTGTAAGAGGGACGATAAGAGAAATAAGGTGATTATAAATAAGTAAATAAATTTAATTTTTGATATATATTTATATTATTATGTTAATATATTATTATATTATTATATTATTATACTATTATATTATTATATTATTGATGAGCCGCTGGTATCTGCGGGAGAGGAGAGCAGCGCTTGGGAAAATTGAAAAACGTGTAAGAGGGATGGGCAGAGAAAGAAAGGGATTATACATATGGAAATAGAAATATTTATTTATATCTTTTTATATAACTATATTATTATATTATTATATTATTATGTTATTATATTATTGATGAACCACTGGTACCTGTGGAAGAGGAGAGGATGGCTTGGAAAAAATTGAAAAACGTGTTAAAGGGACGGGCAGAGGAAAAAAAAGGGATTATACATATGTAAATAAAAATATTTATTTATATATTATTATATTTTTATATTATTATACTATGATATTATTATATTATTATACTATTATATTATTGATGAGCCACTGGTACCTGCGGAAAAATGCGAGGCTGGCTTGGGAAAATTTAAAAATGTGTAATAGGGACAATAAGAGAAAGAAAACGATTATAAATATGTAAATAAATTTATTTTTATATATTTTTATATTATTATGCTATTATTATTATTATACTATTTAACTTATTATGTTATTGATAAGCCGCTGGTACCTGTGGGAAACGCAAGCTTGGCTTGGGAAAAATTAAAAATGTGTAATAGAGATGATAAGAGAAAGAAAGGAATTATAAATATTAAATAAATGTATTATTATACTATTATACAATTATATTATTATATTTTTATGTTATCATATTATTATATTATTGAAGAGCCTCTTGTATCTGTGAAAAACGTGAGGTTGGCTGGGTAAACATTGAAAAATGTGTAATAGAGGCAATAAGAGAAATAAAGGAATTATAAGTATGTAAGTAAATGTATTTATTTACATATTTTTATATTATTATATTATTATATTATTATGTTCTTGATGAGCCTCTTGTACCTACGGAAAATGCAAGGTTGGCTTGGGAAAATTGAAAAATGTGTAATAGGGATGATAAGAGAAAGAAAGGAATTATAAATGTGGAAATAAATGTATTTATTTTTATATATATTTTCTTTATATATATAAAGAAGGCTAGAAAGAACAGCAGAGAAACAAGGTGACAATATAATATATTATATATAATATTTTATATTTAGGTTATATTATAGATATTATAATTATATATAATTTATAATTACATATTATAATTTATATAATTTATAATTACATATCTATATATTATATAGATATTATGTAATGTATGATCTATCATGTATATAATATATAATATAATTATAATATAATAATAAATAAATAATATAATAATAAATAAATAAATTATTAAATAACTATATAAAAATATAGAGAAATAAAAATAAAGTATGGCCGGCCAGGTGTCTTGGAACCTCCCCTTTTTATCCTGTTCTTTAGGCATGGATTTATGCCTATTCACTTTTCCAGGAATTGTTCTGCATGGTCACTCTTTGGGTCTGTCAAATGCAATTTCTCCTTTTATTCAGTTCTTATTGTTATAAATGCATCTTTTAGTGTTGGCTTTTTGCAAATGTTAGAATGACTGTTATAAGTCTGATGGTTTTTTCTGTAGTTTTTAGTGTGTTTCAGCTGCCTGAATAGATAAAAGAACTTCCAGAAGAGGCCCAAGTGACTCTCAGCATTCACCACTTGTGAAAAACAAACCAAAGCCCAAATCAAAAGATGGTAAGAACCAAATAAATGTAGAATTGAGTTTGACAGACCCAAAGAGTAACCATACAAAACAGTTCCTGGAAAAATGAATATACATAAATCCATGCATGAAGAACAGGATAAAAAGGGGTGGTTCCAAGACACCCAGCTGTATTTAACCTTTGCCTTATTTATTATGTCTCTTATTGTCTCTATTAAACATTTTCAAATTTTACCAAGAGAGTAAACCTCGTTTTTGACATTATCATCTTTGGATTTGGGCTTTGTTTTATTTATTTTTTTTTTCACAAGCAGTGAATGCTGAGAGTCACTTGGGCCTCTCTTGGAAGTGATCTATTCAGGCAGCTAAAACACACATGCACCTAAATTCCAACCCACAGCAAAAAACTCATTATACATTTACTTAGATAATTAAAACACGCTAAAAACCACAGGAAAAAAAATCATACTTATAACATTCATTCTACTATTTGTGAAAGGCCACTATCAAAATCTGTTTCGATAACACACCTGTCCTGGCTCAGCAGCCTGGCCAGCGTCTCGTGGTCGTCCTGGCACACAGCCTGGCTCAGCTCCTCGCTCTCCCTGCTGTCCTCCTCATCCTCCCCGGGCTGCAGCAGCGAGAACAGCTTGTTGATGTCCATGAGGCTCACGTTGTCGGGTCTGTGCTCCATGGCTTGTTTTCATGGTAAAGGATGAGGCTGAAGATCTGCAGGATGAAGAAGCAGCAGCACGCCCGGGTTAGAACCAGTCCCTGACACCGGCAGCGGTGTTTTAGTGTAAGTTTGTACTCAAGGAAGACTTCCCAAAAAACGGGCAAACCTTGGATGAGGATGCTGTTGATGTGGGTGAAAGGTTGAGGGCACAATGGAGCTCAGTGGGGTCAGGATCTCATAAAATCATGGAATGGTTTGGGTGGGAAGGGAGCTCAGAGCCCACCCAGTGCCACCCCTGCCATGGCAGGGACCCCTCCCACTGTCCCAGGCTGCTCCAAACCCCATCCAGCCCGGCCTTGGGCACTGCCAGGGATCCAGGGGCAGCTGTGCCAGGGCCTGCCCACCCTGCCAGGGAACAATTCCTGCCCAATCTCCCAATACCCCTGCCCTTTGGCACTGGGAGCCATCCCCTGGGTCCTGTCCCTCCAGCCCTTGTCCCCAGTCCCGAGGGTTGGGGTGAATGTCAAGTGCTCAGTTGGATTAGGGATCAATCATCTTCCAGCATCTCCCTTCCCAAAATGATGCCAGCACTAGAATTCCACAGTTTTCCTCCCTGCCGCCTGCCCGAGCCCCACGAGCACGGCTGCAGGAAGGCTCTGGGATGTTTCTGGGGAGGGGTTTGGGGGCAGGAAGGGTGGGACTGAACCCTGCCGGCTTCGCTGGGCTCTGAACACGGGCTGGGATGTCCCGGCTGGCACCTGAGCAGCTGGAGAGCTCGGGATGGGCACAGGAATTCCTGGGCAGCCCTGGGGCATCTCGGGTTTCCCCGAGGCAGAGCTGGGGCTGACCTGTCCTGGGAGGAGCCAAGGAGCTGCACGGAGCAATTAATTAGCCAAGGAGCCGCAGCAAACAGTTAATTAGCCGAGGGGCTGCAGGGAGCAATTGGCCTCGTGCACCCGAGCCCGTCGTTGCCGGGGGACCTGACCCACATCCCCCACGGCCACCAGCTCAGGGGGACCCCAGCAGGGCCACTGGGACAAGGCTGAGGGCAGCAAAGCTCTGCTGGGCTGTCACCCATTAGCCCAATTTGTACAGAAATGTGGGAAATTCTAACGCTGCTGCTCTTCCTTGGACAGGGTGGCAATGAGCTCTGGAGCTTTGGGATCACCCACCCACATGGATAATGGGCTGGGGGGTTCCTGCAGGTTTGAGGCAATAGAGAGTTGTGTTCCCAGTTACACTCCCAAGGGAAATTGTGTGGAAAAGTAAAAGAGCAGCTGTGACATTTCCAGCACTCGCAAAGGGAGATTCCCTGGACTGCTGAGATCTTGGGTGGGGAGCTGGGGGAGGTTCCTCAAGCATAAAGAGCCCAAACCAGAATTCATGGAATCACAAAATAACTTGGTTTGGAAAGGAACTTGAAAGTTCATCTCGTCCCACCCCAACACCTCCCACTGTCCCAGGCTGCTCCCAGCCCCATCCAGCCTGGCCTTGGGCACTTCCAGGGATCCAGGGGCAGCCCCAGCTGCTCTGGGCACCTTGTTCCAGGCCCCCCCCCCCCCCATATTCCCAATGTTTTGTCACCCCCTGAGCTGCCAGAAGCTGCCCACACACCTGCAGACCCCAAAAAGAGATTGTGACAGAGCACACGTGTGTCCCTCTGGGTGCCCTCCCTCCTCACCCAGTGCTGCCTCCTTACCTGGGTGCGGGGGATGCTCAGAGCACCCGAGGCCAGGGGGGTGCCATGGGGAGTCCTGCCGTGCTTTAACCCCAAAAGGAGCAGAGCAGGAGTGGATCTGGCCGAGCTGGGTGGTCGGGGCTGTGCGGGGCTGGAGCTGAGCAGCTCACAGCTGAAATGCCACGGCGGGACCGGCCCGGGGCGCCGGGGCTAATTTTAGCCCCTCTGGGGTTTTATCTTACCACTTCCATTCTTGGAAAGCTCCCCCTGGGTAAATATAGAGAGGGCAGCGGGCTGGGGGGAGGCTGGGACAGGTGCTGGAGGCTGCTCGACCCCTCTGAGCACACACAAAGCTTTCTCTCTGCTGTTCTCTTGCAGAAATTGCAGCGAACGGGACGGTTTGGGGTCCCTGCCAGGGCAGCACCAGCCTCTACCTCACCTTGGCACTCGAATTCCCTCTTAACCCCTCTCCTGCCCCTTTTCAGAGCGATACAAGTGGCCATTTGCAACCTCCACAATGATTTATTAGGCACCAGAAGGACAAAAGGTCCTGAAGATGGTGCAGATTTCCCACCTGAGCCGCTCTGTGCTGCACCTGCCAGAAGGAACCACAGCCAGGGCTTCCCAAAAAAACAGGACCCAGGGAGGCAGGAAACCTCTCAGGGCAAACAAAAGGAGTGGGAAGCAGCACTGGGGCTCTTATCAGAAGCTGTCAGCTGGGAAGTGCAGTCCTATTTTGTCCAGCTCCCTTTAAACCCTCTCCAAACTCCTCGGGCAGTTTGGGGCAGCCTTATCAAGGTAGGAGATAATGAGAGAGACCCAAATTATCCAGCAGGAAAATCCCCACTGCTGCAAAAAGCAAAATGAGGTTGCTCTGTGAAATGTGTGATCTGTACCACCACCACCTTCGTGCTCTGGAGCCTCCCCATGGAAAGCCTGGAATGCAGGAAATTGGTCAGTATTGATTTGGTTTTTTAGACTTTTGGTTTTCCTCTCCAAATTCACTCAGAAATAGATTATTGCTTCACAAAGGTCCATTCCCCAAAGCCAGCAGGAGGAATGGAATTGTGGAGTGTGATGTGGAGCAGGAGAGGGGGGAGTTTGGGGTTATTTTTCCTGAGTGTCAGGAAGATGTAACCACAACGGGGATGCTGCAGCCACAAAAGCCAAGCCTGGCTGGAAACCCTTCCACAAACCACAGAAATCAAAGCAGCATTTAAAAGACAGAGTGTTCTAAAAGGAAGAAAGGGAATGCAGACAACAGAAGTGCTAGAAAATGTGAAATGTAGGAAACTTGGAGATGAAAGGAAAATCCTTGAAAGGCAAATTAGTGATAAACTGCTTATTGTTTTGTTGCTGCTGCTGTTGTTAACCAAGCAGGATTTTAGGAACAAGGAGCAGATTAAACCCGGTTCTAACGAGGTAAACCCGAGATCCCCCTGCAGCCCAGCTGGAATCCCACAGGGAACACTCCCAGAGCAGGAACTCTGCCATCCATCCCGGGGGGGGACTTCCAGCAGGAGCCCAGGCAGAGCAGCCTGACCCGTTTGGGATAAACTTCCCACTGCTTCAAACTCCAGGCAAGCACGAGCAGTTGGGAAAAGCTCCCACCTGCTGCCTGTGCCAGGGGCAAAGCAGCTCCTGATCAGCTCCCTGTTAATTGGGGAAGAATTAGAGGGCAGCAGGGTATTTACTGCCACTCAAGGCGTTTTTTGGGAAGGTAAATCCTGTCCAGAGTCGCTCCCATTAAAGAGATTATCGTTCTTACCACAGCTGAAGAGAGCTAATGAGCTTGTGGATTTAGCAGCGCTGAGCAGTTAAAAGTTTGGAGCTAAACAGTCCCAAATAAATGATTTTGCAGGGATTAGGGATTTACTAACAGTGCTCAAGGTCGGGAAAGCAGAGTTGGGGAGGGGGGGCTGTTGTGTCTCCTGTGTCACATCTGCTCCCAGCATCCCAAAATTCATCCCTGGGGGTTCTCCCATCTCTCTCTGTGCCCTCACATCTCCCAGCATCCCAAAATACATCCCTGGGGGTTCTCCCATCTCCCTCTCTGCCTTCACATCTCCCAGCATCCCAAAATTCATCCCTGGGGTTTCTCCCACCTCCCTCTGTGCCCTCACATCTGCTCCCAGCATCCCAAAATTCATCCCTGGGGTTTCTCCCACCTCCCTCTGTGCCCTCACATCTGCTCCCAGCATCCCAAAATTCATCCCCGGGGTTTCTCCCACCTCCCTCTGTGCCCTCCCATCTCCCAGCATCCCAAAATTCATCCCTGGGGCTTCTCCCATCTCCCTCTGTGCCCTCCCATCTCCCAGCATCCCAAAATTCATCCCTGGGGCTTCTCCCACCTCCCTCTGTGCCCTCCCATCTCCCAGCATCCCAAAACTCTTCCCTGGGAATCTGCTCCCACCATCCCTGGTTCTCCTGGCTGCCTGCTCACCACACAGCATGAGAGTGGCTCCAGCAGCTCCATGATGCAGCTGATAGCCAGGTATTTTCCAGGTGTTTTGCAGGAATTATCCAGGAGAGGGCACGGACTTGGCTGCATTGCCAGGGCCCTGCTGATGGAAATTCCCAATTGATTTGGTGCATCAACACACAAAACAGGGAGTTAGAAAGGAAGGAGGAATCCAGCAATGTTTCTTCTCCTCCAGGAGTCATTCCTTGAGGAATTTTGGCAGCATTGGAGCCCCAAGAGTTCATCTCTGCTTCCAGTGCCTTCAGGGAGCCCCCTCCCTTTTGGAAAACAGGATAAAAGGATGGCTTGGGTTGGGGGGACCCTTAAACTCCATCCCATTCCATGTCCAGTGGGACAGCTCCCACTGCCCCAGGGTGCTCCTGGCCTTGGACACCTCCAGGGATCCAGGGGCAGCCCCAGCTCCATCCAGGGAGGGGTTTTGGTTATTTATAGATTTTTATTGATTCTCATTCCCACTGGATCCCTTCCCTCTCTCCCACAGCTCCAAGACCTGCTGGTGTTGAGAGAGAGGGTTTGTATCCATCTCCCATACTCCTCCAGAGAAGGAAAATAAAATTCCAGGAGAACATTGGAATCCATGAGCTGTTTGCAGGCAAGAGAAACTCCAATTAATACACCTTTTGTCCAAATTTCCCCCAAATTAAATTGCAGCTTTATCAATTCTAGCCCATGTTAATGCTAATAATCCAATTAAATGCAAGGCGAGTCTAATTAAGGTAAATGAAGGATTTCACTGGCAGCATTAAGAACATTAAAAAATCAGCAAGAAGGGAAAAAAACCTGAGAAACACCCAGGGACTGAGGGTACCCCAATGCCAGGCCCATTTCATTCCCTTAAAACATAGAAAATATCCATTTTTAAGGTGGAAACTGTTCATCAAGGGCTGGCTAATGGGGCTGGAGTCTGTTCCTGGGGCTCACAGGGAAATTTTGCACCTGGAATCTCCCCCTTGAGCATCTTCCCACCTCAGACTAAACAGAATGGGATAAAAGAGGATTTTCCCAGGATACCATCAGCAGCTGACCTGTGGGTTCTTTGCTCTGAAGCCATCAGGAAAAAAAATCTCTTCACTGGAGGCACGAAGCTGGGACTCAGCTGCTTCCAGAAGCTCTGCTTGCTCCTCAGAAACCTGTGGAAGAGCCTGGAGACACCTGTGGCCAGGTGAGGGAGGGACAGAGACAGCTCTGCAGCAGCAAGGAAACACTGAGCAGACACTGGGCTTTAATACAGCCAGAAAAATCTAAATAGTAATTAAAAAAAAATAAAAAAAAAGAAGACACAGAATAGCAGAGTTTGCAGAAGACACCGAGATCTGATGCAGTTCCTTTGGTTATATTCTCATTTTTCCATTAGTTATGTTCCTTTTTGGGCTGTTTTTAACACTCCCCAAAGCAGGGGGATCACTCCATTTCTGTTCTGTAGAGGGGAAGTGGCTCCACACTCACTTGATTAATTAGGATCCTTTAACTCACTTTATTAATTAAGATCCTTTAACTGACTTTACCTTTCCAGGTGTGGAGTTCTGAGTCAATTTATTAATAAAGATCCTTTAACTGACTTTACCTTTCCAGGTGTGGAGTTCTGAGTTTCAATTTATTAATAAAGATCCTTTAACTGACTTTATTAATTAAGATCCTTTAACTGACTTTACCTTTCCAGGTGTGGAGTTCTGAGTCTCACTTTATTAATTAAGATCCTTTAACTGACTTTACCTTTCCAGGTGTGGAGTTCTGAGTTTCAATTTATTAATAAAGATCCTTTAACTGACTTTACCTTTCCAGGTGTGGAGTTCTGAGTCTCACTTTATTAATTAAGATCTTTTCTCTTTCCAAGTGTGCAGTTCTGAGTTATCACCCAATAAACGGAGCAGCCACTTCCTTTAAAAAGGCCAAGAGTTTATTTTTGTAGGGAATAAAAATACCTGCGCTCCAAGGTACAAACATGGGACAAACAGAGAGAAAAGACATCATTTTCCTCTAGACAAGATCAGCTTCAAGCAGTGCAGGAAGTCAAGTGCCCCCCAGAGCCCTAGGGCACAAAAGTGGGGCTCATGCCCCCAAAAATCCCTCACCAGGGACACAGACACAAAGAGCCACAGGGACATTCCCGGCCAGCACTACACGGGGGTTTAGGGACACTCCTACAAGGATGGGGTTGGGGATGCCAAGGGAAACCCAGTGCTGAGTTACTCCAGTAGTTTCTGCTCCATTCAATAGCTGGAAATGCATAAATGATCTCAAACCAACCCCCTGACTCTGCCCTGCTGCTGCAGCTCCCAGGGGGACACGTTAATTAATGGCATTAGCAGAGCTGCCCTAATGAACGGCCCACCTGGCAGCCCCTGCTTCCTCAGCTCATTAACCAAGGGCTGGGTGATAATTAAAACACAAATAGGACATTCAGAGCAGGTTCCTTCCCCAGGGAATGCCCTGAGGGAGCGATGGGATAGCTGGAAGAGGTCCCTATAAACACCAGCCCAGCCCTCAGCACAGAGCAGAGGGGCTGGAATCCTCTGGAATTCTCCTGGACACGGTGCCAGGAGATCCCTCTGAGGCTGCCCAAGGAGCCTGGCCCAGGAGCTCTTCCTTTCCCAAGGTTTTGCCTGGGGGCTCTCTGCTTCCAGAGGGGATGGAAACAGCAGCTCCACACCAACATTCCCACCTGGAGAGCCTGGGCACCTGCAGCTCCTGGCAAATCCTACTCTGCAGGACTGGGGAAGCTTCCCAAAGATCCCCAGCTCCCTCCATCCTCCTCCCTCCCAGGCAGCATGGCTCTGCATCAGGCCAAGTGGATTTTAATCCCAAGGAATTAACTTGCACAGGAACAGACCAAGAGTAAATCAGACTTAAAAGCTTTCACAAACTGCTTTTCCTCACTCCTAAAGAGGCCATGGAGAACCAAAACTCTGGACAACCCAAGTATTCCCACTTTTTTCCCTGCAGAGCCAACAGCACCAATTGGATTTTCTCTCCTACAGGTGACAGCTGCAAAAGAAACCCCCAATTTAAGAACCCACAGAGTGAAGTTCACATTAAAGACTTTTCAAAGGAAGCTCCACAAGTTCCCTCTGGTGCTCCAGAGCAGGACAAGCCCACTCCAAGGTTACACCTGGTTGTAGCACAGGAGACACTGGGAAAAGGCAGGAAGCCATGGAATGTCCTGGTGAAGCTATGGAATGTCCTGGTGAAGCCATGGAATGTCCTGGTGAAGCAGGAGCTCCTCCAGAAAAAGGAATTTTTCATAAGCAGAGCTCAGCTGCAGCAAATCAGATCCCTCTTTCTTCCCAGTTGTCCCAGTCCCAGGAATCCAAATGGAAAGAATTGCATTTCTTCATATAAAAGCAGGATTTCTGACCTCACAAAGCACGGGTGCTCCCCTGGGAATCAATCAGTTGTAGGAACTGTCCCCAGCAGCAGCAGATTCCCAACAGGAGCAGCAGCTTCTCCATTCCTTCCACCCTTCCAGGAGCAGGGAACACAGCTTGTCAGGACACTGCAGGGCTCTGAACACTCCTCATTTCCCTCTTCAAGCAGCCAACCAAAACCAAAAAGCTTCTCTCCTTCACTGGTTTTCAAACCATGAGCTCGTGGAAAGAGAGGAAAGCCTGGAATCTTTTCCAGCTCCTAAATTCCAGCAGCAGCAGGAAAGGCTTTTCATGCACTACAGCCTTTGCCTGAGCCTGCACACATGACATCCAAGAGGTTTCAAACAAAGACAGTGATTTTTGGGTTTGCCTCTGGAGGTAAGAGCAGCAGGATTACTCCCAGCTTACAACCCTGAGTAACCTGGTGCTGGTTGTACACACCTGGAGTAACACTGGGGTTTTGTGGAGACAAGGTTTTTAGGAACAAGGAAAGATTGTGAAACTCCTCCAAAGGCAAAGCAACACACAAACATTTCCAGGAGCCTTCTGCAAGCTGGATTTGCACAATAATTAACCAATTTAAATCCTTAAAATCCTTCAGGAGCCAATCAAAATCAGAGCATTTATTAAAGATACTCAAAGAACTCATGATCCATAGAATAACTGGTCCTAACAAGTGCCTGTCTTGGCTTCATGACCCATTTTCTCTCAGATTTGGGGATGGATGTTGTCCATCACCCCTGGAATGATCCATCAGTCACACCTGGCCCAGCATATCCAGTGTTTTATTTTTAATCCATCACTCTTCTATCCCCCACTCCCTTTCTTGGCTTTATTTAAGTCTGACAAACCTTCAATATTAAAAAACTTCCTCTTTGTCATTTTCAGAGAAACTCTGTGCTCTCTTTTCCCTAGGATCTTCCATGTACTTTATAAAATTGGTATTTTCTGACCCAGAACGAGCCACTCAGGGAGGTTTTGGTTGTTTTTTTTGGGCACTGGATCTACCCAGTGATTTCAGCAGGGCTTAAAAGCACATGAACAGATTACTGCACTTTCTCCTGTTACAATGAAATGTTTCTACTTTCACTGGAGATTGGGAAGGCTCAAATATTTTCAGTTGGCTTCCAAACTTTTTTTATATAAAAAAAATGAGAAAAACTGATTGGAAAACTTCAATTTGCAGCACCTAATTGAGAGAACAGCTTGAAAAGAGAGCAGGGCAGCATCCTGAATAAAGTTACCCAGGAGGGTTCTGTGCAATTCAGCACAGAGCAAGGACAGTGGCACAGCTTTCCTGGGGGTGGGGGAATCCTGCAAGCCCCCAAGGCCACAGCAGCATCTCAGAAATGCCCTGAGCTCATCAGAATACTGGCAGCTCCCAGGGCTGGAGCACAGACTCCTGGCTTTAGCCAACAGCCCCGGGCATCTGAGTTTTCTTGCCTCAGTATCAACCCAGGGGGAACATTTTTGTTATTGACCCAAACTGCAGCCAGGCTGGAGAGTGACTCTGATAAAACCAACTCTCTCTGAACAGGGAACTCCAGGGGAGTTTTTCCCAGGGATACACCTGGACCTGGGGCTGGGCCAGAGCCGGGCCCAGGGAATGCTGCTCTGCTGGATTCTGGAGTCCTGTGCATGTGTGAGTTCAGCCTCTGTGCTTATTGGAAATTCTGCATAAAGCCCTTGTTCAGTTCCTTCCCTGCTGATTCTCTGCTGTTGAGTTCAAGTGCTGCTACTGGTTCTCTGCTTCCAGGAAAGCTTTGGGCCTGACCTGTTGATAATTCCAGGGCTCAGGCTGGCAGGCTGCTCCACTCTGAACCTTGTGACTGCACAGGAGAATCTCCCTCTCTCCCTTTCACCCTGACCCTTTTCCATCCCCAGCTGGCTGAGTTTTAGATTGCCAGATTTTCTATTTTAGTCTCTCTGTGTGCTTTAACCATTTAATGAGTAACAGAGTGAACCCTACCAATGAATTTGGTCACATTTTTTTATATCAAACCTGCTTTTGCTGATGCCTCCCCCACGGATTCTTTGGGTGACCTTTAAACCCTCATTTGTGACACCCAATCCCTGGGGAGAGAAGTCCTTGATTCTTCTGTTGCTTCCCAAGTTCATTGCCATGAGGCATACTGTTCATGAGACAGACACAATATCCTAAATTTCCCAGAATTTGAACATCACTCAGCAAATGATTTCATCATTTTAGGTCCCATTTTAACATCAGAACATCTGTAATTGCTGTCTCATCAGTGATTCCAGCTTGGAACAGAGTTACTCTCCTGCTTCAGTTTAACCAAGACCATAAAGTAAGAGAGAGAAATTCCACATAAATGTCCTCCTGCTCATTTCCAATCCTCCCTCTTATCACAAATGCACGAGTTACACTGGGGGCTTGCTGCACTCCCATCAGCAAGGGAGGGCCATAAAGTTCTTCAAGAGGTCAGCTTGGGAAGAAGCTGCTGAACTCAGGGGATCAGCAAAAACCCTGGAGAAGCTGCAGCAGAAGAAAACCTCCTCACAAACACTGACTACAGACAAAGTCCAGCACGACCCCAGCAGTGGCCTGGCTGGACATGGACATGGACACAGTCTCAGAGAAGGCACAGGGGGTTTGGTTTGGTGTAACAAAGATGCATAGGAAACAAAACATGAATCACTTCTGCTACAAGGCAAGGGTCCATGCAGAGATTCAGTCACAGCTAAGAAAGGTTGGGGGGAAGTTTTATCATTTGAAGTCAGACTGGAATTTTTTCTTGGTTTCAGATGACCTTGGACCACCACTGAGAACAGATTTGCATCCTTCCTCCTGCAGTTACTGCCCTGCTCCTCATGGAATGGGCAAGATTTCTTGCAGCCTCAGAGGCCAGTGCTGGCAGGCAGCCCTAACCTTCTGAAATGCACGTGTTCCCACTGAAAGGCAAGTTCCCAGGAATGCCAGGCAGGCTCCTGGCAGCTCTGCATCACCTGAGCTGCAGGAGGTGCCCCCAGCAGCTGCTCCCCCAGCCCTGCACACCCCTACTCACACTCAGCTGCACAGGGGGGGCTGCAGCAGCTCCCCAGAGCTTCTCCCAGCAGCTCCCAGAGCTCATCCCTGGTGCTGAGCCTGCCCATCCTCCCTGGAGGGCTGGGCTGGGCTCTCCTTGTGCTTCTGGTGGCCCAGGGAGGGGCCATTGCTCAGCACAGGGGCTGCTCCCTCTGCCTCAGGAGGAGTTGGGGCTTGGGCAGCAGCAGCTCCAGCCCTGGGGGAGGTGCAGCCTTTGCTGGGCAAGGGGCCGTCGAGGAGAGGCAGTTTCTGCACAAATAAAAAGGCAGAAAAACAAAGAATTAATACCTAGATGCCAGAGAGGGACAAAAACACAGGTATCAGCAAAAGTGCCCTTTTGCACTGCCTCTTTTCCAGCTCTGAAATCCAGCACTGAAGTAGCTGGACACAAATCCTCAAATCCATGGCACAAACATCAGAAATACCTGGGTACAGATCCCCAAATATCTGACAAAAACATCCGAAATAACTGGACACAGATCCTCAAATGCCTGTGAAATACCTGGACACAGACCCTCAAATCCCTGACATAAACATCAGAAATACCTGGACACAGATCCTGCTATGCCTGAGAAACACCTGGACACAGATCCTGCTATGTCTGACACAAACATTAGAAATACCTGGACACAGATCCTGCCATGTCTGACACAAACATCTGAAATACCTGGACACAGATCCTGCTATGCCTGAGAAACACCTGGACACAGATCCTGCCATGTCTGACACAAACATCTGAAATACCTGGACACAGATCCTGCTATGCCTGACACAAACATCTGAAATACCTGGACACAGATCCTGCCATGCCTGACACAAACATCTGAAATACCTGGACACAGATCCTGCCATGCCTGAGAAACACCTGGACACAGATCCTGCCATGTCTGACACAAACATCTGAAATACCTGGACACAGATCCTCAAATGCCTGACACAAAAATCAGAAACACCTGGACACAGATTCTTAAATATCTGACACAAAAATCAGAAATACCTGGACACAGATCCTGCTATGCCTGAGAAACACCTGGACACAGATCCTCAAATATCTGACACAAAAATCAGAAATACCTGGACACAAATCCTCAAATATCTGACACAAAAATTAGAAATACCTGGACACAGATCCTGCCATGCCTGACACAAAAATCAGAAACACCTGGACACAGATCCTTAAATATCTGACACAAAAATCAGAAATACCTGGACACAGATCCTGCTATGCCTGAGAAACACCTGGACACAGATCCCCAAATCCCTGACACAAACATCAGAAACACCTGGACACAAATCCTGCCATGCCTGACACAACAATCAGTGTTCAATTAACAAAGTTTCAGCACTCACAACACCCCAGCAAAGAACCCTGCTAATTCTTCTCACTGCTGTCTTTTAAACACTATACTTGAATTTTCGGGGAGGCATTTTGGGCTTTTTAACACATACAGCTTTGTCACTGCCCCCTCATTTTTGCCCAACTGCTTGGAACATCCCCCCAGTGCCACCATTTCCTCCCTGCTGCCCTTCCCAACCCCCCCAGGGCATGGGAAGGCCCTTGTGCCTCACGTTTTCCAGCTGGGCTGCGTTGTCCTCCAGGGTGCCCTTCTGGCTGCTGCAGCTCAGCAGCTGGTCCAGCACACACTGCTTGGGGTGCATGCCCTTGTCAAAGCGGTTGTACATCCCACACCAGAACCTCAAACCAGGCAAAAAACAGCAGTCAGGGCCTTTATTGCCAACAAAGACATGATGGGGGTGAATATCTTTAACAAATTGAGATTAGGAATTCGTTTTAAAATGTGCCACAGCTTTGGATTCGTTGGGACCGGGCAAGTTTTCTTCAAGTTAAAGAAGCTGGCAGTAAATATTAGAAGAGGGTGAAAATATTCTTTTTTTGGATAGCAGGTTTATTGGAAGCTTGGGCAGTTTATCTTCCACTCTTTGGTTTGTCCAACCTCCCAGCTTTCATTTGCTTTCATTCCATTTTCATGCCACTCTCTCTCAGCAGGGCCCAGGAGGGAGGCAGAAACAAAGGGAAAAATCCTGAACTGGGCACAAAATTCCTGCTTGAAAGACTTCCTTAATATACATTAAAAAGGAGGCAAAGAGGGACTTTTTCAAACACTTCAGTGTGACAGAGCAAGCACTCAACTCAGGGCATGTGTGGTTCTGTCTGAAGTTCTGCTTTTCCTTGCCTTTCCCCACCCTCTTTTCTCAACACCTAATTACAAATATTATTTTAAATTACAGCACCTGAATTTATTTCACCTTTGCACTGCTCCTCTTAGTTTATGCCTGAGGAGTGGAGGGGAAAGGTAAAACAAACCAAGCTAGTTAGTGCAAATTTATTTGATTTAACCTGAGTTGCCAATGAAAGAAATGTCCCAGTCCTTCCCCTTCTGAACTGAGCACTTACTGGAAGCTGAAAGGTAGAGTGTTTGGTTGAAGCTCTTTGTAAGCTGTAAACCCTCTGTACAAAGGATTTCTCAACTCCTGCTTCCTCTGTAAGAGGAAAGGCCACAGAGAATGGGTCTTCTCAAAGATTCTGGCAAGCACAAAGAACATCTGATCACTAAAAAAAAGCAGCAGGTGGATTAATAACTGCAGCTGTTGGGAGTCCAGTGAGGTTATGGCAGCTAAGAATTGGTTTCATGCTGGATCTGATTGATTTCATAAGCACAGGATATTAAAATGGGCACTCTCCTGGTCCAGAAGGGCCACCTGCAAGTTATAATTGTGCTCCAAACTCAACCACCTTTTTTGGGATAGAATTCCTGCTCCTCTCCTGTTGGCTGCTGGTAACATCATCTTAATGAACGTTTACATCCCACAACCTCCAACTCCAGAAATCACGGCCAGCCCACCCCTTTTCCCAGACATTCCCAGGGATCTGTGGCCTGCTGGCTCCAAGGAGCCCCAGCTCACCTGAGCTCCTCCCTCTCCCTGTGGCAGGTGCCCAGGAAGTTGCCAAACTGGCAGGAATAAACGTGGTCGTGGATCTCCAGCAGGAAGCGCTCGCTGAACTCGAAGGAGCAGGGGAACTGCTGCATCAGCTGCCACACACACTCCACAAACTGTGTGAACACAGGGGACACCTCTTTGGGGTCCCCATCCAGGTGGCCACACCTAGACAGGTGCAAAAAAAGCACAGTAAATCCTCTGGCAGCCAGCACAAACCGTGCCTTTGCCATCGGTTTTCCGCCAGGTGAAGTTTACGCTTTGAACTCGGGAGAATCCTGGGGAAGTGGCTGAGCTGCTCCCCCAGGAAATGGGGGAGAATTCCCAGGCTGGAGCACTGTGCATGGCACAGGCTGCCCAGATGGGGTCAGCACCCCTAACAGTGTTCCACAGCTGTGGGGATGTGGCACTCGGGGACATGGCTTAGATCTAGGAAGCCTTCCATGATTCTGTGATTCCGGGATCAGCACGCCTCAAATATCAGAACTCTGCAGGTAGGAGAACACCCAGACTCCAAACCATGATTTTGTAAAGCAATAAAAACACAGTGATGAGATAAAAGCCTTAGCAGACCCTGGCTCTATGTCACCAATGCCAATATTTTCTCCTTGTTTCCGTTTTTCCTGGGATCCCCTAAACCTGCAGACAGTTTTGGGTTCACTCCCCCAGGGGAACGTGCCCCTCTCACCTGTGGGAGAACTTGTGGCCCATTGCAATCCACTCCTTTTCTATCAGGACCTGCAGGTTGGAAACAGATTAAGAAAAGAGCATTAATTTGGTTAAAAAAAGCAAAATGAAGCCTTTGATGTAAAAGCCTCCAAAGCTGACAACCTTATTGCTATAAGATATCCCCAGAAATCAGTGGGAACAGGAATTGTGATTTATAGTTTATCCAGTTACCAAGGCAATGGCCCTGCTGGAATCAGAGCTCATTTCAAAACTATCATTTTGAGGGAGTTTCTAAGTTGTTAAAATCATAATGTAGAAATATATTGAGCTCCAAGAATTAACAGCTTAATATTACACTGTGTTATTTAACGGTGATATTCACAAAATAATTCAGCAACTGGAGTTCAACGAATGTTTAACAGACAAAAAAAACCTGATGTACAGGTGCATAATGAGGAGTTCAGGATGAAATCAAAACAACTCTGTGGCATTTCTTAAATAGATGCCTGTAGTTATAGAAAATAATAACTGTTATAATCTGTTTTGCTTACAAATGTCTCACAAGGAACCACATGACTGAAGCTGCATCCATCATTACTTTGCTGGATCATATTTTAAGATAATTCCTGTTATCATCACCCAGGTTAAGAGGAGAAAGGCAGAAACTCACAACAGAGTTCTTAGAAAAGGTCATTTAAATTGCTTTTTGAATGTTTCCATTCCTTGCACTGCTGATAGTTCCTTTAGGAATAATCCCTACTCAGGGGGGCTGTGCCTACAGAGCAGGAGGGATGTGCCTGTGTCACTGCTCCTAAATTAAATCCTCATTTTCAGTTCAGGCAGGATTGTTCAGAGACAAAGCCCAGGCAGACATTTCATGTGCTGGTGGAATTTTAACTGTTAAAAGACTGCAGTATAACCCAGAAGCAAAAATAGAAACAATAAAACCAGCATGGAATGCAAGGAAACAGTCCTGGCTCTGGAAAAGGCAAAATCTGCATTGTTCTGATTTCAAGGAGCTCTCCTGAGACAGAGCAGCTCTTCAGGTATTTAACAAGAGATGAATGGAAAGAAACATCACAGACTGCCCTGAATTCAGGCAGGGATGGCTGCAAATTAAGGCAAAGCCTGCACTGGGAGCAAACAGCCAAATTACACTGAAATGGCTTCAAAAAAAGGTGTGGAATGATGCAGATTTGACTGAGGGACAGGGAACAGGGCTGAGCTCACCCGAGTTCAAATCCCAGCAGGTAAGAGACCTGCAGACAAACTCCTCCAGCACTTTTTGGTGGGTTGCCACCAGAGCTGCATCCTTTGCTGAGGATGCTTCCACATCAACAGCAAACACGGATTTGGGAGCTGTCAATCGGCTGCTGCCGTGCTGCTCACAGCAACTCCAGCTGGTCACAGAACCAAAGCTGCTTAATTTAAGTCACCTCTGCTTGGCCCAGGGAGTGGCCTGAGCCCTTGCCCACTGGCAGGGCAGTGTGTCCTTACCATGAAGCCTTTGAAGGTCCTGTAGAAGGGGTCCAGCAGGAGGCTGGCCAGGGAGCACACCTGGGCCGTGCGGTCCCAGCCGTCGGAGCAGTGCACCAGCACGCTGGCCCTCTCCTCCCTCAGAGCCTGCCAGGGACACAGCACAGAGCTCAGGGCAGCCTTGGCCCTCACCTGCATCACCCCAGCTCTGCTCTGGCCTCAGCAGTCCAGCAAGAGAAGCCCCAGCTAGAGCAGAGTGCTGCAGCAGGAAGGGAAAAACCAGCGCCTGGAAGGCCAAGGGTTCCCAGGCTCTTCCACTGAGGGAAAAATGTGGTGGATGAGTAAAACACTGTTGGACACTTCAAGATAAATTAGAAGAGTTGATCCCAGCTTCCCCCGATCCCATCACCTTTTGCCACTTAGCACAGGAGAGAAACACAAAAGTTTCTTGCTTGTGATGTGGGCAAATTGTGAGAGAGTCAAGGTTTACTCCTCATGCTCTCACCACACACTTCCTGCACACCCTTTACCACTCCTCAGTAACTTCCTTCCTTCTGCCTGACCTGCAAAGCCACCAGCTCTGCAGCAGTGAGGGCTGCCTCGAAAAATCGAAATTAGTGTCCACATCACATCAAATCAGGAGAAAACACACCTGGGGAAAACAATCCCTCAATTAAAGCAGAGCAGTGGATGAATAATGAACTCAGGGTCAGGAGTTGTTTGCACTGCAAAGAACTCCTAGAAAGAAAGGTTTCTAGAGGGTTCTATAGAAAGGTTTCTAAAGGTCATTTATTCACATTTTGTGATGTTTCAAAGGAGCTCTGCTAAAGCCCTTTTACAACACGGGACACAGGACCTGTATTTGCCAGCAGCTGCACGACCCGACATTTCTGGAGAGATTAAGCCAACCTGAACAGCACCCTCTCCCCAGAGCCACCTTCCCAAGCTTGCAGGAGTCCCCACCACACCAGGAGAGGATTTGGGCTGCAGCTGCAGCTGGAGAGCAGCTTTACCTTGGCCAGGAAGACACCTGCATCCATCACAGCCTTGATGTGCCGCAGCCAGCCCGAGTTCTCCAGCCCCGTCAGGAAATCGCTCATGGAGGGGGATTTCATCTCACACACTGGCAGCAGACACAGAGAATCAGAACAGCACCCCCTCATCACCTCCCTGTAAACTGTATTTTATTTCCTTTTATTGCTTGCAGCAATATCCTGTCTGAAGGACACACTAATGGTCATGTATCTGAAATTCCGAACTAAAAAATCCGCTGGTTTTGTGAGAATTTGAGGCTCTGGAAATCTCTTTGTTTAAAGGGTAACTCATTATTTCTTCAGCTGTGGGTTTTTTTCCAGCAGTGAGCTGTTACTTCACTCGAAATCACCATCACATCTACTTCCCAAAGGTTTGCAGCTATTTCTCTCTAATTTAGAGACAGAAAATAACAAGACGAACCTCGAAGCAACTCAGCTGCTCTAATGAAAGGCAGCACAGAAAATACTTAGAGTAATAAAGTTCAGAACAGCCCATAAGCCCCAGTGAATGAGATTTTATCACTGCTGCAGAAGAACATGGGAGCAAACAGCTTTTTATTCTGCCTCTTCTCCCACCACAAAAAATAAATCTGCCACGAAGAAGCAACTGAGGACTCAGAGTTGTGACCTGGCCACTTTTTTTTGGGTGGCAACAGCCCCCATTTTTGTCCAAAATCCTGCAGGGCCACCTGGGAGCAGCAATTAACCCAATAATTTTGAAAAAAAGATGAGCATTATGATGGTTACCAAAATATTAAACTCCTATTTTGGATGACTGCAGCTGAATTGCAAAATTCTCCAAAATTCTATCAGTGGAACTCTGGGCCTCACTCCCCTCCTTGATCCCCAGTGCTCAGGTGATTTTTTTGCCCTGCTTTGCATTCTTCCATCACAATGAGCTTAATTGCTCTGCATTTTCATATATTTATGAATGAAAACATGAATTTCGTATGTTTTAAAGAAGTTTGGTTAAAAGGAATCAGAAAAAAAAAAAGAAAAGTTAGATCAAAGTATATATGACATTCAAGTCTTTGGAAGATCACAGCAAAATCGTATTTCAACTCAGAAATACTGTCAGTACTCCAAATACAGCAACCCCCAAAAAGCATTTCTGAAGAACCTCTGGGGTTTTCTTTCAAAAAAAAAGTCATGAAGCAACCACGAGCCAGCCTTAGCTGTAAAATGTACTATTTCTCCAACCTTTTTCTATTAATTAGGCACATTCATTAAGGAAGATGTTGGAATCTAAGAAGCAGAGAGCTCTCAGAACATTGGGCCTGTGAGCCAAAACTTAAGAATTAAATCCAGGGCTCAATCTGAGACCCTGGGAAAGGCTGCCAAACTGAGATGCTAGAAGCAAAAATGTAGATCTGTAGTTTAAGTAGAAACATGCCAAGCTAGGCACTGGAAAAGTTTAGAGTTTAAAATTTAAGATATAGAAGTAATTATAAAGATAATAAGTTTTAAAGTGTGGCATTGTAAGTTTGTGTGTCGTTAGGTGATTGGTTAAGAAAATCCACACCGAGGCAAAACAGATAAAATAACTGATTATTGGGTTAAAACCAGAAATATTCTTGGGGGCAGTATTTTATGGGTTAATAGATCCTTAAAAGGTCTTGGAACCAGAGATCTTGGGACCTCCTGAACCACGTGGTGAAGATGTGAGCAGAACTCAGCCTTCTTGTCTATGTAGAAAATAATAAAAAATAATTCCCACCATCTAAAGCAACTCGAGGTCCCATCTCAACCTCATTAATATTCCCAACAGAACATTTTTGGTATCAGTTGCTATTTTTGAACCACTATAAAACCAAGCAGGAGAACAAAGCAAATGCCAAGCAGGAAAGCATTTTAACAGCATTAATACTTTCAGCCACCTGAATGCAGCAAAAGAGATGCTGACCTTGCTTCCATCAGAACATTTGTGCAAGGAACATTTGGATATTCAGCAGGAAGTTCTGTCCAGAGGGCTAACAGAGACAAACCCCAGGGCTGGACCCACCTTCCAGCAGTTTCTGCAGGCTGCTCCTCATCACGTGGATGTTCTCTATGCCAATGAATTTAAAACGAATGTTTTCATAATTATCTTCATTCTCATAGCCCTTCCCAGCAGCTCTGTTGGCCATGGCATTCAACTGGCAAGTTCAAGGAGCAGAAAAGAAAGAGAGAAAATCACAATGAAATTCAGAGAGGCTGTTTTGAAAATCCTTTTTTTTTGTTTTTTGTTTAAATTCCCAGAAAATGTAGTGGACAAAGCTGTTACTCAGCTCCCAGACAGTCCTTTCAGCTGTTTCATTAAAATTACTGCAGTTCATTAGTCAGAGGCTCACTAAAACCCTGCTTAGGGTACTATAAACCCCCATCAGAGACACTAAACCTGCCTTAACTGTGAGTTGACCCAGGAAAATTCAGAGACAGGCACAAGAAAGCAGAACTAGGAAAGGCATTTTTATCACTTTTACATACATGGTGGTACAGAAATAGTAAGGGAATTCCCACTTTTCACAGGCATACATGCACAGAGGAAATAAAGCCACCTGAGGAAAACAGAAACATTCAAGTTGAGCAGAAAGAAGAGAGCAACTGCAGGAGAGAAGGAGAAAAGAACCCAGTTGTTCTAACAATCCCTCAAACCACTTCAAGAGCTACCAGTGCATCTTTGGTGGGGACAGAAAACAGAGCAGCTCAGTTTTGGGAGAGGAGAGTCAGATATGATGCAGACACCTTCAGAACTGTAAAATAACCCCAGTGCCTCAGTTCTGCCAGAGGGGGGACAGGCTGGCTTAGAAGAAGTGGCACCAATTATAAATTCTGCCCTTGTCACCAAATGCTTTAGCACAAATTGTCACCAGTGCTGATTTCAGTGGCACATCTCTGCCACTGGCAGCTGCCTGGACCAAAAGAAATCATTGCAGAACAGAGGATCTCCAGGAAATGCCACACTAAAAGCCAAACTACACACTGGAGCAAGATGTGAAACACTCCCTGTTTTGCCCCAAAAAGACTTTTTCTTTCTTGCCCTTGCCTTGCCTTGTAGTTTATATAAAATAACTGATCTCAATAGTGAAGCAGGTTCTCAGAAAGCTCCATTTTCAAAGAATCAGAGCAATTTAAATATTTGCATTTAAATAATTGTGTGCTATGAAAACCCTTGTGTTGTAATTGGCTTCTACCAACACTCCTAATCCATGTGTTTACAAGAGAAGCATTGGAATTGGTTTCTAAACTCAGTCTTTAAGATAACAGTCATTAAAATTTTCATTTTGCAAGTATTTCCTCTCAAATAAACACTCAGCTCTCAAGTTCTATCCCCAAATAGTGGGGCTGAGTTGTATTAAGCTCCATCATGAGTGCTATTTTCAAAAAGGAAAAAAAAAAAAAAGGGAGGGATTGCTTTTCACAGCTTCACTTCCTCCCAGATCTGGCAGTGAAAGCACTTCAGCCTCCTGGAACTGAATCCTGAGGCTCCTCTCCAACTCCACTTCCAGTTCTCTCCTTTATCCTTTAGGACTCTGCAGGAAAATGCTTCACTGGTCCTGCCAGTTCCACCAGGACACCCTGAACACAAACCTCAAACCCAGGACACCCCAGGAGGGAAAATCCTCCAGATCCCTTCACACTGCAGTTGTACACTCTGCACCAGGAGCCAGATCCCAAAATTCCTGCAAACCCAGGATACTCCAGGAAGGCAAATCCTTTGGATCACTTCATAGTGCAGTTGTACACCCTGCACCAGGTGCCCAATCCCATATTCCTGCAAACCCAGGACACCCCAGGAGGGAAAATCCTCCAGATCCCTTCACACTGCAGTTGAACCCTGCACCAGGAGCCCGATCCCACCTTCCTGCTGCAGAACTGTGACAGAACGAACTGCCAACAGCACTGCTCATTCACACAAGAGATTGAAAAGCAGCCCAGAGCCCATGGAGGTACCTTTGGCCTCGTGTCTACAACATACATGAAGGGGCAGCCGGGGTTGGCCTCTCGGATGGCCTGGAGCATCTGCTCGTCCTCCAGGCAGCGCGCGCTGAACCCGGCCAGGGGCTGGCTGCAGCGGCACAGGGCGGCCTGCAACACACACACAGTCACCCTCTGGGGCTGCCACTGCCCCTGCTCTGCCCCACCCCTCGGGGGGCTCACCTGCAGCCCCTCCTCCTGCCCCCAACCCCGCCCGAGTCACGGCTCAGCTCCTGCAGAGCCGCTGCTGCGGCGCACGCACACCGGTGACACCTTGGGGACATCGGGGCACTGGGGCTGAGGAGGCTCAGCTTGATGGTCAGCACCCCAAATGGCAGCAGTTCCTGGAATCCCAGGATGGTTGGGTGGAAAGGACCTTAAAAATATCTCATTCCACCCCCTGCCACGGCCCCACCATCCCAGGGTGCTCCAGCCTGGCCCTGGGCACTGCCAGGGATGCAGGGGCAGCCCCAGCTGCTCTGGGCACCCTGTGCCAGGGCCTGCCCACCCTCCCAGGGAACAATTCCTGCCCCAAATCCCATCCAGCTCCTGCCCCTCTGGTAGTTTAAAACCATCCCCACTTGCCCTCTCACTAAGTGCCTCTCCCTCCTTTCCATGAGCCTCCTGAAGGTACTGGAACGCAGCAATTTCTCATGTTTTCCATTTGGTTTCTATTCCCAAACCATTCTTTTGAGTTTTTCTTATCAGTTGTTGCTGTTGCACATTCAGAGCAGCACTGGGTGTATTTTAAGGAAATTTCATTAGTTTCCAGCACAACTCCAGGCAGTGCCCAGGTCAAGGCAAGCTTCCTCAGGAAAACAACAATTTGGCTGTGACTGAATTTTCCTAACATCAGCATCTAAAACACTGCTGAGGCAGCAAAGTTACAAATTTACATTCTGGTATTCAGTGGAAAAAAAAATGAAACCTTCACTTATTCTGAACTAGTGGGGATTTATTTCAGGGTGGTTCCTCCTCTTCAATACTACGAAAATCCAGCCAAGTCAACATATAACTTGATAAAACATTATTCAATATAGCTAAAGAGGAGATTAAAAAACTCCACATCAGAAGGAATTGCTGAAAGCTGATTAAGAAAAAAATTCCCAACAGGAAGCTTGGAAAGTCTGTGCTTTTGGCAGAGCTCTGGATGCATTCCAAGTGTTTGCCTTCAGCTCATTGTGTGACTCAGAACGAAAGCCATTAAGAGAAGCACAGTTCTCAAATCTAATAATTATCTTATTCTTTCCTTTCATTAGAAGGGCACTGGGCAAAAAGGAGAGCCCTGATCCCCCCCAAGGCAGCAGGCAGTGAAGCACTAACATTGTTTTCCTTGTAGAAGTAAGACAGCACCGGAATCCGCCCTCGGCTCCTGAACCTTGAACTTCCCAGCACCACGGCCCTGGAGGCAGCTCGAGGCACCACCAGCTCAGGAGGGTATGTGCTGCAAACCTGAGAGGAAGAAATAAACAGATATTGCTCCTGAGCACTTTGAAACTCATGAAAAATTCATCTTTAGCTCATTAGGTGACGAGGTATTCAGGAGAATAACGCAGGAAACAATCAACTCTGCAGCTGAACCGAAAAACTGGAGTGCACAGTGCAGGTTCAAAGGAAGTTCTTTAAATCCAGAAGTTGGTGGAAGTTTCCAAGTTAGAGTCACAGAATGGGTAGGGTTGGAAGGGATATTAAAGCCATCTCACCCCCTGCCATGGGCAGGGACATCTTCCACTATTCCAGGAAGTGCCAGTGTCCAACCTGGCCTTGGACACTTCCAGGGATCCAGGGGCAGCCACAGCTTCTCTGGGAATTCTATCCCAGGGCCTGCCCACCCTCACAGCCAAGAATTCTTTTCCACAAAAGACAAATTAACTCTACTTAAAAAGTTCTCTCTAAATGTTATGCAACTGGATTCAGGTGGAATCCTCAGAGAGCAGCTTCATCCTTTCTCCTCAAACAAGCACAGTCTTTGCAGCATGGGCTTCCCAGATAAGCTGCTCTCCAAGCCTGGCTTTACATCAGCCTAGACAACTCTAAAACACAGGCTGGGAACTGTGAGGAAACTCTAAAGCACCTGAGAGCTCCACTGCAGCAAGCAAAGCCCCTGAGGGTTTAATGATTTGAGGTGGTGCCCTCAGCAGGAACTGGGAACAGCACCTCTCACATCAGAGCTCAAATCAGGCCTGCACAGGCAGGGCAGTCACCTCTGCCAGCACAGGCTTGGATCTCTTCAACCCAGAGCTTAAAGGAAAGAAAGTTACCAGGGAAAGGGATTCAGGGTTATCAATTTGTTGGTGTCTTCCTCGGAGTTGCTTACAGCCAGGTCTCACTGCACACGGCCCCAGAGGAAATAAAAAGGGGAATTATGTGGAGCAGGATTTTGAACAAGCTTGCTGACAAATGCTTTTGTTTCGTGTTGTTTAGATCCAAGTTGGCCTTTCAGGAAAAATAAAGCAGCAGGCAGTTCAGGCTGAAATGACAGAGGGTCCTTAGGTAGCAGAAGATCCAAGTGAGAAAGCACAAAAAGCTCTGTTTTCCTCTGCTGTTTTTCCCTGACTCCCTCCTTCCCCAGTCCCTCTCCACTCTGCCTCATTCCCCACCAATCCAAACTGCTGCCATTTCCTTCTCTCCTCCACATCTGTCACCAGCCACGTGGGACAGGCTTTGGAAAAACCAAAAGCAGCTCAGGGTACTTGAGGCTTTGCCTAACAGATGGATTGACGTTTCTGCCAAAAAACCAAGGCTCTGCTCCCTTGCCAGGGGGATCAAACACACCAAGGGGACTCTGCAGCTCTCCTGGAGCAGCATGATCTGCAACCCCCCATCAGGGTGATGTGCTTTGACCCAAACCAAGCAGCAGGGCTGTCAGTAAGAACACCAAGGAGACAGTGCCTGCAATGGCTCCTTGGGGCAGGAATTACCTCATAGTCCTTATTGAGGTCAGTTATTTCCCAGGAGTCGTTGGGAATTCCCATGCGCTGGTAATCCAGCCTCAGATCAATCACTTTCCATCCCATCTCCCGGCTCTCTTTGGACATCTTGGGATTGTAGGAGAAAGCATAAAGGTCTTCAGGTTTCACTGGGAAGAAGAAAAAAATCAACAAGTTAGAGATGCAAAGACATCCAGGGAGGCCAAAACTTCTCGAAATCAATGACTGAGTATTCAACTTCTCAACTTTTCACAGGTTTTGGTTGGGATAATACCAAGTGCTGAAATTCATCCCGAAATCCTCAGGAATTTCCAATACTCAGTTCCCAAATGCTGGAGACACATTAATTCTAACAGTGTTCTAGCCCAAGTTGGAAGAAGCAATTTCTCCTGAACAAATGCTTTCCTCCTGAACTCACTGTAGTAAGCATGTTAGATGGGATTTTTACCATAACCACTAACCCACCCATGAAAACGTGGATTAAAAGGTCTATTTTCTGTGGAGAGTTCATACAACAGCTCCTTGCACACCTGTAAGGTCACTGCTCAGCAGCAAATTCTGAGACTGGAAAACCTGAGGGAGGTCTGGAATGTTGCTGTCAGCCCAACAAAGGCTTCAGGCTGGCTCTGACAAGTGCCTGTTTACCATCCCAACCTCCTTCCCTCTCTTCACAAAATGCAAATCCAACCAGTAACTCATCCAGCTGATTCCCAAGGCAGCTCCAGAGACACAGGGAAAGCTGCCAGGGGCTGATAAAGCAGCTGGGTAGTGAGCAGGTAGCCCAGAGCTGTCCATCACACGTGTGCAAATCATCAGTAGTGATGTGCTCTGCCAAAAATGCATGAAGGGAGCACACTCAGACATCTTAAAACAACAAAAATGTGCTGTTACAAGCCAGAAGGAGAAGTAAAAAAAGAGCTACAGCATTTACAGAGTCAAGCAGAGACCAAAGGAAACTGGTGTGAGCCCCTGCAGTGACACCTCCCACACTTCAGGCACTACCCAAACCTCTCATTTTCAAACCTCAAAGAGCAGTGACAGCTTTTAAATGTAACACCACAAACCTGCCAGCTACAGCATCGGGGGCTGAACTTCAGAGCTAAGAAAACTCCAGCGAGCACAAGGAGGGTGCTGGGAATAGACACAGGCCCAAATATCAATTTTTTAAAAAATCTACACTGGGCCAAGCCCAGTTCTCCTATAGGATTTCCCTGTGTGAAGGCCACCAAGAAGCTGCCTTAATTCCCCTCCCTCAGCCTGGTGACACCATCACAAATTGCAACTACAAATGACATCCTTGTAACAACACAGCTCCAAATACTGGCTGCAGCACCCCAAAAGCAGAGGCTGCCAGAGGCAGAAGGCAGGCAGGAGCTCAGTGGAATGCTGTCCTGCAGGAAAAGCCTGAAGATTCATCCATGCTGGAATAAAAAGCTGGAGCTAGAAGAGAGCACAGGCCTTTGAGGGTGTCTGGCTCACAGTGTAAGAGTGGCTCCAAGTCAGGGCAGGGAGCAAACGCTGCAGAGCAGCCTAACCATGCTGCTGGAAAGCCAGCAAAGATGCCACTTTATGGGATTGGGAAATTCTGTGAATGCCTGCATCAGCTGGAAAGGGCAAACTGCAACCAGCCAACAGCTGGGTGACACCAGGGCCTGGCAGTGGCCAGCTCTGGGGTATGAACTTTGCACAGCTCTCCACAAGTTCCTCACGGGGGACCACGTCACTGCCAGTCACAGACCACACAGAGGTCTGGGTTGCAACAGCTCCTCCAGTGGCACCCCTGGGACACCTCCCACCATCCCAGGCTGCTCCCAGCCCTGTCCAGCCTGGCCTTGGGCACTGCCAGGCATCCAGGGGCAGCCACAGCCTCTCTGGGCACCCTGTGCCAGGGCCTGCCCACCCTCCTTCCAATATCCCCTCTGACCCTGCTCTCTCAGGGTGAATCCACTCCCCTCGTCCTGTCTGGCACTCCAGGCTCCTGTAAATAACCTCTCTCCATCTTTTTTGTTGGCTCCCAAGACTGTGTTTAGATGGGAAGCAAACATCCTGCCCCACAGAGCTCAGCTCCCTGAGCCCTGTCATGGTCCCTGGGGCTGGAAGCTGATCCTGATGCCACTCCATCCCTCCCAAACCCAGCCATGGGGCTCAGCTTGGAGCCTTCCAGAGCTTCCCAGGCCACATTCCCAAGGTCAGTACCTGGCTGGGAGAGCTTGAGCAGGGAGGTGAACACGTCCTGGCAGTCCCTCTCCTGCCCAATCACAAAGTGAGCCACGTGGAAGTTCTTGCAGTGGATGAGCAGGGGGTACCCAGCCGTGGTCAGGGGCAGCTTCTCCACGCTGGAGATGTGGTGGTGCAGGATCTGGAGAAAAGGGAATAAACATCATTTGTCACTGATAAAGCTGTGAGCAGTGCAAGCAGATAGGAAACCTCTGTAATACAATCAGCTGGTTATGCTTCCTGCAGCTAAACAGCAGCACAAAATGAGTTTATTAGTGACATTTATCAACAAGAGGCTGCACCCAAAACCCGGGGAACTAAAGCAGAACTGAAAAAACACAGATGTACATAAATTACTTTCAGAGGGAGAGGTGCAGCTCAGATTACCTGGTGCATTTTGCTTTCCTTTCACCTCCATATGAAACACATTCTGTCATTCCATTTCACCTTAGAATTAATAAAATAGGCTCATTTCAGTGCTCATTCTGCACTTCTGAAAGCTGCCAATTTACATTTAGTGGTCTTGTATACTGAGTTTGAGATAGGAAATTACACAAGTTTTTCACATTCCTCGGACTGACACTAATTCCATGAGTGAACTCTGTCAAGTCATGTCACCATTGTGCTCATTTCCTTCCAAACCAGCTGTTTCTGGGAAGCATTTGGTATCAAAATGCTCTAAAAAAAACACTACAGCTCTGAATTCCCAAACCTGCTCCTTCTGGAAAAGAGAGCATTAACTTCCGTGATGAGGGGAATGGCTTCCCACTGCTAGAGGGCAGGGATAGGTGGGATTTTGGAAAGGAATTCCTGGCTGTGAGGGTGAGGAGGAACTGGTATGGAATTCTCAGAGCAGCTGTGGCTGCCCCTGGATCCCTGTCAGTGCCCAAGGCCAGCTTGGAGCACCCTGGGATAGTGGGAGGTGTCCCTGCCATGACAGGGGTGGAATGGGGTGATGCCTCCAGTCTCTGCCCACCCAATCCACCCTGGGAGCTGAAGCAGCTTGCCCAGGTGTGTTTCCAGCCCACCATACCCATGTTTCCTTCCTGACTTCAGCAGAGGCATCCACGTAGATCAGGTGTGTGGCTGTCAGGTACAGGGTCCCGCTCGCCGCCTTCCTGTTGGTGTAGCGATCCAGCAACTTGACGTTTTCCACCTGCAGCAGGAACCCAGAGCATGGAAACAACACAGAATCCCAGCATTGCTGAGCTTGGAAAAGCCCTCAGGGATCATCGAGGCCAGCCTGGGCTCAATTCCCACCTTGTCACCCAGCCCACATCCAGTTGTTCCTCGGCCAACCCCAGGGATGAGCACTCCAAACCTCCCTGGCAGCCCCTTCCAAGGGCTGACCACCCTTCCCACAGAGAAATTCCTCCAAGGCCAGCATTGCTGGAAGAACCACCTAAGCACCTGTTGATCTTCTTTCTTTCAATTCTAATACACAGCTCACAAAGCAAAATACAGGAATTCAAGTCCCCCCTGCAACGCCAAGTCAGCCTCCCACCGTAAGCTCAAATTATTTCTCCATGAATTAAAGCCAGAAAGGTTAAGCAAACAGCCGTGGTCCAGCGGCAGCAAACCCTAACAGGATTACTGGATTTGGAGCCAGGATGATCCCAGTTGGTTACCGTGGGAGGCTGCAGAAATAACAAGGCAAAGAACTGCAAAGGGGAGACTTGTCTGTGCTCGGGGTGATCAACACGTGGCTCTGAAAGCACAGCCCTCTCCAGCCTGACTTCCCACTGCTCATTCCCTGCTAGGAGCTACTTCTTGTAACTCCCTTCCTGGCCTCCAAGTGTCTTTCATAAACCACAGCAAGCTAATTAATAAAAAACAGCTCTAAAGAACATCAGCGCAGACATAAAATACATGTTACAGCGCTGGATTGATTTTCTCCTGGCCTATTTGCTGCTTAATGAACGCAGATGGAATCTTTCTTTCACCATTAAGCAGAAATAATCGGCAAAAATAATTGGATGGACAATGAAAACAAATGTTTTTGCAGTAAATGATAGATAGCTCTGGGTACTGAATGTGTGAGCTTCCTTATGGCTCAAGTACATCATGGAAAATCTCAGAAAATAAATTGGAGAGCTGAGGCCTGGGCTCAGTGTCCTCTTAGCAGGTGGTGTTTTTCAGCGGATATAATTATTAAATATAATATTGCCCTTTTTGGGGCACTACAGACATGCAGAGCACCTCAGAGCAGGGGGTAAGGAGCATCCCCAGCCTACAGAATAAACCGAGTAACAACAGCCTCCACTGCAGCGAAGGAGAACATTAAATTACCGACTGCTGCCTGAATAAATGCAATTTTAGTACGGCATTCCCGGAGCTCCCGTTTGACTTAATTCAACGGGGAAAAAAAAAATAATAATAATAAAAAAAAAAATCATTAGGACTGAGAGGAATGTCCGCGCTTTGACAGAAAGGTAACATTCCGGAATCCCCCCCAAACCAGCTCGGGCTCTGCCCAGCACCGAAACCCCCTCCCCACAAAGCGCCGGGGCCACCCACACCGGGCACCGCACCGCGCCGCCCCCGGGGCGCAGGGCCCGATCGGCGGCGGTGCACCGGGGCACCGGGGGCACCGGGGCAGCGGGAGCGGGGCCGCGGGCGGCCGCGGTTACCTTCGGGGTGCTGATGTGCTCCATGGCCGCCCGGCCCCGCCGTGAGGGGCGGCCCCGCCGCCATCGGCGCCCGCGCGCCCCGCCCCGCCCCGCCCCGCCCCGCCCCGCCCGCCTCGCGAGAGCCGCGCGCCCGCGCCGCCATCTCGGCTGAGGGCAGCGCTGGGGGAAGCGCTGAGGGCAGCGATGGGGGCTAGCAGCGATGGGGATGGAAGCGGATGGGGGGACCAGCGATGAGGTGGGCAGCGATGGGGAGCAGAACCGCTGAGGGCAGCGATGGGGGCAGCGCTGAGGGCAGCGATGGGGGCACGCGCTGAGGGCAGCGATGGGGGAACCGCTGAGGGCAGCGATGGGGGCAGCGATGGGGGAAGCGCTGAGGGCAGCGATGGGGGAGCGTGAGGGAAGCGCTGAGGGCAGCGATGGGCGATGGGGAAGCGCTGAGGGCAGCGATGGGGGCAGCGCCTGCCCGGAGAGCAGGGGATGTGTCCGGAGCCTCTGCCCGGAGCCTCGGGATGTGCCCGGAGCTCTCAGCCCGGAGCCTCCGGGATGTGCCCGGAGCTCTCAGCCCGGAGCCCTCGGGATGTGCCGGAGCCCTCAGCCCGGAGCCCCGGGATGTCCAGCCCGGAGTCCTTCAGCCCGGATGTCCCGGGATGTGCCCGGAGCCTCCAGCCCGGGTCACCCCGGGATATGCCGGAGCCCTCAACCCGGGACCCCGGGATGTGCCCGGAGCCCCCAGGATGTGTCCTGAGCCCTCGGGGTGTGCCCGCAGAGCACGGGGTGCGCCCGGAGCCCTTAACCCGGAGACCCCGGGATATGCCCGGATCCCTCGGGATGTGCCCGCAGAGCACGGGCTGTGCTCGGAGCCCTCAGCCCGGAGCTGCCGGCATGTGCCCAGAGGTCCTGCCCGGAGCCCCGGTTTGTTCCCGGAGCCCCCAAAATGTGCCCGTTGCCCCCGCGATGCCCCTGGAACTCCCGGGATGTGCCCGTTGCCCCCGGGATGTGCCCGCTCATCCTCCCCCGCCCCATCCCGCTGCAGTCCCGCTATCTCCCCGTGTCTTCTCCCCTCCCAGCACCGGCGTTCGCGAAGCTCTCAGGGAATATTTCAGGAAAAAAACACCTTTTTTTTTTCCCCCCCCTCAAAGCGTGCGACCATCAGCTGCGCCGTCTGGACGGGCAGCAGGCTGACAGCATCCTCCCCTCCAGAAGGGCTGGAGGCACATTTATCACTTTAACACTTGTCGCACTTCCCACAGCTAGTAACACCTGCTCGTCCTGTTCGCCGTGTGTTTTAAATTCCAAGCACGATGCTGTGTCTCGTGGGTGCCCAGCCCGGATCCCGGGAACTGTTGGAATTGCTGTTCACTCCTGCAATGAGTGTTGGTGTCTCACAGACCAAGGGGTTTGTTCCAACCCAGAACTTGGATCACCAAAAATTCCCTTCAGGAGCCTCAGAATGTACAGGGTGTAGTTGTTGGTGATCTTTTATCGAGCCTGAAAATCTACGGGTTTTAATTATGAGTGATCTTGTGTCGAACCCGAAAACTTACAGGTTTTAATTATTGTATTGAACCCGAGAATTGACAGCTTTTAATTGTACCATAATCAGAATCCCCGGCTGGCTTGGGTTGGAAGGGACATTAAAGCTCATCCAGTTCCAATCCCTGCCATGGATGTTTTTCCATATTCTATAATTTCTACCGCTCGTACAAACCCACTCAGCTTCGGATCCAGGAAAGAAGAGACACAGGGGCTGTAATTCCCGGTGTGGAGCAGCACAGGCTCCTCCTCTGCAATTAGTGGGGGCAGCACTCGTTAATTAAGGCTTTGTGTTTGTGCTCCACGTGATCCAAAGTCGTTTTTCCCCTGGTAACTTCTCCTGGGGTTTGCAGAAAGACGAGGATGGTTTATAAGGTTAATAATAAACGGTGTGGGCATCACTTTGGGAACTTTGCAGCACTGCACAAAATGTACCTGCGGAATAGCAATGCTGCTTCCTCCTCTTCCCGAAGGAAAGTGCAAAAACACGAGGCAAAAATAAAAAACGAGGGAAGAAATAAGGATGTGGAGCTGAGAAGAGCTGGAGGAACAGCTGCACTGCTCAGCCAGGCACTGCCACCCTCACAGCTTCTCCCCAAACTTGTGCCACAGGGATCAGTTTGAGCAGGAATCTCAGGGAATAAAGAGAGCTGACTTCTTCTGAGGAACTTTTCCCAAGCCACAGATGGGTTGTGCCCATCTTCTGTCTGAAATTTGCATCTACTGAGCCTGAGGAGGTGAGGCAAAGGGAGGTGTCAAGAAAACAGAGAATGAGGCCATGGCGTAAAGCTTAGAAAATGCACTTTGAGTACATCTGAGAAAGGTGGATGCATAAAAACCCACCCAGGTCAGAGATGAATTGGACTGAAAAGGGGCTATTCCACTTCTCCTCTGGCTGCTTTTGTGGGATGGATGGATGGATAGGAAAGGAAGAAAGGGGGGAAGGGAAGGGAAGGGAAGGGAAGGGAAGGGAAGGGAAGGGAAGGGAAGGGAAGGGAAGGGAAGGGAAGGGAAGGGAAGGGAAGGGAAGGGAAGGAAGGGAAGGGAAGGGAAGGGAAGGGAAGGGAAGGGAAGGAAGGAAGGGAAGGGAAGGGAAGGGAAGGATGACAGAACTAGCCCAGTGTCCTATACAAGGCCACCAAGGCAATGTCCCATCCTTGACTGAACTGCTGAGTACAGCCCACAGCATCTTCAGGATACCCATTTTTTTATCTTCATGATACAATTTTTGCTGTCATTTGAAGTCACATTTATTCCAGAATTCCCCCTGTACTACAGGAATCTGTAGCTCTTTTGATCTTGCTCTGAGTTCCTTGCGTTGACATTGATTCTGCCATTCACCCTCACGCTGGACAGGATTTGTACTGACAGAAAAGTGATTTTATAAATTTTTTTTGCAGATCCGTTTGAAGTTCCTCAGCTTGCAGGAACAAGTGAGCTAAATTGTAGGTCTGGTCTGTTCCCCACCAAGCAATTCCTGTAATTTCATTTTTATTACTCACTCCCCACTTAGGAAGTGTTTAACAGGCAGATAAAATCTAACACAACAAATCCCTATCAACAAAACAGCGAGAGCTTGTGTGATGCAGATGAAAGTGACATTTTGGGGGGAGATGTTTGAGAAAAGAACAATTTCTTGTGTTATTTTTACCTCGAGAAGGGCGGGAGGGGGCATTACCAGACACCCACGCTGAGTGCCAGAGGGGCTGTTGCAGAGCCTTCTCTACAAGTGTCATCAAGAGAATGCTGCCAAAAATACCCTGAGGTGATGAGTTTAGATACAATCCCACCCCAGCGCCTGCCCAAACACTGGCTCCTGTCATTTGGGAAGCAGAGAGCCCAAGGAATGTGCAGGGGGTGCCAAGGGCAGCTGAAACACCAGCAGGAATTTGGCCTTTGGAGTTTGTTTTCCTCACTTGAGTGATAGTCAAGAATGAGCTGTCTCAAAAAGAGCCTCAGGGAGAACAGATCCTGCCCATATTTTAGAATTTTGATTGTCACAAATAGATTGTGAAGTATCTTTCCCGAGAGGAGAAATACACAAGGAGCTTAATTCAGGGAATATGAGGCTGCTGAGAGCAAGGAAAGCAGAGCTGGGCAGGGGCTCCTGCAGACTTTAACCCTTGGCACTGCCCCTCTCCCCAAGGGATTTTTAGGTGAGTTTTGCTCTCCTGAGGAGGTGTCAGGGTCCTTGTGTGAGGAGTTGCGCGTCCCTGTGGAAGCTGCGCTAGGGAAGGTGTCCCTGCATGAGCTGTAAGGTCCCTCCCAACCCCAACCAGTCTGGGATTCTGGGATTATAATTACAGCCTGTGCTGACAGACCTGAAATTATGCAGCAGGAGGTTTTGAAAGGAGCCCGTGGAAAATCACCTGTGCTGTTTCTTCCACCTTTCCCTGCTGACATCCTGGACAGTGATGATGTTAGTGTCACGAGTCTGGAGCAGTGCCCTGGGTGCTGGTGTTGTACTTCCATGCCAGGGCATATCCAGGGACCTGCTGGACCACACACAATCAGCTCATCCCTTGTGCTGCTGAAGGAGTCCCACAGGTGCTGATCCTGCTGCAGGAACTCAAAATTCCAGCCTCTGCTCTCCCTTCCAGAGGTTTTACAGCAGGCAGGGGCTGGGATTGCAGCAGCCCCGAGCACTCGGCATGCAGGGCCCGTCCCTCTCCTCCTCTCAATTCCCGACAGTCAGGTGGAGCAATCAGATGTCCTGGGTATTTTTAACCTCCTGTGCTGCTTTGCCTTGGATTAATGACCTGCTCCCCACGCTGTGCTGGGGCTCTGGGACAGGCCCCCACCCTGCTCCCAGGCAGGAGATGTCATTAATTAAAGCATGACTTGCAGAGATGGAAAATCACTGAGGGGCTGTGAGGGAAGCAAAGGCTTGGTACAGTTGGGTTTTTTTCCTTTCACAGTTGCTGGATGGCTTTAATGGAAAGGAGATAAAACGTCATCTTAGTGGGTGTGATGGAATCACCTGATACTTGTGTCCACTTCCAGCAGAGTCCAGGAAGGGAAGTGAAGAACACAGAGTTTCACTCTTGGGGCTGAAGTGGATGTATGAACAAACAGCTCACACAAGGAACTTCCTTCTCTGTTCCAGTGAACAGCCAGGAGCAGGCTGTGATGATCCTCAGTTTCGAAATTATTCCACAAGATTCTTCTTGTGTATTGTCTTGTAATTTGAGCTGCACTTCTTGTTTTTCACAGTCGAGTAATTCAGGGGTGTGGTTTGTACCCCTGAATGGGAGCACCTCCTGGACATCCCAAGGCACATGCACAGAAATTCACCTTACTGTGTAAACCTGAGCAAACAGACACCCACCTACCTTTCCCAAGGAGACAGCTCCCTCAGAACTCCCAAAATGCCTGCACAGAAATTCTTTCTGTGTAAACCTGGGCAAACAGACACCCATCTGCCTTTCCTAAGGAGACAGCTCCCTGAGAACTCCCCAGCATGAACATTCCCGGGTTGGGAGCAGGCAGGAGGGCTGAGCAAGGCCAGAGCAGATGTGTTTACAGCTCCAGACAAATCTGTGCAGCTCAGGCAGCACAGCATGTCTGTCACTGCTGCACAGTGACAGTCTCCAGCCCTCTGTGTCCCCCAGGACACGGACCTGCTCTCCTCACCTCGCTGCCAGGTGCCAAAGTTGTCTCCTGGATCTCTTTTTTCCCAGCTCCCATGGCACACCGGGCTCCCAGCTGGATTTAAGCCCTGCATGGATGACTGAGCCACTGACAGAGCTGGGAATTATTGTCTTCCCCTTGGCACTGTGCTGGATTTGGTGTCTTCTGTCTGCCACTGACACCTCAAAAAAAAAAAAAACCCAGATGTTGTTGAACCAGCTCTAGAGCAGAGCAGGTGCCCTGTAAGGGTCTGATCTTCCTCCAGTGCAAGAGATGATCTACAAACTCCATTGATCCAGCACATTCCCGAGACTGAATGGAATTTCCTCTGCAATCCAAACATGTTCCAGGGTCTTAAACTCTTTGTTCCAGCACACAAAGCACTGACCCAGTCAAGCTTGTTAGCAGTGGCAAATTTATTCCTAACTGCTTTTCTTTGATGCGATGGAGTTGTTCTTTTTTTCGAGACAGGCATCAATCCCTAGTGACAAAGGGTGGATTATCTGCCTCTCAGCAAGCCATCGAAAGCTATCCCAGGGAATTCGGATGTGGGCTTGGGAGAGCTGTGCAAAACATGCCAAGCACTGCGTCACCCAGGGAAGAGAGCAGCGCTGGGACTGAAATGCAACATGGTTTTAGGATGTTCATAGCATCTGCAGAGCAGAGCTGGTGTTTGGCAAGTGCCAGAGAAGGATGGAATTCAGGACTGGAGCCAGACTCCAGCTTCACTTGGCTGCAGACAGGATCTCCTCTGGGCTTTTCCCTGTCATCCTTAGGAAATTGTTTTTTCCCTCTTTGTAACGAAGCTCAGATTTAAGGATCTCTGCCTGTCTCTGTGTGCAGGATATTTCAGGAGAAAATTGGCTTGACCTTTTCCTCGGGCCCAGCTTTCCCTCCTAGGTAAACAGAGGGGCTTTTGGGCAGAGCTTCTTGTTAGACAGCAAATTAAGGAGGAGCTGTCCCTGGGGCTTGCAGTGGGAAAAATGCTCCAGGATTCAGGATGCTGTCTCTCCAAGAGCCTCCTTCTCCATGTTGTGCCAATCCGTGGGTTTGACTCTCTTGTTTAATTACAGTTCTAATCATCTTACACATGCTTCATTTCCCACTGTAAATAAAAGGAATTTTAGGCTGCATTTCCCTTTTTTCTTCCAAGTGGCTGAGTAAATTTGCCCCTTTTTGAGAAGTGACCGATTCTTTCATTGTGAAATTGTGCTCAGCCAGTGCACATGGCTGGGCTGAGTCAGCCCAGGGTCAGGGAGCACCCGGGGGGGACAGAGGGACAAGTGCAGGGTGTTTGTCACCAGCACCCTGGGGAGGGCTCAGGCTCTGAGTGGAAAAGGCCAGCGAGGTGACTTTGTAACCTCACCCAGTAAAACCAAACCCACTCTGGTGAAACCTTTGCTGGTTTTAACCAAGGGCAGCTCCAAGGGAAGGCCAAAGGAATGTGGGGTTTTCCCTGCTCTTTCCAAGATCACTCATCCCTGACCCTGAGGGTTTCCCTGCTCTTTCCAGAGGCAGCTGCCCTGAGCCATTCTGCCTGGTCCAGAGGGGCAGAGGGCTTTGGTAGGTTCCATTTTCCAGAACTTCCAGGCTACCTCTGCTCACTGCTGACACGGTCAATTAATAGAAGTGTAATAATTACCTACACTAATGTCTGGGAAATGCAGGAGGAAAGGAAATTGCCACAAGTTAAGCTGTGCTGTTGGGCCTCACAGCCCTAAAGCTGACATCCCCTTCAGGAAATCCATTATTGCCTTACCCTCCTTGTGCTCTCCTCTTACACCTTTATTTTCCAACATGCACATTTGGGGATTGTACTGATTGCTTTTGGCTGTGAGACTCAAACCAGAGCAATTTGAAGACAGAGATGAAGAACATCAAGCCATAAACAGCCAGCCCAGCCAGCCCTCAGTGTGTCCCAGTTTAATGTGCCCCAGTGGGAGCAGCCAAGCTGCCACCCCCTCTCCAAGGCCATCAGCTGGGACAGCAGTGGCTTCACCAATAAACAAGATTTGATGGCAATTTGGGAGTCACTAACCAAAAAAAGCTTGGCTGGGGAGCTTGTGACAAGCAGTGATTTCTCTCAGTCCCTGTGTGACTCAAAGCCCATCCATCACCACCAGAGCAGGAGCAAAGTGCCCTGGGGAACAGAGAGGATGTTCTGCCACTTCCCCTTGGTTTGAAGTTATTTTTTTGGATTTATGAGGATTTTCCTTTCTGGGACCACCTCTCCTGTGCCATGGCCAAGGAGAGATGTGCACAGAGCATCCTATCCTGATCTGATCATCCCCCCTGATCCTGGGGCAGCCACATCTCCAGAGGCTGCTGGAGCTGTCTGGGAGGTCGTGAGGTGGGGTCAGTCCTCTGTCCTTGTAAAAACTGACAGCACAAGGGGAAATGTGAGAACCCAGGATATCCTGACAGGGAAACACCCTCAGCTTGTACCAAGGGAGGGTTAGATGGGGTATTGGGGAAAACTCCTTCCTGGAAAGGGCTGTCCAGCCCTGGCCCAGCTGCCCAGGGCAGCAGTGGAGTGCCCATCCCTGGAGGACCTAAAAGCTGGGTGGATGTGGCACTTGGGGACCTGGCAGTGCTGGGGGATGTTGGATGTTCTGAGAGCCTTTCCAACCTGAATAATTGTGAATAATTCTGTGACTCTCTAAGTTCAGTTTCATCTCCTGAGCTGAGGAGCAGCTGGCAGAGCCCAGATTTGCCCCAGCTGCTGGTGGTGCCAGGAATGCCACCAGTGCTCCCAGAGTGTGCTCAGGGCTCTCTGTGCCAGGGCAAGGCAGGAGCTGCCCACACAGCCTCACCCCTGCCTTAACCCAGGGCTCCAGAGCACCTGACATCAACATCCTCCTGTGGGGACAGTGCCAATCACTCTGGGGACACTTGTGCAGCTGGGAAATGTCAGCCAGCTGAGACTCAGACTAATTCCTGCATCACATCTGCCTCCCCCGAGCACATTAGGGCTGCCTCATTAGTCCTGCACTTCTCCCTGTCCTTGTCCCTGTCCTGTCCCTGTCCCTGTATCTGTCCCTATCCCTGTCCCTTATCCCTGCCCCTGTCCCTGCTCCTATCCCTGCCCTGCTCCTGTCCCCATCCCTGCTCCTGTCCCCATTCCTGTCCCCATCCCTGTCCCTTTCCCTGCTCCTGTCCCCATCCCTGTCCCTATCCCTGTCCCTTTCCCTGCTCCTGTCCCCATCCCTGTCCCTATCCCTGTCCCTTTCCCTGCTCCTGTCCCCATCCCTGTCCCTATCCCTGTCCCTTTCCCTGCTCCTGTCCCCATCCCTGTCCCTATCCCTGTCCCTTTCCCTGCTCCTGTCCCCATCCCTGTCCCCATCCTGTCACTGCTGCAGGTGATTCCTGCCTGGCCTTCCAGCAGAGCTCAGGGATTTCTTACAGCACCAAAGGGGAGCTCTGTAAAACCAAAAGGGAAATCAAGTTTCACCCCTGAGTTCCTGCTCCATTACCAGTAAATCCCTATCCCAGCACATATGGACTCGCCCCATGGATATTTCTCCACGCTCAGCCCACTCTCTGATAATTAAAGATTTGCAGACCAAACACCGCCCTTCATTTCAAATGTTCAGCTCTGCCACTGTCAAGGGAGGTTTGAGTGGGAACAGGATCTGAAAATGAGGGAATTTCACTTCTGGGCTTGCAGTTGAAGTTCCTGTCACCCACGTGTTGATATCAGGCAAAGCAAAACAAGCTCCAGCCTGGTGTTTTCTGGCTTGGTCTTTCTAGAGGGCTGGTAGGAGAAAAAGGGAGTAAATTTGCCATTGCTGGGGCAGGTGAAAATACCTGAACAGAGAAGAATGAGTTATTTTTATCTTCTCTGTCAAAGAAATGAAAGATTTTAGGCCAAACCTTCAGCTGACAATTAATCAAGTTGAAAAGTTTTATTTCAGGCGAGGAACTGCCCTTTCAATTTTCCCTTTGCTTGGGGCCAGAGGTTTGTTCTGGGCTTGGCAGTGCTGGGGGAACAGTGGGACTGTTCCAGGTCTGGGAGGGCTTTTCCAGCCTCAGTAATTCCCTGGTTCTGAGAAAGCCTTACCAGGCTCTTGGGGGTGGTAAAGGATACAGAGAGGTCCTTTACTCTGAGAATACCTGAGGGTGGATCACAACACCTTGGAGCACAAATCCAGATGGAAAATGGGGCTGGACCTGGCTGTTCCCCTGGAAAACCTCTCTGCCAGTGCTGGGGCTTTGTGTCCAGCTCACCTGAACTCTGCCAAGGCTCAACACCTGCCCTCCCGAGGAGGGAGCTGGAAATAAAAGCCGATTTTCTCACCTCTGGGCTCTCCCCTGGGCTCAGGAGCACTGGGATCTCTGCAATCCGTGTTTCCCAGTGCCTGGCACCCTCTGGTGTCAGAGGGCTCTCAGGGAGGATTGCACTGCTCAGGCACAAGGGCAGAGCTGGGATCTTTGACAGGAATTTCTTCTGGCACTGAAGTCACTGCTTGAACCTGTCCTGGATCCCTCAGGCTTGTGCTGGGTCCTGGCAAAATCCTGGAACCAACCGGCAGGAAATTCATCCACAGACCCCAGAGGTTTGTGTCCAGAAAGGAGACAGAGGAGTCCTGTGACTTTATTCCAACAAAGGGAGAGCCCATGGGGCATTGCCCTGGGCTCTCTCCAGGTTTTGGAGGATTTTCCCTCCTTTTTATCCCAATTTCCCAGCCCCATTTCCCTCTCTCTTTCCCCACTGAGGTACTTGAGAGGCCCAGACTGCCCTGAACCCCTGATACCTGAGATTCCCCTCTCATGTGTAACCCTCCCTTTAATTTTTAATTCTTATGGAATTTAAGGTTTTTCCCCATTATTTCTTTCATCTTTCAATATCCAATTTCCTTTCTTAGCAAACTTCCAGTCTATCTGTAAAAGCAAATCTCTTTTTTTCCCATTCATCCATCAGTGGAATCCTTCCTTTTGTTTCTTTTCTCTCTCAGTGCTGGTTTTATCCACCAGCAGCCCCACAGCTGGTTTGGGAAGACAAATTTACAAACAAATTTACAAAATCATCCCTCTCTCACAACCCAGGTCTGATCTCAGAGCTTTGAGCAGGGGAATGGAGTAACAGGGGAGAACTGCTCCATGGCTTCAGCTTTGGGCATTCAGGTCCTTATCTCTGGGCCAGAATAATAAACTTTAATAAATAAATAATAAAACACTTTTCTTGGCTGTAGATGAAAATGAAAACAACACTTAGAGTAATAATGGTCAAGCTGAAAGAGGCTCAGAGGTTGAGCTTTGCCTCTGATCAAGTATCCTGAAATACCTGAGCTGAACAGGACAGGAAGGACACTTTGGGTTTCCACATTCTCTGTTGTTCCCTGGGCATGGGAATATAATGAAATGTGGTAATTTTGCTTCTTTTTCTACTCAGAATCAATCAGATTTTTATTTTAATGGCCATGGAGGAAAAATCAAAATTCATAAAAAAAACCAGAACTTTTCTGAAATGAACAAAAAAAAAAAAAAAACCCAAAAAAAACCAAAACAAAACAAAACAAAAAAAAAAACCCAAAAAAGGTAAAAATGCCAAGTGAGAAAATCTTTTCTCAAAATATTTATGGGCACAGTCTGGTGAACTGTTGGCCTTAAATATTTCCCTTTGCCTAAATTCCTGCTCAGTTTTACTGGCCACGCCAGAGCTGGTGGTTCAGTGATTCCCCAGCTGCTTTCCCTTCCTGAGCTCTCTGCTTTGTGCTCACGTGGGTCTTGCCAGGACTTTGGAGATCTCCAGATCCAAATTCATCCCTGGTGGGAGTCTGAAGGCAAAGGAGAGAGGGGCACCAGGAAAAGATTTGATCCCTGTGGCTCCCCAGGGTGTGCAGCCTGTCGAGTCCTGCTTTTATTCCAGCCTGGCTGGTGGGGCTGGAATGTGAAACAACAGCCACATCCCCGGGGTTTGCCCAGGCTCTGTTTTGGGAGAAATCAGGATTAACGGCCTGGAGAGGGGGTGTCTGCAGCCTCCTCAAGCCCAGTTTTGTGGTTTCATCCCCACTGAGTGTTTTATTCAGAGCTGCTTAGTGTATTCTCTGTGTGTCTTGCAGCTCTGGGCTCCCAGATCTCCATTTGTGGCACCACCTCGTTCCTTGTTTAAAAAGAAAAGCGATTTAGCAAAGCTCCTCCATTAGCCCATCTTCCTTTCTTCACAGCACTGTGAAGGATGTGTTCCTGCATGAAATTAGCTGGTAATTTTCTTGTCTTGATTTTCAGGGTTTCAAGTGCTCCTAGGAGCAGACTTCCAACATATTGTTATGGTTCTCACCTTGATAAATATAACCCAGTTCTGTCTGCTCCCCTCTCTCTCCGAGTCTTCCCTGCTGATGTGTTCCTCTCAAAGTTTCTTTCCTTTATTTCCAACACCTCCACAGCCTTTTCCTCCACCACTTGCCAAAATCTTCACGATTGCTCTTCACCTTTTGCTCTGAGGATGCTCCCTGCCAGCCCACAGAAAGCCTCCAGCTTGTTAAAGCTCCAGTGAAATTGGGTTTTCCTGCCTTTTCCAGTACCCCAGGTGAGAGAAAGCGCCTGTAACAAGCCCAGCTCCTCCTCCAAGGCTCCTCTGCTGTGCTGGCAGCTGCAGCTCTCACTGAGCTGATCCACACAGCCCCACTGGGGATCAAATCCCCCCTGGGCTATTTTCCAGCACCTTGCCCAGCTCTCCTGTCTGCCACGGAATGCACGCACAGAAATACAAATTAATTTGCTCTTCCCCAGCCTAGCAGCCCCAGCTATGCTCTGGAGAGCCCCAGTGGTGCAGAGAGCTGGAGTTCAGCACAACTGGAGCTGTCAGGGTCATCTCAGAGCCTGGAGCCCAGCTGCAAACCCGAGCAGCAGGGTCTGACACTCAGCCCAGCAGGAAAACTCAACAGAAAATAATCAGAGCCCACGGGTCAGAGACTCTGCCAGCTGGAGATTTAAGAGAACAGGTTTTCCTGGGAGATTTGCAGCATTGCAGGCTTCGAATCCTTCCGATTCTGGAGCGGCAGCATCTCAAAAAAGGAAAGAAAACCTTACAGCTGCCTAACTAGAGGAAATCTCCAGCCCTGTTTGAAGTCCTAAGAGGTTGGGGCAGCAAAGGTTTGGTTCAGTTCTTCCTGGCTTTGACTTTTGGTTCCACCTGTAATGGTCAGCACTGCCTGGGCCAGAACTTTCCATGGATGTTACCAAACCCCTCTGAAAACACTGAGAAAACCAAGATTTTCTCTTACTTTCAGTGTCTTTATTATTGACTGCAAGCCAGGAATTACTTTATTCTTGGATGGGTTTGTGTGTGGCTGATGAAGTTTCAGCCTCCTCACAGACCCTTTTTTATTACAAAACTTTTTTATTTATTTATACATTTCTAGCAAAGAAATTGATGTTCATTGGTTCTAAGCCACATAATTCTCTTCATTAATCAGTATTAATTAATCATTAATCCCCTGTTGGTTATTGGTTTTTTCTCTCCTCAAGCTAAGCTGGGTCACGTTCTTTTAGTCCTTCTGTCAGTTCTAGCTCAGACAAGGAATTTCCAACTTTTCAGGCCTTAATCTCTTGTATTTTCTGGAATTTCAACATCCTTGAAGAGTCATAAATTTTAGATCCCAGATGTCCAACCTCCACCTCCCTTTGGGTCTGCTTTTTGAAGCTCTTCAGTGCTAGTTTTAGCAGATTTAAGGTTTTGGTGATTTAAAAATCAATGTAATATGAAGATAAAAGTGAAATGGTGCTGGCTAAAAGTGGGCATGGCTTGCCATTAATTAAAACAACTCATTAAAAATTAATTAATTTCCAGCACAGACTGAGCTCACAGAGCTTAAATCTTAAATCCATGGATTTGAGCACAGGAACACCTGGAGGGGTTAAATCCATGGATTTGAGCACAGGAACACCTGGAAGGGTTAAATCCATGGATGTGAGCACAGGAATATCTGGTGGGGTTAAATCCATGGATGTGAGCACAGGAACACACAGAGGGGTTAAATCCATGGATCTGAGCACAGGAACACACAGAGGGGTTAAATCCATGGATCTGAGCATGGGAACACCCACAGGGGTTAAATCCATGGATCTGAGCATGGGAACACCTGGAAGGGTTAAATCCATGGATCTGAGCACGGGAACACCCACAGGGGTTAAATCCATGGATCTGAGCATGGGAACACACAGAGGGGTTAAATCCATGGATGTGAGCACAGGAACACCCACAGGGGTTAAATCCATGGATCTGAGCACAGGAACACCTGGAAGGGTTAAATCCATGGATGTGAGCACAGGAATATCTGGTGGGGTTAAATCCATGGATCTGAGCACAGGAACACCTGGAAGGGTTAAATCCATGGATTTGAGCACAGGAACACCCACAGGGGTTAAATCCATGGATGTGAGCACAGAACACCTGGAGAGGTTAAATCCATGGATCTGAGGCTCCTCTGTCCCCCTCTCCTTGCTGAGGATGAGCCCCCACCTCCAGCTCCTTCCCTGTTTCCCTGCTCAGCCAGCTCTGAGTCTCTCTTCCCCTTTGAGCCTCTCTGCTCTCAACAATTCCCCTGTAAAATCCCCATTCCAGGCCCTGCTCCTGAGCAGCTGCACATCAGGAAGTTTCCAGTTTGTGCTTGGAGAATAAGAGGAATTTTTAATCACCTTCCTGCCTACATCAAATTGACAGGAGGGGAATGTGCATTTCCCTAAATAAGAGAAACCAGGAAAAAAAAAGGCTTCTCTCCAAGGGCTATTTCCATGGCAACGTGTAAATTCCAAGCTCCAGCTGTTCTGGCTGCAGGGGTACTGGTGAAGGTAACAAGGCTGTTGTTAATTATGAAACCATCACTGTCCTCTCATGCAAATCAGGCTGGATTTGGTTTAAAACCTCCCCAAAGCTGGCAGAGGAGAAGTTTGCAAAATTCCACCCCGGCAGGTGCAAGCCTAAGAAAGCTGAGAGTGACAGAACAGCAGGAATTAGGGGAAAAAAATTGGGAAAATTCTTCCTGATTTCACCTGGTAGCTCACAGCCCTCCTCCAGTATATCCACAACCCATATATTCCTTTTGATCCTCAGAGGGAGTCCCAAGTTATGTGAGGATACATGATTTTATACACAATTTTATGTGCTTTTATACAATTTTATACTCGATTATACATCTGCTCCTACAGTGGTTAAATGGACATTGCAGCACACAACAAAATAAAGGTGAAATATTCTGAAATGGGGAAAAAAATGTCACCTGAAACACACAGAGAAACCTCTCACAAAGCTACTCAAACACACTCTGAGCTCTCCATTTAGTTTCCAGGATTTTAGCCCTGCAAAGTGAGGCAGGGTAATCTCAGGGAGGGAAAATAATCCACATTGTTGTGGATGCAGAGAGAGGAGATCAGCCAGGGCAGGCAGCGAAGCATTAATGGAATTCACCTCCAGGAATCTCCTGCATTTGAATTCCTGCCTTGGCAGGAGGCTTTAAACTCCTTTAACCTGGAAAAATGGGAGGGAATAATTGCATTGTTATCTTCAGTGAGGTCCTTTTTCTTCAGAGCACTTGGAGGAATCTGGCTGAGGCTTTCAAATCATGAAAGTTGGTTTTTAGTCTGGGCTAAGAGAGCTGGGCTTGGATGTGGGGATGAAGCAGGATTTACCCGAAGGCTAATGGAGCTTTGGACTTGCAGCAGTGCAAGTGGTTTCCAACTTTCAGTGACTTGGTAGCTCATCTCTCACCTCAGTCATTCCCTGGGATTCCCAGGATTAGCCCCGTGCAGGCAGCCAGCTGTTATAAATGCATATTATAAAGTTGGCTTTTTGCAAATATTAAAATCAATGCTCTATGTATAACGTTGAAAAACTCTGCTGTACTAATGTAGTTGTGGGGGAAGATGAAAGTTTAACAGGGAGGTTTTACAAATAGGAATGCTCAGCAGAAGCTTCTCTAGAAATGAAAGCAGGTTTTGATAGAGAAGAACGAAAAATGGCTGAAAATAAAGATTGCTGAGCTGGTGGTCACTGGACAAAGGTTGGGATGGGTTGCAAAGAGATTTTATGGCTAAGAGCAAAGGATAACTTGACCACAAACAAAAGGATGTTTTTACCAAGATAAATCTCAAAAAAGCACAGGCAAACAGAAAACATGTTTTTACCAAGAAGAACTTTCCACTGCAGAAAAACAGATAAACAAGTTTTCAGCTTAAAATACAACATCCTAACTGCTGTGCTGGGCTGGTTACTGCCATAATCTGGTAATATCAGTAGTTCTGATGGGCTCTAGGTGATGGTAAAGGGATTGTGTGTGATGTGATTGGTTGTTGGGTATTAAGATACTCAGCAATGAAAAATATCTAATCTGTAATCAAATCTGTAATGCCCTGTCCCAGAGCAGGGGCTGCAGGCAGGGCTTTAGGCTGAGCTGGCAGCTCCTAGGCCTGGCTTTAACCCAGGGCCCAGGATTGCTGGGACTCCTCCCATGCCATGAACACATTGCTGGAGAGTGCCTGGGCTCCACAGCTCAGGCTCTGACAGGAAATTCCCCATTTCTTGGGAAAGGAGCCCCAGTTTGGGAAGCAGGAGCCTGTTTCTGCCTCAGGAGGAGCTGACACCTCAGTCATGTGCTGCTGGCACTGGGCAGTGCCCAGGAAACCCCAAATGTGGCTCGAGGCTGTCACTGAGAGGGGCAAGCAGACAGATGTGTCTGGGAAACATCCCCAAAGATGCTGGGATGCATTCCAGGGATGCCTTCTGGAGCTGAGCTGGAACAGAAATTAGAGCACAAGGACAAAGCAGGGATTTATCCCAAGGCCTCCCTGGGCACACCTGGGCAGCACCAGAGCCCGGCTGGGCCACAGCCAAGATCAACCCCAGCATGGGCACAGAATGGAGCCCGGGGCACGAGGCCCCACCTTGGATCAGTTCTGCTCCAGCAGCACATTGGAGTGCAGGGGGCAATTCCAGCTGCAGGGCATGCAGCTCCATCCTCCTTGCTTTGCCTTCTCACTTCCCCCTTGGTTTGGTTCTTGCGCTGAAAGTTGTCCTTGGTCCCAAACTGGAGCAGGAATTGTTTTGTCTCCCTGCTCTGTGAGGAGAGCTCAGTAGCACTGAATATGAAACCTAAAACTGCCCCCCAAAACAGCCCAGAATCTGAAAAATGTAAAAGCTGAAACTCAAGGCATCACCAGCTTGGTCCCAACAAAGAGCTGGGCTGGCCCAGCCCAGGGGGACAGGACTGGGACAGAGCTGGGCTGAGGGATGGGGACTGTGCAGGCAGGAGAGCCAAACCCCTCCCTGAGCTCCAGAAATTGCATTTGGATATCCCAGCTCTGGCTCTCCCTGGAGGCAGGGCCTGGGGCACTCCAGGAGCTGAGCTCAGACACTAAGGCAAGCTTTTACCATCAGCAGCCCTCAGAGATCTGCAGCCCTTTGCCCCCCTCAGAAGGACATTTCACTGTCAGGCACTTGGGGAGAAGATAAACCCAAAAATGAAACTCTCTCCCCAGATTTTGTAGCATTTGTACAGTGCCAAGACTGCTGGGGTGCTGCTCCCTTCCCCTCAGGCACTAGGGAATAATTGCTAACATATATTAGGCAGAAATTTTAAAAATATGAGCAAGATCAACCTATTCTGAGCTCAGCTAAGCCCCAGATGATTTGCAACCTTTCTTGTTCCACAAGGAACAGGCATTCCAAAAGTTTCTGCTATTTCAGGTATCATCTCTTCCCACAACAAAGGAACTTGGGTGGCAGAAAGTGCAGAACCTGAAAAAGGAGGGCTCTTTACAACATCTCTTAGCAACCCAGAGATCCCCCAAAGTCCCTGCTGCAGGAGAGCACAGGTGCCAGTGCTTGTGGGATTTCTGCTTTCCTTGGATCCTGACGAGGAATTTATAAGCAGTTGCAGGCAACTCGACAGCCCTTATGTTTTTATCTCACCCATTCTTATTCAGATAATTGTCTAATCCTTATTTGAAACTCCCCAAGCTCTTTGCCTCAGTAATTGAAGTTTCAGTCATGCTCTGGGGTTTAAAGAGCACAGAGTCTCCTGCAAGAAAAATCCAGAGGATTTTCCAGCTCCTTGGTGGCTGGAATTGAGCCTGTTGCTGTGTTCCTCTGCTCTACCTGTGGGTCAGCTGAGCCCAGGAGAGATTTCCATGGGCAAGGTGTGCATGCAGGGATGTGTTGTGGGAAGCCAGGACATCCCTCTGACTGTCCTGGAAAATCTATAAGAATTTAAGTGGAGTGATAGATAACATATCACAGGGTGAAAAAGTAGAATTTTGGGGTTTTAGAATGTGAGTTCAAGGGACAAAGATGGAGGAATCAGGGGTGACCCTGCCCTTCTTCTTTGTCTCTTGTTCTCCATCTTCTGCTGTGGTGGTGGCACTTTTTAATGGGTTTAGAGTAGAGGCTCAGTGTTCAACATAGCTGATGGGTATTGGAGAGTTATTGTAAATAAAGCACACACCGATTTTAGTATAAAAGATAAACACCACCCTAAGGGTTCTGCAAGAAAGACCTCAGCAGGCCAGAGGCACAAATGTACAAGATAACAAAAAATAAACAACCTTGGGAAAGAGAACAGAGAGATCTCAGACTGTTCTGACACTGGGCTGGGGAAACAGAGACTTTTGACAATCTGGGGTCATCACAGCAAAACAAAAATCTGAGAATGTGTCAGAGCTCCAGAGGTCATTTAAAATGCTGCTGGAATTGCAGAGCTGGAGCCCGAAGGACACCCAGTCCTCCCTCCCCTCTCCTTCCCTCACTTTAGGGATTCCTGATGCCTCCAGGAGCTGAGGTGGAGCAGAGGCCAGGCAGAGCACAAGGACAAAGCAGGGATTTATCCCAAGGCCTCCCTGGGCACACCTGGGCAGCACCAGAGCCCGGCTGGGCCACAGCCAAGATCAACCCCAGCATGGGCACAGAATGGAGCCCGGGGCACGAGGCCCCACCCTTGGATCAGTTCTGCTCCAGCAGCACATTGGAGTGCAGGGGGCAATTCCAGCTGCAGGGCATGCAGCTCCATCCTCCTTGCTTTGCCTTCTCACTTCCCCCTTGGTTTGGTTCTTGGGCTGAAAGTTGTCCTTGGTCCCAAACTGGAGCAGGAATTGTTTTGTCTCCTTGCTCTGGGAAGAGAGCTCCCCAACAATTAATATGAAATTTAAAACTCCCCACTAAAACAGCACAGAATGTAAAAAATATAAACGCTAAAACTGAAGGCATCAGTCCCATTTTCCACAGGTCAGCAGGGAGTGCTCCTCACCTCCACCCTGGAGGAAACAGCCTTGAGTTTTACTGGGGTGAGTGAGGGTGGTGCTCAGTCTTGTCCTCCAGAGGTCAATTCCAGATGTGGGGTGGTCACTGGGTGCTTTGCAAACATTTCTCACTCTGCTCAGGTGGAATCTGCTCTGACAGGCAAAGCTGCTTCAGATCCCCGAAGGAAAAGGGCAAAACATTACAGTGAGCAGAGAGGAAAATGGGGAAAATCTGCCACAGCTTCCATCAAAGCTTTTTTCCTGAATCTGCTCCCTGCTCAGGTGAGCAGGGTTAACCCAGGAAGTTTAACTAAGTCATATTTTAAAGTCCAATCATTTGAAATCCCTTGCTGAGGGCTTCTGAAGGCATTCCAGAGTGAAAAAAAATCTGCATTTCCTGGCTGTGTCCACAACGAGGACCCTTCCCACTGTCCCAGGCTGCTCCAAGCCCTGCCCAGCCTGGTCCCATCACCTCTCCTGGGCCACAGAGGGGTCAAAGGTGGAGGGAAGGATCCTGGAAGGAAAGGGAAGGGCTGGAAATTTGTTTACTGAATCTCAGTCTGAGGTGAGTTTTAGCTCTCTCAAGAGGCTTCAGCCACATAATTGCAAATAGTTATTTTAGCTGAACTTCATAACTCTGAGTTGCAGTGATTAAAGTGAAATTCCCATCCCAGACCTGCAGGAAGATGAGTCCTGATAACAACTGTTAAATCTCAATATTGGACTCAGGCACCTCAGTAATCTGTTTAAAAAAGCAAACATCTGCAATCCCATTATCAAGCAGCCCAGGGGCTGAGACCTCCCAAGTGGATATGTAGGGAAAGAGAGAAATTTTTCTTAAAAAGGAAGCTTATCTCATCAGGATGAAAAATCTCCACCAAGGCAAATCAAATGTGCTGTAAAACAGAACCACGACCGTTTTTGTCTCTCGGTGTCTGAGCAATTAAAATTCTCCAGTGGATGTCCCCCCCTCTGAAAGGCAGCTCCAGCCCATCTTTTAAAGCAGTGGCTTCAGGTTTATCACAGAGAGATCAGAATTGTTTCTTCGTGACAAGCACAGCTAACACAACAAACAGCCTCACGTTCTTAGGGGGGGCTGGTGAATAAATGAAATTAATTCCTCCCACCACCACAACTCCCAATATTTCACTGTGATATCCATGCTCTGGGGCATTTCATCCCTGCACAGCCCTCCTCCATCCCAGGGCAGGTTTTATCCCTTCAGGAATCAAGAGAGAGGAACCAAATGTTGAGGCTGATCTTGCTGAAGGGTTTTGGGTGGCTGAGCAGAACCCTTTTCATACATCCATGAAAAAATGCAGAAACTCGGTTTCACACAGCTCACAGCACTGCTGGTGCTTCAGTTTATCCTGGAAGACAAAATTCCATGGGAAGGATGATAAAAAATTTCATCACATTCATTAACTCCACCACGTTTCTGTGCATTTAAAGGACGGCAGAAGTGTGGACAGAGTTAACCAGGACTGCAAAGCACATCTTTAAGCACTCAGTTTTACATCTTCAGCTCTCTATTTTCTTTTCTGTGAAATCCAGAATGAGGGGGCTCTACTTTAAGGAAGCAATTGAAGCCTTAAATGCACATTTGACTGAGTAAATTACCCAGCAACTCCTCTGAGCATCCAGCTGGAGACAGGCAGAGATGAAGCTCGGGGAGAAGCACAGCAATCAGTTTTATGTAACAGAATTTACCTCTCTTGGTGGGAAGCAGGATGCTGAAGGCTTTGGAAGCACTCTGACATCCTTGCTCTCCTTCACAGCAGAAATGCCCTGCCTTTAGAAGGGGTGCTTCTGATTAAACTGTTGTTAATCTGTTGTAGTTAATAGATAAATGTGGATTCAAGCTTCAGCATTAAAATCTGGATATGAGAAAATGGGGGGGGGGGGGGGGTGTTTAGATCTGGGGGGTTATTTTAGCAGGCTGGAAAAGACAGATCAGAACTCATTCAGCCTTTCAGACATGGAATTTCCACCCATGGAAAAATGAGAAATGATGGAGAGCTGTCCTGTCAGCAGAGGACAGTGTGAGGAACTGTGTAAATAATATTTTGTTACTAATCTGCCTTGAAATGGGCAAATTGCCTTTATCTCCCAGCCCAGTCCAGAGCTCTGCAAATCAGGGCCCTCTGGATGTGCTGCTATTCCAGACCTGGCACTGGGCACCAATCTCCTAAATGTCAGAGAAATTCATCCACAGACCCCAGAGGTTTGTGTCCAGAAAGGAGACAGAGGAGTCCTGTGACTTTATTCCAACAAAGGGAGAGCCCATGGGGCATTGCCCTGGGCTCTCTCCAGGTTTTGGAGGATTTTCCCTCCTTTTTATCCCAATTTCCCAGCCCCATTTCCCTCTCTCTTTCCCCACTGAGGTACTTGAGAGGCACAGACTGCCCTGAACCCCTGATACCTGAGATTCCCCTCTCATGTACAACCCCCCCTTTAATTTTTAATTCTTATGGAATTTATGGTTTCTCCCTATTGTTTCTTTCATCTTTCAATATCCAGTCTCATTTCTCAGCAAACCCAGTTTGTTTGTAAAGGCCAAATCTCTTTTTTTTCCCATTCATCCATCCGTGGAATCCTTCCATTGTTTCTTTTCTCTCTCAGTGCTGGTTTATCCACCAGCAGTCCCACAGCTGGTTTGGGAAGACAAATCCCTCCTTGCTCTCCTAAACCAGTTGCCTTTTCCAGCCCTGGGCTGGCCCAGGCAGTCAGGAGCAGCCTGACCCAAGTTCTCTGCTCCTGTGTCAATTCTGCCTCAGTGGCCCAAGCACAGGCACCCCCAAACCTCATTAAACCAGAATAATTAACGTTTCACTGACACTGCCCAGGGTGGGGACCAATGCCCAGCCCAGCCTCCAGCCCTGGGGCCAGCAAAGCAAATTCTCAATGGGAACCCCTGAAAATTTCCCTGCCAGGCTCCCACACCAGGCCATGCCTGTTAGACAAGACTTAGATTAAAAATCAGAATTTTGCTGCTTTCTGGAACAAAAGCACCATTGCAAAAAACGTTGGTGAAAGGGCTGGCCAGGGAGTGTTTCAGTAACTTCTGTTACAAACTTCACATGCTCCAACTCAGCTCCAGCTTTGCCATGAGAACAGAAAAGCCAAGGAGGTAATTTTTAAATTACTTTTTTTTGCTATTAGGACAGGTCTTCTACCCAGAAGATGAACACAGATGGCCCTCAAGACACCTGTAATTCTTTCTCTTCAGTAATAAACATGCAAAATGAATAATGAAGAGGGACCTGAAGCCATTGGATGCCCTGGCCACAAGCAACATTTGCTGTGACTCTATCATTTTATTTTCCTTTCTAAATAAAAGATATTAAAATAGGATTTTTTTTTTTTTGTCCTAATAACTGAATATATCCTTGCAATGAGGGGCCTGGGTGTGATAGCAGCACTGAAAAAATGACCTAAGGAAGGAATTAGGGGGAAAGTGTTTTAGATGTGGCTGAAAAGATCCCAAATGCCAGCACCAGCAGCTGTGCCTGTGGATAACTCAACAAATCTGGAAATGCCCAGGGGGAACCAGGAAAACTCAGCCAATCTCCAGCTGGAATTGCAGAAAGGAGAAACCTTCCAGGTGAGAGAAATGAAGGATTTGTCTTTCCAAACCAGCTGTGGGGGCTGCTGGTGGTCAAAACCAGCACTGAGAGAGAAAAGAAACAACAGGAAGGATTCCACTGATGGATGAATGGGAAAAAAAAGAGATTTGGCTTTATAAATGAATTGTAGGTTTGCTGAGAAATGAAATTGGATATTGAAAGATGAAAGAAACAATGGGGAGAAAACCATAAATTCCATAAGAATTAAAAATTAAAGGGAGGGTTGTACATGAGAGGGGAATCTCAGGTATCAGGGGTTCAGGGCAGTCTGTGCCTCTCAAGTACCTCAGTGGGGAAAGAGAGAGGGAAATGGGGCTGGGAAATTGGGATAAAAAGGAGGGAAAATCCTCCAAAACCTGGAGAGAGCCCAGGGCAATGCCCCATGGGCTCTCCCTTTGTTGGAATAAAGTCACAGGACTCCTCTATCTCCTTTCTGGACACAAACCTCTGGGGTCTGTGGATGAATTTCCCTGACACAGGTCACTTTGGGAGAAGATGCCAGGATCCAAATAAATGAAGGCTCTAAATTCTTGAATAATTTCCATGGGTGCACCGAGCAGGAAGCGTTCAGGGGAATGTGCTGAAAACACCTGGTTTGAAGCAAAAGGAAAAGTGGAACTGGTGCTGGGAGTCCTTGTGTCACTGAAGAGAGCCAGGAAATTCTGCTTTTGTCCCCAGAGCAGCCCAGGGTGGGCAGCAGCTGTGCCAGCCCCTGCTGGCCCAGGGCTTTGGGAATAAAAATAATTTAAACTTAAAACCCCCTTAAAAACGTAACTCTCAACTCCATTTTTACTCTATTAACATATAAAAACACAATCAATAAAGCTATAACGTAAATAAAAAATAAAAACATACAAATCCAAACAAAAATTCTATCTATCACACTTTTAATCCTAACCCTAAAAAAACCCCAAACAAATAAAACAAAAAAAAAAATCACCACAAAGGTGTCCTCAGCTGGCCCAGCCAGCCAAAGAGAATTGATCAATATTTCCTTTATTTGGGGAGGGAAGAGAATAAAGTTGAAATATCAGCCTCGCTTTTGAGTTTTAATAAAGCTCCTGCAGCTCCTAGGACATCAAGGTCTCCTTATCTGGACTTGTGAATTTTTAGACAGCAGCCTGGTGTTTGATGCTCCCTGCTCCTGCCAAGGCCCACGGTCACAGGCCCAGCAGATAAATTATAAAATAAAAATAAAATAATAAAATAAAACTTTAAAAAATTTAAAAAATAATAAAATAAAATAAAAAATCATAAATTAAAAAAAAAAAAAAAAAAGAAAATCATAAAATCAGGCCTCACTCTGCTAAATTAACAGCTGGCTTGTCACTCCTATGTGCAGCTCAGTGGTTTGCAGGTTCCTGTGTGAAAACAGTCTTGGGAATGAGAGTTTGTTAGCACAACAAATTATTCCTGGGTGAAAACCAACTGCACCTACAATAAACAAGAAATCTGTCGGGGGAATCAGGGAACAAATATGTAAACTCACCAAGAACAGAGAGATTTGATGGACAAGTAAAATACTTTTTACTAACCAACAGGTGAAGTGCACACCTTTGGGAAAAGGAATGGATAAAAGGGGATGTGCTGTTAGAATAAAAAGTTCTTTTTCTGCCTTGGAAACTTTTGGTGGTAATTGTGTGTCACAACCACCCTGACAGCGACAGCCCTGCTGTGAGGACAAGGATTTTACCGGGGGAGAGTGGATTTAAGCACTCAGAACTGCTCCTGTTCCATGCTGATGTCTCCGGGTTGCTTTGGTCAGGATGACCCCCACATGGATAAAAAGTCTCTGTTTCCCAACCCAGCTGTGGAAGAATGAGTCAGAAGCCTTCAGCTGATGCTCTCAAGGTTGTTTTATTGTTTCTTATCTGAGATATTTTCTGTCTGGGCTGCCCAGGTCTGTTCAGCAGGGCAGCCCCAGGCACACTCTCTGCCCCAGGGGCAGGCACTGACTTTTATACTACAAATTACATGTTTGTCACTGTGACACAGATAGAAACACAAAGTAACACACACAGCAGGGGTTCAGGCAGAGAAGAAGAAAAGAACTCTCTCCTTTATTGTTGACTTCATATCTCTCAGTTTCTGGACAGTGCCAGAGGTTGGACAGAGAAGTTCCCACCTCTCCATCTCCTGAGAAGTCCATCAGGTGAGATCTTTTCACCAAGGAATGCAAACATGATCCTGGTTTATCTTACAATTCATGAGAACTGACTCCATTACACCAAAACAAATCAGAAGGTTTATTTTCAGAGACACGTGTTAGTTATTTACAGTGATGATCCAATGCCTCTCACCTGTGTTAGACAGTTCCACTCTACTCCAATCCAGTCCCCAAGTGCCAACATCACCAAGAAGATGGAGGCTAAGAAGAAGAAGGAAGGAGGACAGGACAATGCCCAAATCCCTCCATCTTACCCCCTAAGCCCCCATGGTAAAATCCCCAAAATTTCCCTTTTCACTCTACAACTACTACTATCATGCTATCTAAACTTGTGTGCCCTTTAAAGCCCCCTGGCTGGAGCTGGGATCATCCAGGACTGTCCCAGACACATCCTGGGTTCTGGCACTGACGGCTTCTCTGGCTCATCCTGCCCTGTCAGCTCAGGGCTGAATTATGGGTTTAATATTTCGCTCTCTGCTCCGCCTGTGATTTGTTCTTTGCGCAGTTTCTGATCTGTACTTCAGGGTAATCTGCTGTTGCACACTCAGGCTCCTTGTCACACAGCTCTGCAAGCAGAATTCACAAATTCTCTGTGTCTAGGGCTGTACATGGTGGGAACGTGTTCAGGGTCTGTGAATTTTCCAGAACATTTGAGCCCAAGTCCCCCCCAGAGCAGAAATACATCTTCACACTTCCTGTTTGGATTAAAACAATCAGCACTTTCCAGTGGGTGTTTTCCCCATTTACATATTTTCATTCAAAATGCATCTTCATGCATTCTTTACAAGTAGTTTACTTCAAACGTTTAGTGAACAGCACAGAAAATGCAACAGAGAATCAATTTGGCTTTTCTTTAATAAACTTTTCCCGAGGCACTACACATGTGGATACACCTGAACACATAAATAAGAATGCAGTGGATCAGAGCCAGAGCCTGGATTATTATTATTATTCGTAGAGAGGACTGTGAATGTATTTTGCTTTTCAAAATTCAGCAACAATGCAGCAGAGGGTTGGAGTTACCACAGGTGTTCTGTGAATGAGGAATCAGAGCTGTAAGCATTCCTTGGCTTTGCAGAATTCAGAAAGGTCCATAGGTGCACGAAATAATAATGGGAAATGCCATTTAATGCAGGACACAAAGGCAGGGGATGTAGAATTACCCTTAATGAAGGGAATAAAGCTTGGCAAGGAGCTCAAACCCAGCAAATCCTTCAGGCAACTTCCCCCAGCTGAATCCATCCGTGGATTGTGCAAATCACAGAGGGGCAAAAGTGAAGATCCCTCCTCCAATTCTAATCCAGCTGTGGAGAGTGAAATTTTTACAAGTGAAAAAAGAAAATAAAATAATTACAGCTACAAGTTTTGAAAGTTCTGCGGCTCAGGTGTAATTTTGGGCAGCGTCTTTGGTTCAGGTAACCAAAAGTGAATGTTACTTTAATGACATTTCACTTATTAAAATGAGTCTGTTTGTTTCCCTTGTTTTTAATTATCTTCTGTGGAGTCATTCTGGTTTTCTACTGGTGTAAACATATCCCATCCCATGCTGTTTAATTTCCTAAAAAATTTTATTTGCCCGTTTCTCGTTTCACGAGGACTTTAGCTTGCAGGTGTTTAAATCAGCAAGGAAACAAAAAGATCATCTTAGAAGGAAATGGAGTCAACTCAAGCTATATTTTAATTTTATGACTGTTCATTTTCTTACACTGTGCAATTCCCAGTCAGCAACCCAGGTGAGAGAACATGACATTTTTAACCACCAAAATCCCATAATTTTGAAGTAACTATGGGCTTCTGCTTGTTATTGCTTAAGGTTCAACAGAGGCTGCATCAGAAATGAGCCTTTGAGGAAACCAAGTCTATTATCCCTGCCAGCTGGGGCAATGGCAACCATCATGAAAGTAAAATTACTGCCATTAAATCAAGAAACTAATTAGAATCAGATCATCCAGCTCCTTTTCTGCTGGAGCTTTGGTCTCCTGGCATGGGCTAGGGGGATTTTCTCCAGAGCACACACCAGGGCTGGGCTGAGCCTGTGGGTTTAGCGACTGCCAGAAATCCAATAAACAGCTCCAGAAGGTTCAGTGGCACTCGTGGATGTGGATCTGGGCTGGCAGCTCTCAGGGAGGGAGGCTGGGAATGCAGAGCTCAGGAAATCTGGCTCCTGGATGGAGTCAGAGGGAATCAACCCCTGCTCTCCCTGAGCAGAGCAGGAACCTTCAGCTGACACCAAAATCTCCAGCACGAAAATCCTGGGCTGGATTTTGTGCAGAGCCCTGCGGGCAGAGCTCAGGGTGGTACCAGGTGGAATGGTGGCTGTGCTCAAGCATCTCACACAGAGGAGGGAGCTCTGTGGCTGCCACGAGGAGACCCTGACTGGCTCTGCCCTCTGAAATCTCCCTGGGGGAATAAATCAGACAAGACCCCATTTTCTTCATGCAGGGAAAGCCCCTTCTTTAGCACAGAACCCATTTTTTTACAGTTTTCACAGCCCTCCTGTTGAACTCCAATTGATTAAGAGTTTTCTTGCTAATTACTCCATTGGTTTCTAAAAGGTATTTTACTTGTCCATCAAATTTCTCTGTTCTTGGTGAGTTTACATATTTGTTCACTGATTCCCCTGACAGATTTCTTGTTTATTGCAGGTGCAGTTGGTTTTCACCCAGGAATAATTTGTTGTGCTAACAAACTCTCATTCCCAAGATTGTTTCCACATGGGAACCTTCAAACCACTTAACTGCACTCACAAGTGGAAGTGACAAGGCAGCTGTTAATTTAGCAGAGCGAGGCCTGATTTTATGAGGCCCTTTCTTTTATAATTCTTCTCCTTTCCCACATCTGGGAATCTCCTGGGCATGGCAGCGTTTCACCTCCCTGCCAGCTTCCTCCTGTCACTCTTCTCCCACTGTGGGAGGTTCAGCCCCTCCAAAGGAGCACGATTATTCCATAAATATCCACCAGCGAGCTCAGGAAACCTGGGGGAAAAGCACAAAATTTGTGAAGTTCTCATTTTGAGGATGAGCAAGGTGATTCACTCCGAATGATACCACAAGCAATTAGACAATTTTTCATTATCAAAGGTTAATAATGAATAACAGGATGCATCTGTCACAGCAAGAAGTGCCCCAAGGAGAATCCAGGCTGTCACTCCGACCTCACAGGAGTCATTTGCCCTTTCTGCCTTTGATTTCCCAGCACTCGTCCTGATTTTCCCTGTCTTTGGAGAGTAATCAGTGTTTTAAATGTTCCTCAAAATTACATGAGTCAGTACGAATTGTGTTCTCATTTGTACCCTTAATTGGGTTTTAAGGCCATTTTAGACATCAGCATGCTCATAAGTCTAATAGGAACTCTTAAAAGCCTGAAATAATTTGGGACCAAAATTGACACTTGAGGGCCATTCTATTAATGGGAGTTGAGAGTGAACAATTTGACAGTTGTTTTGTTTGGAACCAGAGGTTTACGCAGTAGCTGCAGCATTACTCAGCACAGAGACCTGAGGAATGTTCCAGAAAGCACCAAGGAATTTACCTGTTCCACAAATAAAATCACTCTTTAAGATTACAGGGGCTACATTTATTGAGGAGCTCTGCCTCTGATTTGGACACTGAAGTCCTCAAATATCTACACACACAAGTGGCCCAAATTAGTTGCCAAACTTCAAATTAATGTTTATTTTCTGAGTTATCAAACAGTCCCAGAAAATGAAGGGAGAAGTCCTTTCCCCAAAAATATAATCACTCAAAACAAATCCCCTCCTTCCCAGAAGGGAAATGCTCAGAGCAACGTTGATGTTCCTTCCTCCAGGACAGTGAGATTTCTCAGAAATGAGCTTAAGCTCAGAGGAGATTATAAAAGTCCTCTGAATTACAAAATCAACCCAGCTTCTCCAGCAGGAATAAAATTCCACCAGCAAAGGACTGGCAAGGCAAAGGGAAAATCCCTTCTTGTACGACCCACAGCACGGGCAGGGCACTTCAGTACTGCAACAAACTGGCTGAGGAACAAATAAATTCTGTGGTTTTAGGTTAAACAGGGAGTCAGTGTGACAAGCTGCCATTTCTAAATTAAAGCATTTGCTGAAGGGGCAAAATAACTCCTCAGCTTGAAGCCAATCCTGAAAGATTCCCAAAATGTTAGCAAAGCAAATGGATTAATCAATGCAGTATTGATCTGCCAAGAGCAGGGGGGGCCTTTGCTCTTCCCACAGCCCTGGGAATTCAGCAGCACGGGCCACAGGGAAAGCCAAATGAAGCATTAATTTTATCATCAAGCAAAAGTAATAAAAGGAGAGAAGAAAAGGAAGGAAATCTCAAGCCTGCACTAGAGGGGTTTCTGATTCTCCTCTTTCCCAAGAATAAATGTCATGTTCAGGCTGTAATAGTCCTTGGAAAAACAAGGTAAAACAACCTCTCTCCAATACCCAGCTTATTTAAAGCACCTACAACAACTCTGGACAGTAATTCTGTAAAAAGAACGATGCAACCCTGCAGACAAGAAACCAAACTGAGCTGGAAACCAACCCCTCTGGGTGGCCCTGGGAGCAGCAGGAGCTGGGGATTTTTCCAGGCTGCTGATTTATTCAGACACAAAAGATAAAGGCTGTTGGGGGAAGATGTGATTTAGAAATTCAGTGTCTGGTGAGGAGCTGGTTGTTTCCATCCACGTGGATATCCATCCCCGTGAATGGAGATTTGATAATGCTGCTTAATGGAACTTTATTGCATTCTCAGGCGTTTTCCCATCAGGTTATTGAAGTTCTTGCTGTTGTATGAAAAGAGGAAAGCTGCAGTTTGCAGGCACCAAAGGAGGAAGATCAAAATTTGCTCTTTCCCGCCTTAGGACAGGCTGAGGAAAGATATTAATCCAGCTGAAAGCACAAGGAAAATCAGGAAGGCCTTGCTGACTGGAATGTTGGTTCCTACACCAACCCCAAAGCATAATTAACAACAGCTGCCTACAAATATGGATTTTTTTTTTTTTTGTCCCTGTCTCCAACTCAGTGGACACGGTCACCATCTCATCTGTAGGCAGAGCTCTGATCTGCCAGGGACACCTGCCAGTCTCCAGCAACTTTAGGCAAAGATCAATCCATTTTCTAATTAGGGATGGGAGTTAATGGCAGCTGAAATGTCCATTTTAAATCCAGCAGACCCTAAACAATGACATCCCAGGGTGCTGCCTGGCCCAGAGCATTTCCTTTGTAATCTTCTCAGCCTCTCCACTCTCCTGGATGATTTATGGTGTCTGGGGGCTCCTTGGCAGCACTTTCTGTGCTGATAAAGAGGAAAACCTTGACTGTATCTTAAATTGTCAACAAATGCTTTCAAATTTCCCAAGAGTTCTTGCGTTCGTCCTTCGTATTTCCAGACTTAAAAAAAGGTTCCAGCCTGAAACTGCCCTTTCCTGCAGAATAAAGCCCATGGGCATCTCTTTATTGAGCCCCACGGCCTTTCCCCACAATGGAAATGTGCTCCATTCCACTGGCCTCACCCCACAATCCCCAACTGGATTCCCAACCTCGTGGGGACAGCCCAATTAATTCAGCTGGCATCGTTAATGAGAGGCTGATTATTTGACAAACACACCTGGCAAGGGTGAGTTCCACGGGCTAAAAAGGGATTTTACAACTTTAATAGAAGGAGACATCAAAAAGCCCACAGCAAGGAACTCCACGATTGTGTTTAAATTTGATATCACATGTGATAAAGAGTTGAGCTAGAGTCAAAATCTGTCACTGGCTCTCACCCAATATTATTTATGGCTCTATATAGGCCCAGCTCCATGACTTCAGCAGGCAGAAATATTAATACCTTGTGACACAACTGGGCTGAGCCATCTAATATCACCCACAAATCCTCAAAAAACAGATACTCCTTCAAATAATTATGCTGTTCCATCATATTAACTTCCCAGGCAGCGATGAAATGCCCTGTTTTAGGGAAGACCACTGAAAAGCCTTGTCAGTATCCTGGGCTTCAAATCAAAAACCTTTAATATTAGGATCACACTCTGCACTGAATAAATGTCAGAGAAATAAACTTGACGGAACAATATATTTTTCACGCTCTAAAATGAATTTTAAAAAGGACCTAGAACAGGAAACTATGAAGTCTTTAACCTCCAGGGGAAAGAAAAATCAAATACCACCCAGGTCACTAATAATCTAATGTCAACTGTTTCCATAAAAAAAATTGGGAATGATAAATAATCAAAGCATTCAGTGGGAGCTCTGGGGATCTGGGTTACTCTCAGTTATTCTGTGTTATTCCCTATGCATGTTGATTAGAATTTTAAAGAAAAGGTAATGTTTCTCTGTTTCCCCATGGTTTATAACCCAGAGCATGAAACCTCTCACTTTATTTTCCAGACCTTTCCAGACCCTGATCTCCCTCAGCCTGGCTGCCACGTTATCTTCTTGAGAAGGAAAACACCTCAGAGCAGCCAATGCAAGGTGAACCTCGGGGCTGGAGAGGTTTAGGACACAAGGCAGGGTTGGCTGATCTAAACTGTACAGAATTCCAGAATTCCAGATTCCTGCCTCCACGAGCTGCTGGCATTGAGCTGACTCCTGGGATAACTGCCCTTCCCCTCACTCACCCCACTGATTACTGCTCTCATTTGTACGGGCAAAAAAAGGCAAGAGAAATGTCTATCCCATGTAAATTGTTTTAATTTCTTGCAGCAAACTACAAGAAAAGGGCCAGCCCACTCAGCAAACAGCTGAACCTCAAAACCTGGACAATGTGTAGGCAGAGCTGTTTATTCCACCCTGCTTTACACTCCACTGCATCGATGCATTTATTACCCTCCTGCATCCATCTCATGCTGGCCAATCCTTCTTGATATTAAATGTAGAGATCAGCACAGAGTTCTCTGTTCCAAGAGACACAAGGTCACTTGTGCTGCACTTCATCAAATGTGAGAGAAGACAAAATGTGCGTTGGCCAGGCAGTCCAAACTCAGCACCAGGGGACAGACAACACAGTGTCCTAGGGCTGAAGAATCAGCTTTTCTTGCCAAAAAAAGACTTCACTGAAACAAAAAAAAAAAAAAACAACAAAACAAACTGGCATTAGCTAACCTGAAATAGCAATTTTAAAGCAAGATCCCAGGATACACAAGAGTTCCTTTTATCATGATGTAACCTATGGAAATTATAGCTGAAAACACGGGAAGATTTCATGCCCTGGAATACTTTTAAAATGTTATTTCCATGAAGTGTCACATCCAAGGCCATCTGTATTCATCTTCCTGGGTGTAATACACTGTCCTAAAGGTAAAACAAGTCATTTAAAAATCCCCTAGTGTTTCTCTCGGCTTTTCTGTCCCTTTGGCAAAGCAGAGCTGACCTGCAGCATGCAATATTTTCAGCAGAAAATATCTGTCACACCTCCAGCCAGCCCTTTCACCCTGTTTTTGTAATGTATTGCCCCAATCCTCAGGATTAAACAAACCCAGCTCCCCCAGCCTTCCTCAGACACGTTTTTCCAGGCTTTTCACAAATCGCTGGAGATGCTCCAGCTCCTCCAGAGGAGACCTGGGACTCCATGTGTGTAGGAACCAGGACATCCTTCTGAATGTCCTGGGAAGATTTATAAGTCACAAGAATTTAGACAAAATTAGAATTAGTATGTCACAGAGTGAAAAAGTAGAATTTTGGGATTTTAGAGTGTGAGATCAGAAGGCAAAGATAGAAGAAATAGGGTGTGTCCATGAACTTCTTCTTTGTCTTCTTGCTCTCCAGCTTCTGTAGTTGTGTGACACATTTTGGTTGGTTTAGAACAAAAGTACACTGTACAATATAGCAGATAGATATTAGAGAATTGTTATAAATAAAGCACACATAATTTTCAGCATAAAAGATAGTGCTGTCCCAAGGATGAAAAAAAGAAGAGAGAACACCACAAGCAAGCCTGGGGAGAGAGCACAGCCTGGCCTGCAGAGAAAACCATGACAGGCCAGGGAATGAATATGAGAAAAGCAAAAAAGAAACAAATTCCTGAACAAGAGAAAACAGACGACGAGCTCTTCTTCAGACACAGGGCTGGGGGAAAACAGAAAACCTTCACAGAGACAGAGAGAAGAGAAATCAAGTAGAAACCAAGCTCATAGAAGCCTCAAAACCCCAAGAAAACAAAACAAGAAGAAAACATATATATTTATATTTAAAAGCCTGACATGTTGTTTTTGAAAATAAACCTTCTGATTGGTTTTGGTGTAATGGAGTCAGTTCTCATGTAAGATAAACCAGGATCATGTTTGCGTTCCTTTGTAAAAGATCTCACCTGATGGACTTCTCAAGTGACCAGTGGTGATGGAGAGGTGGGAACTTCTGTCCAATCTCTGATCACTGTCCACAAACTTATGTATAAAAAGTCAACAATAAAAGATAGAGTTCTTTTCTTCTTCTCTGCCTGAACCCGTGCTCTGTGTGTTGCTGTGTTCCTATCTGCATCACAGTGACACCAACACATGTGGGGCGCGACCGGGGCTCCCCGTGCAGCACAAACATAACGATCCCATTAAACCCGTACACCGATCCTATAAAACCGTACACCCGAGCTAGAACAGCATCCCTAAAATTGGATTTAAGGATTTATCCGGGGGCGTTTTCCGCCGGGGCAGCGGCCGGGCGCGCCGCGCCCTTGCAGCCGGGGCGCGCCCTTGCCGGTGGGCAGAGCGAAAGCGGCCTGGGCCGGTGTGGAAAGCGGCCTTGAGCTCGGTGTGGGCGGAGGGGGAAAAGCGGCCCTTGGAGCTCGGTGTGGGGACAGAGAGAGGGGGAAAAGCGGCCCTTGGAGCTCGGTGTGGAAAGGGCCCTGGAGCCTGTGGAAGGAGGGGAAAAGCGGCCCTTGGAGCTCGGTGTGGGGACAGAGAGAGGGGGAAAAGCGGCCCTTGGAGCTCGGTGTGAGGACAGAGAGAGGGGGAAAAGCGGCCCTTGGAGCTCGGTGTGGGGACAGGGAGGGGGAAGGCGGCTCTCGGAGCGCCATGCTGAGGGCCAGAGGAGCGAGGGAAGGGCGGAGCAGCCGCCGGGGCCGGGCCCTGGCTGCCGGAGCCAGCGGGCACGGAGCGGCCTGCTGGGCCAGAGACAGGCGGGCAGCGCCGGGGGCTCCGGGAGCGGACGGAGGCTGCGGAGCATGAGAGCCGCGGGCAGGCCTGGAGGGGCTCCGGGAGAGCTGGGAGAGACTGGGAATGGAGGGACAGGATCCAGGGAATGGCTGCCACTGGCACAGGGCAGGAGATTGGGATAAAGGGCAGGAATTGTTCCCTGGCAGGGCGGGCAGCCCTGGCACTCCAGGAGCTGCTCCTGCTGCCGGCTGAGGAGGGGCAGGAAAGGTCCTGGAGTTCCTTCCCGAGCTCTGGAGGAAAGGGGGAGGTTTCCCGGGCGGGCCCCGCTCTGGGAAGCAGCAGCCCACGGGCCCCGCGGGGTTTGTGCTCCGGTGGGCTCAGCTGCCGTTCCCGCGGGCTGCGGGCAGGGAGGAGCGCTCTGCCCTGTGCCTGGCCTCGGGGCTCCCGCACTGAACCCTGGCACAAATGTCCCAGGAAAGCCTCTGCCCTGCTCGGGCACTGCTCGGGAACCGGGAGTGCAGAGCAGCAGCCCTGGGGAGCCTTGCCCTGGCTCGGGGGGGGTTTTCCTGGCTCCAAGTGCCCGGGCAGAGGGAGCTCCAGGGATCCTTCTCCTCTGCAGGCTGAGCAATCCCAGCGCTCTGCTCCTGTGTCCAGAGGAGCCCTGAGAGCCCCTGGCAGGGCCTGGAGGGGCTCAGGAGAGCTGGGAGGGACTGGGCACAGGGGATGGGGGCACAGGAGCCAGGGAAGGGCTTCAGATGGAAAAAGGGACAGAAAGTTTGGGTATTGGGAAGGAAGTCCTGGCTGGGAGGGTGGGCAGGGGCTGGCATGGAATTCCCAGAGCAGCTGTGGTGCCCCTGGATCCCTGGCAGTGTTTGGCTCTCCATGGTGGAGGCTCTGTGGGGATTTAGGGCTGGAAACAATCCCAGTGTTCCCAGTCTGGGAGGTTTGCACTCAAAGCTGCTGCAGGAGCTCAGGGGGTGCAGCTCCCTCAGACTGGGAGAGCTGGAGTTCTCCTGGAGGAAAGGTCAGGGAGAGCTCGAGCCTGGGAATGTTCTCCTGGAGAGGAGAAGGATCAGGGAGAGCTCAGAGTCCCTGGGAATGTTCTCCTGGGGAGGAGAAGGATCAGGGAGAGCTCAGAGTCCCTGGGAATGTTCTCCTGGGGAGGAGAAGGATCAGGGAGAGCTCAGAGTCCCTGGGAATGTTCTCCTGGGGAGGAGAAGGATCAGGGAGAGCTCAGAGCCCCTGGGAATGTTCTCCTGGAGAGAAGAAGGATCAGGGAGAGCTCAGAGCCCCTGGGAATGTTCTCCTGGGGAGGAGAAGCTCCAAGGAGAGCTCAGAGCCCCTGGGAATGTTCTCCTGGAGAGGAGAAGGATCAGGGAGAGCTCAGAGCCCCTGGGAATGTTCTCCTGGGGAGGAGAAGGATCAGGGAGAGCTCAGAGCCCCTGGGAATGTTCTCCTGGGGAGGAGAAGTTCCAGGGAGAGCTCAGAGCCCCTGGCAGGGCCTGGAGGAGAGTTGGAGAGGGATGGGGACAGGGGATGGAGGGACAGGAGCCAGGGAATGGCTCCCAGTGCCAGAGGGCAGGGATATTGGGATATTGGGCAGGAATTGTTCCCTGGCAGGGTGGGCAGGGCTGGGCTGGAATTCCCAGAGCAGCTGTGGTGCCCCTGGATCCCTGGCAGTGTTCCAGGCTGGACAGCAGGAGGCTTTTCCCACTCTCTCATCTACCCATCCTCTCTTTCCCTTTCAACTCCTTCCCCCTTGTTCCCTCACTGCCCGCTCTTGTAAATGGTCTTACCTCATCTTTCCTGCAAGCTTCTTTTAGATGATAAAAAGGGAAAAATTTTCTTTTTTTTTTTTTTGTTTGTGAAGAATTTCAGCCAAGCATTGCTGTAACCCTCCACACATTTGAAAGGAATGCTGCTCAGCTTTCCCAGCTCGTGTCATTGGTGCTGTACATTTACCCCGTGGAGCTGAATGTGTGCTGCTCTAATCCATGCTTTGGCTTTGTTAGAAATACAGATTATAATACAGATGTGTAGAAATACAGATTATAATACTGGCTTTTTGCAAGTATTAAAATAAGTGCTGTATGTATGAAGTTAAAGCAACTTTGCTATGAAAATAGAGTTTTTGGGTTTTTTGCTGTTAACTTAAACATAGTAGTAAAATAGCTAATACAGTTTTAAAGTGCTTGCTTGGTCAAGATAATATAATGAAGATTCCTGCTACTAACATGCCAACTATCAGCACCTGCTGTCTAAAATAAATGTAAACCAAAGCCCAAGCTGAAAGTAATAATAAATCCAAACTAAAACTCCAATTAAAAAAATGTGCATGCTCTAAAAAGGAAGCCATGCTAAACAGTTCCTAATATATCTAAAATATTTTTGTAGAAAATATAAATATACAGCAAGCTAATGCAATGAAAAAAGGATTGAAAAAATATCTCCAAGCACAGTAAGTGTGCTCTTAGCTAAATGCCAAGCACCTGGCAGTAGAAACTTTATTTTTTTAAACATAATAATATATAATAATATAATATTATAATTATACATTATATATTATAATATATGTTATAATGATAAAAATATTTTTGTCTCTTATTGTCATTTATTAAACTTTTAGATTTTAACAAAAACAGCAAACCTCATTTGTTGGAAATAAAGAAGCTAAATTCCCTTTTGAATCTCAGGAGGAGTAAAGAACATATATATAGTAAAATAGAAATAAATCTTTAGGCTTTATGGGTGTTTTTGATGAAAAGCAGCATATAGGCTGCCTGAGTACAAGGCCAGTGTCCTAAAAAATCTAAAAGTTTAATATTTCATAGAAATAACTGAAACACAGTACAATATTGTTTTACATTTCTAGATAGAATAGACTAATAAAAACAAATAGTAGCAAGGCCAAAAAATAAGTTTAAAATATTCAGTTAATACCCAAGTCAAAAACACAATCAAGTCTGCGTGCACATGAGAAAATCAACTTACATTCACAGCTTGAGCACAACTGAGTGGTGCTTTTACCCACCCGTGGGGAGGGTTAAATCTGCTGTGACGTGACTGGAAGAGCCCAGTGTTGCTGTGAGTAACCCTGTGCAACTGACCTCTGGTTTGGTTTTATTTTTCTCTTTTTATTGTTATTTTTTTTTGCAGTGCTGCCCCATGGCCGCGGCCCCAGCAGAGAGCCTGGGGCAGAGCCCCAGCAGCCCTGCTTTGCACTCTCCAGGAGACACCTTGGAGTCCTGGAGGGAGCAGCAGAGCCTGGCCCCTGGCTGCTGCTCTTCCACGGAGGATTTGGAGGGGGCAGCTGTGTTGGAGAGCTTGGAAAGCTCATCTTCACTGGCTGGCCCAAGTGCTGCAGGTATGCAGAGCTCTCCCTGCTCCACGCCTGGGTCTCACACCTCTGACAAGTGCAAGGGGGGCTTGAACCAGCAGAAATAAAGGGGGAAACTGCATGCAGTGTTCTTGCAAAGTGCTGAGCAGATCTGTGCTTCAGGCAGCTTCCTTGGCCGTGGGAATCCTTCCTTAGTGGCCTTGTGATGCTGAAATTCTGTTGGCACCTCAAAAAAAAAACAATTCTCCGAGCTACTTTTTACCATGTAGGAAAAGCAGCTGGGCCATAGAACTGTTTCCACGGGAGAGTTCCAGGATTTGAAATACTGCAGAGGGCTGGGTGGGACCTTAAAGCTGCATCAGATGAGGGATGAAACAGGAGCTGAAATCTGTGGCCTCATCTGTGTCTGGCTCAGGGTTTCTCCTCCCTCAGCTGGCACGTTCAAGTGGAGGATTATTTGCCTCCCACTTTGCTTCCCTCACAGTGTGTGTTCAAGGTTGCCTTTTTTCCTTGCAGGGGAGGAGTCTGGAGCAGTGGATCCTGCAGCTGTGGAAAGAGCTGCCTTAGGAAGATGGATTGATGCCTTGGGCAAAGGGATTGAGCTGAAAAATAAAGATACTGGGATTAGGCCAGACAAATCTGTCCTCGGAACTCCTGCTGGTGAGTTTGGTAACTTCAGCAGAGGTTTGAATTGTTTCTTTTGGGAGGAGGTGTAAACTTGACTTAAATGTTACACACAGGCTATTAAATTAAGCCAGCTAATTAGCCTGGCTTAATTAGCCAAGTAATTAAGTGCAAAGTTTCTCTTTTATGCTTTCTTGGAGAGCAGTTTGTCTCTCGAAGCACACATGGCTTTGATGCTCCCCTCCTGTAGTGACATTATCCTGGTGATGCATTACCACACAGCCTGGAGAGGTACATGAAAAAAATGTCGACACATTTGACATTTGTTTAATTCAGTTTTTTTCACTCCACCTGAAGAGGTACTAGGAAATCTGGGCATTTTTCCCTCCAGAATCAACACACCTTCAGAATTTGTCGTGTCAAATGTTTTTTCCCCCTTGTTAATCAACAGTATTGATAATTGAATTATTTGTTTGCCCTGTTTTTCTTCCTTTCCCAAGCTGAGGGAGGCAGCAGGGCACCAATTTTGGCAGGAACAATGGAGCAGCTTTACCCAAAAAATGATGGAGGGTAGGGAGGAGGAGGAGCAGAAGAGAAGGGAGGAAGGAAGGAAGGAACCATTTCCATGTACTGGTTATGCAAGGAGCTGCAAGAGCAGATGGTGGGATGCAAGCCCTGCTAAAGTCTGTCCAAAAGTGGGTCAGAAATGCTATTTTTAATTAAGAAAAAAGAGCAAGAAAGCTGTAATTGAGCAAAAAAAAAATAATGGGAGCAGATGGGGAACCTTCCTCAAGCTGCAGGTTGATGGGAAGTGAGCAGACTGGGAGTTCTGTAGGCCACTGCTTACCCAGGAGACCCTGGGTGCTGGGGGTTTGTGTAGCAGCATCCTCAGAGCACCCATCTGTAGTCTGGTTTTCTAGGCTTGAGGTATCTGAGTTTCTGAACTCAGTTTCTTCCTGGTGTTTGGGTTTCAGCAGACCTTGTTCCACAGACTTGACATAAACATCAAGTGTTATTGTAACGAGAGTGATGTTTTGCATTCTTTTCTGTGGGATGGACTTGTCTCTATCCATCGGTTTGGGCCAATGGTTAGAAGAGTTCTGGCACTCTTCTAACCAATGAGAGTGGCCTGTTCCAAAAGGTATATAAGGAGGGCAGTTGTTTTAATAAAGTGGAGTCAGATACAGTTTTTTATAACGAGGTCTCATGTCGTTTGTTCCTCACCCACAGTGACACCCATCCCTCCTAAACCAGCAGTGGGGAGTCAGTGCTGGCGGTTCCTGAGCTCAGCTGGAGCAGAGCAGCTCCTCTGCTCTAGGGAGGATTCTCCCAGCCTGCTCCCCTGGAGTCTGGGTTTCAGGCCTGGAGTTTCTGAGTTTCTGAAGCTCTGTTTTCCTGATGTTTTGGTTTGCTGAAATTCCTTTCCTAGGAAAAGAACATAAACACCAGGTTTGTTTTTATAATAGTATTCATGTTGTGAATTCCTCTCTGTGGGAGGGATTTTCTTTTGGTGTCCCTCTGGTTTGGCCAATGTGGGTGAAGGGTTTTGTCTTTTGTTCACCAATCACAGTGGTCTGTGGAAAATGGTGTATTAGGGAATGATCTCTAGGAATGAAGATTTAGTCTTCACGCAGCCTTTGGAAAAAAATTCACCAGTGTCTGTGTGGTGTGTGCACACAACAGCAACACTTCTCCAAGAGAATCTTCCTAAAATACAGCAGAGGCTGCTTCCTGGAGACTGTGCCAGGGAGTTCAGAGGCACTGAGGGAATGGGGAGCCACAGCTGAAGGCTGGGGGTGCTCTCCATCTCCACAGGGATTGCCTGGGAAAGTTGCACACAGAGGATTGCATTCCTGGAAGCACTGGCAGGTCCTTGGAGTTGTGCACCAGGGCCCCTCTGCCTTGTGCTGCTGGCTGTGCATGGCAGGGACACTCAGAGCTCATGAGGCTGCTCCACCAGCTCCAGCTGATGGATACAGAGCTGCCTTGGCTCTGCTCTGCCCTGTGCTGCTGGCTGTGCATGGCAGGGACACTCAGAGCTCCCTAAGGCTGCTCCACCAGCTCCAGCTGATGGATACAGAGCTGCCTTGGCTCTGCTCTGCCCTGTGCTGCTGGCTGTGCATGGCAGGGACACTCAGAGCTCATGAGGCTGCTCCACCAGCTCCAGCTGATGGATACAGAGCTGCCTTGGCTCTGCTCTGCCCTGTGCTGCTGGCTGTGCATGGCAGGGACACTCAGAGCTCCCTAAGGCTGCTCCACCAGCTCCAGCTGATGGATACAGAGCTGCCTTGGCTCTGCTCTGCCCTGTGCTGCTGGCTGTGCATGGCAGGGACACTCAGAGCTCCCTAAGGCTGCTCCACCAGCTCCAGCTGATGGATACAGAGCTGCCTTGGCTCTGCTCTGCCCTGTGCTGCTGGCTGTGCATGGCAGGGACACTCAGAGCTCCCTAAGGCTGCTCCACCAGCTCCAGCTGATGGATACAGAGCTGCCTTGGCTCTGCTCTGCCCTGTGCTGCTGGCTGTGCATGGCAGGGACACTCAGAGCTCCCTAAGGCTGCTCCACCAGCTCCAGCTGATGGATACAGAGCTGCCTTGGCTCTGCTCTGCCCTGTGCTGCTGGCTGTGCATGGCAGGGACACTCAGAGCTCCCTAAGGCTGCTCCACCAGCTCCAGCTGATGGATACAGAGCTGCCTTGGCTCTGCTCTGCCCTGTGCTGCTGGCTGTGCATGGCAGGGACACTCAGAGCTCATGAGGCTGCTCCACCAGCTCCAGCTGATGGATACAGAGCTGCCTTGGCTCTGCTCTGCCCTGTGCTGCTGGCTGTGCATGGCAGGGACACTCAGAGCTCCCTAAGGCTGCTCCACCAGCTCCAGCTGATGGATACAGAGCTGCCTTGGCCTGTCACTTGTCCCTGTAGCAGCTTCAGGTCCTTCCCATTTTCATATGGCTCATGCTCTTCCTTGGTGCATACACAGTTCCCAGCCATGTTATCCCCAAATCAATCCTGATTAGCCATGCCCTGCAGGTTTTATTGCAGAATATTATCCTAAAATAAGCACAGTGACTTTTGTCTTTTGATAGAAACACTTCTCTTGGACTTAATCCTTCAGCACTTGGTAGCCCCCCACATCTTGTATTGTTTTAGCAGCTTTGAGATACTTTTTTTTTTTTTAAATGCAGTTGGTGAGCTCACCTAGAAGTGGATTGTTGCCCTCAGAACACTCAGTTCAGTGAATTGTGTGCGCTGAATTTGGTTTCTTGCCTCAAGACTTTCCTTCCCATCTTCCTACTTAATAGGGTTAAATATGATGGGGAGAGCAAAAGGTTCTGGTTTGCCTGTGGGAACACTCTGGAATGTCATTTTTATTCTTCATGGTTTTCTTCGTGGGCTGAAAGAAGGAAAAAAGCATGCTGGCCTCGGGAGAAGTGAGAAATTTTCATCATGTCTTTGTCCCTCCACCCCAGTTGGTAGCACGAGCTGTTATTAGGCAAATGCATCACAACACAGCTATAAATTCTCAGTTCCACAGAGATTGCTCCATGTTAGTCATCTCTAAAATGTACTCGGGAAACTGCAATCCTTCAGCTTGGATGCATCTGAAAATTCAGGTGGGGCTCTTTAACCCCCTGGCTGCTGCTGTTGCCTCTCACTTGTGCAATCATGAAATGCTTTGCCTGTTGAGTTTTTAGCACTGTTACCAGAATTAGTTCCTGTAATTCCCCTGGATCCCTGGCAGTGCTGGGGCTGGGAGCAGCCTGGCACAGTGGGAGGGGTCCCAGGGTGGCACTGGAGGGCTTTAAGGTCCTTCCAGCCCAGGTTGCTGTGTGACTCTGGGATGATTCACTGTGCTGGAGGAGTTTTACTCACTTTAAATTCCTATTTGTGATGAACAGCCTGACATTTGAGCCTGTTCCTCTCAGTTCTGTGTTACCTGCAGGGCTCTTGCTCATGCTCTTTGCTGGTCAGCATGTTCATCTGGACTGAAAAAGCAGTTTAGGTCATTATGAGATGTTATCTGGAGCTGCAGAGGTAAAACCTTACTGAAGAGCAGGTATTGATCATTGCCTTTCACAGTTAGCTCTTTTTATCTTCTTTAAAATAGAGTATTAGTAGGGAATAATAACAGCAAAATGCCTGCCAATTTTCTTATTAAATCCAAGTTAGACATCAAAGGAAAAGGAAACTCCTAAAGATTTTCTCCTTCTACTCCCTCCTCATGCATTTCAAATGCCTCACTCGAGGCTGGAGTTGTACACAGAGAGCAAAACCTAGGGGTGAACCTCCCACACCTGGAGGGTGATTGCACAGCTGAATGTGTAAATACTTCAGTTAAAAGACAAACTTTTCTCATCATTTTTTGGGTTTGTTTCAGTAAAATCCTAGTCCTTGATCCTTAGTTTGTATTCTTCCTGACATTCCTGTTAAACAGGAGTTAACATGAAGAAGGAACTCCAGCCCTGAGTCGTGCAGTTCAAATTTAAAAATTGCTGTTCCCTTTGCCAGTGTTTGTTCTGAAAGCCTGGAGGTGCAGATGAGCAGATGGGTGGGTGTGTGGCAGCACAGGATTTATGCATTATTAGAAACCAATTCTTAATAAAATGGCACTTGTGGATGTCAGAAGAGCCTTGGGTGAGTTATCCAGGCTGGTGTTAAGCTGTCACTAAATGCTCAGTGGACCTGATGTGTTTCACTTCTCCCTTGGAGTACTCGAATGCTTTTGTTCTGGGTTTTTTCCTCCCCTCAAAATGGTAACTTTTTAATCTTTTTGTTCATTCTGTGTTTTTATTCATTCTAGCATAAATGACTCTGCCAGGAATATTTTATTAATGTGATTAAACCCAGTAGTGGCACATGATTTCCACTTTTTTACGCAGTTATTGTGAGGAAAATCACCTGAGGACTGAAATGGTGGTTTCCACTCAGATATTTATGATGCTCCCTCAGATTTTTTTTTTTTTTAATTAAATTTCATTTTAAGGTATTGCTAGTTCTTATTTATCTGTCTATAAATTGTCACCTTGTCTTTGCTTTTCATCATTTTGATACATCATCTTCTTAGGAGGAGTAAATTGCTCTGTGATGCTCAATTCTGAACTGTGGGAATTGCACATTTTCCATGTTGTCCACCAAGCCACAGAATTCCTGCTTTGCCTAGTTTGAATTATGGATTCCTTTATCCTTTATAAACATTGGATTTCTGAGGAGATGCTCAGCCTCTTTGCAGAATTCCACACCTGTGTCCTGTGCACTCAGGACTGAAGAAATCCCAGACAATTCAGGGATTTTTTAATTCAAGTTTGATATTCCCAGTGTTCAGGATTTTGAGGATTTCTGCTGTAGCCCTTAGAATGCCAAAGTGCCTGTCTGGAAATTGAATTTAATCCTGAAAAAACCAGAGTGTGGAGGGGTTATTTAACTGATACAGCCCCACCTCCCAGCAGGAATTTGGGTGGGAATCCTTGGAGTTCAACTGGCCCCACTTTGGAGGCATCACCTGCCTGACTTTGGGGGAAATCTGGAAATTTGGAAACCTCCCCCAGCCCATCACATTCTGCCCTGATTGTGCTCTCAGCCTCTGGAAAAGCTCCCTGAAAGAAAAGCCCTGGAAGAACCTTTAAATCCATCCTAACCCACCCAGCTGAAGTCTAAGCTCTGTTTTATTTATTTTTACATGCCACTGGGAAGGAGGAGAGAAGATGAAAGAGGCAATGATATTGTTTAAATAAGATCTTGTATAGAATTTAGGAAATGATTGTTGGAGCTTTAAAGAAAAAGTGTTTTCTAATTGTATTTCATCCAAAAAAAATTTGCCTTTCTGTAGTTTGTGGAATTTATTGGAGGTGTTTCCAGAGTGACACTGCCTCTAATTTTTCTTACAAATTGCTCCTTAGAGTTATTGATGAAGAGCTCTCTTGAAATATTAATTCATTTGGGTTTAGCAAGTTGCAGTTTCAGGTAGTGAGATGCTAAATCTGTATTATTGACAGCCAGTTTATTTAATGTCATCACATTTAACTGCTTGCTTTGCTAATCTATTTATCTTGTGCTGTTAACCTTTTGTCTATTTATTTCCTCCCATTTTTGGAGCCTGTTTTAGAGCCATTTATTGTGCAAGTTCCTATAGCTCCCAATTCCCACTTAAATTTGTGTTTAAATTCTGCTTTTGGAACCTGTTCTAGAGACATTTATTGTGCAAATTCACATTTAAATTTGTGTTTAAATCCTGCTTTTGGAGCCCATTTTAGAGCCATTCACTGTGCAAGTTCCTACAGCTCTCACTTAAATTTGTGTTTAAATCCTGCTTTTGGAGCCTGTTCTAGAGTCATTTATTGTGCAGATTCCCATCCACATTTGTGTTTAAATTCTGCTTTTGGAGCCTGTTTTAGAACCATTCACTGTGCAAATTCCTACAGCTCCCATCCACATTTGTGTTTAAATCCTGCTTTTGGAGCCTGTTCTAGAGACATTTACTGTGCAAATTCCTACAGTTCCCATTTAAATTTGTGTTTAAATTCTGCTTTTGGAGCCTGTTCTAGACACATTTATTGTGCAAATTCACATTTAAATTTGTGTTTATATTCTGCTTTTGGAGCTTGTTCTGGAGACATTTATTGTGAAAATTCCTATGCACATTTGTGTTTAAATTCTGCTTTTGGAGCCCATTTTAGAGCCATTCACTGTGCAAGTTCCTACAGCTCTCACTTAAATTTGTGTTTAAATCCTGCTTTTGGAGCCTGTTCTAGAGTCATTTATTGTGCAGATTCCCATCCACATTTGTGTTTAAATTCTGCTTTTGGAGCCTGTTTTAGAACCATTCATTGTGCAAATTCCCATGCACATTTGTGTTTAAATTCTGCTTTTGGAGCCTGTTCTAGAGACATTTATTGTGCAAGTTCCCATGCACATTTGTGTTTAAATCCTGCTTTGGGAGCCTGTTTTAGAACCATTCATTGTGCAAGTTCCTACAGTTCCCATTTAAATTTGTGTTTAAATTCTGCTTTTGGAGCCTGTTTTAGAACCATTCATTGTGCAAATTCCCATGCACATTTGTGTTTAAATCCTGCCTTTGGAGCCTGTTTTAGAACCATTCACTGTGCAAGTTCCTACAGCTCCCATTTAAATTCCAGTTTAAATCCTGCTCTGCAGCTGCAGGCAGGGCCTGCCTTTGCCTTTCCCTTGGCTAACTGGAGCTCTCACAGCTCAAGAGCAGCAATTCCTCTTTCCCTGCCCCAGCCACTGATGCTCTTGTGCTGGGATTTGTGCCTGGCAGGAATTCCTGAGCCCTGCCCTGGAGCCCTGGCTGCTCTCAGGTGTTTCTGCAGCAGGAGGAGCAGAGGGATGCAGCAGCAGCAGGGCAGGAGGCTGCAGTGGGCACTCCCAGCAAGACCAACTGAGCCAGGAGATTCCTGTGCTGTTCCTGCCCAGCTGATGAACAGGATCCTGCTGGAAAACACCAGGGAGGCTGTGAAACAGGTACTGAGGGACAGAAATCTGGGATTTCCCTGAAATTCTGGGAGAAAAAAGCTATAATAACAGGATGCACTCAGGCAGACCTTACTGGTGCCAGGCTCGTGCCTCTAGAGGAGGATTTGGGTTGAAATCCCCAAATTTATCCTTCTCATTTCTTAGACATCAGTGTAGCAGTGTTGGTAGCAAATAAGCATCATAAAATATTGTCTGCTGTTAAAATCCTGATTTGTGTGGTTGAGCAAGGCTGGGATGATCATTTTTTTTTTACAAGAAGCCCTGGATCAGCTGAAGGAAAAAGCCTTTTTTCCTCTGGTTGTGTTTGCCCTGTTTATTTATCAAATTATTCTTCATATTATTTGTTGTGAAGCTTTTGTGAGTCCAGGATTAGAAGAATTCCACAGGCAAAACCTCCCTGTGCTCCCAGCTTTCTTAGGCATTAGATAATATTGATAAAAGCAATTCCAATAAAATCTTGCTGACCTCAGTCCCTGATTAAAAAGCCTCTGCCTCATCTTTACCCAATTGAAATATCTTTTTTTTTGTTGTTGATTTTTCCCACCACAGGATGGGTTTTATGCCCCAGCTCCTCCCCTCAGCCCTGCACCTAAAAATAACACTTTCAAGTCAGTTCTGGTGTGAGAATTATTTCAGGCTTCCTGTCTTTTAAAACGTTTTTGACATTTCAGCCATCTGCTTTTTTAATTTCTATTAATGTTAACCCCACCTTGCAAACTTTTACTTCCTCTTTATTTGTCTTACATTGTGGAAATACATTCCCTAAGAGAAATGGTTCTGGCAGTAGCTCCACACAACATTTCTACCCAGACAAGTCAGGGAAAAGGGGACAGAGAGGCCTAGGATGGGACTTTTCTTGGGTTGATTCCCCTGCTTTTGTAGCAATTCAATGTGTTTCTGGAGCCAGATGGAATCTGTGTCAATTAAATCAGATAAAACCATTGCTATTTCATAAAAGCCCAAACCCTGGGGTTTGTGTAATGCTGTTAAATAAGATTTCAGGGTGGATAAGCTAACCTGAGCAGCACTGATTATCTTACAGACAGAACTGCAGAGTCTGGGTTGGATTCTCCTCAGAGCTGCCTCTTTGAACTAATGGCTCCCGAGTTTATTTGCCTCTTAATTCATTTATAGAATGCATAAATATCATTTATAATCATAACCCCTCTGGTTGGTGCTTAAGGCCTTGCACACAGCCAGCACAGGAGCTGTTACAGATGATGGAATTGTGACTGAATCATTTTACCATTGCCTAAAAAGCCAGGTTTTTGTCTTTAGACAGCACCTGTGTGTATTTTTATTAATTGCTCTCAATGTTGCCAGGCCAGACGTTGCTCATGGCATCAGTTTCCTCTTGCAGGTGACAGAAGCTGAAATCCACGAGGCTTCAACATGTCCTGACTGCCAGCAGAAGGAAGCAGAGCTGGCCAAGATTGCCTTTCTCAGGCAAAAAAAGACTCTGCTGGAAGGAGCTTTAATCCAAGAGAAATTGGAAGAACAGTTTTACTCCAGAGTAAGGAAATATTGTTGAAAAAAAAAAAAAAATTGTGCTACATTTTATAGGTGTTGTAATGGGAGAATCTGGAATTCAGATTCCCCCTGATTTATGGCAATGAGATGAGTGCAAACCAAACTAGAATTTGGGTCCATATCATTAATAAAATGTGGGGAACCAACATTCTCCTCAATCACTTGAGCTGCCTGGTTTATGGGAGCTGAAGGTCATTCCCAGGATGTCCTGGAATTGGTTTTGGGTCCTTTTTGAGTATTTCTCCCAGTTTGTTTTCTGCTGGGCTGTCCAAGCTGAAGTGGCCAATGAAATGTTGTGACAGGAGGTGACTGTGCCCATCTTGGGCTTCCCTGCCCTGGGAATCCTGGAACCTGCAGTGTGTGGCCTTGCATACCCTGAGATTTCTTCCTGGAGTCCCTCTCTGTGCCAGTGGCCCAAAGATTGAAGCTTTGTAGGTAGGAAGTGCCTCTGGAGCAGCAAGGAGCTGTGCAGAGTTCCTTGGCTCTCCTGGGGCTGCTCTTCAGGAGGATTTTCCAGCTCCTCTGCCTGCCTGGCAGGGGCAGGCTGAAGGCAGAGCCTCCCTGCAGCTCCCAGGTGATGAGCAGGGTGGGAGCCTGTGCTGTCCCTCCTTTTTTCCCTAATAATGCCACTCTCCAGAGTTCTGACTCCTCCTCACTCCACACCTAAGATCTGAGAGCTTCACTCTCAGGTGAGGCTTCACTTTTGCCCACTTTCCTTCAGCTGCTTTGCCCTGGCCCTCCTCAGGGAGAAAGAAACAAGCAAGTCCTATAAATAGGACTATTTAGCCAAAGATGCTAAGAATGCAGAAACTAGAAGAGCCATTGAAATGAAAGCAGTGTTTGTTTGAATGTTTCTAGAACAGCTTTGGCTGACCAAGGGTCTTGCTCTCTTTGTTAGGAATAGAATTTACAAGCAGACACACCAAAACCAGAACAGACTCTTCTTCCCTGGCCTGGCAGGAAATGCCCCCCGATAAGATTTAGAGATTAGAATGTAGTAAAACATGGGAATGTAGCAATTCCTATAGGCTGTATGTAAATGTAGAAAATTTGTATTTGATACTAGATTGGTTGATACTAGAATATTCAACATGGAACGAGATTGTAAAAGGAGAGCTTGCTCTCGTCTTCTTTTGTTTCCCCTTTTGCTCTCTTACTTCTCTCCTCTCTCTCTTGCTCTCTTTGTTCTCCAGCCTGCTCTGAGCTAACTGAGCTGGGCTCTTTCACCCCCACCCTATGGAATAAACTTCAAAACTTCCCCTCAGGGAAACTCCCCTGAGTGCTGTCCCCACTATTCTGGCACATCACTGCTCCCACAGGAGAATCCTGGTTTTTGGAGCAGAATCCTTTCAAAGCCCCCAAATTGTGTGGCTATGAGTGCTGCCCACCTGGCTGGCTTTGAGGGGCTGGGGTGGGGGGTGACACAGGCCACGAGAAATGGCAGGAATACAATCCTGGCTAATTCCCTGTTTCCTCTCTCTTCCAGGACATGCTCACCCTTCTAGGAGAAGCCCTCAGAAGCCTTCCCAAACCTTCAGAGGATCCCAGGGATTTGTGGCAAAGGCTGGAGGGTCAGGAAATAAAAAACCTCAATTAACCCTAACTCCAGTGAGTGAAAAACTAGGAGAGCCTCGTGTGGGCAGTCACCTCCAGAATTCCAATGATTTGGGGTCTGAGCTGCTCTGGCAGTGATGGATTGGGTGCTGCTTTAATATTCCTGCAGGTGGAACCAGATCTGCCTGGCTGGGGGGTGTGAGTCAAGCCTTTCTCCTTCCTCCATGCAAATGTTGCAATATATTGTAATCCATCTCCCTAGGTTTCTCAAATTCCAGAAGGCAACAGTTTCCATTATTAATCTGGCAAGCCAGAAATATTGGGTTTTTGTGGGATTGCAGAGCAGCTCCCAGCTGCTTCCATCCATAAGGAAAATAAATGACTCCCTTTGCCAAGCCAGGGAGGTGTAATTACTGCATTTCAGCTCAGTCTTTGCCCACTGTCTCATGGTAAATTGAAAGTGAGAGCCCCAGGTGGAGGACAAAAAGCCAAGTTAACTGTAGAAAGCAGTAAAATGAAATGCAGTATTTATAGAAGGGAAATAATGAGGCTGTAACAGAAATTAATCAGCAGGACTGGGGATGCCAATGGGATGAGAAATGATAATAAATTAATCATGGAATCTATATAGGAGAGAGAGGAAAAACAACAGATTAGCACTGGAATAAGAATTAGAAGAAAACACTTTGGAATTTGTTGTAATTTTTCAAGGTGATGAAGTCACTGTTGCTCAAAGACTGGGTCTGGGCTTCAGAACACAGCCAAATAAAGTGGGATTGTGCTGGGAATCTTTGGGTTAGGCAGTGAAATCATCCTCAGTGTGGCCTCCAAAGCCTGCTGCTGCTCAGAGCTGACAGCAGGGGCTCAGCCCCTTGCTCCAGCCCTGGCTCTCCTCAGCCTCCCTGAACTCTCTGCATTCACAGCTCTGTGGAAATCTTGGAGGAATAGCCCTGTCTGTGAACCCCCACTGTGGTTTTGTGCCAAAGCAAGAGGGTTAAATCCCCCTGTTGCATTTTCTTCCCCTTTTTGGGACAGAAACCCTTGCTGCTGAAGTGTATTTGTATTTCTTCCCTGTGCTTGTTTCCCTCCTCGTGCTCTGTGTTGTTTGTCAGAGTCCTTGGGGGCTTTTTTGCCTCTTGTTCTCACTTCCCACAAACCAGTGGAAAACCTGGAGGGAAGTGCTGGGATATTAACAGAAGTGTTAGCAAAGTTCTGCCTTCTGCTGCCTAAAAATCTGCTCTGAGTGATTTCCCTGGGAGAGGATCCTGGGGAGGTGAAGCCCCAGGTGGGAGCCCAGCCCTCAGTTGCTCAGTGCTGGTTGTCCTTGCAGACAGCTTTAACAGTCCACCAAAAATATTCCCCTTTTGATTTGTCCCTGCAGAGCACCTGGCTAATGAATAAACCCTGCTTGTTCCTTCCTGTTGCTCTGGAATCCTCAGAAATGTTTAAATCCCCTGAATCTCCTGCCTTCCAGTCTGCTCCTGGACTCCTTGCTTTGGTCTGCACTCCCTGGTTCTCTGCAGACACTGGGAAAGGCCCCCAGAATTTCAGGTGGAGCCTTGGGAGGGCTCTCAGGTGTACAGGAGGTGTTCAGGTACTGAATCCTTTGAAAATGTCATTTCGTAGCTCAGCTTTCCACCCTTGCACACCCACAAAAAGTGACTTCCGTGCACATGTTGATATTTTTATTTTCAGAAGCTTTCTAGAGCTACTGAAATTTTCTTTGCAGCTGCTGTCAAGCCTTTCTGTAAATCCTGAACTGTGAGTTATTTGGGTTATGTGTCTGACAGTATTTGTCTGTGGAGCAGCATCCTGCTCTCACACAGTGCCTGCACAGCTCCTGTTTGTTTGCATAAATGTTACAAACAGAACTCAGGTAACTCCTCAGGAAAATCAAAGCAGATTTTGCTGATGGCTGTTGGATGCATTTTCCTGCTGCTCACTACAGTTGTTTCATTCTTTTATCAGCAATGACTCTGAGATCTGAGTGGTTTTCTTTAGCAGCTCTCTGAGATATGCAATGGAATGAATGATCCAAGCCCCTAAATAATTTATTTTCTAATCCTGCAGTTTTTTGAGGCTGGAGATCCAAAACTCTGCCAGGGAGGATGTGGGAAGGAGGGGATGCTGTATCTTCCTTTTTCCCCTTCCAGGAGCTCCTCCCTCCAGCAGCAGCTTTTTCTTTTGATCCAAAGAAACCTCAAAGCTCTGGGCAAGGAATATTGACTCATCTGCTGCCTGGTTTGTGCTTGCTGGGGCAGAAAAGGAGCAGGGTGGCTCAGGAGGGATTCCTCCTTGGGAAAAGCAGCTGTGGCTGTGAAACAAATCAATCTGCCTCTTCAGAGCTCTGCAGCTTTGCCTTGGTGGCTTTCCTGGCACCCAGAGCTGCAGGATTTATTCTTCTGGATGGGTGCTGGGGTGGGTTTCACTGCTCTGGAGTCTGTGCTAGCTGAGGTTCCTGCCACCTCAGTTGGTTTGAGCTCTGTGTGTGCTGATACTCACTTTTGGGATGTTGCATTTTAGAAGTGACCCTTTGGAGAAGCTTGCATTCCTCAAATTTAAAACAATTTCTGCATCAAAACAAGATACAAGTCATTTTGACTTGAAAAATTCCTCTCTGTTAATATAAAGGCTGAATTTATTTTTTAAAGTGTTTTTTGGAGAATTACTATCTGGAAATAATGCTCCAATTTTTCACTGATTTGAAGTTTATCAGCTGTTTGCAGACTCTGAGATGATGATTAACACATTTTAATAATTGCTAATTGCCAAATTTCATATGTTTTATTGACTGTGTCTATTGTCTGTATTATTCCTAATTGTTATATCCAAATTGTTTCTGATTGCTGTGAGTTCTTAGTTTCACCACATATATTGTTTTGTTTTAATATTCCCTTAAAAAAATTTTTTTAGGTAAAGCTCTTTGATTGAATGTATAATGACAAAGCCTAATTGATTCACTAAAAGATAAAGAGATGTTTTTATTATCAGCAGGTTCAAAGTAATTGTCTGTTCAATTAACCAGCAGCACTGTAACTTTCTCTTTCATTTACTCCAGCTTTATAAAAAAACCACCCTGCATTCCAGGCTGCCTCAATCCTTAGATCCCTTTCCATCCATCTCTTAGGCTCTGGGAATTTGTATCTCTGGGAAGAACTCCCATCTCCATCCCAACAGGCTGCCAGCCCAGCTAGGAGTGGGAGTGAAGTTTTAGTGTCATCAGGCTCCCAGGCTGTGAGCAGCAAAGCTGACCATTGCCCACTGACCACTTTTGGTGGCCCTGGAGGAGCTCTAAGGGCCCTTCCAACCCAAACCATTCCCTGATTCTGGGAGATTTGCATTTCCAGCTGCTGAGGAAATCTCTTGTGGTCCTGCTGGTCCAGTGGAGGATCAGAGAAGAGTTTGAGTTGGAAGAGATCTTCCAAAGGCCACCTGACCCACCCTGCCACTATTCCAGGGAGCTCAGCCTGGCCTGGGACCCTTCCAGGGACCTTCCCTTCCCAGCTGCTCTGGGAATTCTGTTCCAGGGCCTGCCCACCCTCAGTGTAAAAACCTTCTCATGTCTGATCTAAACCCCTCCTCCTGCAGCTAAAACCATTCTCCCTTTGATGCCTTAAGGTTTAGCTTTTATATTTTTTACATTCTGGGCTGTTTTACTGGGGAGTTTTAGGTTTCATATGCAGTGCTGCTGAGCTCTCCTCACAGAGCAGGGAGACAAAACAATTCCTGCTCCAGTTTGGGACCAAGGACAACTTTCAGGCCAAGAACCAAACCAAGGGGGAAGTGAGAAGGCAAAGCAAGGAGGATGGAGCTGCATGCCCTGCAGCTGGAATTGCCCCCTGCACTCCAATGTGCTGCTGGAGCAGAACTGATCCAAGGCTGGGGCCTCGTGCCCCGGGCTCCATTCTGTGCCCATGCTGGGGTTGATCTTGGCTGTGGCCCAGCCGGGCTCTGGTGCTGCCCAGGTGTGCCCAGGGAGGCCTTGGGATAAATCCCTGCTTTGTCCTTGTGCTCTGCCTGGCCTCTGCTCCAGGCAGCTCCTGAAGCCATCACCTTGTCCTGAGGGCAGGGGCCCTGCTGAGAGCTGTGCCCCACCTTTCCTGCAGGCTCCCTTCAGGTACAGGGATGTTTCCCTGGAGCCTTCCCTTCTTCAGCTGAACACTCCCAACTTGTTGTCCCTGAAAATAAACCTTCTGATTGGTTTTAGTATAGTGGAGCCAGTTCTCATGAATTGTAAGATAAACCAGGATCATGTTTGCATTCCTTGGTGAAAAGATCTCACCTGATGGACTTCTCAAGTGAGCAGTGGAGATGGAGAGGTGGGAACTTCTCTGTCCAATCTCTGGGCACTGTCCAGAAACTGAGAGATACGAGGGCAACAATAAAGGAGAGAGTTCTTTTCTTCTTCTCTGCCTGAACCCCTGCTGTGTGTGTTGCTGTGTTCCCTCTGTATCTCACAGTGACACCAACTCTCAGCTTTTCCTCAGGGGGCTCCACCCTCAGAGCATCTTTGTGGCCTCCATCCATTCATCCTGAACCTTTTCTCTGAGCCTCCAGGCTCCCCTCAGTGCCTCCTCAGAAATTCCCCTCGTGGGCTTGGGCTGTGGTGAGACTCAGGTATTTTTTGAGTTTAATTTTTTTTTTACCACAGCCAGTTTGATGTGGTTCCAAGAAGAGGAGCTGAACCCATTTATTCACATTGGGAACTTGTCAGAAACTTTCAGCTGGTGGCACGGGGGAGAAGGTTTTGCTGCTTGGTGTGGAACTGGAGGTGCCCTCAGGAAAACCCTGAGCTGAGAGCAGTTCCCTCCAGCCATCCCCGTGGCCCCCAGTGCTGCCAGCTCTGCATTCTTCAAGCCTTTTCCGAGCTCCCTGCATTCTTCAAGCTGTCATTTTATCACCACTGGATGGGATTTTCAGAGTGGCTTTTGCTTGTGGCCCTCAGGAAGGTGCTGGGTGTGTGCAGATCAGCCCTACCTGCCCCAGGGCTGCTCTCCTGACTGCTCTGGCTTTAAATGATGGCAAAACAGAGATTAATCCTATAAGCACCACATTTGCATTGTTTTCATGCAACTAATTGTCCTTTTTTTTTTTTTTTTTTCTCCACAACTGATTTTGAAGCTCTTTGGCAGCACTGACAGCAGCAGGATGTGGATGGGAGATGAGGGGGAGTGGATTCCTTCTGTCAGGGTCCTCCATCTTCCAAATTACCTAAAGAATCTATCAGGGTACTTAAAAAAAAAAAAACTCAAACATTTTCCAGCTTCTGGGCATGGATATTCACTGCTTATTTATTTATTCTGTAATAAAATAGTACTGTTCTCACAGACTAGGCTGTATGATCCATAAATACCCTTGTAAAATAGATTTGTAGCATGTAACAGAATCCTTTAGAATATTCTGCGAAAATTCTTTTTTTTGTTGTTGTTGTTGTTGATAGCACTTTAAGAACATTTACATCCTTCATCCTGACATTTTGAAATAGAACATTTTTTGCCTACAGAGGTAAGTTTTACAGCATCATCACAGCATTAGAGCTTGTTTAAAAATACATACAGCAGTACTGGTAATTGCAAGCAAGCTGTAGACTTGAGCAGGGGGCTGGTGGCAACTTCACATGGTTTCTGCTTTATAAAACAATGACATTTATTAATATTACATAGAAAAGATCACTTAGCTGTGCTGCTCACACTAAATCTGTCATTTCTCTGTGACATCACAGGCCAGGCTCTGGAAAATTGTGGTTAGGGTTGGAATGGACCTAAAAACTCATCCCATTCCACTCCTGCCATGGCAGGGACATGTCCACTGTCCCAGCTGCTCCAGCCTGGCCTTGACCACTGCCAAAAATCCAGGGACAGCCCCAGCTGCTCTGGGAATCTGTGCCAGGGCCTGCCCACCCTCCCAGGCACTGCCACAATTTGCCCAGCGAGGATTAAAATGACAGAAGAGATTAAAAAATACATCGTTGCATTGGTTTTACTTTGCACAAATGAGACTAAATGTATAAATATATAGATAGATATGTCTAATAAAGCTGTAGGAAATCTCCAAACTGCTAACAACTCTTAGAAATGAGATAAAACAAGGGATGTATTGGTTGGGAAGTTCAAATTTGCAGTTCCCCCATGATTTTCATTTTCAGGAAATCCAAGAGTACTCCCTGGTGCAGCCCAGTTTTCTCTTGTTACGAAACAAGTCCTGGCGTGCTTTGGCAAATGCTCTTTTCTTGGTCTCTCTGATACTCCTCCTGTGCTTTCTGCAGTCTTTTGCCTCTGAGTTTCCACTTGTGGAAGCAGTAGGTGACGAGGGACGTGGTGAGCAGGGAGAAGAGGATGAGCAGCACCACGATGAGGGCGATGGTGGAGGACAGGGACCCCTGCAGCTGCTCGCTCTCCGTGTCCCTGGTGGAGTTCAGGTCAGCAAAGTTCCCATGGTCTGCCGAGGCCAGAAGTGCAGCTCCAGGAGCCTCCTTGAACTTGGGCCTCATTGGGACTCGGGAGCTGTTCTCAGAATTGCTGGAGAAGCACAGCTAGACCTGCCCTGGCTCCTGCAGGCATAGGGGAGGCTCAGCAGCCTGTGGCACCAAGTTTCCAGCACAGGGCAGTTCTACCCCAGGTGGGAAGGTCAGGAATGGGTTGCCTTCTTCATCAAGGGGCAGGGAAGGCTCAGCCAGCTGCCAGTTTGGGATTCCTTGTTTTCTGCAAGAGACAATTGGAGAAAATCCAGTCAGTTTTCCAATGGTGGCAGAGCTTGTCCCAGGGCCGAAAGCAAAGCAAGTGCTGCAACAAGTGTAACTTCCTATCTGAGGAATTGTTTTCAGTGAAAGGTTTTTTTTTTCCCTTTCCCAGAATATTCCCAGAAGAGAGGGAAATTAAAGGCTCGTTTGGTACATCACCCACGTTTAAGAAAATCAGCTGCAAATGGGAGTTCTCGCTTGAATGAAGGGGTTTGATTTCCCCTCTTCCATCTATCTGCTCTTGGACTGGGCTTGAATTTGGGGGTTTAATCCTCTGGAGTTTTAGTTATAGTGGAATTCTGGAGGTTTCCTCACTGATTGCAAACCTGGGATGTGGACAAAGGTCCTGGGTGAAAAACCACCCCGGATTATTGGAGAGGTGAGCTCCCCTACAGGCACTGAGCTGTAAAGTGGAATTTAACCCCCCCACCCTTCCACAATTCCGATGGAATGTCAAAGGCCTTTGAGTCATTTGCCTTTGATACGTTGCAAATTTGATTTGTGTGTGACAAATCCTAAAAAATTCACTCATCTGAGCAGTTCTGAAGTCCAAAGCTGCTCTGCCCTCCCCGTTTCCTCCCTGATCCAAATCCCATTTTGGAGTTAAACCTGAGGAACTGGGCTGCTCTGCTCCTGATTCCTGCTTCCAATCGGGACAGGAAGCTTTGCCCCGGGGTATTTTCCTTTCAGGAGCTGTGAGTACGTTCAGGGCTATTTATTTCAAATAACAGCTTGCTCCAAACCCCCTCCACCCTCCTCCCAAATGCTTGCAGGCCAAAATTAGGTTTCAGAGATCTTGGAGCATCATTGTTTGGAGACGCTGTGTTTGAGAGGATGCAGTTCATCCTCTTAACAGAAATAAAGTTCATCCCACTCAGGCTCACCGTGAACTGAGGGTCTCTTTTCCTAATTAACAGCACATTCTGATTAGTAATAAGCGCTGTTTATACAGCTCAGCTTTCTGTTGGTGCTAAAAGATGTAAATAGCAGTTCCTGCCAGTTTGGGACAATATGTTCGGAGAGAAATGGGGATTTTCAGGGAAGTTGAGAGCTCAGACTGTGCTGTGGCTGAGGGAGAGCTGACTCAAAGCTCCTCTCACAGAGGGTGGAGTGGCCCATCGTTGATGGATGTCTCCAAGTGCCACTGCTGGCACATCATGCATCAGCAGGGGGTGACAAGAAGGTTTTAGTGCTCCTGGCTGGGAATTCAACATCTCTCTCGAGTAGCCCGAGGAAAGAAACTGCAATAAAAGCACTTGGGAAGCTGAGCAATGCTCCTCTGGTTGATGGAGCAGCCAAGTGCCCACCTCCCCGGGGAGGGGGGAGGTCTCAGCACGGAGGGAAATGGGATTTGCTCAGCCTTGCCTGGAGCTGGATCTCAGCTCAGCTGTGTCCACATTCCTGGGGAGCAGAGAGCAAAAAGCCAGAGTGGGAATGGGTCTGGGACTGCCCCCTGACAGCAAGGAGGGATTTGTCTTCCCAAACCAGCTGTGGGGCTGCTGGTGGATAAGCCAGCACTGAGAGAGAAAAGAAACGGTGGGAAGCATTCCACTGATGGATGAATGGAAAAAAAAGAGATTTATCTTTACAAACACACTGGAGGTTGGCTGAGAAAGGAAACTGGATATTGAAAGATGAAAGAAACAATGGGGAAAAACCATAAATTCCATAAGAATTAAAAAATTTAAAGGAAGGGTTACACATGAGAGGGGAATCTCAGGTATCAGGAGTTCAGGGCAGTCTGGGCCTCTCAAGTACCTCAGTGGGGAAAGAGAGAGGGAAATGGGGCTGGGAAATTGGGATAAAAAGGAGGGAAAATCCTCCAAAACCTGGAGAGAGCCCAGGGCAATGCCCCATGGGCTCTCCCTTTGTTGGAATAAAGTCACAGGACTCCTCTGTCTCCTTTCTGGACACAAACCTCTGGGTTTATGGATGAATTTCCCTGACACCAGCAGTGCAGGAAGGGCAGGGCTGGTGTTTGGGACAGCCCAGCAGCGCAGGGAGGTGGAAATTCCAAACCAGACCAGGAGCACTTTGGAATCCCCAATCTGCAAAGCTGGGCTTAAACAACACTGATTTACCTGCAACGCTGGGTTTAAACAGCACTGATTGACCTGCAAAGCTGGGTTTAAACAGCACTGATTGACCTGCAAAGCTGGGTTTAGTCAGCACTGATTGACCTGCAAAGCTGGGTTTAGTCAGCACTGATTGACCTGCAAAGCTGGGTTTAAACAGCACTGGTTGACCTGCAAAGCTGGGTTTAGTCAGCACTGATTGACCTGCAAAGCTGGGTTTAAACAGCACTGATTGACCTGCAAAGCTGGGTTTAGTCAGCACTGATTGACCTGCAAAGCTGGGTTTAGTCAGCACTGATTGACCTGCAAAGCTGGGTTTAAACAGCACTGATTGACCTGCAAAGCTGGGTTTAGTCAGCACTGATTGACCTGCAAAGCTGGGTTTAGTCAGCACTGATTGACCTGCAAAGCTGGGTTTAAACAGCACTGGTTGACCTGCAAAGCTGGGTTTAAACAGGAGCTGCCTGAGGGCCAGGAGTGCTCTTGCTGCTGCTCAGGGATGGGTTGGGTTGGAGGGCAGGGGCTGAAGGACCCCAGGAGCTGCCAGCCACAGCTGGAGCCTCACCTGTGCAGGTACATGTAGTCTGGTTTCAGGCCTGATGTTTTGGTTTTCTGATGTTCTTTCCCAGGAAAGTGGGATAAACACGATGGGATGTTTTTGTAATAATATTTATGTTATTCATTCCTTCTGACAGGAGGGATCACTCTTGCTGTCCCTCTGGTTTGACCAGTGTGGGTGAAGAGGTTTGCCTTTGTTTCACCAATCACATCGGGCTGTGTAAAATTGCATAAAAGGGGAAACAACCCCTAATAAAAGAACCATTTTTGTAGCCTTCAGAAAAAAAATCACCAATGAAACAGCACCAGGTACAGGTGGGGCAGGGCCAAGGAGGCTGCCAGGGAGAAGCTCTGTCCCAGGAATGCCTGGATGGCAGGGCTGCATCCCAGGGGATGCTGGCAGGGCCAGCAGGGGTGGCTGTGCTGCAGAGGGGCAGAGAGGAACCCACTGGGCACTGATCAGCTCCCATCCCTGCAGTCTGAGTCTCCTGAGGTTTCTGAGTTTCTAAGTTCAGTTTCTTTGTGATGTTTTGGTTTAGGAAGACCTGGTTGTCACAGATTGGACATAAGCACTGCCAGTGTTGTTGTAACAAGTGTAATGATTTGGATTCCTTTCTGTGGGACCGATTTTCTCTCTGTCTTTCGGTTTTTGGCCAATGGGATGAAGAGTTCTGGCACTTTTCCTACCACTGAGAGTGGCCTGTTCATAAAGATCTATAAAGGGGGGCCATTGTTTCCAAAAAGATTGGAGTCAGATGAATTCCTAAAGGAGGAATTTGTGCCGTTGGTCACTGGCCACAGCAACACATCCCGGGCACTGGGATCTCCTGGCAGCACATCCCCAGCAGGACACTGGAGTCTGGTTTTCAGGCCTAAAGCTCTGTTTTCCTGATCTTTTGGGTTTGATGTTTTGATGTTTGGCCTTTCACTTTCCCAGGCAAAAGAAGGAAACCATCAGGATTGTTTCTGTAATGATATTCACGGTTGGAATTCTTTCTGTGGGAGGGATTTTCTTTTGATGTCCCTCTGGTTTGACCAGTGTGGGTGAAGAGTTTTGTCTTTTGTTCACTAGTCACAGTGGTCTGTGGAAAATAGAAGGGAAGGAGTTGTTGAAATAAACAGAGTCAGATTCCTTTCTCCAAGAGCTTTGGGGGAATTCCACGAGCATTTGTGTGGTGTGTTGTTCACCACAGGGACAGGACATTCCCATTAGAATCCCCCAAACTCTTCCTTCCCCATGCTTTAGCTGAATTCCAAGAGCAGAGAATAAAAGCTGAGATTGTTTGGTTGGGTCTGTGTGAGTCATAAGCCTTCAGTGGCTTTGGCCTGAGCACTGCAAACACTGCAAGCAGGAGCTCAGGGCTGGGCACATTCAATTCCCATTAAAATAGATTGGAAAGATTCAAGTATTGACAGAAATAATGTGATTTTTATTTTAATCTGGAAATTTGTTAGAATAAATTTCTTGTGCAAGCACATTAGAATATCTGGGATTTGAATTCATTCTTAAAGCTTTTAATGAAATGATGAGGTTTTACTCTGGTACTTCTACAAGTTCAGGCTCTTAGGGTAGCATGTCCTTGCCTTGGGATGGATTTTCCTACCCTGGCTCATTGTCTTTTGTAAAAAAGGGTGTTTTAAAAAGGCCCTTGTCTTTTTTAGCAAGTTATAAAGTAAAGTACAACTCAGTACAGGATGGGGAGGGCAAAATCTGCTCCTTGATTTGTAATATCCTTAGGACAGGCATTGTCTTCCCTTTGTTCTCCAAGTTTGACCTTTGGGGACCTCAGAGAGAAATAGATTTTTTTGAGGGTTTTTTACAGTTTTTGAGGGTGGAAAGTAAGAGAGGGTTGGATGCAATTTATATAAGAGGAGCAAAGGAAATGGCAGTTAAAAAACCCCAGTGTGTCAAGATGAATTCAGATTATTGGCATCTGTCAATACTGAATTACTGAAAAGAGATAAGAATGTTCAGCAGCAGCTTTTTGATTTCCCTGAGAGTCCTCCCTTTACCAAGGCAAACCTTGCCTCCATTTGCCAGGCTTGGGAACAATGATGCAGAAGTGAGGATTTACATTGTATTCCTAAAAATGAATAAATTTTAAAAAATCAAAATACTCCGTGGGAGATAAGACTGAAGTTTTATTGGATATAGTTTGGGGCTTTTCTATAGTTAGGAGAAATCTGGTTTTTATTTATTTTGATTTCCAGGTGGCCGAGTTCAGCGAATGTCTGGAATTTTCAGGTTGGTGGGAAGGATGAAGGGCAGGAATCCCACGGGAGCATCCCTGACCCCTGGGATAACCCAGCCTTCCTGCTGGGGCTGAGACACAACAGCAAAGCAAGCAGGGAGGAAAAGGAAGAGCTCTGCTCTCCGAGGAGCCCCAAGGCAGCTTTGCAAACAAAGGTGACTGCCCTGCAAGCACAAACCTGCTCCCTGGGAGCTGAGAGAAAAAAAATCTCTTTGATGGCAGGAGAACCTTGGCTTCTGTCTTTGTCTCGTGTCCTCATCCCTCCACTCACCCTGCTCTTCCCACTTGATGTAACCCTAAATATATATTGATTTTTTTAAACATAGTTTCAGGCTTGCTTTCTTCCCCTTTTGCCTTCAGCTTTCTTGTAAATCCCCCTCGCTGCCTTTCAAATTGCCTCTTCCATTTTAATTGCATTAGGGAAGAATGCAGCTCCTCTCTCTCCATTTGCATCTTTTTGATGTGAAAACATTGGGATGAGAGGTGTCCCTCCTGCTTAAACCTGAGATGGAAAGGGCTCTTTCTCCTTTTCTCCTCCTCCCCCAGAGCTGAGACACCAACTCCAACACTTGTGCTCAGATAAAAGGCACAGTGGGAGTGGGAGCAGGGGAAGGGGGACAAGGAGGAGGCAAGGAGAGGAGGAAAGGATGGGGAAATGCTGGGAAAAACACACACAGATGTTTTAGCCTTGCTGCATCTTCTCTAAACCCAGAGGAACAAAAGGCCAGGCTTTAAGAGTATTTCAAATAGGTCCTTAAATATATATGTATTTATTTTTGGATGCTTACAGCACTTCTGGGAATGTGCAGGTGTCAAGTCTCCCAAGTGCTGCTCAGTTGAATCCCTGGGAGGGTCTGGATCCTTTGGGGGAGGTTTTGCTCCCATACCCTGGATTTGTAGTGTCACCAGGTTTGTGAGGGGTTAACCACCCCAGGTTTACCTGCAAGGTTAAACCTCTTTGTGCCTCTTTCTTGTGTATTGCTAATCCCCATAGAGCAAAAGGGATCTGTGTTCGATTTTTCCCCTAGAAACATCATTTGCATAAACCCCTGGTGTGCTGGAACCTTAGAGAAAGGCTGGAGCAAGCCAATTAATCTTTTAATTAAATGTACAAAACTCTAGCCCTGCTTTTATCCCAGTGAACAAGAAATCTCTGCTCTTCATGGCTGTTCAACGTGTTCCTTATTCCTGAAGGAGAGAAAAAGCCCAGGAGTTTTGGGATCCCTCATTCCAGACCCACGAGCTGGGGAAAGCTGTGTTCCTATAAAAGGATCAGTACCTGGTGGGACTCTGATTGTCCTGGGAGCTGCCCTGGGCGAGGAGAACTTTGTGTACAACAAAACCCAGGTAATTAGAGAGCAGAACCTCGAGGAGAACTTTGTGTACAACAAAACCCAGGTAATTAGAGAGCAGAACCTCGAGGAGAACTTTGTGTACAACAAAACCCAGGTAATTAGAGAGCAGAACCTGATCCCATCTTCCCCTGCCTTGAGAGATCCTGAGTGAAACCACTTTTTGGTGGTGCCACTTTTTGGGGTGGGACATTTCTGGGCTCCAGAGGAGCTGCTGTGGGCAGGGGCTGTGCTCAGCAGGGCCACAGATGTCAGGTGCTGCTTTGCTGGGCATTTGTTTGACACTGAGGCTAATTCTGGTTTTAATTTTAGTCGAGTAATCCCTGAAGTGTGGATTAATTAAGGCCACAGGTTGTAATCAGGTCTCTCTGAAGCTGACTTCCATCCCACTGATTTTCTTGGTGACCTCTGGTATTTTAATGTGTTCACTTAGCCTAAATGTGAGATTTGATAAGCAGCAGCAGCTTTTAGGGTGTGATCACAGCCTCCTTGTCACTGCCTGCTTTGGCAAATCCGAGCTTTGGTCTGTGCAAAGTCCAGGTCCTCACAGAATGGTTCCTGTTCCCAGGAACAAACTGCACCCAGGTCCTGGGCACACTGAACACTGCAAGGTACCTGGGATAGATATTTTAACTTTCTTGTCCAGGAAATGTGAGGAAACTTTCTTATCCTGAGCATTGGAATCCTTGGATGAGTGGTGAAAGTTTCTTATCCTGACCAGCAGAAACCTTGGATGCCATTTTTAGGGTGGCTTTAAATCTCCAGGAAATGCTCCCCAGAGGTGTGAGGACTGAGCTGGCACAACCAGGTGAGGAGGAGACACTGGGGGTTTATTATTTTCACAGAAGAAATACTACTAATACTAAGAATAATAAATTTCTATCTAGGAAAGGGTCTGGGGTTTTTTCCTTTTAAGCTTGGAGAACAGTGCTGTATCCAGGTGTTCTCTGAGCATGTTGCTTCCAGGTGTTCCCTCCCAAAGAGGTTTCACTGCCTTCCAAAAGCTCTGCTGAGGTTGTTCGTCTCCAAGCAAGCTCCTGTTTTTGGAGGGTGCATTTTCCTGAGCAGCCCTTCCTGCCACAGGAGCAGGTTTCCATCAGCAGCTCAAGAGGATTCTCTGTCCCTTTGAAATGATTTTTTGTGGTTCACTCAGTTGCTGATTTAGTTCAGGCTCATTTTTTATGCTGCTCTTCCCTTCCAAAATCAGGGACAGTTCCATCCTGGGATTACACAGGCAGCCTGGGAGTTTCCCCTTGGTCCATATTTCAGATTATTCTGTGCAAACACAAACCCTGGAGTGAGCAGTCCCCAAACCTATACTGAGCTTAATTTGCTCAGTGATTTGCTTTCCCATTTGCTGTTTTTCAGGCTCAATTTGCCCCAAAGTTCCAGGATTTTTGGAGCCAGGACAAGTAGTGCAGGTACAGGTGAGTGATTAATTGTTGAATTAGAAGGGAAATGAAAACTGAAAGCTGTTCAGAGCTGAATTCAAAGCAAAACTCCAAACCTAAGAACCCTCATAAAATATAACCTTAAGCCAATCATTGAACCTTTCTGTTCAAGTCTCATTCTGTGTGCAGGTGAAGGAGGGTTTGAATTCTGGCCTAATTGTGAAAGGATGCACAAATGAGATCTGGTTTTGTGTCCTCCTCCCTATTTAATGTCTCCTTTCCCATTTATTCCTGCCCTACCACGAGCAAAGAAAGCCATTACAGCTGGGACACTGCAGCCTTTCTCTTGGATCTAAAACCTGACTGAAACTCCTGCAGGCACTGATTTCTTCTAAAAAAAAAATATTGCAAAGAGCAAAAGATTGTTTGAACATTCCAGTTTTCATCCATCTCCTCTCAAAAGAAAACTCTCCTGCTCTTGATGGACAATAAATTCACTACTCAGGGAATTTTACCTTTAAATTGTGCAGGAAAAGAAGAAGTTAAAAGGTGGGAGGGAGCAGGGGCTGGGAGGGGGAGTGATGAGTGTCAGTTTAGAGGCAGCTACTTTGTCTGCACATTTCTGGAATAAAATCACATCTCTGGGATAAAACCCCATTCCTTTTCCCACGGCACAGCCTGGGGATAGTTTCTGTGGGGTTTGGGAGGTGCAGGTGAGCAGGAGCACGCTGCCCTCCCCGCTCTGCCCCCGGCAGCAGGGCTGCTGAGCAGCTCTGGAGGAGGCAGGGCAGAGCTCGCAGCCCTGACCCCCCCGGGGCTCTGCCCCCCGCCCAGGCGGAGCACAGGCTCGGGGGGCCAGGGCAGCGCCGGGGGCACGGCCGGGTGAGGAGCGGGAAGGGCGGCAGCCGCCGAGCCCGGCGGCAGAGCAGCGGCTCCGGAGGTCGGGGGTGCGCGCTCCGGCTCTGGAGCAGCTCCCGGGGAAGGGCGGGCAGGGGACACGGCTGGCACAGACGCACACCTGGCACAGACAGCACACCTGGCACGGCTGGAACAGGTGGCACGGCTGGCACAGACAGCACACCTGACACGGCTGGCACAGACAGCACACCTGACACGGCTGGCACAGACGGCACACCTGGCACAGACAGCACACCTGGCATAGACAGCACACCTGGCACGGCTGGCACAGATGGCACAGATAGCACAGATGGCACACCTGACACAGCTGGCACAGGTAGCACAGCTGGCACACCTGGCACAGATGGCACATATGGCACACCTGACACAGCTGGCACAGATAGCGCAGATGGCACACCTGGCACAGATGGCACGGCTGGCACAGATGGCACAGATAGCACAGCTGGCACACCTGGACACTTGGCACCAGAGCGGGACCCCCGATGGGGACCGCGAGTGGCCTGGGGGCAGCGGGGAGGGCAGGGCAGCCGCTGCCAGGGACCGTGCTGTGCCAGGCTGGCCCGGGGCCGTGCCACCCTGCACACCAGGGCTGTGCCAGTGCCAGCCTGCACCACACCAGGGCTGTGCCGTGCCAGCCTGCACACCAGGGCTGTGCCGTGCCACCCTGCACACCAGGGCTGTGCCGTGGTGCCAAAGGCCGCCTGCACACGGGTCCCACGCTGCCTGTACGGTGCCGTGCCAGCCTCACACCCCGGCTGGCACCGCGCCGTGCCAGGTACCGCTCTGCCCAGTGCCGTGCCGTGCCGTGCCGTTCAGCCTGCACGTTGGTACCGCGCCGTGCCAGCCCAGTGCCAGCCGTGCCAGCCTTGCGCACGGGGATCACCGTGCCGTGCCAGCCGGGCCGTGTCCCCCGCGGGGGCTGCGGGCCGGGATGCAGCGGAGCATCCCCGGGCTCTGCCGCAGGCGCTGCCCGTGCCCGGCGGGAATCGGCTCCGGGAAGGGGCACCGTGCCCTGTGCACAGCGGGGAGGAAGGGCACAGGGCTGGGCTGGGCTGGGGCCCTTTCGGGATCGCCCCCGCTGCCCCTTCCCTCCATCCCTCCCTCCTTCCATCCCTCCATCCCTCCCGCGGCTCCGCACAAAGGAGCCCCCGCAGCCGCTCACTCACCTGCTCCGGCCACGTCCTCGGCTGCCCGGGTCTGCCGGGGGGCTGGCACCCCGAGCCGGGGCTGGCACCCCGAGCCGGGGCAGGCACCAGCGGGCAGGCACCCGAGCCGGGGCTGGCACCCGACCCCGAGCCGGGGTCAGGGTGCACCCCGAGCCGGGGCAGGCTCCCCGAGCCCGGCCGGTGGCCCCGCCGGGCAGCCCCGGCGGTGGCCCGCCCCCCCAGCGCTGCGCTGCAGCGCACAGGGTGGGAGCGCTGCACACCCCCTCGGCAGCACCATCTGAGCCCAGCCGAATTTGTCAACTTTATTTAGGGGGAAGAACGGATCACATGGGGAGCGGCACGGAGCTGGGAGGAGCGTGGCGGTGCAGAATCAGGTCAGCGGCAGAAAGCCCCGTTAGTCACGGCCGCCGGCAGCGGCGAGAGCAGCCCGAGACAAAGGCAGGGCACGCTGCCGGGAATCCAGCGCTGCCGCTTTCCTCCCTCCCTCCTCTGGCCATTAGGCCGGGTAATTCCGCGCTCCTTTTACCGGGTGAGTTTCCCTAATCGAGTAGAACGTGAAAGAAATGTTTTCAGCTTGCGAGCGCGTTCATGCTGTCGAGCATTTCCACAGCCTTTTCTTTTGCCGTTTCTGGCTCTGTCCTGCTGTGCTGTATTGATCCAGCCCCGGAGAAATGGATGCTGCCCACCCCTTCCAAAGCACCACATCCAATAGTGCCCGTGGAATATTTGCCTCTGTCTCCGATCTTTAATTTGCACCTCCTGCTCAGACAAAGGCTGGAGGCTGCTGCCTGATCCCTGCTGTCCCAGGGGCTGAGGAATCCTTGTGGAACTGGGTTTCTACCGCACCTTTCCCTGCTCTTTCTCGTTCCTTAACGGCTAGCAAAGCTCCCGAGCACGGGGCACACGAAATTTGTGCCCTGCTCGCTGCCAGGATCCGTGTGACTTTTTAATATCATTGTTTATTTCCCCAGCGCACGTCCCCAAAAAGCTGCGGTGGGTTTAGGTTATTCAGAGGCCAGAATTCAAGCGTGGAGTGCGAAGTGTGGATCCCTAAATACACACGGATCTTGTGAAGGAGTGGGCCTGACTTTTATAGGTGCTAAGCAACTGTTCTTGTGCATTTCCATCTGCCTCGAAGTCACATCCCACCCTCTCCACCTTCCTCATGTCCACACTTGGAGACAGAAATGAGCTTTGGCAAGTAGGCTGCCTCCTTCCTCTGCTGCCAGGAGCTTTGTGCCCGAAGGAAACGCCATCCTGCCCCACAGAAAATGCACCCTAAAACCTAATGGAAGGGAGTTGGGAGCCAGGGGGATTGCCACTGATGTGTCCAGGGAGGAGGAAAACCCAGGGGTTTTATCTGCTGCAGCCAAAACCCGCTCAGGCAGCCATGGAACAAGTGGCAGCTGCCTACAGAGGGCCTTTCCTTCCTCCAGCTTGCAGAAAATCATCCAGCCTTGGCACTTAAAGGCTGGAACAGTCAAAATGTTGATTCTTGGCAACTTCTTAATGAAGCCTCTGGATTAGAGAGGGTGTAAAGGAGGATATCACACCAGGGAAACAACCCTCCCATCAGAGAGCACCCGAGGGGAGCAGAACTGCCCGTTCCCTGCTCTGCTCCCCCCAGAAAAGGGGGAAGTTCTCCCAAGGGAATGCAGCAGGAGGGAGGCTCCAGCCCCAGCTGGTTCCTGGTGGGGAAATCAGTGAGGTTTTTTTGCCCCAACACAGCCCAGCCCTGTGCCTGGCACGGGGAGAGGGGAGATTTCCCCAGGAAAACCTGGGCATTGGGAGCTGGATGCTGAGCTGGGTGTGGAGCTCCCATCTGGCCTGGATTTCAGCACAGGAAGGATCCAGCCCCGTGCACAGAACTCCAGGTATTTGGGGTTATTTTGTGACAGTGTCTCTGCACGGCCAGGTAGGAGCAGCCCTGCCAAATGCTTTTACAGCCCTGCTCAGCCCTGATTTATATTTCATCCCCAAGTTCTTTCTTCCTTGCTGACTGAAGTTTTCGGTCTCCTGCATTTCATGAAACTTTCCTTTTATATTTTTAAACACTGCTTCTTGCTGAAGTCTCTGATGTCAAGTGAAAATCTATATATAATGTGTGTCTAAATGCATATTTATATAAATTCACCCATATACATATGCAAAGACCCAGGAATGCAAATTCCCCCCGTTTGCATTGGTGCAAGGGGAATTTTTCCTCTGCTTTTATTCCATTTCACTCTCCCCAACACTTTGCCAATGAGCTAAGCCCATAAGGAACGTCTGAAAAGATTCTAATATATTTTTATGCTACATTTAAACTTTTCTTCAAATGCTTGCTCTTAATCCACTATGACTAATCCACTCAAATTCCTCACACATCAGATTCGCCACTTCCTGGATCTCCTCTATTTTAAGGCTTGCAACAGGTCAGGAATTGTATCAATAATTTGAAGATTGTGGCTCTCAGGGAGCTCTTGACATGGCACAGCTCTGCTTCTTCCAGGAAAGCTTACAATTCCCAGAAAACCTTGATTTCAGTCACACTGTAGGAAGGAATTCTGGGCTGTGAGGGTGAGCAGGCCCTGGAATAGAATTCTCAGAGAAGCTGGAGCTGCCCCTGGATCCCTGGAAGTGTCCAAAGCCAGGCTGGAGCACCCTGGAATAGTGGAAAGTATCCCTGGATGCAGGTGGGTGATCCAAGGGGATCATTCCCAGGGAAATGCTGTTTTATTCCATGTCCACCCTGTTGCCAAGGTGCTCATGCAGAGATTCCTCCCCTTGCTCCCTCTCCCCTTGGAGCAGGGAATCAGGAATGGGGCTTTTCCTAATCCCAACTGAGCAGGGAGGCACTAAAACCAAAATTATTAAAAGCAAAATTTCCCATCAAGGCCAGGCCATCAAATTCCTCCTCACTGGATAAAGTTATAAATACTGACTGCAGGGGAAGAGCAAAATTTAGAGGCAAACAGAGTGAAATGAAAGCTCATCATGCAGAAAGTTTGTGTGGGGTTGTTGTTCCCTTCCATCCTAAGAAGAAGGGTTGGCTTTATTAGGAGAGATAAAATTGGCTTAATAAAAAAAAAAAAAAAATCAGTTAAGAGCTCATAATGTAAAACTGGCTTAGCAGCACTGCTGATCTATCAGCCTCCCTAATTCTAATTGCATCCAGCCTGATCCTGAAATGTGGAATGAGGTCTGGGATTTCTGAGGCATTGTTGGAATTCTCAGCAGGCTGCTCCCCTGTGTCTGCAATGGCTTCTGAGGAAAACTGAAGCTCCTGAATTTATTCCAGCCAGGAGGAGGCAAGGGGGGGATGGCAGAAGCACAGACAATACCTAAACCTGAGGGAGGAAATCAGAAATTCCTCATTAATCTGCCATTTGGGGAGAGCAAGGAGAAATCCAGAGAAACTGAAAGGCATTGCAGAGAATATGAAGGGGCAGAAATGCTGCTGCCCAGGGCACAGAATTCCCCCGTGGAATTCCTTGCTGCAGGTGTGCTCTGGGCTTGAAAGCGCTGAAGGATTCCTGGGAAGGGCTTTGTGGTGTCCCTGTGGGATGGGAGCACTCAGGACCATCAGCAGTGGCCAGGGGCTGTCACTGAGCACTTGCAGAGAGGAAATTCCCTTTTTTTGGGGACAGATTTCCTGGGCTCCTTTTGCTCTGGGTGTGTAAAAGCAGATTTAAAGCAGCTGGGGGTGCCCAGAGCCAGGAGCTGGGGCTGCACAAACAGCAGGAACTTTTGTTTACTCACCATGCAAAACTTCTGGGTCTGTGTCTGCTGCCTGAGGAGGGAATTCAGCAGCACAGCAGAAGAGAAATCTGGATTTTCTTCCCAAGGTCGACTCCTTCTGTGCACATCTACAGAAATCCCCAATCCTGGTGGCTGGAGAGCTGAGGAGTTTCCTCTGCTGGCTCAAAACCTCCTGGAAAAAGCATGGATCAAAGGATGAAGGTTCTGGAAATGTGGGGTAAGGTGCAGGGAGGGCAGCTGCTGGAAATCAAGAAGCTAGGTTCCCTTCTGAATCTCTGAAGGAGAAAAAAAATATTAAAATAGAAATAAATCTATGATAGAAATAAATCTTTAGGCTTTGTAAGTGCTTTTAATAAGAAGTAACATGTCAGCTGCCTTGTTTGACTGGCTGGTTCAAAGGTCAGGGCTGCTGAAGGGGCTCCTGAGGAATCCCAGGATGAGAACCTGGAAGAGGCTCCTGAGGAATGCCAGGATGAGGAACCTGAGAACATGGAAGGGGCTCCTGAGGAATCCCAGGATGAGGAACCTGAGAACATGGAAGAGGCTCCTGAGGAATGCCAGGATGAGGAACCTGAGAACATGGAAGGGGCTCCTGAGGAATGCCAGGATGAGGAACCTGAGAACATGGAAGGGCTCCTGAGGAATGCCAGGATGAGGACCTGAGAACATGGAAGGGGCTCCTGAGGAATGCCAGGATGAGGAACCTGAGAACATGGAAGGGGCTCCTGGGGAATCCAGGATGAGGAACCTGAGAACATGGAAGGGCTCCTGAGGAATGCCAGGATGAGGAACCTGAGAACATGGAAGGGGCTCCTGAGGAATGCCAGGATGAGGAACCTGAGAACATGGAAGGGGCTCCTGAGGAATCCCAGGATGAGGGACCTGAGAACATGAAGGGGCTCCTGAGGAATGCCAGATGAGGAACCTGAGAACATGGAAGGGGCTCCTGAGGAATGCCAGGATGAGGAACCTGAGAACATGGAAGGGGCTCCTGAGGAATGCCAGGATGAGGAACCTGAGAACATGGAAGGGCTCCTGAGGAATCCCAGGATGAGGGACCTGAAGAGGCTCCTGAGGAATGCCAGGATGAGGAACCTGAGAACCTGGAAGGGGCTCCTGAGGAATGCCAGGATGAGCGACCTGAGAACATGGAAGGGCTCCTGAGGAATGCCAGGATGAGGAACCTGAGAACATGGAAGGGGCTCCTGAGGAATCCAGGATGAGGAACCTGAGAACATGGCCCCTGGCCTTGTTCTTTTATTTCCTTTTATTCCCTGTTAGGGGAATTCCAGGGTGGAACTGGAGGGGCTTTAGGGTCCCTCCCCACCCAGCCCAGTCTGGGATTCTGTGACAGGAACCCCCTGTGTTTTCCACCTCCCTGGGCACCCATCTCTGCTCTCTCATCCCAAACCCAAAGATCCTCAGCTCTCATTCCCACTGCCAGTGTCCCTTTGTCTGTCCTGCTGTCCATCCCCAGTCCTGCCGAGGCCAAATTGGATCTCCCAAATTAATCAACACTTTTACAATGCTGCAGCTTCCTAATCATTTTTCCAAGAGAAAATTGGGACAATAAGCTAATCAAAAATGCATTTGTAACGTGAACCTTGGGAAAATCAGGATTAAATTAACGACGTGTGCTCAGAGCAGAACGTGAGTTTGGGGGAGTAAAGTGGGTTAAACTGAGCAGAGAGGAAACGATCTGGTTCTGCAGTGAAACATTCAGCCAGGGAGGTGTTGAGCTGCTTCTGAGTAACCCCCGAGGAGGGAAGGCTCCAGAACTGGGCTGCACAAGGAGAGAAAACAGAGGTGAGATTGCTGCTCGTTAATTTAGAATCCTCCACCCTCTGCGAGGTCCTGCAAGGGGAGCAGCAGGTGAAATCCCTTCATCCTGGCCTTCCTGACCGCTGGGATTTTCACCTGAGCGCTTCCCACGGGGTTTGTTTTTTTTTTTTTTTCAGCTGCAGTGTTGTGTGTGAGGCACAGAAATGTTGTTTTGGCACGGAGCTGGGTGGGTTTTCACACTCCTGCTGTCAGAGGCAGCTGGTGTGCTAAAACAAGGGCTGGACTCGGGGGGGCTGCAGGGTGGGACTGGCACAAATGTCAGCTCTCCTGGCTGCTCCCCCTCCCTCTGCTCCCCACTCCGGTGCCTGGGGCACAGGGGAAGCGTTTGCTGGCTCTGCTCTCAGTGGCTCCGGGGGTTCTGTCTCTGATGTTCTCCCTAAATTCAAATTTGGGGACTCCAGTCAGCGGCTCCGAGCTCAGCGTGGGGCTGAGGGGCAGAACTGGGGGAGCTGGGAGCAGAACTGGGAGCAGAACTGGGGGAGCTGGGAGCAGAACTGGGAGCAGAACTGGGGGAGCTGGGAGCAGAACTGGGAGCAGAACTGGGAGAGCTGGGAGCAGAACTGGGAGCAGAACTGGGGGAGCTGGGAGCAGAACTGGGAGCAGAACTGGGGGAGCTGGGAGCAGAACTGGGCAGCAGAACTGGGGGAGCTGGGAGCAGAACTGGGCAGCAGAACTGGGGGGTACTGGGCTCTGCCCCCCGGGTTTGGGCCAGGACAGAGCACATTTTGTTTTACAGGGCAGTTTCACAAATCTGAATGCTCAGCAGAAGGTTCTCTAGAAATGAAAGCAGGTTTTGATAGAGAAGAACAAAAGTCTGAAAATAAAGACTGCTGAGCTGGCGGTTATTGGACAAAGGTTGGGATGAGTTGGAAAGAGATTTTATGGCTAAGAGCAAAGGATAAGCTGTCTGCAAACAAAAGGATGTTTTTACCAAGTAAAGATAAATCTCAAAAAGCACAGGCAAACAGAAAACATGATTTTACCTAGGAAGAAGAATTTTCCACTACAGAAAAACAGATAAACAAGTTTTCAGCTTAAAATACAACATCCTAACTGCTGTGCTGGGCTGGTTACTGCCATAATCTGGTAATATCAGTAGTTCTGATGGGCTCTAGGTGATGGTAAAGGGATTGTGTGTGATGTGATTGGTTGTTGGGTATTAAGATACTCAGCAATGAAAAATATCTAATCTGTAATCAAATCTGTAATGCCCTGTCCCAGAGCAGGGGCTGCAGGCAGGGCTTTAGGCTGAGCTGGCAGCTCCTAGGCCTGGCTTTAACCCAGGGCCCAGGATTGCTGGGACTCCTCCCATGCCATGAACACATTGCTGGAGAGTGCCTGGGCTCCACAGCTCTCAGCTCAGGCTCTCACACCACTCCCACCCTGGGAGCCCCGTGGGGCTGAAAAAAGGCAGCACACCAATATTTGGGTTGATCATTAGCATGGGCAGGTGCATGTTGGGCTGCAGGGAACAGGGCTGGTAAATAAGAACTGGTGGGGTTTCATTATTTACTTTGAAGTAAATGAGGTTTTAATCCATCTCCTTAAAGAAATTGTTATCTTGGAGTCCTTCTGTTCTGTTTATTCAGGGTGTAAATGAAAAGTGATTCTTCCCTCTAAATCTCCTAATCTTGAGACAAAAGCAAGAGCACTAGGCTTAACCCCTGAGGAAGAGCAGGAGATGTAACACTGCAGCAAGGCCTGGAAATCAATGATTAATGCCTTAGGGGTTTTAATTAATCTCCCTTTTAATAATGGGGGAGCAGTGGTCAGAGAGCTTCTCCAGGGCCACTCCTGGCAGTGGAATACAATCAGGAGTGGGAAGAGCCAAGGAGGAATGTTTGCCCAGAACCCAGCAGTGCTTCTTTGGCTAAATCTGGGGGGGTTGAACGTTTGGCTTCCTCCTCACCTGTGATGAAACCTCCCCGGGCCTGAAGGGGCTCCAGGAGAGCTGGGGAGGTGTGCCAGATATTAATATTCCCTTTACAAACCCAAACCAGACGGGGTGGCTGTCTTGAAGCCTTTTTTTATTATTCCATTTTTGCTGTCAGTCTCATTTTACACAGTCTGAAGCAAAAGGCTTCAGGTACAACAAAACAGCTGGAACTTTTTGGTGGCAGGACATTTTAAAACTTTCCCAGTCAATTACAGATTGCAAAAGCTTAACAAGCAGCTGCTCTAACCAATAGCTAAAAGCTCACTTTTTTTGCCTTTTTATGCCTCAGTCCATTATTCAGCTCTACACATTTCCACTAACAGAACATTTTTTCTAGGCCATCCTTAATTTTGCACATGGCTCTGTTATTTTCTCCACCTTGCTGACAGTTGACTTTCTCACTTTTCACAGATTCACTTTCCCCACAGCTTTCTGACAGATTTCTGGCTTTTTTCCCCACAGAGAGGGACTGGGGGGACAGGACACAGGGAATGGCTCCCACTGCCAGGGCTGGAGGGGATATTGGGAATTCAGGATTCCTGGCTGGGCTGGAATTCCCAGAGCAGCTGGGGCTGCCCCTGGATCCCTGGCAGTTCCCAAGGGCAGGTTGGACACTGGGGCTGGAGCAGCCTGGCACAGTGGGAGGGGGGTCCCTGGAAGGTTCTGGAAAGGACTCAGGTGGTTTCTTTTGTTCTGGGCTTGAGGTGTTCTGTGAACCAGCAAGGAAGGCTTGGACAAATCCCACGGAGCTGAGAATTAACCAGAAGGGAATGCCGAAAATGGGAATTGTACAGCCAGGTCCTGCTGTAAACCCCAAGGATTTCAGGGCAGTCACTCCTGCTTTACACCCAGGTGCCAGAATGTGGCCCGAGGATCTGCTGGGTCATTTTTCCTGAGTGGCAGGAGCTGCTCAGGGGTGCTGCAGTCAGCCCCATGGAACATTCCCTGCACTCCTGGACTAATTCCTCCAGCAAGATCGACTGAATTCCTCTGCCTGAGGAAGGGCCAGAGCTAAATTGCTTGGCAGGAGAACGGGGGGAAGGAAGAAGCTGGCAGGTTTCTTTGACCAGCAGAGTCCCAAATCTGACAGGCAAACCCAAATTCCCTCAAGAACCATAACTGAGGAGCTGGATCCCTCCCTCCTCCCCACCTGCTGGGGGGAGTGTGACAGCCGAGCCCCATCCTCCCAACACCAGAAGAGCTTTAGAGCCCCGAGCTGGTGCAGAGCACAGCAGTAATTTCGTGTTTTTGTTATTGGAGTCGTGCTCATTCCACCTCGTGACATTACCCTGCTAAACCTGGGGAAAAAGGGATTGTGAAAGGAGGGGGGGTTCATTGTTGCAGGCCTTTTAAACGTTATGGATGATGTTGGTAAACTCATAATCAGTGGAAAGTGGTTTTGCTTCTGGTTTTACTTCTTCCCCTGCAGCTTTTGCAATTATTAAAATCCAGAGGTTGCAACGTAATTTGTTTAAATGTCTTCTGAGGAATGCAGAAGGAATTATTCCAAGTGACTCAGACCTGCTGAGGCTGGAGGAGCTTTCCAGAAAGGTTTGGGAGTGTCTGAGCCCATCTGGGAAGGCACTGCTGAAATAATGAGCTGCTAATTGCAAATTTAGGGCTGGGGAGCAGGAATTTTGGGGCCGGCCATTGGCTGGAAACTGCTTCCATTCATTCCTGTGTCCCATGGGAGGTGGGTTATCCCGAGGATGGATCCACAAACCCTTGGCTATGTCAGGGTTCCCAGTTTGCCAAACCAAAGGGTGTTGCTGGGCTGAGGAGGTGAAAATCCATCGGTGTGGGAAGGTTAAAGATCAGTGGGAATGAAGGATTTGGGAACAACAGAAAATCCTTCAGCATCGCCCCAGCCCTCCCTCCGCACCCCTAAACCCAAACCAGAGCCTCCCAAACTGAAACATCCCTTGAGCTGCAGTGCGAGAGCATTTCAGGATGGTGAGGAAAAACCAGGGCATTCCTGCCTTTAATTCCTGCTCCCTGCAGGCTCCACACCCCCGGGAGCACCAGGGAGCCCCAAATCCCCGGGGGCTTCTCCTGGGGCAGCTTCCCTGGCCCCTTGGGGCTCGGGGCTGAGGTGCAGAGCTCAGGAGGGGCAGAGCTCACAGCCCCCCAGGATCCAGCTCCTGGACAGCCCCTTTCCTGCAGGGAATTGGGGAGGTGCCCGTAGTGACCCCCTGAATTTGTGATTCTGCCTCACCCAGGCTGCTTGACGCCCTACATGTGATTTTAATCCTGGTTTTTGTGCACCTCCTCCCGGATTTGGGGGGGTTTGGGGGTTTTACCTCGGCCAGAGCTGCTCTCACACCCTGGGAAGGCGAGGCTGGACCTTCCCAGGGCAGTGTGCTGGCCTAACTCAGTGTCCAGGGATATTTTACAGGGTTTGCTCCCTGTTTCTGGCAGATTTTCCCGTGGCACAGCTCCAGGTCTTTGATGAGCGAGGAGCTGCATTTCCCTGGAAAATTTTAGGGATTGGTCTGAGAGTTTTGCTCCTCAGCAAAGAGGGTGGAACTCGAACCCTGGATAATCAGTCTGTGCTTTTAGAGATAAATGTGAATCACGTGAAGAGATTTGACCTCAAGGGTGTTGGGGAATTCCCTGTGCAATAATCGAAGCTGAAACGGGGAATTTACTGCTTCCAAGAAGTTTTCAGTTGTGCATTAAGCAGCAAGTGGTGTGCTAAAACATTCTCTTAAGGAAAAAGGAAAATAAATAGAAAAAGGAGAAAGAGGAGAGAGAAAGGGAAAGAGATGGAAAAGTGAAAGGGAAAGAGATGGAAAAGTGAAAGGGAAAGAGATGGAAAAGTGAAAGGGAAAGAGAAAGGGAAAGAGATGGAAAAGTGAAAGGGAAAGAGATGGGAAAAGAGAAAGGGAAAGAGAAAGGGAAAGGGATGGAAAAGTGAAAGGGAAAGGGATGGGAAAAGAGAAAGGGAAAGGGATGGGAAAAGAGAAAGGGAAAGGGATGGGAAAAGAGAAAGGGAAAGAAAGGGACGGGAAAAGAGAAAGGGAAAGAAAGGGACGGGAAAAGAGAAAGGGAAAGAAAGGGACGGGAAAAGAGAAAGGGAAAGAAAGGGACGGGAAAAGAAAGGGAAAGAAAGGGACGGGAAAAGAGAAAGGGAAAGAAAGGGACGGGAAAAGAGAAAGGGAAAGAGAAAGAAATTGTCTGGATTTGCCATTTCCTGCTCAGGAGTCACAAAAATGTCTCTGTGACCAGCGCTGTCACACTCAGCAGCACACTGCCTGCAGCTGGGAACCTGGATGATGGATGGATGGATGATGGATGGATGGATGGATGGATGGATGGATGGATGGATGGATGGATGGATGGATGGATGGATGGATGGATGCTCCTCACCAAAAGAGGCATTTAGTGTTTTTAGTGAAAAATCCTTTTAGTGAGTGCCCAGGTGCTGCAGGCCCGCCTCTATCCAACCCCACAGAGCTGGGGCAGGAACACCCCACGACATCCCAGCGCTGGAATTTCATCAGGATTTTTCCCCTCGGGATTTTTTCCGGGATTTTTTTTTTTTTCCCACCTGAGTGGCGCCACCCGCGGCCGCCAGGGGGCGCCAGGAGCAGCGCGCCTCGCGCACGCGCAGCGCCCCCTTCCGGGCGGGCACCGGGAATGCCGCGGGCACCGGGATGCCGCGGGTACCGGGAATACCGCCGGTACCGGGAATGCCGCGGGCACCGGGAATGCCGCGGGCACCGGGAGCGGCGGTGCCGGCCCTCAGCAACCCGGAAGCAGCGCTGCTTCAGCCGCAGCAGTGCGCAGGCGCCGCGACAGAAGCGACCAATCGCAGCCGGCGGCGCGCCGGTGACGTCACAGGGGCTGTGAGGGCGTGGCCCCGCTCCGGGAAGAGGCTGCGGAGGGAGCGGGAGCGGGATTGGGATGCGGGAGGGGATTGGGATGCGGGAGGGGATTGGGATGCGGGAGGGGATTGGGATGCGGGAGGGGATTGGGATGCGGGAGGGGATTGGGATGCGGGAGGGGATTGGGGAGCGGGAGCGGGATTGGGATGCGGGAGGGGATTGGGATGCGGGAGGGGATTGGATGGGAGGGATGGGATGCGGGAGGGATTGGGGAGCGGGAGCGGGATTGGGATGCGGGAGGGGATTGGGATGCGGGAGGGGATTGGGATGCGGGAGGGGATTGGGAGCGGGAGCGGGATTGGGATGCGGGAGGGGATTGGGATGCGGGAGGGGATTGGGATGCGGGAGGGGATTGGGGAGCGGGAGCGGGATTGGGATGCGGGAGGGGATTGGGATGCGGGAGGGGATTGGGGAGCGGGAGCGGGATTGGGATGCGGGAGGGGATTGGGGAGCGGGAGGGGATTGGGATGCGGGAGGGGATTGGGATGCGGGAGGGGATTGGGGAGCGGGAGCGGGATTGGGATGCGGGAGGGGATTGGGGAGCGGGAGCGGGATTGGGGAGCGGGAGCGGGATTGGGATACTGGAGGGGATTGGGAGCGGGAGCGGGATTGGGGATGCGGGAGGGATTGGGGACCGGGAGCGGCTCTGGGACCGGGAGCGGGTTTGGGATGCGGGATCGGGTTTGGGATGCGGGATCGGGTTTGGGACCGGGAGCGGGATTGGGATGCGGGAGCGGGTTTGGGGTGCGGGGCTTGGGCCGGGCCCGCGGGGTCCCTCGGTGGCTTTGGCGGCTCTTGGAGGCCCCGGCTGAGGGTGCGGAGAGCCCGCCGGCCGAGCCTGCAGGAGGGGCCGGGGCCGGGGCCAGAGCCCGTGCCGGTGCCTGTGTCGGTGCCGGTACCGGGCGGTTGTTCCCGGCCGGATGGCGCCGGGCGAGGTGCCGGAGGCTGTCCCGGTCCCGGTGCCGGTGCGGTCTCGTTGTTCCCGGCCGGATGGCGCCGGGCGATGTGCAGGAGGCGGTCCCGGTCCCGGTGCCGGTGCGGTCTCGTTGTTCCCGCGGACAGCGCCGGGCGAGGTGCCGGAGGCGGTCCCGTCCCGGTCCCGTGCCGGTACGGCGGTTGTTCCCGGCCGGACAGCGCCGGGCGAGGTGCCGGAGGCGGTCCCGGTGCCGGTACCGGGCGGTTGTTCCCGCCGATGGCGCCGGGCGAGGTGCCGGAGGCTGTCCCGTCCGTGCCGGTGCGGTCTCGTTGTTCCCGGCCGGACGGCGCCGGGCGATGTGCAGGAGGCTGTCCCGGTCCCGCCCGTGCCCTGGAGCAGCAGCAGCAGCAGCAGCAGGGCAGAGCCCGCCGCGAGTCCTGTGCAGAGCAGCGGTCGGCGGTGCTCTGGAGAAGGAGCCGCTCCAGGCTGGCATTGCCCCCTGGCATCGCCCCCATCGCCGGCGGTTAAAGCATCGGCAGCTCCGTGCCGGCCCCTCTGGAATCCTGGCGGCGTTCGGCCGGATCCCGCAGCCTCCAGAGCGGGAGCTGAGGTGGGAATGGTGCAGGGAGGGAGGCTGGGATCTCCGTGTGCTGGGAGAGCCTTCCCTGCTCCCCTCCTTCTCCTCTGCACGACAAGGCCTGAAACAGGTGGAAAGGGAATTACAGAGACACGGAGCAGCCGAGGAGCTGCTGCCAGAGCTCCCTGCACAGCTCTGGGACAGCCCCACGTTCAGGGAATGCCCCTGGGCACGGGGAGCTGGCCCGGCCTCCTGAGCTTTAAGGTGCTTCCAGCTGGCAGGGAAATTCATCCACAAACCCCAGAGGTTTGTGTCCAGAAAGGAGACAGAGGAGTCCTTTGGCTTTATTCCAACAAAGGGAGAGCCCATGGGGCATTGCCCTGGGCTCTCTCCAGGTTTTGGAGGATTTTCCCTCCTTTTTTTCCCAATTTCCCTCTCCGTTTCCCCATTAACTAAAGTACTTAAGAAGCACAGACTTCCCAAAACACCTGATACTTAAGATTCCCCTCTAATATATATATACATATATATATATATATATATATATATACAACTTATACAGACAAATCACCCTCCAGCTCCTTCTGTACCTCTCTGTCCCATAAAACATGAAAACGTTCAGAGTGTGAAGAAAACCCTGCAGGCAGAGCCTTGAGTACAACTTTTACAGAGAGCAGCGAGCCCGGGCTGCCCTTTGCCCACAGATTTTACACAAAATGGTTTGGGTTCCAGTTTTGGCAGCTCGCTTTGGGGTTTTTCTCCTCGGCAGTCGCCATTCTGTGGGTCACTGATTTATTTCAGAGCAGCGCTGAAGGGAATGTAACACGTGGTGATGAAGCTGTGCTTGTCTCGTGGGCTGAGTTAAAAAACGGGGATATTTTTGGGAGTGAGCGCTTCCTGTGCTGCTGCTCTGCTGCTTTTATCTCTTTATCTCCGTGCAAACGGGCCCGGAATCCCAGATGCAGGGCGAGCTGTCCAGGAGCCGGTGGAGCTCCTCCTCGTTCTTTTCGGCTCTTTGTGCTCTGCCAGAGCCGTAAAAACGACTCGGAGCCGCTCAGTGCTGGTTCAGGGGTTAAAGCCGAGCGCGGGGTTCTCTCTGCAGAGCCCCCGAGCTGCTCTTTTTCCCCCTGTTGGGGTTGGGAAGTGGAAATGTGGGAAAGCTCCCCAGCTGAGCGGCTGGAGCGCAGAAGGCTGGGGCTGAGCACGGGCGGCTCCGAGCGGCTGCTGGCAGCGAGTGAACGCTGTCATTGTGCAGCCTGGTTAGAAACTGAGCTCCCAGACTGGAGACAAGCAGTTCTCCTGCAAGAACAGCAGCGATTCTGACACATTTCATCAGATTATTCTGATTTTGGACCGTTTTCTTCAAAATCCTGCTTTAAAAATAGAGGAGAGGTCCAGAAGGAAGCGGGGTGGGAGAGAAAAAACCCAGTTTATTCTCTTGCCTCTTCACAGCTGATCAGCCTTGGAATTTTTTTTTTCTGTTTAATTGGGATAGCTGAGAGTTCAGCAAGGGGAACAAAGAGGTGAAATGGCTCCAAATTCTCTTGGCACAGCTTTAGGGACACAAAGTCATTGTCACAGCTGCTCCTGGGATTTGTTTTGCATGAAGGCAAAATGAACTCGCCCAGATTCAGACAAAACTCTGCAGTTTGGGGTTCAGGGTCTGACGAGGAGATTTGAAATGTAAATAGAAAATATTTGTTAAAATCAAATAAAAAAGGGAGAAATTAAATAAAAATAAGAAAATATTTTATTAAAATCAAATACAAAAAGGGAGTGGGGTGGATGTTTTCCTGACATCTTTCCTGAGAAGAAGTCTTAACCCATCTTTATTTTGAAAGCTGTGTTGGCTTTAAAAGCTTGAAGGAATGGGGAGGGAAAAAGCTTCAAAAAACTTCAACCCCTGGAATGCTGCGGGAGCAGCGCTGCCTTTCCCAGCCGTGAAACGGTCCAAGGTTGAATCCAGGCTGGGTTTTCCTTGGAGCTGGAACTGCCAGGGGAGGGAGGGGACGAGGTGGCAGAGCTGTGGAGGGGGGCAGGGCTCTGAGGGAGACACGTGAGGTGACAAGGGGTGACAAGGCTCAGAGGGGACACACGGGGTGATTGATGGTGCTGAGGGGGGACACATGGGGTGACAGGGCTCTGAGAGGGGTGACAGGGCTCAGAGAGGGGTGACAAGGCTCAGGAGGGGTGACAGGCTCAGAGAGGGGTGACAGGGCTCAGGGAGGGGTGACAGGGCTCAGAGAGGGGTGACAAGGCTCAGGGAGGGTGACAGGGCTCAGAGAGGGGTGACAGGGCTCAGGGAGGGGTGACAGGGCTCTGAGAGGGGTGACAAGGCTCAGGGAGGGTGACAGGGCTCTGAGGTGACAGGGCTCAGAGAGGGGTGACAAGGCTCAGGGAGGGGTGACAGGGCTCAGAGAGGGGTGACAGGGCTCAGGGAGGGGTGACAGGGCTCAGGGAGGGGTGACAAGGCTCAGGGAGGGGTGACAGGGCTCAGAGAGGGGTGACAGGGCTCAGGGAGGGGTGACAGGGCTCTGAGAGGGTGACAAGGCTCAGGGAGGGGTGACAGGGCTCTGAGGGGTGACAGGGCTCAGAGAGGGGTGACAGGGCTCAGGGAGGGGTGACAGGGCTCAGGGAGGGGTGACAGGGCTCTGAGAGGGGTGACAGGGCTCAGAGAGGGGTGACAGGGCTCAGGGAGGGGTGACAGGGCTCAGGAGGGGTGACAGGGCTCTGAGAGGGGTGACAGGGCTCAGGGAGGGGTGACAAGGCTCAGAGAGGGTGACAGGGCTCTGAGGAGGGACACTCAAGGGATTGGTGGCTCTGACAAGGCTCGGAGGGGACACACGGGGTGACAGGACTTGGTGACAAGGGGTGGCAAGGCTCAGAGGGGACACACGGGGTGATTGATAGCTCTGAGAGGGGACACACGAGATGACAGGGCTTGGTGACAAGGCTCAGAGGGGATTCACAGGGTGACAGGGCTCAGAGGGGCGTGACCGTGCTCTCAGGGGACACACACAGGGTGACAAAGCTCAGAGACAGGTGACAGGACTCTGAGGGGGGACACACAGGGTGACAGGGCTCTGAAGGAGGACATATGAGGTGACAAGACTTGCTGACAAGGGCTGACACTCTGAGGGGGGACACACGGGGTGACAAAGCTCGGAGAGAGATGACAAGGCTCTGAGGGACACACAGGGTGACAAAGCACAGAGATGACAAGGCTCTGAGGGGACACACGGGGTGACAAAGCTGAGAGAAAGATGACAAGGCTCTGAGGGGACACACAGGGTGATTGATAACTCTGAGAGGGGACACACGAGGTGACAGGGCTCAGGGAAGGGTGACAGGGCTCTGACGGGGGACATATGAGGTGACAAGACTTGGTGACAGGGGCTGACACTCTGAGGGGGACACACAGGGTGACAAAGCTCAGGGGGTGATGGCTCTAAGGGGACACCGGAGCTGATTGATGGCTCTGGGAGGGGACACACGAGGTAACAAGGCTCAGGTAGAGGTGACAATGCTCTGAGGGGGAACACACAGGGTGACAGGGCTCTCAGGGGGGACACGAGATTGGTGGCTCTGACAGGGCTCTGAGGAGGAACACACGGGTGACAAAGCTCAGGAGAGATGACAAGGCTCAGAGGGGACACACAGGGTGACAAAGCTCAGGGAGAGATGACAAGGCTCAGAGGGGACACACAGGGTGACAAAGCTCAGGGAGAGATGACAAGGCTCAGAGGGGACACACAGGGTGACAAAGCTCAGGGAGAGATGACAAGGCTCAGAGGACACACAGGGTGACAAAGCTCAGGGGTGATGGCTCTGAGGGGACACCAGTGACAGGCTCAGGGGACACCGGAGCTGACTGCTGCCTCTGGGAGAGATGCTGAGGCTCAGAGGGGACACCAGGGTGACAAGGCTTGGTGACAAAGGGTGACGAGGCTCTGAGGGGGACACACGAGGGACTGGTGGCTCTGACAAGGCTCACAGGGGGGACACGGGGTGGTGAAGCTGGAAGGGGACACTCGGGGTGGTCGATGGCTCTGGGAGGGCACACCCGAGGTGACAGGGCTCAGGGGAGACACATGAGATGATTGATGGCTCTGGGAGGGATAATGAGGCTCAGAGGGGACACCTGAGGTCACAAGGCTCAGAGGGACACACGGGACAACGGGGCTCGGGGGACAGACAAGGTGATGGCTGTAAGGACACACCCGAGGGGATGCTCTAAGGGCACACCCGAGGGGATGGCTCTAAGGGCACACCCGAGGGGATGGCTCTAGGGACACACCCGAGGGGATGGCTCTAGGGACACACCCGAGGGGATGGCTCTAGGGACACACCCGAGGGGATGGCTCTAAGGGCACACCCGGGGGGATGGCTCTAGGGACACACCCGAGGGGATGGCTCTAGGGACACACCGAGGGATGGCTCTAGGGACACACCCGAGGGGATGGCTCTAAGGCAACCCGGGGGATGCTCTAAGGCACACCCGAGGGATGGCTCTAGGACACACCCGAGGGATGCTAAGGACACACCCGAGGGGATGGCTCTAAGGCACACCCGGGGGATGGCTCTAAGGCACACCCGAGGGGATGCCCCGGCTCCGTGGCAGCAGCAGCAGCTCCGGAGCCCCCAGGATCTCGGGACCCCAAGGAAATGCCCGCAGATCTCTGCAGATCTCCCAGTGCCGCAGGTCTGGGGGAGCTCCCAGGAACCCCTCCAGCAATAAACGAGCCCCGACACGTTTAAATCCATATATCATGTATGGATTTCTATAAATCCTATTTGCCTCGAGCAAGTCAGGGAGGTTTAAAACACGCCGTGGGACACAAGCAGGAATGCTGGCGTTAGAGAAGCAGACAATTAACAGCACGTTAATTAGCTGGGGGCTCTGTGCTCCAGGGCACTCGAACGTGTGAACAGGTTGGAGGCTGCTTGTGCAAAAAAGAAAAGCCCGAAGGAATTGTGAGGGAGAATGGGCGGGGAGTTTCCCTACCTGGCAGGAAAAAAGCGGAACTTCCCATACCGGGAGTCGAACCCGGGCCGCCTGGGTGAAAACCAGGAATCCTAACCGCTAGACCATATGGGAGGCGCTGGGAGGCACTGCGCCCGCACACCTCAAAGAGCTTCTGATCGCCGGGCGGCTCGGCCGAGCCCGACTCCTCCGATCCACGGGAGTCACCGGGAAACAGCGGGAGCCACCGGGAATGCCCAGGACGCACCGGGACACCCCGCAACAAACGCTCCCGGCTTGCCAGAAAGGCGCTGCCCTCACCCAACATGGCGGCCGCAGCTTCGGCCGCCCCGCGCGCTCACGTGACGCCGGCGGCGCGCGGGGTGGGCGGAGCGCGCGCTCACGTGACCGGCGGCGGCCGCCGAGCGCTGGGTCCCGTGAGCGCGGGGGCGGGGCCGGGACACAACCGGGACAGGCCCGGCACCGGGAACACCACCGGGACAGGCCCGGCACCGGGGACACCACCGGGACAGGCCCGGCACCGGGAACACCACCGGGACAGGCCCGTACCGGGAACACCACCGGGACAGGCCCGGCACCGGGAACACCACCGGGACAGGCCCGGCACCGCCCGAACACCGCCACCACCGGGACAGGCCCGGCACCGGGAACACCACCGGGACAGGCCCGGCACCGGGAACACCACCGGGACAGGCCCGGTACCGGGAACACCACCGGGACAGGCCCGGCACCGGGAACACCACCGGGACAGGCCCGGCACCGCCCGAACACCGCCACCACCGGGACAGGCCCGGCACCGGGAACACCACCGGGACAGGCCCGGCACCGGGAACACCACCGGGACAGGCCCGGTACCGGGGACACCACCGGGACAGGCCCAGCACCGCCCGGGCACCGCCACCACCGGGCCCCGGCACCGCCCGGGCAGCGCCCCCCGAGCCGCCCCGCCCGCCGGGGCTCGCACCGGCTGCGCCCCCCGAGCCGCCGGAGGTACCGGGAGTCCCACCGGCATCGCGCCCCCCGAGCCGCCCATCGCCGCCGGAGGTAGCGGGGCGCGGGGCCCGACGGGGCAGGGGGCGGCTGCGGGAAATCCCGGGGGATCGCAGGGATGGGGCTGCGGGAAATCCCGGGGGATCGCAGGGATGGGGCTGCGGGAAATCCCGGGGGATCGCAGGGATGGGGCTGCGGGAAATCCCGGGGGATCGCAGGGATGGGGCTGCGGGAAATCCCGGGGGAATCCTGGGGATGGGGCTGCGGGATATCCCGGGGGAATCCTGGGAAGGGGGCTGCGGGATATCCCGGGGGAATCCTGGGAAGGGGGCTGCGGGATATCCCGGGGAATCCTGGGGATGGGGCTGCGGGATATCCCGGGGGAATCCTGGAGTTTGGACTACGGGGCATCCCGGGGGAATGGAAGGACGTCCCGGGAGAAGGGGAATCCAGAGGGAAGGGGCTGCGGAGGGATCCCGGCCGGGCCGCAGCGATCCCCCCCGGGCCGGGTGACTCCCGGATCGCCGGAGGTTTCCCGGCGGCAGCGGGAGTTCCCCATGGCCCGGAGCAGGGGGAGGAGCTGGGGCTGGATCAGCGCCTCCCCAGTCCCCGGGGATGGCATCGGGATCGGGATGGGGATGGGTAAGCAGAGCCTGTGCTTGTGGAAGGCAGCGATCCAAGGTGGGCTTCTCTCGGCAGGTGTGTGATGCCAAGCACAGCCATGAAGAAAAAGGTAAGGACGGGGAGGAGCATCCCGTGTTTCCCTGCCCCGTCCCCATCCCTGAGCATCCATGCCTGGGAAGCCTCTCGGAGTCAGCGCTGCATCCTCTGGTGGCGGTGCCGGGCGTTAGACCCGGGTTTAGTCCCGGCCTGGTGTGGGCCGGGCTCATGCAGAGCCTTCCCCGGCAGTCGCTGTTGCAATCCCCCGTGCACAGTGCTCAGGGAGCAGGAGCTGCTCCAGCCCCTGCCCTGACCCGGGGCCCCCTCCCGAGGTGTCCCTGGAATTCCCTCAGAGCCCCGGGAGGATGGAATGTGACACGTGGGGAAGGAGCAGCGATCTGGGAATGGCAGGGCTGGGTGTATCCCAGCAGGAGCACATCCTGAGCTCTTGAAGGAATATCTGGCTGCTTTTCCGCGGGGAGGTGGGGTTGGGTTGCCTGCCTGACTCTCCGTGCTGCTGTCTGACCCTTTGCGAGGCCTCTGCAGCCCAAACTTTGGGAATTGGGGCCGGTTTGGGCCGTGCCTCAGAGTGGGATCGAGTTTCTGCTTGGGATTTTGTGCTGGTGCTGTGAAATAAGAGCTTGGCTGTGCTCTGGGATCAGGACAGGACAGGGCAGGGCAGCATCCTGGGGTGGCCTCCCTGGCTGTGGCACAGCCAGGAACACTTCTTGTTGCCAAATCCCAGAACCTGTGGGCTGTTTCCCTCTGGCCCAGGGTGTTCCCAGCCCGGGGCTGCTGCAGGAATGACCTGAGCACTCAGGATTGGGGAATTCTGCCTCGGCTTCGTCCCCAGGCTGTGGCAGCTCCTGCCCTGCTGTCCTGGGGGAGGCTGGGCAGGCACTCCCTGGGCTCTTCTCCTGAAATCCCTCCTGGATGGGAGACTTGCAGGGCTGCTGCCAAAGGCTGGGTTTGGCTTTGTCACTGGGACTTGTTCAGCAGCTGAGCTTTGGGAGTGAGGCTGTGTTGGCTGCCACCGATGGGTTTGTTTTGTTTAATTTTTATTTTTAGATCACAATGTAAAGCCTTGCCTGGTGTGACTGGCTCCCCTCATCCCTGCCCCCAGCATTCCCTACTTTTTGTCTGCTTCTCCTCTCCCCTGAGCTCTGCAGGGTTGGGACATCATGGAGCCAAGGGTCTCCTCTGGAGAGGTGTCACTGGAGCCCTAAAGAGTCTCCCCTGCTCTGGGGGCCCTCACCTGGGCTGCCTCATCTGCTTTTCCCTTTTTTTTTTTTGGTCTTCTGGCACCTGAAACTGGGACTGTCCCTGGTATTTGGGGAAAAGAAAACCAGTCATGTTGTGGGAAGAGCATCTCGAAGGTCCCTGCCAACCCTGTCTGGTTAGGACAGTGTTTGGGGTGGGAAAGCAGGGGGTGAGGGGCTGTTTCTGCTCTGGAGGGGTTGAGACAAGGCTGCTCCTCATCTTTAAACTCCTTTGGTGCCACCAAAGCCATCAGGTGGGAGGGGCTGGGAATGGGGAGGCAGCTCCTGCTTGTCCTGAGTCCTGTCCATGTTTTTTGAGAAAAGTGTTTGATGTGAGCATGGCCCAGGAGCAGACAGCAGGGTGGTGAGCAGGCAGCAGGTTGGGATGAGCATGGACAGTGACAAGGCACAGGAGTGGGATGAGCATGGACAGCTGGATTTGGGATGGCCCAGTGACCAAGGCAGCAGGGATTGGGATGGCCAAGGCCAGCAGGGTTGGGATGGCCATGGACAGAGACAAGGCCAGCTGGATTTGGGATGACCATGCCAGTCCAAGAGCAGCTGATTTGGATGGCTATGACATGACCAAGGCAGCAGGGTTGGGATGGCATGGCCAGTGCCAAGACAGTGGATTGGGATGGCCATGGACAAGACCAAGGCAGCAGGGTTGGGAATGACCATGGCCAGTGACCAAGGCAGCAGGATTTGGGATGGCCATGGCATACAGGCTGAGATTGAGAGGCCATGGACAGTGACCAAGCAGCAGGATTGAGATGGCCATGGCCAGTGACCAAGGCAGCAGGATTTGGGGCATGGACAGAGCCCAAAGCCACGGTTGGATGCCATGGACAGTGACCAAGGCAGCAGGGTTGGGATGGACCATGGACAGTGACCAAGGCAGCAGGGTTGGGATGGCCATGGACAGAGACCAAGGCCAGCAGGGTTGGGATGGCCATGGACAGTGACCAAGGCCAGCAGGGTTGGGATGAGCATGGACAGAGACCAAGGCCAGCAGGTTTGGGATGGCCATGGACAGAGACCAAGGTCAGCAGGGTTGGGATGGCCATGGACAGTGACCAAGGCCAGCAGGTTTGGGATGTCTGTCCTGCTCCCCACGTGCTCCTCCCTGCCTCTCTCCTGGGCATTCCCAGCTGGAACGTGCCAATCCTGTGCTCGGTACCTTTGCCAGCACGATGTCAGCTCGAGGGAGCTGGGAAGCTCTCCGAGCTCACTTGGAGCTCACTTTTCCTTCTTTCCCTCTCTGCAGGTGCTGCTGATGGGTAAAAGCGGGTCTGGGAAGACCAGCATGAGATCCATTATCTTCGCCAACTACATCGCCCGGGACACGCGGCGCCTGGGGGCCACGAGTAAGGAATTCCCGGCCCCATTCCCAGCTCCCGGTGCTCCAACCTCCTCATGAGAGGGCGGGGGCCGTTCCCTGCAGCCAGCCCGGGCTCGGGTGTGTCCCTGCAGGTCCTCCCGGCTGCCACGCCCCGCTGGCAGCTTCGGGATCAGCCGGGGGCAGGCAGGAAGTGGAGGGAAGGGAAAGGCAGCGCTGGGATCGGCTTTGCTGCTTTGTTGTTCAGCTTTAATCCTTAACTCCCTTGTTTTGGGATCAGCAAGCAGCCTTTGGGGCAGGCACACCGGTCAGAGCCTGCTCTGTGTTGGTGGAACACTCCTGCTGTGTGCAGGGATCTCCAGCACGGGCAGCCTGCAATGCCCCCGTGGGTTTGGCAGGATGATGAACTGGGCTTGATGAACGCCTTTCCTTTTTCCCTTTTGTTGGGAAAGAGCAAGAAGTGGTTCCTCTGGAAGAGGGGGATGAGCTGTTGGGATCTGGTGCCTCTCACTGGGAAGGGTTTGTGAGGATTTCAGGCAGGGATTGGTGTAGATTCCTCCTGACATTCACATTCCCTGTGCTCCTGGTTTGTTTTGTTAGGATTGGCTTAAAGCCTTGCAGAGTCATTCCTACAATACCCCAGGGCTCAGGGAATGCGTGAGGGAAGGGGAACACTCAGTGCACTTCTCAGGAGAGCAATGGGCAGGGGGGCCTGGATTCCTCAGGGAAATGGTGTTTTAGTGGGATTTTACAAACTGGGGCTGCTTTGTGAGGAATGCCCATCCCTGGGAGTGTCCAAGGCCAGGCTGGACAGGCTTTGGAGCAGCCTGGGAGAGTGGAAGGTGGCAGGGGCTGGAATGAGGGCTTCAATCCCTTCCAGCCCAAACCATTCCATGATTTTATGCTGATTTCTGTGATTTTTTTGGCTGTCCAAGCTCTCCCCTGAGTGTGTGGTGCAGTCAGTGAGCTCCTGCTGTCTCTTTGCAGTTGATGTGGAGCATTCCCACGTTAGATTCCTGGGAAACCTGGTGTTGAACCTGTGGGACTGTGGAGGGTAGGTACTGATTATTCCTGCCCTTTCCCAACCTTTGGGGGAGGCTCTGGGGATCAGGGATGGAACAGAGTGGATTCTCTTCCCCCTGGGATGAGGTGCTGCTGAGGGAATTCCCCTTCTCCTGCTGGCCTGAGTGCTGGAATTGCTCCTCTCCAGCTCAATCCAGGTGGGATTTGTGCCCAAATCCCAAAAAGAGAGGCCATGCTGGAGGTTGATCCTGTGGCTCCTGGAAGCTTTTTTCAAGGAATGCTGTCCCCTCCCCAGCTCCATGGCCTCTGGATCATCTCAGCCCTGTTCAGCCAGAGTCACAGGTGATTTCAGTGCTGGGATTTAAGGCCGAGCTGATGCTTTGGGTCATGTTTCCCCCATTCCTGCTGCTGGGGGGGTTCACAAACAGCTCCTCAAAGCCAGCCTGGGGCCAGAAGCAGCAGGACATGAGGGAAACTTCAGCTCCCTGGGGGGCCGGAAAGCACCCAGCTTTCCTTGGGAATGCCCAGGACACGCAGCCCCAGCCTGGCCTCCAAACCCCAGCCTTGCCCTCCTGGCAGGAGGCATTTGCCACAACCCCCTGGTGCCAGGCAGGAGCTGCTCTGAAGGGAAATCTCCTCTGCTTCCTCAGCCAGGACACCTTCATGGAGAACTACTTCACCAGCCAGAGGGACAACATCTTCCGCAACGTGGAGGTGCTGATCTACGTGTTCGACGTGGAGAGCAGGGAGCTGGAGAAGGACATGCACTACTACCAGTCCTGCCTGGAGGCCATCCTGCAGAACTCCCCTGATGCCAAGATCTTCTGCCTGGTGCACAAGATGGACTTGGTGCAGGAGGACCAGCGGGACCTGGTGAGGAGCTGGCAGAGGGTGTTAGGTTTTTGGAATATGAAAATAGATGTTTTCTTGCTGGTTTGTTTTCTTGGGGCTTTCCTGGGGATTTTTAGGTTTCTGTGAGCTTGGCTTTCACTTGACTTAACTTGTCTCTGTCTCTGTGAAGGCTTTGTTTTCCCCCTGTGTCTGAAGGAGAGCTCGAGACCGTTGTGTTCTCGTGTTCAGGAATTTGTTTATTCTTTGCTGATCTTACATTTGTTCTCTGGCCTGCCAGGGTCTTCTCTCCAGGCCAGGTTGTGCTCTTTCTCCAGGCTAAGTTGTGGTGTTCTCTCTTCTTTCTTTTTTCTCTTCTCCCTGCCCTTGGCACGGCACTATCTTTTATACTGAAAATTACCTATGCTTTATTTATAACAATTCTCCAATATCTATCCACTGTGTTGTACAGTGTACTTTTGTTCTAGACCAACCCAAATGTGCCACACAACTACAGAAGATGGAGAACAAGAGGATGAAGAAGAAGCTCAGGGACACACCCCATTGCCTCCATCTTTGTCCCCTGATCTCACATTCTAAAATCCCAAAATTCTACTTTTTCACCCTGTGACATACTAATTATCATTCTATCTAAATTCTTGTGACTTACAAATCTTCCCAGGACAGTCAGAAGGATTTCCTGGTTTCCCACAGTGGGGATGTGTCCCCTGTGCTGTGTGGGTCACCCCTCGGGGCAGTTCCTCGAAGGCTTTCTCAGATGTTCTCAGAGCTTTCCCTGCCTTTTTTTTTAAAGTGTGTCATCCAAGAATCCAGCAGAGAACAGCAGTGGTGGTTTTTAGGGACAAAAAAAGCCTTTCCTGCCTGGTCCCAGAGTTCCCAGCACACCTTGGCTCCTTCCAACCCAAACAATTTTGGGATTCTGCAGCGAGACATCCCTGCTGCTCCCTGGGAGGGTTCCTGGCCAGTCCCCTGCTGTATCCCAGAGATCCATGTGAAACTCATCCCATAAATCCATGCAGCAGCCCCAGCACAGGCAGGGACAGTTACGCTCACTCCCTGAACTCTCTCTGTTCCCCAGATTTTTAAGGAGCGTGAGGAGGACTTGAAGCGCCTTTCCCGGCCCTTGGAATGTGTTTGTTTCAGAACTTCCATCTGGGATGAGACACTTTACAAGGTTGGTGCAGCTTCCCCTCCACAGCTGCCTTCTCCTTTGTGGAGCAAGAGCAGGAGGAGCATCCCTGTAGCTTCTGCAGGGTGTCAGTTAAACCCAAATCAATCCTGGGTTTAATGAATTAATTTTAAAAAGTCAGGAGTGTGGGTAAATATCAGGAACAGGAGTGTCAGATATCCCCTGGCTCTCTCTCCAAGGGTGAGGTTGGGCACTGCCCCACAGCTGGGGCAGCAGCTGGGCAGGGAGGGGAGGCTGAGCTTGGCAAATCCGAGTGTGGATGAGCACAGATGTTGATCCCAGCACCTCCTGGGCTTGTTCCTGGCCTGCTGGGGGAAGATCCAAAACTCGGTTTGGATCAGGGCTGAGCTGCCAAGGGTCCATCTGCCTGCTCACCTTGCTCAGGATTAAAAATCTCTGGAAACTCGAGTGGGAGAAGGAGCCAGAAGCATTCCCAGCTTAAAGCAGGGCTGTTTTAAGTCTGTTCAGCATCTGTGCCTGCTGGAGAGGAGCTGGAGCCAGGAAAGGTCTCCTCAGGTCTGGGCTCCCTCTGGGACCTGGGCAGGGAGGGGGAGAAGCTCCTCAGCCCTGCCCAGGCTGTCAGCACCCAGAACTCCCTCTGGGAGCACAATTCCCACGAGAGGCTGGGCAGGAGAGGAGCTGGTGGGACCTTCCTGTGTCTCCATGTGCAGGCCTGGTCCAGCATTGTCTATCAGCTGATCCCCAACGTGCAGCAGCTGGAGATGAACCTGAGGAACTTTGCTCAGATCATCGAGGCAGACGAGGTGCTGCTCTTTGAGAGAGCCACGTTCCTGGTGAGTTCCTGGGATGGATTCCCTGATGGAGCCTCCCTTTGCCTCCCCTCTGCCCTGGAGCCAGCCTGGGAGAGCTGGGGGTGCTCACCTGGGGAAGGGAAGACCCCAGAGCCCCTTCCAGGAACTAAAGGAGCTCCAGGAGAGCTGGAGCAGGACTGGGGACAAGGGACAGGACACAGGGAATGGCTCCCCCTGCCAGGGGGCAGGGCTGGATGGGATATTGGGCAGGAATTTCTGGCTGTGAGGGTGGGGAGTGACTTGTATGGAATTCCCAGAGCAGCTGGGGCTGCCCCTGGATCCCTGGCAGTGTCCAAGGCCAGGGACTGGATGAGCTTTGAGGTCCTTCCAAGCTGGCCCATTGTGGGATTCCATGGAAGCTGGGAGGTGCCCCAGTGCAGAACACCCTGACCCAGGCCTTGGGATTCTGAAAGCAGCCACTGGGACCCTGTGGCCCACAGGAGCATCCCAAAATTGCCCCCTGCAGCAGCGGAGCTGGTTTGGGGTTTGCTCTTGCAGGCTCTGGGAGGGTTTCATGTCCCTGTTGTGGTGGGACTGCTCAGATAATCCCTCTGTGCACAGGGCAGGAACCTCCTGTAGCTTCAACCCCAAACCTTTTCACTTCCTCCTGCTGGGGCATTTGAGCTGGACCTGATTTCATTTGGGTTTTGATGTTCTGCAAGTCCAGAGCGTGGATGGGGGATCAGCCATGGGATTGTGATGCTTTTCCAGGTCCTTGTGCTCCCAATCCCCCTCTGCAGAGGTGCTGGATAAAACCCCCCTTGGTGCTTGGCCTTGAGCTCGTCACACTTTGCACCAAACTCTTGCTGAGCTGAAGGAAACATTTGACTTTTTGGGAGTGTTTTCCTTGCTGGTGATTTGGAAAGGATGGAGGCAATTTGGGAAAGGAGCCATGACTTTTTTTTCCTCCTCAAACTATCAGGAACAAACACTCACCGTGCCTGGCAAGTTCTGCTTTTTGACCTTTTGGAGATAATGAATACTTCCACCTTGGGGTGTGTGACAGTGTGATTGTTACAAGGACATTTTTAACTGAAAGAAATGATCTTTGCTACAAGAATTCTGTGGTTAATTTTAGTGTGATGGTGACATCTTTAAAAACTCCTCCCTTTCTTTCATATATTTAAACATTCCAGGATGCTCCTCTCTTGAAGGGAAGTCTTCCTGTGAAAATCTCTTTGGGAAATCTTATTCTGAAATAGTGTTTAAATTGTAGTGAAAAAAAACCTCATCTGTGAAGTTTAGGAAGGAAATCAATCTCTGGGAATTGTAAGTCTTGAATGTGGCTAAAGCTGTGTTTGTGGGAATAATTGGGCACGTTTAAAAAGTGATGGGTTTAAGATGGTTAAGGGAAAAAAGAGGGGGAAAAACCCTAAAAAACCTGTGAAATGTGACTCCCTGAAGAGAACAGTTTCACATCCCTGTGCAAGGGCTCCTGACACATCCAGTGGGAGCTGATTTGGGGATTGTGAAGGGTTCAAAGCAGCTGGCCTAAGGTTTGGAAGAGATTCCTGTCAGGTTTGCTGTGGGGATGGAGCTGTTTGGGCAGGAAATGCAGCTCTCCCTCCATCTGAGGAATAAAGGAGCCACCAGCTCGGTGGCAATGGGGATGGGGATGTTTTCAAGGATTCCTAAAGCCCTTCAGCTCCTCTGGGTGCCCCTTCAGGCCCTCTGGGCTGCTCCTGGCTGCTGGATCTCCAGGGAGGAAGAGGAGGGAGCTGCTCTGAGCTCCCTCTGCCCTGACTGGAGTCATGGGAGGAATTCCCAAGGAAGCAGCTGCCTTTGAGCTGCTTTTCTATGATTTGGCTTTGGGATCACTGCCTGTGCAGGATGGGGAATATCTGGAATATCCCAGCTGCACTTTAGGAGGGGACAATGCATCGCAGCCCTCAGCCCGTTCCTGAGGTGATGGACACATTTTTCCCTCTGTTTCCACCAATTTTTGGATCAAGGTTTAAGTTGCTGCTGAGGTGAAGCCCTCAGGGGTCACTGGTGTCACCAGGCAGATCTGTGCCATGTGTGCTGGTGGTGTCACTGAGTTTCTCCACAGAAGCCCTCCAGGAATGGCTGTAAACCCTTCCCAAGATCCAAAGGCCAGGGGCTGCCTGCCCTGCTCCCAGCCATGCCCAGAGCTGTGCTGGCAGCCCTGACTGGCTGTGCCCCTTCTGCAGGTGATCTCCCACTATCAGTGCAAGGAGCAGCGGGACGTGCACAGGTTTGAGAAGATCAGCAACATCATCAAACAGTTCAAGCTGAGCTGCAGGTGAGCTGCTCCCATCAGCACTGGGGACATCAGGGTTGCTCCAGCTTTGTTCAGAGAATCCCAGTTTGACTCCTCAGCAGCAGGGTGGGACACAAAGCATTAAATGTTGATTTAACTCCTGCTTTGCTTGTGGTGGTGGGAGAGGTTTGGTGCTGTTTTATTTCTCCTGGATCAAGGCAGAGCAAGTCCAGGGCTGAACTGATCAAAAGTGTTTCTCTTGGAAACTGGGAATGGCAGCTGGAGGGCTCTGCTCCAGCCCAGGCCCTCAGGGCTGGCTGGGGAGGACAGGGCTTGCAGATGCTGGTTTTCCATATTTTCAGTGGAAAAGTGTGAAGCTTGGCTTTGCACAGCCCCCAGGCTGCTCAGTCAGGTTAATCCTGAGGGGGTGTGGAGCTGGAGGGGATGGAGAAGTTTCTGGGGGGGTTACAGATGTTCAGATGTCTCCAGGTATTCCCATTTTATGCTTATTTCTGCTGCTCATCCAGAGTGTCCAGCTGAGTCCTGGGATCCATGGGGAGCAGGCTAGGTCAGGGAGGTTGTGTCTGGAATTTCCTTCATTCAGTGCACAACCAGCTGATAGTGTTCTCATTTGGCCCAAAGCTGAGGAATTTTGCCTTTAAAACCAGCCAAAGCCCTGCTGTAACCACACCTTGCCAAGTGGGAATTCCAGCTCCTCCTTATTCCCAACAGCTCAGATCAGGGATTTTGGCCATGTGGGCACAAAACCTCTTCATTCACTCCTTTTTTTCCCCTTTATTTCCTTGTTTTTCAGTAAGCTGGCAGCTTCTTTCCAGAGCATGGAGGTCAGGAACTCCAACTTTGCTGCTTTCATTGACATCTTCACATCCAACACCTACGTGATGGTGGTCATGTCAGACCCCTCCATACGTGAGTCAGAGCCAAGAGAAACCTGCTTGGGCCAAAAAAAAACCAACAGAAAAGATTAAATCAGTCCAGTTTTAAACTGTGTTTCTCTTGGAAAATGAGTTTTTTAATTACAGAACTAATTGTAATGAAGAGAGAGGGACTGAGGCTGAGCAGAGGTGGTGGCACAGCTGAGCTGCTGCTGCTGTCACAGGGAGCCACCAAACCAGACCTGGCTGAGCAGGTCGTGCCTAAAACCTATTTTGGGCAGTTGGGAGCTGGCAGCCCTGGTGATTTTTGGGGAGGAAGCAGAGCTGGCTCCTGTTTGGGTGTTGCTCTGGCTGCCTGGGCTGTCTCGGGTGGACAGGCTCTAATTTTAGCAGCATCTATTTATCCCAAGGAGGAGCTGCAGCAGTGCCAGCCCACAGCCCCTGGGAGCAGATCCCTGTTTACCCAGCTCTTGGAATTGCTGCTGGCAGCTCAGGGGCTCCAGGGACACTGCCCAGGGCCTGCTGCTGTGGTTTCCCTGGCCTCCTCCCTTCGGGAATTAGGGACACTAGGGGATCCTGGGGAGTGAGGCATTGCTGGGCTGGGGAGCAGCTCTGGGCTGAGCAGCTCTCCCTGGAGAGGCTTTTCCTCCTGTTCTGGGATCAGCCAACAGCCCTGACCATCCCACAGGAAATTTGCCCAGACCATCCCACATTAAATTTTGTTCTGACCATCCCACACTGAATTTTACCCAGACCATCCCATACTAAATTTTGCCCTGACTATCCCACACTGAATTTTACCTAGACCATCCCTCATTGAATTTTGCCCAGATCTTCCCACATGAAATTTGCCCAGACCATTCCACGTTAAACTTTACCCAGACCTTCCCACACTAAATTTTGCTCAGAACCATTTCATGCTGAATTTTTACCCATCCCACATTAAATTTTGCCCAGACCTTCCCACATTAACTTTTTCCCAGACCATCCTCCATTAAATTTTGCCCAGACTATCCCACGCTGAATTTTACTCAGACCCTCCCCCATTATATTTTGCCCAGACCTTCCCACATTAAATTTTTCCCAGGTCATCCCAGATCAAATTATGCCCTAACTGTCCCCCACTGAATTTTACACAGCCCATTCTCCATTAAGTTTTGCCCAGACCCTCCCCCATTAAATTTTGCCCTGACTTTCCTGCATTAAATTTTTCCCAGGCCATCCCAGATCAAATTTTGCCCTGACTGTCCCACACTGAATTTTACCCAGACCATCCCCAATTAAATTTTGCCCAGATCCTCCCCCATTAAATTTTGCCCTAACCGTCCCTCACTGAATTTTTCCCAGACCTTCCCCCATTAAATTTTGCCCAGTCCTTCCCCCATTAATTTTTTCCTATACCTTTCCCCCTTAAATTTTTCCCATATCCTTCCCCATTAAATTTTTCCCATACCCTCCCTAATTAAATTTCTACTATACCTTCCCCCAATAAATTTTGCCCTGGCCATCCCAGATCAAATTTTGCTCAACTCCTCCCCCATTGAATTCTACCCAGACCATCCCACCTTAAACCTTGCCTAAACCATCTCACGTTAAATTTTACCCAACCTAAATTTTGCCCAGCCCATCCCACTGTGGATTTTGCCTGCCTTGGGAGCAGCGGGCTGCAGACAGAGCTGTTGAAGCCAGGCAGCCCTGAGGAAGTGGTGATTCTCACCCTTTTTAACTTCTTTTTATCTCCCCTGTCCCTTTTCCGTCGCAGCTTCCGCGGCCACGCTGATCAACATCCGGAACGCCAGGAAACACTTCGAGAAGCTGGAGAGGGTGGATGGACCAAAGCACAGCCTGCTCATGCGCTGATCCCAGGCACTGGGGCTTTGGGGGGAGAAAAACCAGATCGGGACTACTTCTTTTTAGGAGAATCTAACACTGTCCATGTCTTTGTTGGGCTTTGAAATGAGTGTGCTGCTTGTTTTTTTTCTCCTTGTCACGTTGGACACTAGAGCTGGATGCTTCCCGGGATTCCCTGGCACTGGGAGGGTCTGGAAGGAGGCAGGACAGGTGATGTGCCCGCAGGGGCTGTGGCAGAGCCCTCCTGGATGCGTGGCCACCGGTGGTGGGATATTTACTGTTTCCTTGGATGGTTGCTAGAATAAGTTTATAAATTTCCCCTCGTCTTCGGTCATGGAAATAAATTTTTTGCTACCAGGGGGTTTCAGAGCTGAGAGCTTTGCAGAGTGGGTTTGTTTTCTCCCAGATCCCCGGGGCAGCTTTGGGAAGCAGAGCTGCAGGAGCTGTGTGGCTCCCTTCGTGGTTTTGGGTGGGGGGATTCTGGCTGAAAGCCATTCCAGAGTTTCACTGGGAATCGTTTGGCAGCATTTCCCTTTTTTTCTCTCTTGCTGCATCAAATTACCGTGTAAAAAAGGGTGTGGTGCCTCCGTGCCTGGCTCTTCCCTGTATCCCTGCCCACACACCCGCTGGGAGGGGAGAAATCCACCGGGGCGAGTCCGAGGAGCGGCAACGAGTCCGAGGAGTGGCAAACGAGGAGCCGAAAGGGCTGGAGAGAACCTGGGGGGCTCCGCACGAACGCTCCCAGCCTTGCTCCATCCTGCTGGAATTCAGCAGGCGCGTCTCGCACCGCCCACCCGGCAGCTGCCGTGCCTCGGGCTGGGGGAGTTCCAGCGGGAATCATCCCCTGGCACGGGAGCCGGGAACAACGGGCTGGACACGGGGCAGAGGTGGAATACCTGGAGTGGCAATCGCGGGAGGAGCCCCGACACTTCCCCCATGGAGCTGCCCCGTAGGGTCGGGCTGGGATCAGAGCCCACCGGGAATGTCACAGCTTTCCCCATTCCGAGCAAGGGGGTGGTGCCCCTGGAATATCCTATGGCGCTGGGGTGGGATTCGGGAGGGCAGGAGAGGCCGCAATTCCCGGAGATTTGGGCGCCTGCTGTCGTGGGAAGGCCGGGGGGGATGTCACCTCATTGCCATGGTGACAGGAGGTGCCAGCGGGTTTCCTTCGGGACACACCACAGCACGTGGAGTGGGATGGAGCCAAAGGGGAGGGTGGAGTGAGGGGTTGGAGCCTCCTGGGGCAGTGACCCAGGGGGGGTTGGGGTAAAGCCCTGCTGTTGTCCTGCTTCAAATCCCTTTTCCTGAAGGGCAGGGATCTGGGGGCTCTTTGGGGTCCTTTTGCTGTGTGCTCGTTGAGCGACAGCCTGGGACACACACAGAGCACCTGCCCACCGAGCCCTGTCCTTTGTCCCTTCCCAAAGCACATCCCTTTTTGGGAGCCTGGGGTTGGTGGCTGCTCTGGCTCCTTCCATTCCAAGCAGGGAATTTTGGGAGATCAGGCTCAGCACCTTCATCCCACCTTCTGGAAAACTCTTCCCCACTTTCTCTGGAAGCTCCTACCCTCGGAAAAAAACAAACAAAAAAAAATGATGCTTGCTCCAGATGTTTCTCTCACACACCTGGATAAGGTGGCCATGATCTGGCCTTTTCCTTCAGCACTTGGTCTTGGAATGAGGAGAGACTTGATGCCATGTGAGATCTGAGGGAGTCCCCCCTTGGCCCCGTTCCTTTTCCCTCGGAGCTGCTGTGGGGCCTGGGATGAGTTCCCTGGCTCAGGCTGTGCTCCTGGGGCTCTCTGGAAGCCACTTCCAGGTTCTTTTACCATTTCTTTCTTGCCTTGGAGCCTGGATGGCTCCAGTGGGCTCAGCCCCAGGCTGTTCCCCCCCAGCACGAGCTGTGTGGGGTCAACAATTCCTGAGAGTCTCCCTGGGGATGCTTCCACTTGGTTTTCCTCCTTTTCCAGACACAGAACTGTCCCCTGGAGCTGCTAGGGCTGTGGTGGCCACACACTGCTCTCCAGCTGGGACCAGCTCCTCCAGCACCTCCAGGGGGTCATGGATTCTCCAAAGCCACCCTGAATTGTCACTGCTGAACTGGGAGCAGCACCATTCCCTGCCCAGTCCCATCCTTGGGGATGCACAGCTGCCAGGGAGAGCAGGAGAGGGGACCTTGGGGGTAGCCTTGCCCTGCTCCCCCTTTTCTTCTGTGTTTTTGAGAGGTCACCTGTCCCTGTGGTTGGTCCTTCAGCTTGGTGACATCGGGGTGCCTTTGGGTGCAGGGCCCACTCATCCCCCAAAAGCTTTTCTGGTCCCCAAAAGCTCCCCAGGGGAGGGTGGCCGAGGGAGGGTCCCTGCCTGAGCCCATCCTGGGTGTTTCCTGAGGAGGGGAAGGGGATTTTGGCCAAAATGAGGTCGGTCTGGTCCTGGTTGAGGTGTGGGGGCTTGGTAGAAGTGAGGGATCATGGGGGTCCCCTCCTCATCCCTGGATGAGCTCTGGGTGTGTCAAGGTCACCACCTTGGTGGCCATGACCTGCTCCTGGAGCCAGCCCTGGTGAGTAGGGGGACACCTGGGCTGAGTCCCCATCCCCAGGATCTCCCATCCCCGGGCATGAGCTGGGTCAGGGCTGGGGGTCCTGCATTAGGGGGGTTATGGGGTGATTAACCCAGCCTGGGCCTGCCCCTGGCAAACTCAGCACAGGGTGGGGACCTGGGGACAGCTCAGGGCTGGGGACACCCCAAGGCTGGGGACGCAGCGCTGGGAGCAGCCAGGGCCCCTTGGGACAAGGGGCTGGAAAATCAGTGGGGTCCAGGGAGCGTGGGATAAGCAGGATAGGGGTGGGTTCCCACTGCAGCTCCACCCCAGGCCAGGGGCTCCCCGAGACCCCCAGACCCCCCAGGGAGGGGCCAGGGCACCCCCAGACCCCCCCCCCCCCCCCCCCCCGCCCGTGGCTGCAGCTGCCCCAACGCTGCCAGGACCCTGTGACCCTGGGGGACCCCACCGGGGGTGCGGAGGGGGTACCCCGCATATTTGGGGGGGCTTACCTGTGTGGTGGGGGGGCTCTGGAGGCAGAGACTGGGGGGCTGCAAGCAGTGCCCCCCCAGGGGCTCGGGTTTGGGGGTGCTCCAAGCACCTGTGGGTGAGGGTGCAGGGGGACCCCAAATGGGGGGGGGGGGGTGTCTTTGCTCCCCCTCATCGCTGCCCTAAGCTCCGAGCCCTCCAGCACCGCCCCCCACCCCATTTTCGGGGTGCCCTCCGCGTGTGTGTGTGTGGGGGGGGGGGTGGGTGCAAGTTGGGGTCCACACCCCCCCGTCCCCCAAATCCTGCGCGTTCCCATGGCAACGCCGGATGCGAGGGGAGCCGCCCATTGGCTGCCGATGATGTCACCTCAAGGGCGGGGCACCCCCCACCCCAAAAAAAAAAAAGAGGGTGGGGGAGGGGAGCTCCGCCCCACGCGGCCCCTCCCCGCCCGTGGGGGCCCCACCCCGCCCCACCCGGCACCGCCCCGGGGGCAGCAGCGGCGGCGGCGGCGGCGGCCGGGGATGCGCTCGGAGGAGGCGCGGGGCACGGTGCGTGGGGCCGCGTGTGGGGGGCTGAGGGGCGCGGTGGGAGCGCGGGGTCCGGCGTGGGCACGGCAGAGGGGAGGGATGGAGGGAGAGGGTCCGGCCCTTCCCTTCCTTTGCCCGCGGCCCCCTCAGGCCTCCCCTCCCCCCCGCGCCCCCTCACGCGGGGGTCGCGCGTGTGGGGTGTGTGTGGTGTGTGTTCCCCCCCCCCGTCCCCCTGCCCGCCCCGCTCCCCTCACGCGCCGCGCGCTTCCGGGGCGGGCGCCCCCCCGCGGCTGGGAGGTCACAGCGGGCGGCGCCTCCCCGCCCTTCCCTCCCCCTCCCACGCCCTTTGCTCTTAAAGGCACAGAGCCCCCTCCGGGCCGCGCTGCCCTCCCGCGCCCCCCGCCACCACCGCGCGTCCCCCTCCCTTCTCCGCGCTCCCCTCCGTGCCTGCCCCCCCCCCCCCCACCCGCCTCGCCGTATCCCGGGCTGCCGCCGGCGGAGGGTGGAGCGCGGAGGAAATTCCACGGGGGGGTGTGGCGGCGGCGGCGGCGGGGTGTGACCCCCCCCCACGCCCACGGGTGGGGGACACGCAGCGGGGGGAGGGGGTGGGGACACACGCTGGGGACAAAGCGGGGGGTGGGCTGTTGGGGGGGGGGCTGTGGAAGGCGTTTTCCCACGCTTCCCCCCCCCCCCCCAGCCCAAGGTCACCCGAAATCCCTCCTTAAGCTGTTTAAGGCTTAAAATGGGGGGGCGCTAATTATTAATTAGCCGGGGTGTTGGGGACGGAAAGTGCTGGGAGGGGGGCACAGCCCCCCCCAGCTATGCGCGTTTGAGGGGGGGTCTCCCCAAGCCCACCTGCCCCGCACGCTTGGCTGGGTTTGGGGGGCGCCAGGTTGGGGACGGAGGAGTTCAGTTCATCCATGAAGGGGGGGGGGGAATGTCAGCAATGGCGGAATTTGGGGGGCAACGAACCCCACCCCCCTTCGCCCACCCAGCTGCCCCATCCCGCACCCCCTACCCCCCCTCCGGGGTTTTGGGGTGCAAGGGACCCCCAAATTTGGGGAGGGAAGGATGGGGTGTCCCTTTTGCGCCCCCCCACCCAATGAGCCTGTTGGTGGGGATCCCCTGGGTGTGAGGGGGTGGTTCCGGGGGTCTTTGGGGTGCAGGCGTCTGTCTGGGGGTCCCCTGGTGTGATTTTGGGGGGTTCTGGCTGGAGGGGGTGCTTTGAGGTCCTGGGGATGTGTTGGGGGGGTCCCTGACTGAGCGTGGGGTGTCTCTCCTTGTTGGGGTGAGGGCGTTTTGGGCGTCCCTGGATCTGGGGGGGGGGGGGGGAGCGTGGGGGTCTCTACCTGAGAGTGGAGGTGTTTTGGGGGCGCTGGTAGTTTGTGAGTGCCTGAGGGGGGTGTTTTGGGGGTCCTCGGCTGAGGGTGTTTGGTGGGGGTCCCTGGTTTGGTGTGTGTTGGGGGGGTCCCCCCAATACTTGGGTACTGGGGGGGGGGTGTCTCTCTCTATTTGGGGTTTTTTTGGGGGTGTAAGGTGTGTTGGGGGTCCCCAGGTGAATAGGTGGGTTCTTTGGGGGGGGATGTCTGTGGCTCTTTTTGGGGTGTGTTCAGGGGGCTCCCGGCACCCCATGGCGACACGTGGGGGGCTGTGTTTGGGGGTTCGCGCCTGAGCGCGGAGGTGCTTTGGTAGGGTCCGGTTTTATGGGGACGGTGAATTCGGGGCTCCGTGCCGGTATCGGGCGGCTTGGGTGCTGGTGCCTTGGTATCGGGAGAGTTCGGTGCCGGTGCCTCGGGCTCGGTGCCGGTGCCTCGGGCTCGGTGCCGGTATCGGGAGAGCTCGGTGCCGGTGCCTCGGGCTCGGTGCCGGTGCCTCGGGCTCGGTGCCGGTATCGGGAGAGCTCGGTGCCGGTCCCGGGAGGTGTTTGATGCTGGTGCTGGTGCTCGGGCTCGGTGCCGGTATCGGGAGGGTTCGGTGCCGGTGCCTCGGCTTGGTGCCGGTGCCTCGGGCTCGGTGCCGGTATCGGGAGAGCTCGGTGCCGGTGCCTCGGGCTCGGTGCCGGTATCGGGAGAGCTCGGTGCCGGTGCCTCGGGCTCGGTGCCGGTGCCTCGGGCTCGGTGCCGGTATCGGGAGAGCTCGGTGCCGGTGCCTCGGGCTCGGTGCCGGTGCCTCGGGCTCGGTGCCGGTATCGGGAGAGCTCGGTGCCGGTGCCTCGGGCTCGGTGCCGGTCCCGGGAGGTGTTTGATGCTGGTGCCGGTGCCTCGGGCTCGGTGCCGGTATCGGGAGGGTTCGGTGCCGGTGCCTCGGGCTTGGTGCCGGTGCCGCGGGCTCGGTGCCGCGGGCTCGGTGCCGGGAGGTGTTTGATGCTGGTGCCCGTGCTTCGGTCTCGGTGCCGGTGGGGTTCGGTGTCGGTGCCTCGGGCTTGGTGCCGGGAGGTGTTTGATGCTGGTGCCGGTGCCTCGGGCTCGGTGCCGGTACCGGTGGGGTTCGGTGCCGGTGCCTCGGGCTCGGTGCCTTGGGCTCGGTGCCGGGAGGTGTTTGATGCTGGTGCCAGTGCCTCGGGCTCGGTGCCGGTACCGGGGGGGTTCGGTGCCGGTGCCTCGGGCTCGGTGCCGGTGCCGGGAGGTGTTTGATGCTGGTGCCGGTGGGGTTCGGTGCCGGTGCCTCGGTGCCTCGGGCTCGGTGCCGGTGCCGCGCCGTAGCCGCCGCCCCCCCGGGCGGGGCCGGGCCGTGTGCGCGGGGCGCGGCGCTGGGTGTGGCGGGGCGGGGCCGCCGCGCGAGGCCGGTGCGTGGGGGCTCGGCGGGCGGGGACGGTCCCTGCGTGGGCAGGTACGTGCGGGGGGCCCGGGGCAGCGCCGGAGGGTCCCGGGGCAGCGCGGGGGGGACGGCGAGGAGCCCGTTTGGCCAGCGGGTGCCCCGTGCCGGCTGCCCCCACGCGTGCCCCGGGACCAGCGCGGGGCGCGGTGGGGCTGGGGGGGGTCCCGCTCGCCCCTCGGTTGTGTGGCGGTCCCACGGGGGGCGCAGCGCCGGCCGTGCCGCGGGTGGGGCCGTGCCCGGTGCCTCCCGCGGGGGCCGGGCCGGGCCCTTTAAGAAGCTCCACCCGCGGCCGAGCCCAGGTGGAGCCGCGGGGCCGTTCGCACCTCGGCCGGCGCGGCCCGGGAGATGGTGCCGCGGGCGGCGGGGGCGAGCGGCGAGCGCGGCGGCCACGCGTGGGAGCCCCGCGGGTCAGTGCGTGAGTGACCCCGGCGGGGAGGGGGGGGCGCGGGCCGGGGAGAAGAGGGGGGGTGCGGCCCCTTTAAGGCGAGGGGGGAAGGAGCGGGGCGGGGCCGCCACCGCCCCGCGCGCGGGCCACGCCCACGCCACGCCCCTCCCGCGGGGGGGGGCGGGGTCGGGCCGGCACAAAGGCGCGGGCGGGGGGGCGGGGCCTGCGGTTCCCGCCCTCGGCGCGCGCCGCGGCCACCGCGAGGGGCCGGGCGGGGCCGAGAGGGGCCGAGAGGGGCCGGGCGGGGCCGAGAGGGGCCGGGCGGGGCCGAGAGGGGCCGGGCGGGGCCGAGAGGGGCCGGGCGTGTCCGGCCCCGCCTGGGGGCACGGGCGTGCCCCGCCATGCCCGGCCCGGCGACCCCCGGCTGGCCCCACGCCCCGCCGGAGCCGCCCCGAGGTGCCGCCCCAGTCGGTCGGTTGGTTGGTTGGTTGGTGAGAGACCGTTAAAAAAAAAAAACCCTTCGCCCCCGCCCCGTGCCTCAGTTTCCCTGGCTTCTCACGGGGCTGCGCGTCTCTCGCAGGGCCAAGGGAAGGCGACGCCCGCCATGAGCTCCTCGGCGCTGCTGGCTGAGGGCCCCCTCGACCCCCCGGTGCTGCTGGCCGACATCAAGACGGAGCCCCCCGAGGAGCTGCTGGCCAGCGACTGCAGCCAGCCCCAGGCCGAGCCCGTCGATCTCTCCCTCAATAAATCCAAGGTGGCTCCGGCCTCGGCCCCGCCGCCAGCGCCCCCCACCTCGGTCCAGTCTTCCCCCATGCTGGTGGCTCCCCCGCTTCCCGCTCCCAGCACCGTGTCCATCCCGCCCACCGGTCTCAGCTCCACCTCGGCCATCCCGGCTGTCCTCTCACCCGGCTCCATCCTGGCCTCCACGCAGGGCAGCGGCGGGCAGCAGATCCTCCACGTCATCCACACCATCCCCTCCGTCAACCTGCCCAGCAAGATGGGCAACCTGCAGACCATCCCCGTGGTGGTGCAGTCCCTCCCCGTCGTCTACACCACCGTGCCCACGGACGGCGTCACCGCCATTACCGTGCCCCTCATCGGAGGGGACGGCAAGAACGCTGGCTCTGGTAAGGGCACCTGGGGGGAAGCCTGGGCTCTGGGGGGTGGAGGGTGTCTGTCCTGCCTGCTGGAGGGGCACCCTTGAAGGGGATCTCATTTTTTCACTGTGGAGTGGCCCTGCCACCACCACGTGCTGCTCTCATACAGAGCCCCTCAGCCCCCAGCCTGTGCCCCCAGGGCGACATGGAGAGGGCAGGGACACACACAGGGCATGGCACTGCCTGTCCTCCACCCATCCTGCTGCTGGCAGCCTGCCCTGCCCTTCCCACTGGCTGCCTGCTGCCAGCAGCTCTGGTTTCAGCTCAGCTGCTCCCTGTGCCCCCCACAATCCCTTTTCCCAGGACATTCCCAGCTTCCCACGTTATCCGGGGTGGGGGGCCTGCATCTGTCCCACTCTGGGCAGGGGCAGGCAGCCCAAAGTGGTGCCCCCAGGTTGTTTCCTCTTTTTGGGGCTTCTCCATCTGCCCAGTTGGATTGGACTCTCTGGAGGGACGGGCAGTGCTTGGAGCACTGCAGGAGCAGGGGGAAGGCTGAGCCCCTGATGTAGGCTGGGCGTTTTGGGGGATGTCCCTGTTCTGTGCTCACCCCTTGCCTCTCTGTGCCCTAAAGCTTTCCTTTCCCGGACCCCTCCAGTGAAAATGGACCCTGGCTCCGTGTACCCCATGGACATGAACAGCGACAGCGAGGACAGCGCCTCCGAGAGCGGCCCCGCGCCTTTCCAGGACCTCCAGAGAGAGTGAGTCTCCTGTGCCTGTGCCTGCCCCCCTTTTGTCCCGCTGAGCCCCCCCGAGCCCCCCGGGGGCTCCGGGGCGTGGCTCCAGCTCTCCTGCTCCCGCAGGCCGGCGCCGCGGGGGCCCAGGGCCGATTCCCCGGACCTGAAGAAGCGGCGCATCCACCAGTGCGACTTCGAGGGCTGCAATAAGGTCTACACCAAGAGTTCCCACCTCAAAGCCCACCGGAGGATACACACAGGTAGGCGTGGCAGCGCCTGGGGAGTGCTGGTGCTGTATCCCCTTCGGGAGTGCCGGGTGGGCGTGCCGAGGGATTCCCCGTTTGGAATTTCTCTGAGGGGTTTGGGGGCTCCTTGTGGCAGCGCTGACCCCTCGGTGCTCCCCTGGCACAGGCGAGAAGCCCTACAAATGCACGTGGGAAGGCTGCACCTGGAAGTTCGCCCGCTCGGACGAGCTCACCCGGCACTTCCGCAAGCACACGGGCATCAAACCCTTCCGCTGCTCGGACTGCGACCGCAGCTTCTCCCGCTCCGACCACCTGGCCCTGCACCGCCGGCGGCACGTCATGATGTGAGCGGCGCCCGCCGGGCTGGGCCGCGCTGCGGGCCGGCAGCTCCTCCCTCCACCCATCCACGCCCCGCGGCTCCGGCGGGGCGGGGCGGGCGCTGCGGGAGCCCTGCCGGCACGGGACGGCAAACAATGGATTCTGGACTTGCAGCCCCTTCTGTCTTGTCCCAGCTGTTTTTATTCCTGGGTTTGCCCTCGCCTGGAGGCTCCTTGGCCTGGAATTCACCCAGCAGCCGTCTCAGGCTCTTCAGCCTCCTGCCCCCTGGTGTGTTCCCTGTCCCCTGCCCTTCCCAGTGCCCGGGGGCAAAATCTGGGAGCCGTGGCAAGGACGGGGGCAGGGGGGGATGGGCCCCTGTGGAGGAGCTGTTGGCCATTCCCTCTGCATCCCCAGCAGGAGAAGGGACATTCACCTCTCCGTGTGTCCCTGGGAAGTGCTGGGGGCACAGAGAGCCAGGAGGAAAAGAGGAATCAAGAAAGGGGGAAAAAAAACCCCAAACAACAGTGACCCACAAACGAGACCATCAGCACCACACGAAGGGAAACTTCGTGGAACATGGAACTTTTCTTTTATGGAATTCTACGAGGGGGTGGGACAGGGTGGGGGGGGGACGAGGGCCAGCAGCTCTCGGGTTTTTTGGAAGACTCTGGGCCACTTGAGGTGTTTCTAAGTTAAACCAGCGGCTGTGGCCACACGCTTTGCTTTTTAATAATGTTTTTTGAGCAGTGTTTCTTCCATCCTCCCCCAGCCAACCCCCCTGGGAGGCTGTCAGGATTTGGGTTTGGCTGCTCAGAGCTCTTGGGTGGTGGGAAGGGTGATGGGACCACGACACCTCCTGTGCTCAGGGCAGTCCCTGCCAGCTCTGGTTGGGAAGAGGAGCTTTCCAGGCTCCCTCTGAGCTGCTGCTTCTGCCCTGGCCGTGTGGGGATGGAACTGGGGTGAGGAGGGGCTGGGGGAGCACCTCCAGGACCTGGACTCACAGCTGCTTGGGAAAGTGCTTTTCCTCAGCTTCCCATGCAGCAGCCAGGCTGTGCCCTGGGCAGAGCTTGTCCCTGGCCTGAGGTGCTCCCTGAGGGAGAGTCTGGTTGGGCACAGGCAGAGTGCTGGGAGCTGCCCCTGGCCACAGCCCGCAGGCGAGCTGCAGGCCTGGGCAGGGGGGCTGGAGAGCTGCCAGCTGGGAATGTCTGCTCACAGCTATTAAAGGCAAGAGGCACTGTGGAATTACCAGGGATTGGCCTGGGCAGGGTGAGGATGTCACCTCCCAGAGGGGCCAGGGACAAGACAGAGCTGGTCAGGGTTCCAGAGGATGGACCAAGAGGGTCCCTGTGCTCTGAGCTGGACGAGCAGAACTGCAGGAATGATCCGCTCCCTGAACTGGGAGGGTCTGCTGCTCCAGCTGGATCCCTCCAGATCCCTGTGGGACCTGGGAACCTGCAGATCCCTGTGGGGAACCTCCAGATCCCTGTGGGACCTGGGAACCTCCAAATCCTGGTGGGATTCATCTGAGAACCCTCCAATATTTGCTGATGCCATCACAAAGCCTCTCTTGATTTTGAATTTGGGAGTCCAGGAGGTCCCAGCTGGCTGGAAACTGTTGTCCTGATTTTCCAGAAGGGCAAGAAGGAGGACCCTGGAACCCACAGGCCTGTCAGCGTCCAGTAAAATCATGGAAATTATTCTGGGAAGTATTGGAAAACACCTGGAGGACAACACAGTCATTGGCCACAGCTGCATGAGGGGAAAGTCCTGCTGGTCCAACCTGCTTTCCTTCTACAGCAGGGTGTCCCACCTGCTTGGTCAAGGAAAGCCAGGAGATGGAATCATTTTGGGCTTCAGCAAAGCTTTTGATCAGATCTCTCCCAGAGTCCAGGCCACAGCTGGATCAACACATCCTGGGGTGGGGGAGCAGGTGGCTCATGGGTTGGGCACAGAGTGGGGTGACACCAGCCTAGCACCTGTCATTACTGGGGTGACACAGCGCTCCAGCCTCAGCCCAGTTCTCTTCGTCATCCCGATGAGCAACCCAGATGTAGGACTCCAGGGAATACTAAGGAAAAAAAACTCTGAAGTTCTTCAATTGAAGCTTTTTGGGGATTTTACGTGAAGGCTGTCCTCTTCCAGAGGAAAAAAAACACAAAGGAAAACTATAAACACTCCTTACTGAAGTGAAAAAAATTATACTTCTGGAGGATTTGGGAATTCTGACACCTTTTGGAGGGCCCCGCGGCACCGCCTGGGCTCGGCCGAGGGTGGAGCTTCTTAAAGGGAGGCACCGGGCACGGCCCCACCCGCGGCACCGAGGGGCAACCGAGGGACAAGCGGGACCCCCAACCCCCCGCACCCCGCGCTGGCTCCCGGGGCACGTGTGGGGGACTCGGCATGAGGCCGCCACGGGCACCCCCTGCCCAAATGGGCTCCTGTCACCCCGGCACTGCCTCAGGACTGACCCCGGGACCCCCGGCACTGACACCGGCACTGCTCCGAGACCCCCGGCACTGCCCGGGACTAACCCCGGGACCCCCGGCACTGCCCCGGGACTACCCGGACCCCCGGACTGCCCGGACCCGGCACTGCCCGGACTGACCCGGACTGCCCCGGATTGCCCCGGCACTGCCCCGGGACTGAACCCCGGGACCCCCGGCACTGCTCGAACCCCCGGCACTGCCCCGGGACTAACCCCGGGACTGCCCCGGCACTGCTCCGAGACCCCCGGCACTGCCCCGGGACTAACCCCGGGACCCCCGGCACTGCCCCGGGATTGCCCCGGCACTGCCCCGGGACTGACCCCGGGACCCCCGGCACTGCCCCAGGACTGACCCCGGGACCCCCGGCACTGACCACCGGCACTGCTCCGAGACCCCCGGCACTGCCCCAGGGACTGAACCCCGGGACCCCCGGCACTGCCCCGGGATTGCCCCGGCACTGCCCCGGGACTGACCCCGGGACCCCCGGCACTGCCCGGACTGACCCCGGGACCCGCACTGCCCCCGAGGACTAACCCCGGGACCCCCGGCACTGACCTGGCACTGCCCGGACTCCCGGGACCCCGGCACGCTGCAGCCCAGGACTAACCTCGGGACCCCCGGCACTGACCTGGCACTGCCCCGGGACCCCCGGGACCCCAGCGCTCCCCCGGTACTCCCAGCATTGCCCTGGCACTGCCCCGGCACCCCCGGAGCTCTCCTGCCCGTACCTGTGGGCACCCCCAGCCCGAGCCTGGGGGTCCCTTGGGTGGCACAGGCTGTGTGTCAGGGCTGGGGGTTCCCTCTGGGGGCACGGGGGGTGCCCTTTAGGGCGCTCTCTGGGGGTGCCGTCACCCTGCGTTAAGGTTCAGGGCGGTACTTTGGGCACTGGGGCTCTGTGCTCGGGGGGCCCCTCCTGTCCCTCATTTCCCAGTGTGGTGATGGGGGCTGGGACCCCCGGCAGTGCCTGGGGTGCTGCAGGCGCCGCTCGCCCCCAAACCCGCCCGGCTGGGACCCGGTGGCAGCGCTCGGGCACCCGGTGGCGCCAGCGGCCCGCGCTGGGCGAGGCTGCGGCAGCAGCCGAGGGATTCCCGAGGTTCGGGAATGTCCCTGAGCGCCTGGGGGCACGGCTGATCCCTCGCCGCTTCCCCGGCACCCGTGAGAAGCCCTAAAAATGCCCGTGGGGAGGTGCAGCTGGGAGTTCAAGGGCATCAAACCCTTCCGCAGCTTCTCCCGCTCGCACCGGCCGTGGCAGCGACTGCTGGCACAGGCTGGGTTGGGCAGTGGCAACAGCAAGACAGCCCCGGGTTGTCCCGGGAGGAGCTGCGGAGCTCTGGGGGTCACACAGGGGCGTCCGTGCGTGGGCATCACGCTGCACTGGAGGAGATACCGAGGTCCTGCCGCACGGGCAGCACGTGCCAACCCCTCCCCAGGGGATGGAATTGTCATTCCAGGGGTCCAGGCTGTGCTTCCCCCCATGCCTCTTCTCCTGGCTGAAACCCTGAGGGATTTTAATTTTAATTTTAATCCAGCTTCTCCCCGGGCTCTGCTGGAGCTGCCTCAGCCCTTTCACAGCCACGGACCCCCCTGGCTCACACAGGGTCCTGTGTCAAATGTCTGTGACAAAGGAACATCCGTGCGTGGGCATCACCCTGCACTGGAGGAGATACCGAGGTCCTGCCGCACGGGCAGCACGTGCCAACCCCTCCCCAGGGGATGGAATTGTCATTCCAGGGGCTGGAGTCATCATCCCAGGGGCCAGGCTGTGCTTCCTTCCAGTCCCCTCTCCTGGGTAAAGCCCTGAGGGCTTTTAATTACTCTGAGCAGACCCACTTGAGACCCACATTCCTGGGCTCATTTAAGCTCAGCCTGGGGCCTATTTAAGCTCAGCCTGGGGCTTCCAGCTCCTCCCTGGGCTGTGCTGGAGCTGTTAGCCCTTTCACAGCCACGGGCCCTCCTGGCTCTCACCCTGGCTTGCCCCATCCCTGTGACCTGGCACTGTCCTGCAGCTGGTGCCAAGGACAAGGTGAACCCCAGGGAGGCTGTGCCACCCCTGTCCTGGGCACGGGTGGTCCCTGAGCTTCAGCAGAGCCCCTCAGGGGCTGCCAGATCCCCTGGCATGAGGGGCACAGCCAGCTCCACACCCCCTGGGAATTCTCCAGAGCCTGTGGCACAGTGGGGACAGTCCAGCTCCACATCCCCTGGGAATTCTCCAGAGCCTGTGGCACAGTGGGGACAGTCCAGCTCCACATCCCCTGGGAATTCTCCAGAGCCTGTGGCACAGTGGGGACAGTCCAGCTCCACATCCCCTGGGAATTCTCCAGAGCTGTGGCACAGTGGGGACAGTCCAGCTCACATCCGGGAATTCTCCAAGCTGGTGTTCTGCTTGGTGGAGCACAGAAATCCTCCTGTTTTTTTCCCAGGCTTGGCAAAGATCCGAGGCTGGGTTTTGGGGGGGAAAAAGACAGAAACCATCCCCTTCCTCCCACCCTGCGTTTGTCCTGGAAATTCACCTGAGCCTCAGGCCCTTCTGCTTCCTCACCTCCCTCCTCCTCCTCTCCCGGGAATGCCTGGAGCAGCTGCTCCATCTCCCTGCCGGGGGCTGTGATGCCTCCCAGTGCTCGACTGGGGACACCGGGGGTCTTTCCCCATCATCTGCTGCACTTCTCCGTGGCCGGGAGAACAATTTGGCAATCCCCAAACTGCTTCCCTGCTGAACGAGGGGTTCTGCAGCCTGCCGGGGGGTCCTGCTGGCCGATGGCACCCCCGTGTCCCCGGGGGACAGTGGGGTGGCCGTGCCCTGGCTCTGGCATCACCCGCGCTCCCTGCGGACGATTCCTTGTCCCTGTCCTTGTCCCTGTCCCCGTCGCGGGTGCCGGGGCCTCTCCCGCCCGCCCGCCCGGCACTGCTCAGACTGGTTTAGCAAGTGCACGGGATGGGGCGGCCGCTTTGCCTTTGAAGAGCTCCCGGGAAGCATTCGATGGCTGGAAACCTCCCGAGGAGGAGAAAGGAAAAGACAAAAATAGGTGGTTTTGGGTTTCGGTGGGGGAGCGGGGGAGGCGCGGGGCTGCTCCGGTAGCTTGGCAGAGCTTTGTGAGCCGGGCGTGGGGACAGGCGAGCGGGGTGTCCAGAGGGGCCCCAGGAGCTCCCGGCCCCAACCCGGGGTGTCCTCCTGTCCAGAGAGTCCCGAGGAGCTCCCGGCCCCAACCCGGGGAGGCAAACCCGGGCAGGCAGAGCCACAGCGGACTGGGGATGTCCACCACGGCCCCCAGAGAGGTGGGTGCTGCAGCATCGCTGCGGGGCGGCCGCGTGGGTTTGGGGTGGCAGCAGGGAGGGGAAGAGCTGCTGCAGGAGGAAAGCAGGGCCACGGACCCCCAGGCAGGGCCTGGCCCCTTCCCCAGCTCCCACCCCCCTGAGTGGGGGTCCCTTGGGGAGCCAGCCCAGTGGTGAGGAGTGAGGGTGGCTCTGCCTGGGGTGATCTGCGGAGTGGGAGCTGAGGTTTGCTTCCCAACCTGAATCAGGTTTCCTCAAAATTTGGTGCCTTTCTTGACTTTTAGCTCAAGCTTCTGTAATTCGGGGCTTCACCTGCCTCCTGCTCCCTGGTGAGAGGAGGACCTGGCCGTCCTTCCTCACCATTCCCACGGACCCAGAGTGCTGGGATCTGGGATCAGGGGCTGGCTCCCCAGCACTCCCCCAGCCCCAGGGTTGGGACCCCCTCTCAGCTCCCTGCGGCCCCTCCATCCCTCCCTGCACTGGATCTCCCTTCCCAAACCCCCTTCAGCCTCTCAGTGCCGGCGTTTCAGAAGGGAATTCTGCGTGGAACGAGGGAGGAAAGGTGAGGGAGGTGTGGAGGGGGGCGCCTGGGAGCCGGGGTCACGGGGAGCCGCCGCTATCGCCGAGCCATCGCGGGCGGCACGTGGGGACACGGCGGCGCCCCGGGGCAAAGTGCCCCGGCAGAGACGGGCTCAAGGCCGCCCTGCCGGGCAGATAAAGGCTCTGCCGGGATTTGGCCCATCCCTGCAAGGAGAGGCAGAAATCATGGATTGATCCCTGCTGGGCAGGAGCAGCCTGGAGTGAGCGCAGCTCCAGGAGCGGGATTCGCCCAGCCCTGCTGCTGCGGATGGGATGTAGAGGAAAGGAAACACTTCTGGGTTTTATGATGGAGTCATGGAATGGTTTGGGTTGAAAGGACTTTAAAGCCCATGCAGTGCCACCCCTGCCATGGCAGGGACACCTCCCACTGTCCCAGGCTGCTCCAAGCCCCATCCAACCTGGCCTGGGGCACTGCCAGGGATCCAGGGGCACCCACAGCTGCTCTGGGCACCCTCACCACCGTCGTTATAAACTTCCTGCTTTCCACCTGTGCTCATGCAGGGTTGGTGACACATCCCCCTGTCCCTGGCATCGCTTGGGAGCCCTGGTGAGCGCTCCAGCAGCAGCACAGCTTCCCTGGAAAACAAAACCCTGCCAGGCCTGAGCTCTTCTTGTCTGCTTCCCCAAGGGCTCAACCAGCTCGGCTCTCTGGGATGCTCAGCTGATGTTTTTGGTCCCTGGTGTGGCAGCTGTGACACCAAACCTCTGCTGTGGCTCCTGCTTTGAGCAGTCACAGGTGTCCTGTGAAGGCCCTGGAGTGGCAGGAATCCATGGGAACAGGCATTCCCCTTCCCGGGCTGCTTTCCCTTTGCCCATTCCCCCACTTCCTTCCCCTGCTCCCGTGGTCCCCTGGAGCTGCTGGGATGTCCCCAAGGTGGTGACAGCAGCGTCCCTGCCTGGGTGGGATCCTGTCTGGGACATGCAGGGGAATCTGGGGCTGATTTGGGATGGGGGAACACAGAGAGGGAGGATCCAGGCTCTGCCTTGGGGAGGGGTTGCATTATCTGGAGCAGAATGGCTTTTTATTTTGTTTTTTAAATTCTTTGCCAGAAAGGTGATTTTTATTCCCTTGTATCTCTGGATCTTTTCATTCCTTCCTTTCCAAAAGTGAAACCCAAACACAGTTGCCTGGTGTCTCCATATGAACCCTGTGCCCTTCTGCCTATCTGTGCTTTCCCAACGGTTGCTTTTCTTTTCCTTCTGTGTTTGTCCCTTTTTATTTTTGATCCTTTCCTTTTATTTTTGATCCTTTCCTTTTATTTTTGGTCCTTCACTTTTTCTCCCTGGGAATGAGACGTGCGAGCAAGCAGGAATTTCCTCTCAAAATTAGTTTTGATTGCAAAATTGACCCTTTCATGGAAAAAAATGGCATTTTCTCATTGCGAAGTGCCCATGCCTGTAAAAGACTGGAATATCCCCCTTGTTTCAGTGCAGGTGACTCGGTTTGGGGACAGTGGCCCAGCTGGGGGATGTTCCAGGCCTTGGGGTTGGGGACTGATCCCTCCATCCTGGTGGTGCTGGAGCTGCCCGGGTGCTGGGGCTGATGAGGCTCTTGGAAGGGTTTAGGGTTTGGGATTGGGATTGAATCCTGGGGTCCCAGAGCTTCCTGGGCTCTGTATGGGATCATGGCTGGTGACAGAACTTGGGTTTGGGATCAGGGATCAAATCCTGGAATGCTGGAGTTTCCTGGGCTCCATGTGGGATAGAGCTTGGGTTTGGGATTTGGGATCAAATCTGGGGTCCTGGAGATTCCTGGACTCCCTGTCAGAGCACGGCTGGTGACAGAGTTTGGGGTTGAGATTTGAGTCCTGGGGTGCTGGAGTTTCCCAAGCACATTGTGAGATCACTGTTGGTGACAGAGTTTGGGATTGGGAATGAATCTTGGAGTCCTGGAGCTGCCTGGAATTTTTGGGATCATGGCTGGTAATAGAATTTGGGTTTGGGATTGAATCCTGGAGTGCTGGGGCTTCCAGAGCACCCTGTCAGAGCATGGCTGGTGACAGATTTTGGGATTGGGATTGAATCCTGGAGTGCTGGATCTCCCTGGGCTCCATATGGGATGGCTGCTGGTGACAGAGCTTGGTGTTGGGTTTGGGATTGAATCCTGGAGTGCTGGAGCTCCCTGAGCTCCATATAGGATCACTGCTGGTGACACAATTTGGTGTTGGAATCAAATCCTGGAGTGCTGGATCTCCCTGGGCTCCATATGGGATGGCTGCTGGTGACAGAGCTTGGTGTTGGGTTTGGGGTTGAATCCTGGAGTGCTGGAGCTCCCTGGGCTCCATATAGGATCACTGCTGGTGACAGAATTTGGGGTTGGGGATTGAATCCTGGAGTGCTGGAGCTCCCTGGGCTCCATATGGGATGGCTGCTGGTGACAGAATTTGGGATCAAATCCTGCAGTGCTGGAGCTCCCTGGGCTCCATGTAGGATCACTGATGGTGACAGAGCTTGGTGTTGGGATCAAATCCTGGAGTGCTGGAGCTCCCTGGGCTCCACATGGGATCCCTGCTGGTGACAGAATTTGGGACTGGGGATCAAATCCTGCAGTGCTGGAGCTCCCTGGGCTCCATCCGTGAACACTGCTGGTGACAGAATTTGGGATTTGGGGTCAAATCCTGGAGTGCTGGAGCTCCCTGGGCTCCACATGGGATCCCTGCTGGTGACAGAATTTGGGACTGGGAATCAAATCCTGGAGTGCTGGAGCTCCCTGGGCTCCACATGGGATCCCTGCTGGTGACAGAATTTGGGATTGGGGATCAAATCCTGCAGTGCTGGAGCTCCCTGGGCTCCATCCGTGACACTGCTGGTGACAGAATTTGGGATTTGGGGTCAAATCCTGGAGTGCTGGAGCTCCCTGGGCTCCACATGGGATCCCTGCTGGTGACAGAATTTGGGACTGGGAATCAAATCCTGCAGTGCTGGAGCTCCCTGGGCTCCATCCGTGAACACTGCTGGTGACAGAATTTGGGATTTGGGGTCAAATCCTGGAGTGCTGGAGCTCCCTGGGCTCCACATGGGATCCCTGCTGGTGACAGAATTTGGGACTGGGAATCAAATCCTGCAGTGCTGGAGCTCCCTGGGCTCCACATGGGATCCCTGCTGGTGACAGAATTTGGGACTGGGGATCAAATCCTGCAGTGCTGGAGCTCCCTGGGCTCCATCCGTGAACACTGCTGGTGGCAGAGCTCCGTGCCACGCTCTCGGCGCCGGTTTTAGGACAGATTCCCGGTGCCTCTGGCCCTGTTACGTGCGGGTGTCGCGCCGGGAGCCTGATTGGCTCCACACCCCGCTCCGCTCCCAGCCTGGCGCTTCCTCCTCCCGCGGCCAGGTAAAGCCTTCCCCACCCGGCACCGGCCTCCCACCAGCGCAGCTCGCTCCGGCTCGCCTCAGGGCTTTTCTTTTTTTTTTTTTTTTTTTTTCCTGTTCCTTTTTTTCCCCCCCGTTTTCCCCCGTGTCGCGGGCCCGTCCCCGCGCGGGGCGATGAGCAGCGGGCTGGCGGACGCGGCTGTGCTGGCCCCGCTCAAACCCGTCAGCATGGCCGGGGACCCCCACGAGGAACCCCCGGTCTTCGAGGACATCAAAGCGCCCTCCCGGCCCCTGGAGACCCCTCCCGACCTGGCGCAGGTAAGCCCAGGTGTGCCCAGCCTCCCGAAAAGCTCGGCGTTTGGGCCCGACTCTGCTCCGTCTGCCCGGCACCGCCGGCCGCGCTGCCCGTGCTCCTGGGCGTGTTGGGTTTCGTTCGGGAATTTTTGTATTTGGGTTTTTTTTTTTTTTTTTTTTTTTAATCTCCGCTTTGCCTTCAAAAGTTCCCCGTCGTCCGCTTCGCTGCCGCTCCAGGCAGGGTTCAATCCCTCTCGCCCGGGGGTGTCCAGGGGCTCTTCCCATCGGGAATGGTTTTGGGATTCGGATTGCTACACCCGCGGGTGCGCCGGACGGGAAACGGCAAAAAATTTCCCCATTTTATTTTATTCTCTGTGTTTTTCCACCACTACGGCGGGGCGAGGAGGGGTGGGGGGGTGGGGGGGAAAGGAACGCTCCTTGAGATTCCCTGGCAGCATTCCCCCTGGCTAAAGCCTGGATTAATGGCTTCGGGATGTTCCTACAGGCCCACCTGTAGGCCCGGCCGGGCGGGCGAGGCTCCGTGTCCCACCCGCGGAGCCTCCGCTGCGGAGCGCGCCGAGGCCGCAGCCTGGAGCCGGGGTTCCCCCCCTGGAGCCGGGGTTCCCCCCCTGGAGCCGGGGTTCCCCCCTGGAAGCCACGGTTCCCCCCTGGAAGCCGCGGTTCCCCCCTGGAAGCCACGGTTCTCCCCCTGGACCCGCAGATCCGCCCCTGGAAGCCGCGGTTCTCCCCCTGGAGCCGGGGTTCCCCCCTTTCCCCGCGGTTCTCCCGTGGAGCCGGGGTTCCCCCCTTTCCCCTGCGGTTCCCCCTTTCCCCGCGGTTCTCCCGTGGAGCCGGGGTTCCCCCCTTTCCCCGCTATTCCCCCCCTTTCCCCGCGGTTCCCCCCATTCCCCGCGGTTCCCCCCTTTCCCCGCTGTTCCCCCCTTTCCCCCGCGGTTCCCCCTTTCCCCCGCGGTTCCCCCCTTTCCCCCGCGGTTCCCCCTTTCCCCCGCTGTTCCCCCCTTTCCCCCGCTGTTCCCCCCTTTCCCCGCTGTTCCCCCCGTTCCCCGCTATTCCCCCCGTTCCCCGCGGTTCCCCCCTTTCCCCGCTGTTCCCCCCTTTCCCCGCTGTTCCCCCCTTTCCCCGCTATTCCCCCCGTTCCCCGCGGTTCCCCCCTTTCCCCGCTATTCCCCCCGTTCCCCGCGGTTCCCCCCTTTCCCCGCTATTCCCCCCTTTCCCCCGCTGTTCCCCCCTTTCCCCGCTATTCCCCCCGTTCCCCCGCGTTCCCCCCTTTCCCCGCTGTTCCCCCCTTTCCCCCGCTGTTCCCCCCTTTCCCCGCTGTTCCCCCTTTCCCCGCTGTTCCCCCTTTCCCCGCTGTTCCCCCCTTTCCCCCGTTCCCCCCCGCTGTTCCCCCTTTCCCCGCTGTTCCCCCCTTTCCCCCGCTGTTCCCCCCTTTCCCCCGCTGTTCCCCCCTTCCCCCGCTGTTCCCCCCTTTCCCCGCGGTTCCCCCCTTTCCCCCGCGGTTCCCCCCTTCCCCGCTTTCCCCCCTTTCCCCCCCCTTTCCCCCGCTGTTCCCCCCTTTCCCCCGCGGTTCCCCCCTTTCCCCCGCGTTCCCCCTCTCCCCGTTCCTCCCGTCGTGGGCTGTGGGGTGCCGCGGTAATGATTAACCCCACGCCCCACAGCCCCAGCGCCATTTTGATGCGGGCGGGAACGCTCCGGGCCCGGCTCCGGGGACACCCCGAGGGATCCCAAGGGATCCCATCCCAACCCCGGAGACCCCCGGGAGGCCATCCCTGCCTGGCTGGCACCAGCTTGGAGCTGTGTGCCCGCTGCCCCTTCCCAGCCAGCCCTGCTCCAAGGGCCATTTTGGGGCAGCAGAGGGAGGTGAGGGCCGTGCCTCGGGCTCTGCCGTTCCTGGAGGGGCTGCCGGCAGTGCTGCTGGATTTGGGATCAAACAGTGGAGTCATTCCTGCTGCTCTGGGATGAGAGCTGGGATTTGGGGTCAAGCAGGAGAGCCATTAGCCATTCCTGCTGCTCTGGGATGAGAGCTGGGATTTGGGGTCAAGCAGGAAGCCGTTCCTGCTGCTCTGGGATGAGAGCTGGGATTTGGGGTCAAGCAGGAGAGCCATTCCTGCTGCTCCGGGATGAGAGCTGGGATTTGGGGTCAAGCAGGAGAGCCGTTCCTGCTGCTCTGGGATGAGAGCTGGGATTTGGGGTCAAGCAGGAGAGCCATTCCTGCTGCTCCGGGATGAGAGCTGGGATTTGGGGTCAAGCAGGAGAGCCATTAGCCATTCCTGCTGCTCTGGGATGAGAGCTGGGATTTGGGGTCAAGCAGGAGAGCCGTTCCTGCTGCTCTGGGATGAGAGCTGGGATTTGGGGTCAAGCAGGAGAGCCATTCCTGCTGCTCTGGGATGAGAGCTGGGATTTGGGGTCAAGCAGGAGAGCCTTCCTGCTGCTCTGGGATGAGAGCTGGGTTTGGGGTCAAGCAGGAGAGCCATTCCTGCTGCTCCGGGATGAGAGCTGGGGTTTGGGGTCAAGCAGGAGAGCCATTCCTGCCTCCCCTGTGGTGCTCCTGCTGCTCCGGGATGAGAGCTGGGTGGTGGCTCTTGGAGAGCTGGGGGTGATCTCCGGGGGGAGAAGCTGTCAGCTCCTTCCAAAGGTACCCCAGAACGGGCTGGGGCAGCGGGAGCTTGGCTCTTTCCCCTTTTCCATCTGGGGGGGACGAGGCAGCGTGGCTGGCCCTGAGCCAGCCCCTGTCCCCACCCATGGCTGGAGACACCTTCAGCCCCAGCCCATCCTTGCTGCAGCTCCAAGGGAAAGGCTGATCCTCCTCCCAGCTGGGTCCCACTTTGCTCTGGGGTGGTGGCAGCTGAGGGGTGGCCTTGGAAGGGCCAAAGGTGGCCTTGGAGGTGGCACTCTTTGGGCTGACCCTCCTGTGTCCCCTGGGATTGATCATCCTGTGCTCCTGGGCTGTGTCCCACTGATCCCCTGTGCTCCTGGGATTGATCCCCTGTGCTCCTGGGATTGATCCCCTGTGCTCCTGGGGCTGTGTCCCCTGGGATTGATCACCCTGTGCTCCTGGATTGATCCCCTGTGCTCCTGGGGCTGTGTCCCACTGATACCCTGTGCTCCTGGGGCTGTGTCCCACTGATCCCCCGTGTTCCTGGGCTGAATCCTTTAGGATTGATCCCCCGTGCTCCTGGGCTGTGTCCCACTGATCCCCTGTGCTCCTGGGCTGTGTCCCTGGGATTGATCCCCTGTGCTCCTGGGGCTGTGGAGCTGAGCAGATCCCAAACCCAGCCAGGGAGCAGGGCTGGGGCTGGGAACAGCCCCCGGGGAGTTTTCCACGCCCTGGCTTCTTTCTCCTGGCAGATTCCAGAGCTGCAGGGCTGGGGAACCTTTGCTCCAGAGGGTTTTGATCACTTTGCCACAGCTGGTGCCAAAGGCTGTGACCTGTCAGGCTCCAGCTCGGGGCTGCCCGAGCAAATTATCCCTGTGGTTTCAAAGTCAAATATATATAATACATATATTTATGTATAATATATAAAATATATATAATATGTATAATATAGTATATCTAGAATATATAGTATATATAATGTATATATATTTTATATATTTAAAAAAATATTTTTTCAAATATATATTGCCATATATCCTCCTAAAATTGCTTTTCAGGTGGGAGCTCTTTGCTGTTGAAAATTTTCAGGTGGAAGCAGATCCTTTGTGGAATTTCCAATCAGTTTTTCCCTTTCCTTAGCTTTTCCAACCAAAAGACAACCAAAAAAAACAGAGAAAAGGGGAGGGAAAAGTACTTGTGAGAGGAAAGGACTTTTCCTTCCCGATTTGAGTCAGACCAGCCAGAAAAAGCATTTTCCTCTTGAAATCTCCAGCGGGTGGTGCTGGAGGGAATAATAATTATGAAAATAATAGCAATAATGATGATAAAAATAATGAAAATAACAATAATGAAAAATAATAGTAAAATAATAATAAAACAATGAAAATAATAATAATAATAATAATAATAGTAATAAAGAAAGGCACGTGCAGAGAACATTTCAGGAGAGGAGGAGCTGTTCCCTTGGTGTGGCTGAGTGAGGCTCCTGGAGGATTCACCCTGGCTCCCCCCTGGCTGCCTCAGCATTCCCGGGGCTGGAGGAGCATCCCGGGATCGCCCAGGGCAGGAATTGGCTCCTCCGGGTGTCCCTGCGGCTGTGGGAGGGGGCTCTGAGTCCCCCAGGCTTTGGGGAGACAGTCCCTGTCCCCCTGACTTCCCGGCAGTGCCAGGGAGATCCTGCTGAGTGCAGACCGGGATTTTCCAGGGCTGCAGGCTGAGGAAGGGCTCCCTTTGTGTGCCCCGATCCCAATTCCTGCCCCGCCCTGGCCTTGGCTCCCTCTGGGCTGGGGAGTGGAGGGATCAGGGGGGAGCAAACCTTTCCAGCACCTGGGAGGTTCTTGGACACCTCGGGTGGCATCAGGGAAGTGTTCCCAGAGCTTCTCCTGGAGCTTCCCAGCCCCTGCCAGCAGTGTGCAGGAACGGTGGGACAGGGTGGAAGTGCTGTGGGGCTCCTCTGACTGGATCTTGGCCGGGATTTTGCTTCTGGATCACGGGAGAAGCTGGATCCAGCGTTTTTTTTAGGAATGCTCCAGCTTCCAGGAGCTGTTTCCGTCCTACCCCTGTGCCACATCCTTGTCGTGGCTGTGGTGGCTGTCCCTTGGAGCAGGGAGGGCTTTTCCTGCTCCTTGGTGCTCCAGTGCCTCACCCTGCCCAGCTGGAACCAGGGTGGGGGATCCTGGTCAGGGCCAGCAGAGTCCTGCCTTCCATAAATAAAGCTCCTTTATTTTTGAGGAGAGATGTTGGAGTGCCCAGCACAGCTCCCAGGGGATGGTTCATTTCCTTGGGGTCTCAGGAGCTGCAGGCAGGGAATAAATTTGGCTTTTCTGCAGGGAAAGGGAAAGATGGCCACTTAGGAATTTTGTTCTGGACTTTGAATGAGATGCTTGGGGAGAATCCTCTCCTTTGGGGATCTTCGTGGCTTTGGAGAAGGGTTCAGAAATTCCACAGGAGTGTGCAAAATCCATTTCCAAAGGGTGCTGGCAGCTCAGGCAGGCTCCAGGGTGTGCAGGAATGGGGTGGGAGAGAAATCTTGACAAGGAGGAATGGGAACACCTGATGCCTCTGGCACAAGGAGGGGTTTGGGAGCTGGTGGAGCCTTGCAGGAGGGACCTCCAGAGGGAGGGATCCTTCCCTCTGGCTTGCTTTGGGATCAGCTGATCCCAATGTTTTTGGGACAAGCCCGAGGATTTGCAAGTCTGCTGGGCTTTGTGCCTGGCAGGGCCACAGGGAACTGGGACAGATTCCCAGAAAGGATCCATTTTATCCCTCTAATTTTGCAGGAAGACCCTCAGGAGAATGCCCAGCCCACCCCTGAGGCAGAGCAGCTCCAGAGCCTGCAGGGAGCTCTGGATACAACCAGTGAGCCAAAACCTGGCAAATTCGGGGGGTTCACCCACAATATTGATTATTTTTTTTCTCTGGAGGCCCCAGAGAGTTCCCTGGGTGGGATGTGAAGGTGATGCCTTCAGGAGGCTGAGCTGGAACAGAAATTAGAGCTACAGGATAAAGTAGGGCTTTATTAAAAGACCTCAATGGATACACCTGGGCAGTGCAAGAATTTTGGGTGAACCCCAAAATGGGCACAGAATGGACCCCGGGCCATGAGGTCCCACACTTTGATAAGAACATTGGAGTGCAGGGGGCAATTCCAGCTGCAGGGCATGCAGCTCCATCCTCCTTGCTTTGCCTTCTCACTTCCCCCTTGGTTTGGTTCTTGCGCTGAAAGTTGTCCTTGGTCCCAGACTGGAGCAGGAATTGTTTTGTCTCCCTGCTCTGTGAGGAGAGCTCAGTAGCACTGAATATGAAACCTAAAACTAGCCCCCAAAACAGCCCAGAACCTGAAAAAAATTTTTTAAAAAAGCGAAAATTTGTGGCAGCAGGTGCAGGAGGGAGCGAGGAGAAGGCTGAGAGGAGGAGCAGGATGGAGCAGCTCCGTGCAATTGCCGAACTTTGAGCTGCTCGGCTTTGTCCCGCTGGGACAAAGGCTGATTGTTCTGCTCTGCCCGCGGAGGTTTGGCTCGGCGAGGAGAGCAGCAGGGAAGGGGATGAGCATTCCAGGTGTGCCGTGCTCGTCCTCCTCCCTGCGACCTGCCCTCCACGGGGGTTAGCTGGAAGAGCACCCCCTGCCTTGGTGACTTTTAACTTTGTGGAAAGCTGGGATGGGAGGGAATGAGCGGAGGGGGCAAACCCCACACCTGAACTCACTCCTTGAGCTTTAGGGAGTGCATTTCTGGGTGTTGGGAAGCAAACCCCACACCTGAACTCACTCCTTGAGCTTTAGGGAGTGCATTTCTGGGTGTTGGGAAGCAAACCCCACACTGAACTCACTCCTTGAGCTTTAGGGAGTGCATTTTGGGTGTTGGAGGCAAACCCACACCTGAACTCACTCCTGAGCTTTAAGGATGCATTTCTGGGTGTTGGAAAGCAAACCCCACACTTGAACTCACTCTCCAGTCTTTGGAGTATGAATTTCTAGGTATTAGGAAGCAAACGCCACACCTGAACTTGTTTCCCGAGCTTTGGGGATGCATTTCTGGGTGTTGGGAAGCAAACCCCACACCTGAACTCCTCCTTGAGCTTTAGGGAGTGCATTTCTGGGTGTAGGAAAGCAAATCCCACACCTGAACTTGCTCTCCAGATTTTTGGGGATGCATTTCTGGGTGTTGGGAAGCAAACCCCACACCTGAACTGCTCTGAGCTTTGGAGTATGAATTTCTGGGTGGTGGGAGGCAAACCCACACCTGAACTCACTCCCCAGGCTTTAGCGAGTGCATTTCTGGGTGTTGGGAAGCAAACCCCACACCTGAACTCACTCCCCAGGCTTTAGCGAGTGCATTTCTGGGTGTTGGGAAGCAAACCCCACACCTGAACTCACTCCCCAGGCTTTAGCGAGTGCATTTCTGGGTGTTGGGAAGCAAACCCCACACCTGAACTCACTCCCCAGGCTTTAGCGAGTGCATTTCTGGCCCGTGCATCATCACCACCGGGGAGTTTTCCCCCCTCTCAAACCTGTTCGGTCACCTCCCGGCGCTGTTTTGTTCTCCTTCCCTGCTCCAGTGAGTTCTTTTATCCAACCCATCCACTGCAAATAATCGCACTTACGAGCGTCCTGCGAGCTCGATTGCAGTGTTTGCTTTGCCCGGGCTCCATTGGCGAATTCCCGCAGTCACAGGGTCCCGCCGGGCCCCGGCCATTGGAGAACTCGTGTTTACAATTGAGATGTTCTCAGAACTTGAGCTAGCATGAAAACCCTCCAAAAAAACCCCCGTGGGCTGTTTACCACATCAAAGAGCTCCAGCCCCGTACAAGCTCGGCTTGAAACTCAAACAAAGAATCTTTCATTGAGCTCAGAAATGCTGCGAGGATTCTTGGAAAATTATTGTTTTCTCGGCGTGGTGGGGAGGGAGCTGGAAGTTCCCACCCAGAGCAGGATTTGTGGGGGTTAAGATGCATTTCAGGATCTTGCTCTTTGGGGGATTTTCAGTGCAAGCAGGAGAAGGGAATGGCAAGGAATTTATCCCAGTGTAGCTGCTCTGAAAACACAGGTTTATCCCAAAAAAACAGGATATTATCAGATCCCTCACACCTGAGGTAATTTGGGATCTGAACCCATCCTGAAGAGGCCAGAGGTTGTGGATGCTCTCCAGCCAGCCATGATTTTTTTTTTTTTTTTGTGTATTTATTTACCCCAAATATTTTAATGTTGTCTCTACAAAATCATCATTTTGCTGCTCCTCAGGGATATTTCAGGGAGCTGTACCCAGAAATGGCAGGATATATTAGAATTCCTCACGATTAGCAGGTTTGATGCTCTCTAAACTGTGGAAAAGCCTCATATTTGCTGGGAAAATCAGGGCAGTTTGCTCATCTAAAACATTTCTGAACGTTTCCTTCTGGGCAGCTTCCAATATTTGGGAGTTTTGTGGTTGTGTGGCGTGGGAGGAACCCAAATCCATAAATGTGGAGTTTGCCATCCCCTTGGGGATCCCAGGAGTGTCCCACTCCTTGTGTTTCCAGGGCTGGCAATACCCAAGCTCCCAAATTCTCCTGCTGGAGCTTCTCCAGGGCTTGGAGCCTTCTCCTGGGAGCTGTTAATGGCCTTAATCAGCCTCCCTTAATTAACAGCAATTGGGGATTCCAATATGTTCACATATTCCAATATATGCACAGGGAAAAGGTGGGATCTGGAGGGGACTCCTGATTTCTGCTCCCAGGAGCACAGAGCTCATGGCAGGGCTGGGATGAGGTGATGCTTGAGTCCCTCCCAACCCATTCCCATGAAATCCTCAGTGGCAGCAGAGGAGCTGCTCCCATGTCCCCTCAGCCCCTGTTTTGGCAGCATCTTCTCAGCCTGGGAATGGTCAGGCTTAGAAGGAGAGTTGGCCCAACCCAGCTTTGTTTTGGGTTTGTTTTGTTTTCCCAGCTGCTCTGGAGGAAGCTGGAGCTGCAGGGATGGGGGGGATTTGCTGTCTGCACCTGAAACCTGACCTTGCCCGCGGTCTGCCCCCTGGTTCTCCTGCGAGGAGCAGGACTGGTGGCCTCCCTGATGGGCTCCACAAGCCCCAGCAAGCAGGCAGTGACTCATCCCATTGTCAGCCCCGGGAATGTGCCTTGGGAGAGGGTGTGAGCTGTCACAGGGTGGAGGGAGGCAGAGTGAATCCCACCCTGGCAGCTCCAGAGCCTCCTCGGGACTTGGGGCAGTGTTACTGGGAGGGATAGAGGGAATACAGCAACAGACATAGCAGGTGTTCAGGTGGAGAGGAGGAAAAGAACTCTGGTTTATTGAAACTTTAGCTGTTTGTTATTTTTAGGACACTGAGTAGGGATTGGTTAGAGAGGTTACTACCTCTCCAGTTCCACTGGTTAGATGAACAGTTTTTTACATTATATTTTTCATGAAGGAATGAAAATATAATTTTTGTTTATCTTATAATTTATGAGAACTGACTCCATTATGCTAAAACAAATCAGAAGGTTTATTTTCAGGGACAACAGGGCAGGGCTGGGGAACTGGGGGAACTGGAAGGCTCAAAGACAACCCCAGTGTGCTGTGGCCAGGATCAGGTGGATAAATCTGTCCAGGTGGATGAATGTGGGATTGTGATGTCCAGGAGGCAGTTCTGGGATGGAGCTGAGTCCAGGAGGAGCAGTGGAGCTGCAGGGGGCCCCCACTCAGGGCTAATTCCAAATCCAGCACTGATTTGTGCCCCTGTAACCCAGGGTTCCTGGAGGTTTGGCTGAAGCTGGAGCAGCTCCAAGCCTCTCCATCTCCCAGGAGTTGAAATGGCATTCAATCATTTCATTGTTTTTCCCAAAAAAACGTCCAAGGGGCTGTAGCAGCTCACAGGAGGAATCAGCCCAGGTCGACCTGCAGGAGCTTTGATGGAAAACTCCCCTTGGCTTTGATAGAAAACCTCCATTGCCTTTCAGGGGCTTCACCTCAGCCTTTGCTGAGCAGGAGCAGCTCAGAATTCATGAATGGGAATATCCTGAGAGCTGTGGAGGTCCAAGTCCCCTAAATCCTCGTGTCCTCCCTCCCCATGCCTGGAGAGTTGTCCTCACGCTGGGGGGAGCGATGGGAGAGGGGATTCCCTGATTCCCACCTTCCTTCCAGCTCCATCAGGGCTAAGGTGGCTCTTGGTGGTTCTGCAGAAGTGGGATCTACCCCAAAAATGTGGCTCAACCCCCAAATCAACATGGGACCCCCTGTCCCATCTGGAGGTGCTCCTGGGCCGTTCCCTTCCCGCTCTGGGCTCCGTGTCTCCAAGGTTTTGTTATTTTTCAGTCCGTTTATGGCTTTATTTTTGGAAAGGTTTCTGCTTGCTGCTGGAGCCTGCCTGTTCCCAGCTGCTCCCCTTCCAGCCCCTTGACCTTGGAGTTGGATGAGGGTGTTTTCCCTGGCTCCCGTGGCCTTTGGGATTGCGGCATGATCCCGGTGATAAATACCTGAGCTGGATTGCCTCGGAGGGAGCCGTTATCAGCTGCTGCAGGGAAGGAACTGCAAACACAGCCAGCAAGGCTGGCCCTGGGGCTGCCTGGATGGAGAGTCCCAGCTTCCCTGGCTCCTGGGAAGTCAGGGAGTTCCAACCCACGGGCAGGAAAGAGCACTAGGATAACCCTCCCCATCTCCTGGGCCACCCGTGGGCACACACTGGAAAATTAAATTCCAGTAATGATTTGGGGGCAGCACCTCATCCTGGAGCTGCTCTGAACGGCCAGGATGGGGTCTCACATCCTTTGTCTGGCAAGAAACTGAGGCAGGAAAAGGGGAAATGTCCGGAGTGGATGATGTAAACCTTGGGCTTGATCACCTTAGAGGTGTTTTCCAACCCAAATAACTCATGAATGCCTCGAGGGCAGAGCTGCTCCTCGAGCAGGGGAGCCCATCCAGGGCCTCTCTGGACCCAGCACATTCCCACGGGAGCTCAGATTCCAGTTGGGACACGGCTCTGTTGTTTACAGCAGCCAAACGTTGGGCACTTGAAAGGAAGAGTCCCGGGGCTTTCTTTGCTAATCCCGTTTTACAGAGAGTTCCAGGAGACTTGAGGAACAAACAGAAAATAACGTCGATCCAGGTCGGTATCAAACCCAAATGATCAGAGGGACAAATATTTACCCAGGTCAATATTTAACCAGGAGACAATAAATGCTGATATTGAACCAAATCTGGATATAAATACAGGCTATTTATAAAGTGAGCCTGCAAAGGGGCACTGCCAGGGCCGTGCCAGGGGGGTTGATTGATGATTATCCTGCCCATTGTTTGCTGATTCCCTTGGAGGCTGGAGTTTCGTGCAGGTGCACGGAGGAGAAAGAGCCCGGGCTGGGCTGGGGCAGGGCAGTTGTGCCACACCTGTGTGTGCCCCCGGGGTCCCACAGCCCCCCTGCCCCCGTCCTGCTGTGCTCCCAGTCCCTGAGCCCCAGAGAATCAGGAGGGGTTTGGGGTTGTGACGGGGGGGGGGGGGACACTGGAGATCACCCAACCCCGACACCTCCCACTGCCCCAGGCTGCTCCAAACCCTGTCCAGCCTGGCCTGGGACACTGCCAGGGATCCAGGGGCAACCCCAGCCCACCCTGCCAGGGAACAATTCCTGCCAATCTCCCAGTATCCCTGCCCTCTGGCACTGGGAGCCATTCTCTGGCTCCTGTCCCTCCATCCCCCATCCCCATCCCTCTCCAACTCTCCTCCAGGCCCTGCCAGAGACTCTGAGCTCTCCCTGGAGCTTCTCCTCCCCAGGAGAACATTCCCAGGGGCTCTGAGCTCTCCCTGATCCTTCTCCTCTCCAGGAGAACATTTCCAGGGGCTCTGAGCTCTCCCTGGAGCTTCTCCTCCCCAGGAGAACATTCCCAGGGGCTCTGAGCTCTCCCTGATCCTTCTCCTCCCCAGGAGAACATTCCCAGCTCTCCCAGTCTGAGGGAGCTGCAGCCCCCCTGAGCTCCTGCAGCAGCTTTGAGTGCAAACCTCCCAGACTGGGAACACTGGGATTGTTTCCAGCCCTAAATCCCCACAGAGCCTCCACCATGGAGAGCCAAACACTGCCAGGGATCCAGGGGCACCACAGCTGCTCTGGGAATTCCATGCCAGCCCCTGCCCACCCTCCCAGCCAGGACTTCCTTCCCAATACCCAAACTTTCTGTCCCTTTTTCCATCTGAAGCCCTTCCCTGGCTCCTGTGCCCCCATCCCCTGTGCCCAGTCCCTCCCAGCTCTCCTGAGCCCCTCCAGGCCCTGCCAGGGGCTCTCAGGGCTCCTCTGGACACAGGAGCAGAGCGCTGGGATTGCTCAGCCTGCAGAGGAGAAGGATCCCTGGAGCTCCCTCTGCCCGGGCACTTGGTGCCAGGAAAACCCCCCGCCGAGCCAGGGCAAGGCTCCCCAGGGCTGCTGCTCTGCACTCCCGGTTCCCGAGCAGTGCCCGAGCAGGGCAGAGGCTTTCCTGGGACATTTGTGCCAGGGTTCAGTGCGGGAGCCCCGAGGCCAGGCACAGGGCAGAGCGCTCCTCCCTGCCCGCAGCCCGCGGGAACGGCAGCTGAGCCCACCGGAGCACAAACCCCGCGGGGCCCGTGGGCTGCTGCTTCCCAGAGCGGGGCCCGCCCGGGAAACCTCCCCCTTTCCTCCAGGGGCTCGGGAAGGAACTCCAGGACCTTTCCTGCCCCTCCTCAGCCGGCAGCAGGAGCAGCTCCTGGAGTGCCAGGGCTGCCCGCCCTGCCAGGGAACAATTCCTGCCCCTTATCCCAATCTCCCTGCCCTGTGCCAGTGGCAGCCATTCCCTGGATCCTGTCCCTCCATTCCCAGTCTCTCCCAGCTCTCCCGGAGCCCCTCCAGGCCCTGCCAGGGACTCTCAGGGCTCCAGCCCTGGAGCAGCTCTGTGGTCCCCTCGGGCTTTCATCCCAGCATTCCACATCCCTCTGATGCTGGGATTGGATGCTCTTGGCTGCCTGGCACGGACACAGGTGACATTTTTCTTGCCCCCAGAGCTCTTTGCAGCAGTGACAGTGAGCCTGGGATCCATCTGAGAGGGACTCTCCCATCTGGGAGAAGTATTTGGAGCTCTGGAGTGGGTGAAACCCCCCCAGCCCCTCCCTGTGCCACCCTCAGAGCTGCTGCCTGCTCAGCAAACCCCCCAGTTCCCTGCTCGACCCCTGCCGGGGTGGTGACAGCACCTGATGTTCCTCGGGCCGTTTGTCATTTATCACCTGCAGATTAGGAGGTGTTTAATCAGGGACAGCCAGCCCCAGCCCAGCTCTCCTGCTTAATCCGGGTTTATCTGGGGCCTGCCGAGAAATGTTTGTGTTGGACTCTGCTTGAATCGATCTCGGTGCTGATAACAGCTCCCCCAGCCCGGGACACCTGATCCAGGGAGAAATCCCAGGCTCCTGCAGGATTTATGGGAACATGTCCACCCCGTGAAGCACTGGGAAATCCACCCTGGAGAGGTGGGATGGCAGTGCTGTCTCCATTGAGCCTCTGGTTTTACTGGGGCTGGGGTTTCACATCCTGCAGCTGTCCCAGGGGCTGCTCCCGGGGTTATCCCATCCTCCAGGGAATTCTGGTCACCAGGTTTGGGTGTGCTGAGTGTAACACTGCTGGCCCAGCCACACAAACTGGTGTACAGTGGCCTTACTGGAGTGGGCAAAGAGTTGCTTTGGGCCTTCTCCTCGTTTTTATTTTGGTTTTCTTTCTCTGCCAAGTTGAGGAGATGCTTCTCCAGGTCAAGCTTGGGGGGAAGATCCCTCCTGGAATTCAGTGCTTTGGCTGCGTGGGAGGAGTTTCTTGTTGGCTTTCCCTTCCTGGCCATGCGAAGTGGGCTGCAAATCAAAGAGAGTGGGTTTAGGACTTGTTCCCTGGAGGGTGGGCAGGCCCTGGCACAGCTGGGGCTGCCCCTGGATCCCTGGCAGTGCCCAGGCCAGGCTGGATGGGGCTGGGAGCAGCATGGGACAGTGGAATGGGATCAGCTGGGAGGGCCCTTCCAGCTCAAACCACTGTGGGGTTCTGTGATCCATCCCAGTCCCCCTGGACTCCCAGAAGGTTTCTCCATGGCTCCATGGGGGCTGCTGGAGCCTGTGGCCATGCTGGTGCTGCCTGGTGCCTCCTGCCCCCATCCCAATCCCCAGGGATGGCCTGGCCAGGGGCTGTGAGGGAAACTGGGCCTGTGTTCCCACTAAAAACCTGGTGGCTCTTCCTCTGGGAGGCTCTGGGGCATTTCCCTGCCAGCTCACACCTTGTGCACTGCTGGGATGAGCTGAGCATCCCAAAGTGTGTGGGATGAGCTCAATCCTGCCCAAAAATGGTTCATTCCCAGCTGTGGCTGGCAGGCAGGGAGGAGGGCATGGGCTGATCATTCCAGGTCATTGCTGTCCCACGGGAGGGGGACAGGCAGAGGATGTGGGGTCTCCAGCTCTGGGATCTGAAATCCTCCTGGAAGTGAGCAGGAGGAGGATGTGAAATGAGAAGGAGCCCATGGGAGGGGGACAGGCACAGGGTATGGGGTCTCCAGCTCTGGGATCTGAAATCCTGGAAGTGAGCAGGAGGAGGGTGTGGAATGAGGGTGAGTCCACAGGGGTTGGTAAATGCTGGTTTGGGATTTGGAGGAATCCCAGCACTCTTCCCCTCCTCTTGGTGCTGGAGGACTGTGGCCTGTTTGGCACACTGGCCTTGGAGGAAGGCTCTGGGTCTGAGGGATCTGGGAAGAGCCCTCAGGCCTCTGTGGGAGCCTGGCAAAGGCAGGAGAAGGGAGAGGGGCAGGATGTTTGAGAGCACACTGTCATCTGTGTGGGTGATCAAGGGGTTTAAGGTGCCGTGCCTTGGGAGAGCTCTGTACTTCCCATTGTCTCTTCTTTCCAAAGGGATTCCCTCTTCCTCCTTGGACAGGCTCTGACCGTGGTGGGCAACCCCCAACCCGTGGTGGGCAACCACCAGCTGCTTCTGTGTCACGGGGTGTGGGGTGGGAGGAGACCCCATTGGCAAGGGGACACCTGGGAGGCTCGGGGGGGGCTCTGGGGGTGCTGCCCTCCTTGGCCAGGGGAATCTGGGGGGTGTTTGGGGTGGCCCAGAGGGGGAGGACACCCCACTGACCCAGCCCTGCCTCCCACAGCTGCACCCCATGAGGATGGACCAGCGGATGCCCCCGCTCATCATGGAGGTGAGTGGCTTCCCTCCTTCCTGCCCTGTATCCTCCTGCTCCTGCTGGGGAGAGGAAACACAGAAATGCCCAAGAGACTGAGCTGGGACACCCTCCACTCCCCATTCCTATCCCCATTCCCACTCCCCATTCCCCACTCCTCATTCAATTCCCTGTTCTCCCTTCCCCATTCCCATTGCCCACTCCCCCTTCCCCATTCCCCATTCCCATTGCCCATTCTCCCTTCCCCACTCCCCACCCCCGTTCCCACTCCCTCCTTCCATGCCTGCTTCCAGCTGGGACAGGTCCCCCAGCACTGCCAAGGCCACCACTGCCCCATGTCCCCCAGTGCCACCTCCAGCTATGGGGACTCCAGCCAGGACAAACCTTTCTGGGGAAGATTTTCCCCCTCTCCACCCTGAACCTCCCCATGCCCCATTCCCTCTCCTCCTGTCCCTGTTCCCTGGGAGCAGAGCCCGACCTGGGGCTGTCCTCTCCTCTCAGGGAGTTGTGCAGAGACCCAAGGGCCCCCCTCATCACAGTTTTCTCCTTTCCAGCTCCCTCAGCCTCTGGATTTGGATGGGACACTGGTTGGGAAGGGCTTTGGGGTCAGAGATGCCAGCACTAGGCTGGGCAGTGTTTTCCAGGTGTTTCTGGGCCACAGACAGAAAGTTCCCGTTTCTCCCTGGTGCGTGGGATTCCTGCACACTGGAGCATTCCATGGGTTGGGATTGTTATTGTCCAGGTCCTGCACACACACAGAGCAGCAGGGCAGGGCTGCTGTCCTCCTGTCCAACTGCTGGCCCTCACCAGCCCTTTCTCCAGGAGCCTGAAGGAAAATTCCTGTGTTTTTTTTAGTAGAAAGACCAGGAAAAGACTGTGCTCTGCAGGGAGGGGTGGTTCTGGAGGAAGGGATGTTGGGTGACACCAAATGAGGGCCCTCCATGGAAATTCGGGCCTTCCATGGAATCCTTTAGTTTGGAAGCCTTCCCCCATTTCCATCCCTGCCTGGTCCCCTGGGGCAGAAGGCCCTTCCCTTGGGAACTGGAGGTGAGAAAGTGAAATGCCAGAGATAAGGGAAGTGTGGAAGGGAAAGGCACCCAGCACCTTGCCCTGCCCCTGCTGCTGCCAAGTGGGGCCGATCATTGCTCAGGAATGCTCGGCATCCCGAGCTGATTCCCCAGGGAACCTGCCCTGTGCCAGCCTGGGTGCCAGCAGTGCTCAGGGCTGGGCTCCAAGGCTGTGCCCGAGGGAGGGACTGGGGCTTGGAGCTCTCCCTGAGGCTGGAATGGAGGTGCAGCTCTCTGGGTCCCTTCCCTGCTCCTGCTGGGGGCAGGCACCAGGGACAGGGCCCAGGAACGGCTGGAGCAGAGCCAGGGAGGGGCAGGGTGGTATCAGGGAAAGATTCCTCATCCAGAGGGTGCTGGGCACTGCCCAGGCTCCCCAGGGAATGGGCACGGCCCAGAGGCTGCCAGAGCTCCAGTTCAGTCAGTCAGGGTGAGGTTGTTGGGGTGTCCTGTGCAGGACCAGGGGATCCCTGAGGATCCCTTCCAATTTGGGATATCCCATGACTCCACAAGCAGCTTTAGGCTATGCCTGAGGAAGGATTCCTTCTCCAGAGGGGCTGCTTGAGCTTCCTTGAACCAGCAGAGGAACTTCCAGCCCCTCCACGCTGACCAGGACAGACAAGTCATGGTTGGACCAGGTGACTTCCAAGGTCTTTTCCCAATTCCCTGGCTCTGTGGGACTCCCAGCACACACCAGTGCCAGCGTGGCCCTTCCCAGCCCAGCCTCTCCAGGCTCCTTCCTGAGTGGCAGAGGGAGCCTTTGTGGCTGTCCCCGTGCCTGGGTTGGGTGACAGCCAGCTCAGCCACGTGTTGCCAGCAGGGCTCCCAGAGGTGCAAAGGCTCTTTGAATGAGCTGGAAGCTCGGTGATCCTCTCCCTGGAAAGGGCGAGGAAATCTCTTGGCTCCCGCCCAGCTTTGTTAAGAGCCCTGAGGTGGCAGCAGGGCTGACTGTGGCCCATGGCACCGTGGTGACACAGGTCAGGGCTGGAAACCTCGACTCAGGGCGTGGGCTGAGCTCAGCTCCTGCTCCTGGAGCTCAGCTCCGGGCTCTGCCAGGGAAACCTGGTGCTTTTCCAGCTGCTCTCCGTAGGATTGAGGGCTTTGACACTTGGAGAACCACGTAATTAAGGGCTGGAGCTCTGCACAAGAGCTTCAGTGCTGGGATCTGCAACCACAGTGAGCAGAACCTGAGTCACCCAGGGCCAGAAGATGAATTGCCTCGAGGGTTGCTCTGTCAGGGTGCTGGATCCACTGGGATGCCTCAGCAGGCAGGAACCAGGAGGGGAAGGAGTCAGAGCCAGGGGTTCTCGTAGCTTGGAGGAGCCAGGCTTGTAAAAACAGCTCTGTAAAGGCAGAACTAACCCAAAGGTTAGGCCAGGGCTGAGTCACTGCCCAGGTGAGGCGGGGAAGGCAGGAACCATTCCCATTTTAGGCTCAGAACACTCTGAATTAGTGGCAACACCGCTTAGATTTCTAGGCCCAGATTATTCCCAGTGAATCAAAGATATTGTCCTAGAATTCCTCAGCTCATTAAAGAGACTGTCCCAGAATAAAACCCTCCTCAGGCTGCTGAGTTTAGAGGAGACCAGAGCCAGCATGTCCAGGGTGGGCTGCAGATCCAGCAGGCCTGAGGTGTGACCCTGCTGAATTCATCCCATTCCTGGCGCTCCCTCCCACTGTTTGTGTGGCCAAAGCTCTGCACCCAAAGCTTGCTCCCCTTTATCAGCTTTGATTTCTGTCCTACCTGCATCCTCTCCCCGCTGCCTGGTGTTATCAGGGAGGCAGGGAGGGGGAAGTGGGGCAGAGGACGCTGATTCAGCCCTGGCGAGTGGGGCTGAGTCAGACCCGGAGCTAAATCACCTCAGCTCACGTTCCTGCTGCTGCCTCCATTTCCTGCTCGCTCAAATCCCCGTGGCACTTTGGCCAGCCCCTGGCTGGGTGTCGGGGTCACCTCTCCCAGCTCCTGTGCCCATGTCTTTGCCACAGGCCCGCTCGGAGATGGACAAGTACCTGTCCAGCGAGGCGCCGCCCGCGCCGATGCTGCCGGACAAGAAGTACCGGCGGGAGAGCGCCTCGGTGGTGGACGAGTTCTTCTCCACGGAGCGGCCCAGCTCCACTCCCTACAGCGTGAACATCAACGTCATCCTGCCCGACACCACCCACCTGCGCACGGGGCTCTACCGGCCCCCCAAAGCCACGGCCCCCTTCCCGCAGATCAAAACCGAGCCCGGCTTCTCCCAGCCCTGCTCGTCCTCGTCGGGCGCCACGCAGACCCTGCCCGACTTCACCAGCGTGTTCAGCATGCCCCAGTCGGTGGCTGTGAACAACATCTTCATCAAGCAGGAGGTGCCCGCCGAGATCCCGCTGCCCGCCCACCCGCAGCAGTCCCAGCTCTTCCAGCTGCCCCTGGGCGCTGACATTCCCACCCTGGCCTCCTCCAGCAGCACCACGGCCATCAGCTGCCTCAGCGGGGTCACCATGGCCACGGGCTCCGTGGCCAGCGTGCCACACAGACCTGTGCAGCCGCCGGGGCCCCTCAAGCAGTACCCCCACGTGGCCCAGGGACAGGGGAGCTTCGGGAACATGCCCGGGCAGTTCTACCCCACACCGGGGGGTGACCCTGCCCCCCTCGCCCCCCAACTCACAGCCTGGCAGCCCCGAGAACCAGCCCGAGCTCATCAACACCATCTCTCCCCCGCCCTCCTATGAAGCCACGTTTGGACTGAAGCTGGTCCAGTCCCAGATGCCCGCGGTGCCCAGCGGCGTCGGGGGCCTCTCGCAGGGGCACGCCGTGCTGCAGCCCCCCAAGTACAACCGGCGCAACAACCCCGAGCTGGAGAAGAGGAGGATCCACCACTGTGACTACCCAGGTGTGCTCACAGGGGGCTTTGGGGGTCTCCTGGCACGCCAAGGGAGGATGAGCTGGGATCCTTTTGGGATGAAGCTGTGGGTGGAGTGGAAGAGGTTGATGCCAGCAGGATCGGGGGTAGGGGGGTGGTTCCTGTTTTGTCTCTTTTACACTCTGGCAAAAGCAGCTCAGCAAGACAGAGAGCTCCTGCAAAGCAGGGATGCTCCTGGGGATCTAAACCTTGGGGTCTGCACCTGGGGATCTGCTCCTGGGAATCTGCACTTGGGGATCCGCTCCTGGGAATCTGCTCTTGGGGATCTGAACCTGGGGATCTGAACCTTGGGATCCGCTCATGGGGATCTGCCCCTGGGGATCGTCTCCTGGGGATCCACTCTTGGGGATCTGCACCTGGGGATCTTCACCTGGTGATCTGCTCCTGAGGATCTGATCTTGGGGATCCACTCTTGAGGATCTGTGCCTGGGTGATCTGTGCCTGGAGATCAGCTCCTGAGGATCTGCTCCTGGGGATCCACTCTTGAGGATCTGTACCTGCAGATCCCCTCCTGGGGATCCACTCCTGGGGATCCACTCCTGGGATCATCTGGTGTTCCTTCGCTCTGCTCTTTCCCAACCCCGAGCAGCCACTTGCAGCTGCTCTGCCATTCCCACTGACACCTCCTTTCCCTCTCTCTCCCAGTGGGTGGAAAACCAGCCAGGAGTTCCCTCCAAGAGCCCTGCTGGCCTCTCCCTGAGAGTTCTGACCTTCCAGAGAGGCAGTGAGCTGGATATCCCTGTGCCATCCCTCCCCAGCCCTGTGTGCTGCAGCAGGAGCCGTGGAAGGGCAGTCACAGGGTGGTTTGGGTTGGAAGGGACATTTCAAGGCTGTGCCACCCCACCTCCTGCCATGGGCAGGGACTCATTCCACTGTCCCAGTTTGCTCTGGGGATCAGCCCAGAGCAGCTGGGGCTGCCCCTGGATCCCTGGAAGTGCCCAAGGCCAGGCTGGATAGGCCTTGGAGCACCCTGGGATAGTGTGAGGTGTCCCTGCCCATGGCAGGGGGTGGAACTTGCATGAGCTTTCCTTCCAACCCAAACCAGGCTGGGACTCCATGACCCACACTGGGAAAGCAAATCCCATTGAGAGATCCCAGTGAGAGCCATCTGAGGGCTTGGAAATGGCCACTCCTGGAGCCAGGACACACCTCCCACCTCCTGGGCTGATCCCCAGTGCTGACCTGTCCCAGATTAGCAAACAGTTTTCCCATGGGGGTGTGTGAGGGAGGAAAGTCACGTCCTAACTGCCTCCTGTGGGATTTAGGGACTGTTTTTGTGGCATGGGAGTGGCTGGAGGTCAGCCCAGAGGCTCTGCCTGCTTCAGATCCTGTCTCCAGCCATGGTGCCAGGAGCTGCATAAGAGCAGGACAGGCTGAGAGAGGGAGATCCTTCTGTGCTCACACCTTCCCACTCTTTGGCATCCTGTGCATCAGGGACTTTCTGAGCCAGGAGCTGCCAGTGGTTGATGGCTTGTGGTAAATTTTTTATTTTCTGCTGGTCACGGTGAGGACACGAAAGGTGGAGTTTGACCTGAGACAGATTCCTTGTGTCTGACTGCTCAGGGGCTCATCCTGCAGGATTTGCACCAAGGCAAAGCTGGTTTTAGCAGGATTTTGGTCTGTGGTGCAAAAAACCCACCCCAGTCTTTGCTGAATAAATCCTGTGTCTGTACATGCAGAGATGGAGCAGGGATCCATGGATCTCTCCCTCAAAGGTTCAGCTGGAGGTGACTCCAGTCAGGAATAGTGGTGAGGAATTCTCACCAGCGTGGTCTGTGTGAGGAAGTGAAGGGGCTTGGAGACTTCACACCTGGAACCAGATGAACATGGGAGACCTGCTTGTAAAGCCCCTATCCAGAACCTTCCAGGGCCTAGAGGGGCTCCAGGAGAGCTGGAGAAGGATGTGGGATAAGAGATGGAGGGACAGGACCCCGGGAATGGTTTCCCACTGCCAGAGGGCGGGGCTGGGTGGGATATTGGGCAGGAATTCCTGGATGGGAATGTGGGCAGGCCCTGGCACAGGGTGCCCAGAGCAGCTGTGGCTGCCCCTGGATCCCTGGATGTGCCCAAGGCCAGGCTGGACACTGGGGCCTGGAGCAGCCTGGGGTTGTGGGAGGTGTCCCTGCCATGGCAGGGGTGGAATGGGAAGAGCTTTGAGGTCCTTTCCAACCTGAACCATTCCATGATCCCATGGTCTCTCTCCCAAATGTGAGGGGTGGTCAAAGCTTCAGAGCACCAGGAGCAAAACTGAACAGGGCCCCCACGCCCTGTCCCTCCTGGCAGGGAGGGGAAAAGCAGCTCCTGCCCCCCTGAGCAGGACAGGACCAAGGGCTGATCCTGGGCAGGAGGCTCCTTCAGGCCGGGTGGAAACACTGGGATGAAAAATATCCCAATGCTCCCTGCACAGATCATAGAAATTCAAATTCATATTTGAATGTACTCATCAAAACACAAAGCAGCAGGGCCAGAAAGGGCAGCAGAAGCTTCCTTAAGCTTTATCCAACTGAAACTTGGGAGGAATTAAACCTGACTGGTTTGGAGACGCCCGCTGTTGGAACTTTTCCCCAGCCATGGTGTTTTTGTTAAACCCTGTCTTTGATGGAACCTGTTCATGCTGATCTTGTGAAAACACTTCCCCCTGGCTCTGTTCTGGGACCTGGAAGCCAAGTTGTGACTGTCCCTGGCTGTTTCCTGCTTCCTGGAACGTTTGCACCACGTCTGCTGGGAGCGTTACAACACCCAGCCTTACAAAGTGATATCAGCTATGCCTGGAACCCAGAGAAGCAGGGCAGCACAGAGCCAGAAATGTGGGGGAATTGAGCCTTTTCATCCTGGTGGTGGAAGGGGGGGTTTGAACCTCTCTGCTTGATTCTCCCCCTGCTAATTCCCAGCCCAGTTCCCATGGGTGGCAGGAGAAGGTGTTGAAGTCTGTCTGGCCAGGAGTAAACGCTCTTTAGTTAATGCTGAGCCCAAGCCAGGCTTATTTGCATGGCCCAGCTCCTTCCCTGCCCTCAAATACCAGAGTTGTTTGAGCAAGGGCCCCTTCCTCATCGGGAAATTGTGCTTTTTTCCTGTCCTTGCAGGTTGCTCAAAGGTTTACACCAAGAGCTCCCACCTGAAGGCACATCAGAGGACTCACACAGGTAAGAGCAGCTCCAGGAAAGGCAGCCAGCCTCAGGTACCAACCCCCCCAAAAAGGGCAGGGCTAGATGGGATATTGGGCAGGAGTTCCTGGCTGGGAGGGTGGGCAGGCCCTGGCACAGGGTGCCCAGAGAAGCTGTGGCAGCCCCTGGATCCCTGGCAGTGCCCAAGGCCAGGCTGGACATCCCACCTGGGACAGTGGAAGCCACCCTGGTGCAAGTTGAGCTTTAAGGTCCCTCCCAACCCGATCTGTTTGTGTGTTCTTTGATTTTTTGTTGCTCTGAGCTCTTCCCTTGAGATGCCCCAGATCCTCCCCAGGGCTTATCTACAGGAAGTTGGAGTAAGGCCTGTGTTGCAGTTTAGGATCTCCAAGGGGACCAGAGCATCTCTTTTGTGCCAAACCCCCCTCCATGGCTCCCAAGGAGAGGGAAGATCCCCTCGTGTCTCCTTGGGTGCCTCTGAACCCTGCAGGGCTGGGCTGTGCCCTCAATCCCAAGGGTGCCACGGTGCAAAGGGGCCCCAGGTGGGAGCAGCCCCCAGCTCAGCTCCCCTGGGCTCAGCCCAGCTCCGTGACACTCTGCACTCCAGCCCCAGCACCCTCATTAAGGCATTTATTATACCTGAAGCGTTATCAGATCCCCAGGTAGTCCAGGAACCATCAGTGCCCTCATAAATCTCTTTTATAGGAGGGCTGATCTTTACAGAGAGCAATTAAGCCGGGCCCAGAGTTCACTTCTCTTTTTTATGAACAACGACCAAACCCCATTCTGTGGCTGAGAATTGGTTCTTGCTCTTGGCTCCATTCCTTCCTCCCCTTATCAGCCCTTCAAACAAAGAATTTGGCTTTGTGCATGAGCCACGATGTTTCTTTGGCAAGGGCTGGGGAGGAGGGGGCTGGAAAACAGCACGGAAGGGGTGGGGAAAAAAGGGAACAGGAAGGATGTTGTCCCAGAGCTGGGTGCTGATAGGGATTTATCACAGTCTGGAATCAGGGCTTTAAAATGAAATTAAAGGAAATATCTCTTGTCCCTTCTGTTGGGAGCTCTCTGCCCAGGATGGGATCTGTGACTTGGGTGCCTCTTTACCTATCACATATAAAGATGTACCCAGGAAAACTTGGGTGGGCTTGAAGTCCAGGAAAACTCAGTGGCTTTTCCAGGTTTCCAGGAAATCCAAGTGTCTTTGCTTCCTTCCCCTTCCCCTGCTGTCAGAGGGGAGGGTGGAGAGGTGAGGGAGGGGGGTGTGGGTTGGACTCGATGATCCTGGAGGTCTTTTCCAACCTAGTTATTCTGGGATTCTGTGAGCTGAGGAGTCAGGAGAGCTGCTGGTGGTGTGGGATGAGCCAAAAGCAGGGAATCCAACCCAAACCCACTCTACAGTCCTGGCCCAGGCTCTCTGCACCCAATGTTTTTAAGCCTCAGCCTCGCCAAGGTCATCACCAGAGCAGCAAGGGCGAGGGCTGACCCCAAATCCTGCCCACAAATCCTGACCCCAAATCCTGACCCCAAATCCTGCCTCAGCTCCATCCCCGAAGGGTTTGAAGGGTTAAAGGCAGCTCTCCCAGTGCCTGCCTGAGCACTCCAAGAGCTGGGAGCGTTTTCCTTGTGGTTTCCCGTTGCCATGGGCCGGGTGTTTTCCTCTCCTGGAGCCACCACTCATTTCCTGGGTGCCACGGGAGGTTAAACATAAACCCCCGAGGCCGGGGAGGCCACTGGGATCCTTTGTTTGAGCCCGGCCTGCCGTGCTGTCCTGGGAGAGGCAGCCAGCCCCGGGACAATGGGAAACCCGGGACAAGGGGATACCTGGGACAATGGGACAGCCCGCGGGACAATGGGGAACCCTGGGACACGTGGATAACCTGGGGCAATGGGACAGCCCCGGGACAATGGGAAACTCGGGACAAGGGATACCTGGGACAATGGACACCCTGGATAATGGGACAGCCCCGGGATAATGGGGAGCCCGGGACAGTGGGATACCTGGGACAATGGGACCCCCGGGACAACCCTGGATAAATGGGATACCCGGGACAGTGGGATACCCTGGATAATGGGACAGCCCCGGGACAATGGGAAACCTGGACAAGGGGATACCTGGGACAATGGGACCCCCGGACAACGGGACAGCCTGGATAATGGGACAGCCCCGGGACAATGGGACACGTGGGACAATGGGACCCCCGGGACAATGACACACCTCGGGAAATCCTACTTTGGGGAAATCCTGCCTTTAGGAAAATCCTAATTTGGGGCAAATGCTGCCTTTGGGGCAAAATCCTGCTTGGAAATCCTACCTTGGGGTTAATCCTGCCTTTGGGAAAATCCTGTTTTGGGGCAAATCCTGCCTTTGGGGAAATCCTGCTTTTGGGAAAATCTACCTTAGGGTTATCCTCTTTGGGAAAATCCTGTTTTGGGGCAAATCCTGCCTTTGGGGAAATCCTGCTTTGGGAAAATCCTTCCTTTGGGAAAATCCTATTCTGGGGCAAATCCTGCCTTTGAGCAAATCCTATTTTGCCATGGCTGCCTTCACTTCCCTGGCCAAACATGGCATTCCCAGCCCTGGAATTACTCAAGGCCAGGTTGGATAGGACTTGGATCTACTGGAAGGTGGAACCTGGTCTGGTGGAACCTGGTCTGGGCCTTAAGGTGCCTTCCAAGGCAAGGCATTCCAGGATTCCCTGGCTCCCTGGAGCAACCTGTGGGAGGAAAGGAAAATCCCTAGAAATTGATGTAGGAATCCCTGGAAGTTGGTGGAACTGGTCTGGGCAGGGTGGAACTTGAAGGGCTCTACAGTCCTTTCCAAGCTGAGCTGCTCCAGGATTCCCTGGTTCCTGGAGGAAGGGCTCCCTGGAAGCCTGGGAAGGTGTTCTGGGCAGGAAGGAATCCGTGGGAAGCACAGAGAGGAGGGAATCCCTAGAAGTTGATGCATAAATCCCTGGAAATTGGTGGGACCTGGTCTGGGCAAACATGAAAGGTTCTACAGTCCATTTCCTAGCCAAGGCATTCCAGGATTCCCTGGTTCCATGGAACAGCCTGTGGGAGGAAGGGCTCCCTGGAAGCCTGAGCAGAAGGAATTCCTGGGAAGCACAGAGAGGAGGGAATCCCTAGAAGCTGATGCAGGAATCCCTGGAAGATGATGGCAACCTGGTCTGGGCAGGGTGGAACTTGAAGGCTCTACAGCATTCCCTGGTTCCATGGAACACCTGTTGGAGGAAGGGCTCCCTGGAAACCTGAGCAGGAAGGAATTCCTGGGAAGCACAGAGAGGAGGGAATCCCTAGAAGTTGATGCAGGAATCCCTGGAAATTGGTGGGACCTGGTCTGGGCAAACATGAAAGGTTCTACAGTCCTTTCCTAGCCAAGGCATTCCAGGATTCCCTGGTTCCATGGAACAGCCTGTGGGAGGAAGGGCTCCCTGGAAACCTGAGCATGAAGGAATTCCTGGGAAGCACAGAGAGGAGGGAATCCCTAGAAGTTGACGCAGGAATCCCTGAATTGGTGGAACCTGGTCCGGGCAACAGAAGGCTCTACAGTCTTTCAAGCCAGCATTCCAGGATTCCCTGTTTCCATGGAGCAGCCTGTGGGTGGAAGGCTCCCTGGAATCCTGGGCAGGTGTCCCTGGAAGCCTGGGCAGGAAGGAATCCCTGGAAGGCCGTCAGGGCAGGGCACACATGCCCGTGCTCGCGTGCTGCGTGCGGACGTGCGCTCCCGCCGCGGCGCCCGGCAGTTGGCCCCGGGAAGGGTAAATATTTGAGGTCGGGAATGTCAGCACATTCCCTGAACTCTGCCTGCTTGTTCAGGCTGTTAAGAGCAGCACTAATATTTGAGAGCACCACGCCCTGCGTGGGGACGGGGCTGCAGCCAGGGTTCAGCGCTGGGGCCCTGGCTGGAAGCGGCCGCGGGCTTTTCCCGGTTCCCAGTTCCCAGCTGGCTGGGCAGGTGCCCGGATCACTGGATTTCGGTTGGGAATGGGTGTGTGTGGGAGGGAGGGGAGAGGCCACGGCCATGACATCACCTGAGCAGCTCGGAGGGAAACACAATAGCTTGTGTACAGAGCTGCTGGCTCTGGGGGAACTGGGAGGCGTGGAGCGTTAGGTCATGGAATCCTGGAATGGCTTGGCCTTGGGAGGGTCTGTAAAGCCTGTCTGATCCTTTAGGATCACTTCCACTAGACCAGCCAGCTCCAAACCCCATCCAACCTGGCCTTGAGCACTTCCAGGGGTGGCACAGCCACCATCATTGGGTGGTGGTTTCAAAAACATTTCAATTTTTTCGGGTTGAAATTCAGATTTAGAGCCCGGGTTTCCTCCTGGTGCCTCCCACCACTCGCACCTTCCTCAGGAATGTTTGGCTTTTTGTTTTAAAAAAAACCAAACTAATTCACAGGTTGTTTTTAGCCAGAAATGCTCCAAAATCCAGGGATCTGGTTGGTGCAGCTCTGGGCTGTGCTCACTGGGGAGCCCTGGCAGGTCCACGGAGGGTGGGCATCCCCAGAGGCCAGCAGGGTTTGCCGTTGGGGAAATCCTGCTTTTGGGAAAATCCTACCCTGGGGAAACACCTACATTTGGGGAAATACTACCTTGGCGGAAATCCTGCTTTTAGGGTAATCCTGCCTTTTGGAATATCCTACCTTGGGGCAAATCCTGCCTTTGGGAAATCCTGGTTTTGGGACAAATCCTAACTTTGGGGCAAATCCTGCCTTTGGAAAAAATCCTACCTTGGGACAAATCCTAACTTTGGGGCAAATCGTACTTTTAGGAAAATCCTACCTTTTGGGGCACACCCTCCCTCGGGGCAAACCTTCCCTTGGAGCAAACCTTACCTTGGGGCAAACCTTACCTTGGAGCACACCCTCCCTCGGGACAAACCTTGCCTCAGGGCAAACCTTCCCTCAGGACAAAACTTCCCTTGGAGCAAACCCTCCCTTGGGGCAAACCCTCCCTTGGAGCAAGCCTTCCCTTGGAGCAAACCTCCCTTGGAGCAAACCCTCCCTCGGGGCAAACCCTCCCTCGGGGCAAACCCTCCCTCGGGGCAAACCCTCCCTTGGAGCAAACCCTCCCTTGGGCAAACCCTCCCTTGGAGCAAACCTTCCCTTGGAGCAAACCCTCCCTTGGGGCAAACCCTCCCTTGGAGCAAACCTTCCCTTGGAGCAAACCCTCCCTTGGGGCAAACCTTCCCCTGGAGCAAACCCTTCCCTTGGAGCAAACCCTCCCTTGGAGCAAACCCTCCATGGAGCAAACCCTCCCTTGGAGCAAACCTTACCTTGGAGCAAACCCTCCCTCAGGGCAAACCCTCCCTTGGAGCAAACCTTCCCTTGGAGCAAACCCTCCCTTGGAGCTAACCTTACCTTGGAGCAAACCCTCCCTCGGGGCAAACCCTCCCTTGGAGCAAACCCTCCCTCGGGGCAACCCTCCTTGGAGCAAACCCTCCCTGGGGCAAACCCTCCCTCGGGGCCTCGCCGTGTGTGTGTGTGTGTGTGTGTGTGTGTGTGTGTGTGTGTGTGTGTGTGTGTGTGTTGTGTGTGTGTGTGTGTGTGTGGCGTTGCGTGTGTGTGTGTGTGTGTGCGTGTGTGTGTGTTGTGTGTGTGTGTGTGTGTGTATGTGTTGTGTGGGGTGCTGGGCACGCAGTGACCTGTGGCTGTGCCCCGGGCAGGTGAGAAGCCCTACAAGTGCACGTGGGAAGGCTGTGACTGGCGCTTCGCCCGCTCGGACGAGCTGACGCGGCACTACCGCAAGCACACGGGCGCCAAGCCTTCAAGTGCCTGGCGTGCGGCCGCTGCTTCTCCCGCTCCGACCACCTGGCCCTGCACATGAAGAGGCACCAGAATTAGGAGCAGCCTCCCTCCCTGCCTCTCCAAGAGCAGCTGGAAGCCTTCCCTTCCCCCGGGGAAGAGCCTGTACATAGGAAGGACCCCACGCCGTCGGGGCAGGAGAGCCCCTGCCCACCCCGGCCCCGACTCTGCTGGTTTGACCCGGGGCTGGAACGCACCCAGTGCGTTTCTAACGAGCCCTGGCTGCAGACTGAGCTCCCGAGCTGGAGGAGAACCTCCTGGCACGTGGAGCTCGCCTTCCCGAGGGCTCCCTGCCGGCAGTCCTGCTATTTATTTGTCACTCAGGAGCGAGTGGGTGGCTCAAGGCCTTTTGGGATGGGCTTTGCCCCTGTGGGGAGGCCCAGGAGGGGGTGACAGCTGAGCTGTGACAGGTCTCACTCGGGCTCTCTTGGACAGTGCCATGGCACAGCTGTGGGTGTGACACTGTGGGACCGTGGGGCCTTGTCCTGTGGTGTGACCGTGGGGGGGTGGTGTGACCATGGACATGGTGTGATCGTGGATGTGGTGTGACCATGGACATGGTGTGACCATGGACATGGTGTGACCATGGATGTGGTGTGACCATGGATGTGGTGTGACCATGGACATGGTGTGATCGTGGATGTGGTGTGACCATGGACATGGTGTGACCATGGACATGGTGTGACCATGGACATGGTGTGATCGTGGATGTGGTGTGACCATGGACATGGTGTGACCATGGACATGGTGTGACCCGGACGTGGTGTGACCATGGACGTGGTGTGACCGTGGACATGGTGTCACCATGGATGTGGTGTGACCATGGATGTGGTGTGATCATGGACATGGTATGACCATGGACATGGTGTGACCATGGACATAGTGTGACCATGGATGTGGTGTGACCATGGATGTGGTGTGATTTGGGATGTGACACTGTTCCCCATGGTGTGACCATGGACATGGTGTGACCATGGATGTGACCTATGATCATGGATGTGACTCTGTCCCCCATAGTGTGACCATGGATGTGGCACCTTTCCCATGGCATGGCTGTAGATGTGGCACTGTCCCCATGGTGTGACCATGGCTGTGACACTGTCCTGCAGGTTTGACCGTGGCTGTGGCACTGTCCCCATGGTGTGACATGGCACTGGCACTGTCCTCACAGTGTGACATGGCAGTGGCACTGTCCCCACAGTGTGACATGGCTCTGACACGGTCCTCACAATGTCACCCTGACAGTGGCACTGTCCCCATGGTGTGACCATGGCTGTGACACTGTCCTGCAGGTTTGACCGTGGCTGTGGCACTGTCCCCATGGTGTGACATGGCACTGGCACTGTCCTCACAGTCTGACATGGCAGTGGCACTGTCCCCATGGAGTGACATGGCAGTGGCACTGTCCCCACAGTGTGACATGGCTCTGACACGGTCCTCACAATGTCACCCTGACAGTGGCACTGTCCCCATGTGTGACCATGGTTGTCACTGTCCCCATGGAGTGACATGGCAGTGGCACTGTCCCCACAGTGTGACCATGGCTCTGACACTGTCCCCACAGTGTGACCATGGCTGTGTCACTGTCCCCACAGTGTGACATGGCTCTGACGCTGTCCCCACAGTGTGACCATGGCTGTGTCACTGTCCCCACAGTGTGACATGGCTCTGACGCTGTCCCCACAGTGTGGCATGGCTCTGACACTGTCCCCACAGTGTGACATGGCTCTGACACTGTCCCCACAGTGTGACCATGGCTGTGTCACTGTCCCCACAGTGTGACCATGGCTGTGTCACTGTCCCCACAGTGTGACCATGGTTGTCACTGTCCCCACAGTGTCACCCTGGTAGTGGCACTGTCCCCACAGTGTGACCATGGCTGTGTCACTGTCCCCACAGTGTGACATGGCAGTGGCACCAGTGCCATGCCAGGACAGGAGCCGTGCCCAGGGCTGTTGGGGGTGACAATCCCAGTCTCTGTGGGGGCACAGAAGAACAGACCTGTGACAAACCCACCCTTCAAACAAAGGGCAGCACACAAGCAGGTGACAAAAGCGTCACCTGTGTCCCACTGAGCCCATTCCTGGCAGCCAGCCTGGGGCTGCCAACACCTGCCCTGCCTGGCCAGGCTTTTTTATCCTTGTGTCCTTTGCATTTCTGCTTCCAAGAGGGATTTGGACTTCAGGTGTCTCTGGGAGGACCAGCGTGGGTTTGAAGCCACCCGAGGGACAGCAAAAGAGCCACTGCTGAAGGGCTGGTGGCCCAGAAGCCACCAGTGGGGCCCTTCTCCAAAATCGTCCCACAGGGACTGCTGGTCCCACCAGGCCTGTGCTGTGGCCATTCCATCAGATGGGGAAGGAAATAAAGGGAAAAAAGCATCTTGGAAACAAATCCCAATAAATCCTGCTGTTCAGAGTGGAATCACATGTCTACCTCACAGGTTCACCACCTCCTTTCCCCCCATCCCGTGGGACGCCCATCCCCATTCTCCAAAGCCTTCCAGGGGTTAAATTTGGGCACGACAAGAGCCAGCTGTGAGAGTTGTGAGTAGATCAGGACCAAATAACGGGCCTGTTGTGTCCAGCAGGATCTTGACTTGTTCCACACCCTCCTCCTCGTCCTCTCTTGCTTTCCCTTGGATAAATTTGGGATTGATGTGTGGGACCACGCTGGGCTGTGGCATGGTCAGGTTTGGAATTTGGTGGCCACTCCTCCCTGCTGTTGCCAAAGCCACTGCTGGGCTCCTGCTTGGCCTTTTCCTTGGATAAACAGAACTAGCCAAACTTCACACTCAAGCCTTGTTTCATGTTCTTGTTTACTTTTGTAACTTTTCTACTTTCAAACCTTGCAACTTCAGCTTAATTCTAAATTGTCTGTCCCATTCTGTGTCTGAAGTTTTCCCAAAAGCCACTGACTTAACAATTTCCACACAATCCCATGGGTCTGTTTGGCAGGAGAGGAGCATGCTCCAAGATGTTTTTTTGGGGCATCTCTCAAAGCAGAAGGCACAGGGTCCCCACGGGTGTCACCATCTGCCCCACCTGTGGCCCCCTCAGAGGGGTCTCTTCACCCCCCTCTGCCTTTGGAGAAGGAAAACCTCCTCTTCCCATCCCAAATCCCCCTTTTCCCACCCCAGAAAACCTCCTCTTCCCATCCCAAATCCCCCTTTTCCCACCCGGGGATGCTGATGGAGCCCAAAACCAGTTTGCTAAAAACCAGTACAAAGCCAAACCCACCAACAGGCAGCTTGAAATCCGAGGGGAACTGGACATAATTTTCCTCCTAATCTTGGGAATCTTTTTCCCTACAGCCTCTGCTTGTCCTCCCCTGGACTCTGTGTGTGTAAATATATAAATATATATTTTTTTGTTTTTTAATTTGATGAGGGGCAGAAGCGTTTTGGCACCCACTCACTGCTCTGTATGCAAACTCCTCACATGCAAATGCTTCTCTATGCAACATTTTTTTTTTATTATTTTTAAAAATGAAAAAAACCGTGGCAAATCCTCAGCTTTTACCCCTTTATTTTTCCATGGACAGAGTGGACAGCTCTGGATGTGGATTGGTGGCTGAGGGCAGCTGTTTTTGGGGAAAATCTGGGGGAAGGGGGGTGGTGCTGATGGAGCCACATGGCGCTTGTGACAGATGAAGGTCCCTCCATCCCCAGCCCTCTGGGACATTTTGGAAAAGCTTTGCCCGGAGTGGATCAAAAGCTGGAATGTGGGTGCCTCACCACTGCTTGATAATGAGGAGAAAATCGCTGTAAATAGCCAAGAGTGCTGTGTGACTTCATGGGTTCTTCCAGGTGATCCTCTGTTATCCACGATGAACACAATGGGGAAGAAATTGGGACCTGGAAAATGTGTGTGGGGGGGGAAGATTTCTTTTCCTGGGATGCTGTGTTTGTTACAGACCCTCTCTCCCCCACCAAACTCCCCCAGGAATGTTGATCTGTTTCCTGTTTTGTAATAAAATTTTATCACCTGCACTCCTGGTCTGGCTTCTGGTCCTTCCTACTCCAAGAGCCTTTTTTGCCTTCACCCCCTGCTTTTGCAGGCTTAAGGAAAGGGGAAATGAAGGTTTTTTTAATTGGGGAAATGGGGGTCCAGGTAGGGAAGGATCCAGTGAGCCTGGAGTTGTCCCAGTGCCATGTGAAGGCAAAGGAGGGACACAAACCTTGTTTTTGATCCCCTCACCTTTATGTGCTCCCAGTGGGAGCACACGTGGGGCAGCCACCGATCCAGGGGGGAGCTGGAGCAGAGCCAGGAGGGGGAGAGGGACAAGACAGGGACAAGACCCCTGAACATTCCATGTCCCCCTCCTGTGCTTGGGGACACTGCTGTGCTCTGGCTGAAGTCACCAGGACAGTCAGTAAGGGGGAGGCCAGGGAGTTTAGAGGGTGGCTGATGGCCTGAGAACCTCGGGGTGCTCCCAAAGTGGGGAGAACCCCGGAGAGGGCCTCGCTGGAGAGCTGTCAGAGCCTGCTGAGGTCCCTTTGGGCCACCTCCTCCTCCCTGGGACATCCTCTCCGAGCCCTGGCAGATCTGGGACAGGGCTCAGAGCAGAGATGGAAGCTCAGGCTGCCCCCTCAGCAGAGGAGGATCCCAAAAGTCCTTTTCCCTTTCCCACCCCGTGGCTCTCACTCCCTGCAGTGTCCCCTGGCGCTCTCCCTGTCCTGGCCCTGTTTGTGCCCAGGGGCAGGCACGGGCTGTTCCTGCCGGGCTGTGAAAGCTCCAGGAACGCCAAGATCCCGCTGGACAAGGCCAGGAAGGGAAGCAGGAGGCAAAGGGAGGGGTAAAATCCCAGGGGAAGCCTGGAGGAGGCCACACAGTCTCACAAGAGGTGACAACAACAAGGGGAGACTCCTCGCGGCTTTTTCCTTGGAATTCAGAGGGAAACGATGCTGATGCCACCACACCACGTCCAGGAGCTGGAAAACACATGGAACACGTGGGGATGGGGAAGTCCCTGGGGAGGGGGGGGGGGGCTCTGTCCTTCCTCTGCTTCCCGGTGATCCCAGAGGGAGAGGCTGGGAGGTCCCACAGGACAGCAAAGGTGCTGCTCGGTGCCACCCTGTGCCCGAGGGCTGGCGGGAGAAAATCCAGCTCCCCTTTCCCTGGAGATGCCCCTCCAGCCTGGCAGTGACTTTGAGGGTGGCTTTCATTTTGAACTTTGCTGTCCCCACCTGTCCCCCGGGCCGCTCAGGGCTGTTGTTTGATGTGCCCATGGCCCGCGCTGTTAAGTTATCCATTGACTCGGGAAAACAGCTTTGCCGGGAGCAGGAGCCGCCGGGCGGGTTCTGCGGGAATCTCCGGGAGAGGACTGGGACATCGGGACACGCACGTGGCTGCGGCAAAGCCACCTCCGGGACAAATCCTGGCTCCCAACACCGAGGGAGGGATCCGGCAGGGGGAATTTTGGACAGGACGTTCCCAGCGCGGTGGGAAGGGGCCGCGCTCGCCGTGACAGCGGCCACGAGCGCTGCCCTTCAAACCCTGCCCTTATCTCGGGTACCCGGCACCATCAACCCCCCGAGCCATTAAAGTTAACGATTACCCGGAGTGAGTGTTTATTTGGGATAATCCGGGCCCCGGGGAAAGTGAGGGACGGGGGGAGGCAGGCTCTGTGAGATAGGGCCCGTCCGGCGGCGCTGAAGTGGTGCTTGAACGAGATGAATGCTGAAATAACACACGGCAAACAGCGCGGCCGGGAGCGGGATGGGAGAGCCCGGCCACCGGGACACTCGGCATTCCCATGCCATGGGGACACTCGGCATTCCCATCCCTTGGGGACACTCGGCATTCCCATCCCTTGGGGACACTCGGCATTCCCATGCCATGGGGACACTCGGCATTCCCATCCCTTGGGGACACTCGGCATTCCCATGCCATGGGGACACTCGCATCCATCCTTGGAATCGCATTCCCATGCCATGGGGACACTCGGCATTCCCATCCCTTGGGGACACTCGGCATTCCCATGCCATGGGGACACTCGGCATTCCCATCCATTGGGGACACTCGGCATTCCCATGCCATGGGACACTGGCATTCCCATGCCATGGGGACACTCGGCATTCCCATCCCTTGGGGACACTCGGCATTCCCATCCCCTGGGGACACTCGGCATTCCCATCCCTTGGGGACACTCAGCATTCCCATCCCTGGGGACACTCAGCATTCCCATGCCATGGGGACTCTCGGCATTCCATCCCTTGGGGACACTCGGCATTCCCATCCCTTGGGGACACTCAGCATTCCCATTTCTTGGATCCCAAATCCCAGCCCTCCTCAGGACACGTCACTGTCCCACAGTAAATCTCCTTTTTTCCCACTCCCAGAATTTCTTTTCCTCTCCCTGGTGGTGGGGCAGGGCAGGGACAGCCCCGAAACTCTTCCGCACCAGGATCGGAGCCCCAGACGTGTCCCCAGCGCGGGGACAAACCCGGCCCCATCCCGGCTCTGCCGGGTCCCTCCTGGGCTCGGAGCCTTCCCAGAGTGGGCCAGGAAGGAGCCAGGAAGGAGCCAGGAAGGAGCCGTTCCCGGAGCCGTTCCCGGGGCCGTTCCCGGGAGTCAGCGGATCGCGTGCCCGGCTCACCTGAGCCCGTTAATCCCATAATCCGTCTCCAAGGAGACCCAGCGTTCCCTGGATGTGCGAGAGAGGGGCCCGCGCAGGGAGGGCCGGGTCTCACCCGCGCCAGTCCCTGTTCGGCTCATCCCGGTGTTCCAGGGCTGCGGGACGGAGCAGGGAACCCGCTCCTTGCCGCCCATTCCCACACCAGCTCAGGGACCACCGGGATTTATCCATCCCTGCTTTCCTGAGCACCGCGAGGGTGCGGGGTGTCCCCTGGGCACGTCTGGGGAAAGTGGGGACCCCAAACTGCTGCTGGGGGGACACTCCGGGGACATCCCTGCTCCAGGGACATCCCTGCTCCAGAACCATCCCGTCTCCAGAACCATCCCTGCTCCAGGGACATCCCCCTCTAGGGACATCACCGCTCCAGGACCATCCCCTCTCCAGAACCATCCCCTCTCCAGAACCATCCCCTCTCCAGGACCATCCCCTCTCCAGGATCATCCCCCTCTAGGGTCATCACCGCTCCAGGACCATCCCCTCTCCAGAACCATCCCCTCTCCAGGGCCATCCCCTCTCCAGAACCATCCCCTCTCCAGAACCATCCCCTCTCCAGGACCATCTCTGCTCCAAGACCACCCCCTCTCCAGGACCATCCCCGCTCCAGGGACATCCCCCTCTAGGGTCGTCCCTGATCCAGGGACATCCCTGCTCCAGGACCATCCCCGCTCCACGACCATCTGCGCTCCAGGGCCATCCCCTCTCCAGGACCATCCCCGCTCCAGGACCATCCCCGCTCCAGGACCATCCTTGCTCCAGGGCCATCCTTGTTCCAGGGTCTTGAGTTCTTGTTCCTGGGGGACATCACCTCCTTCACCCAGGACAGAGGCTCTGAGCAGCCTGCTCTAGTGGGAGGTGTCCTTCCCATGGCCCTTGGAGGTGACTTCCACCCCACAAAACTCTGGGATTCTAGGAACTGTTTTCTCCTAAAAACTACTCCGTGACTCTCTGACAGCTCAGGAGGAGCCGAAGCATTCCGTGAGGAAGAGCAAGGGGACTCTTCCTCCTTCCCGCACCTCCACCGAGCGCAGGGGATGAGCCAGACCTTCCCTCCTGGATCCTTGGCTTTCCCCAAACTCCTCTGGCTCCATCCCGCGGGGCTTCCAGCCCCATCCCGGCTTTCCCGGCTCCAGCGGCCGGCGCCGTTCGCCCGCGCAGCGCTTGGGGCAGCAGAGCCCCGCGCTCGACCGGAGCCGCTCCTGCCCAGGCTGAGCTTTAGCGGCCAGGCTGAGCTGGATCCGTGCCCTCTTCCAGCCCGTCCTCGGGTGTTTGTGTACCCCAGAGCCCCGGGAATTGTCCCTGTTTCCCTTCAGTGCCGCACATCCCGCGATTTCCCTGCCGGGACCACGCTGCTGCTCTTCCCGGGGCTCGCGGCTCCAGGATTTTGGGGCAGAAAAAAAAGGATTTGTGTCCTCGCTCAATGCTGGGAGGAGCCTTCCCCTGGCTGGCGCTGCTGTGATTACCAAAATCCATCAGGAGCAAGGCCAGGATTCCTCGGGAAGCGCCGTTCCATGGCACTGCTCCCCTGGGGGGTGTCCCTGCTGACAAATAGCCCCGTCCTCGCCCCCAGGGCATTAATTGGCCACTGAGCCCGTGGATAATCCTTTCCGAGCTGGTGGATCCCTCCAGACCTTTCACGTGTTTGCTGGGAGAGGAACGGAGCCCGATTTTCCTCGGAGAGCTCCTGGGGGTGGTCACGGTCCCTGTGCCGCCGCCACCGCCCCGCAATCCCAAAATCAGAGCAGGGGCGTAGAATGGGGTAATCCTGAACCCCTCCCATCCCGAACCAATCTCTGACCTTCCCGGTTTTTAAGGAAGGAGGGAATTCTGGGGACAGGTTGGCAGGTGCCACTTGTCCTTCCCACGCCAGGGACACAAACTCTGTTCCCACCCTCGGGGTCTGGCCGTGCTCTGGAGGGATGAAAAACCCCAATCCCTGGAGTGTGGGGGATGAGCTCCAGAAATTTCCCAGTGGCAGCAGGTCTCCCCTGCTGGTTTTCACTAACACTGAAATATTAAAGCAATCTGGTTTTTATTTGGGAATTTTTATTGGATTTGCCAAGCTAGGGAAGCCACGGCGACAAACAAACCTGACAGAATCCTATTAGCCCCATTAATCACCATTAAGTGCTAATACCTGTGTTCTCCCTCCTCGATGATGTTAATTAGAACAACCAGAGAGGGACAGAGCTCCAGCCCCGACCCTGGAGGAGCTCTCAGCATTCCTGGGAAGGGGCTGGGACCGCTCCAAGCTCCTCCTGACTGCCAGAAAATCTTCCACCAGCACCAAGCTAAAATATCCTCCGCTCTGGATATCCATCCCCAAATTCCAGAGGCAAGAGCCGCCCTGGTGCCTCTCCTTTCCTGCCTCCAGGGGCAGCTCCATCTTCTGGAAGAGAGGCTGTGTATTCCCATGATTTGCTCTGCCTCCTGCAGCATCCCACAGGGATGCTCCTCTGGAGACCCCCAAGGATGGTTTGGGTTTTTTTTGGGGTGTAAAATTGGAATTCCCAGCCCTCCTTCCCCCAGCCCAGGCAGTTTTTTCACAGTGTAGGGACAGAGCTGTCCTGCTCCCAGGAACTGGCAGGATCCTGGGAACTTAATCAGTGTGGATGTGGCACTTGGGGACACGGTGGCCTTGGCAGTGCTGGAGGAGAGGCTGGGCTCGATGATCCCAGAGGCTGAAATAATTCCAGGGGTTTTAAGGTCCCTTAGAGCAGCTCCAGCTTTTCCCTGGAGAGGTTCCCACTGGGGAGAGGAGACTCTGGAGGCTGCAGCCTGCAGGGTTGGAGATCAAAGCCTTCCCAAACCTTCATCCCAGGGGAGGGAGAGCAGGGAGGGCACACGGAGCAGCAGCAGGTGAGGTGACCTTTGCAGCCCCAGCAGTGAAATGCCAGCCCCAGTGGGAGGCATTGGATCCAAATCATCCCACCCCACAGCAGGGATTGAATATCAACCTTCCCTGTGCCCCCCCCACAGCAGGGATTGCATCCACCCCCTTCCCAATTGTCCACCCACAGCAGGGATTGCATCCCACCCTTCCCACCCCACAGCAGGGATTGCATCCCACCCTTCCCAACCCACAGCAGGGATTGCATCCCACCCTTCCCACCCACACAGGGATGCATCCCTTCCCACCCCACAGGTTTTCTATCCCAACCTTTCCTGGCTCCTGCTGCTCCTCCAGCCTTGATGTGATACCGCTCTTGGCTTGGTTTTGATTTAATTTTGGATTTGTGCAGAGGGAGAGAGCAAGGAATTAATAAATAAATAAACAAGCAAATCAATCAATAATCAACTAAATCACCTCTGCCCCCGTGCCCAGCATCCCAGCTCCCACCAGCTCCACAGGGGGATGGAAATCAGCTCCACCCTTCCTGCACTCCTGCTTCTCCCTCCCCAAGCCATCCAGCCCCCCCTGCCCCGGGGACAGGAGCTGTGGGGTAAGAGCCACCCCCTCCTCCCTCTGTCCTGCTGATCCCAGACACCCTGGGCTGGCTGGGAGCCTGTTCCATGGAGCTCTGCTCCAGAGGCAGAGGGAGAGGCACCCACACCCCTGGCAGTGCCCAAGGCCAGACTGGATGGGGCTTGGAGCAGCCTGGGGCAGTGGGAGGGGTCCCTGCCATGGCAGGGGTGGCACTGGGTGAGCTTTAAGGTCCCTTCCAACCCAAACCAGTCTGGGACAAAACGTAAAAATTCCATGGAGCTGCTGGAATAAACCCAGAGGAGACCCCGGAGCTGCTGCAGGGCTGGAGCCCCTCTGGAGCCAGGCTGGGAGAGCTGGGGGGGCTCAGAGAGGAGGAGGCTCCAGGGAGAGCTCAGAGCCCCTGGCAGGACCTGAGAGGGCTCCAGGAGAGCTGGAGAGGGACTGGGGACAGGGAATGGAGGGACAGGAGCCAGGGAATGGCTCCCACTGGGAAAGGGGAGCGTAGGGTGGGTTTTGGGCAGGAATTCCAGGCTGGGAGGGTGAGGAGGGGCTGGGCAGGAATTGTTCCCTGGCAGGGTGGGCAGGCCTGGATGTGGCTGTGGCTGCCCCTGGATCCCTGGCAGTGCCCAAGGCCGGGCTGGATGGGGCTGGGAGCAGCCCGGGATGGTGGGAGCTGTCCCTGCCACGGCAGGGGTGGAGTGGGATGAGCTTTCCTCCCCTTCCCACCCCAACCATTCCAGGCTCTGCCCTCGGAGGCTCCTGGTGCAGCTCAGAGCAGCTGGAACCCTTCCCTCTCCTGGCGCCGCGTCCCAGCCGCTGTCACTTCCCGGGAATTTATCACCCAGAGCCTGCAGGGCTGCGCACAAAATGCGGGAAAAATGCGGGAGAGCTCCCTGGAGGGAAGGGGGAGCGGAGCCACCGCAGCTCCGCGGGGCATCCCCCGGGCAGGGCAGCTGTGCCCGGCCCGCAGGAGCCCAATTAACCGGCGCTAATTAGCGGCCCCAGGAGGAGGGGGCAGCGCTCAGCCTCCCTGAGAGAAGGTTCCTCTGAAACCAGAGGAACCAGCCCGGCCCGAGCAGGGTTTGGGTGCAGAACGGAGCCGCGAAATGTTGTTCGGGAATTAATTAACAAATGCTTGGATGCGAGCAGTAACTAGGGCTCATCCTCGCGGCGGGGAGGGGCCGAGCCAGCAGCATTCCAGAGGCTGGGAGGGGACAGGGTTATCCTGGCACCTTCTGGGGTCACCCTGTGCCATGCCGGGATCCTGTCCCTGTGTCTGGGACTCGGGATGCGGCCGCGGGTGCTGGGGGAGCGGGGAGAGCCAGCCGGGGATGAGGATGGAACCGGTGGGGACGATGGCACTGCCTTCCCGAGGGGTGGGAGCAGTGCCAGTGCCATCCCAAATCCAGTAGGAACGGTGCCAGTGCCATCCCAAGGGGTGAGGACAATGGCAGTGCCTTCCCAAAGTGCTGGGAGAGGTGACAGTGCCATCCCAAAGTGCTGGGAGGGGTGCCAGTGCCATCCCAAAGTTCTGGGAGAGGTGCCAGTGCCATCCCAAAGTGCTGGGAGAGGTGCCAGTGCCATCCCAAAGTTCTGGGAGAGGTGCCAGTGCCATCCCAAAGTGCTGGGAGAGGTGACAGTGCCATCCCAAAGTTCTGGGAGAGGTGACAGTGCCATCCCAAAGTGCTGGGAGAGGTGACAGTGCCATCCCAAAGTTCTGGGAGAGGTGACAGTGCCATCCCGAGCTGGTGGGAATGAAGGCAGTGTCCCCTCAAGACGGTGGGAGAGGTGCCAGTACATCCCAAGAGAGTGGGAATGATGGCAATGCCTTCCCAAAGTGCTGGGAGGGGTGACACTGCCATCCCAAGCTGGTGGGAATGATGGCAGTGCAATCCTAAACCCGTGGGAGAGGTTCCAGTGCCATCCCAAGGTGCTGGGAAAGGTTCCAGTGCCATCCCAAGGTGCCGGGAGTGGTTACAGTGCCATCCCAAACTGGTGTGATGATGACAGTGCCATTCCAAATCCAGTAGGAACAGTGCCAGTGCCATTCCAAGGTGCTGGGAGAGGTTCCAGTGCCATCCCAAGGCGCTGGGAGAGGCTCCAGTGCCATCCCAAGCTGGTGGGAGAGGTTCCAGTGCCATCCCAAGCTGGTGGGAGAGGTTCCAGTGCCATCCCAAGCTGGTGGGAGAGGTTCCAGTGCCATCCCAAGGCGCTGGGAGAGGTTCCAGTGCCATCCCAAGGTGCTGGGAGAGGTTCCAGTGCCATCCCAAGGCGCTGGGAGAGGTTCCAGTGCCATCCCAAGGCGCTGGGAGAGGTTCCAGTGCCATCCCAAGGTGCTGGGAGAGGTTCCAGTGCCCCCAAACCGGTGCCAGCCCCGGCAGAGCCTCCCCGGCCGCTGCCCCGAGGGCAGGGAGGGAACTGGTCTATCCATGAAATCCATGAAATCCATAAATCCAGGGCTGCAGATCCCTGCTGGCCCCGCTCCCCTCCGGGAAATGCCCTCAGCCCCCGTGGGCACGGGCGGCTCCCAGGGGGAATCCTGGAATTCCAGCTCCCTCGGGAACAACGCTGATTTGAGCAGGAGTAGGAGAGAATTAATAAATTACAGTTAATCGGGCTGTGGGAAAGGTGAGATCAGGGTAAATCAAATATTTGCTGAGGGAAAGGCTTGGAATGTGCCCAAACTGAGATCCAGGAGAGGTATGGACACAGCCTGGGGTTAATTTGAGTTCCCTGGAGTTATTAAATCCACAAAAATCCCTGGTGGGTGCGGGCTGTGATTGGAGCTTCCCATTTTTAGGGATCTGTCAGGTGTTTCTGGACTGATAAATTCCAGAGTTTTCCCTCTGCTTTAGGGCAAGCCTGTGCAGATTCCCCCTCAGGAGCCATCCATGTCTGTAGGATGCCAGTGGAAGTCCCTGCCCAGGGAATGGAGGGGCTTTAAGGTCTCTCCCAGTCCACACCATTCCAGGATTCTGGGATTATCCAGGGCTTGGATGTGCCAGGGCAGACAGAGCCAGTTTCTACAGAAGCTCAGCTCATCCTTCAACAAATCCCCTCCGGTTTTCCATCCTCCAAAAAGATCCTCAGAGCCAGACAGAGGGGGGAAAAAAATCTGCCAACATTTCCATGGCACAAATGGGATTTTCCACAGCAGAAATTGGATTTTTTGGACTTTCTGCACCTCCGTGTCTCAGAGATTTTATTTTTTTGTGGGATGTCTGGGCACAGTGAGCATTCCCCACACTCAAATCCATCCTTGTGGGGCTGCCGGTGCGTTCCTTGGAGCACAATCCCTTCCCAGGGAGAGAGAGGAGCAGCAGAAGGGGAAACATTTGGAAGGATGAGATGAAGCCCGGGCAGGCAGGGCCGCTCCTGAGCCCGGCTCCGGATGCATTTTGGAGGAGCTGCTGGTTCCTGGATGGGCTGGAGCCCTGGGGCAAGGAGGGATTTGAGGGTGGATCCCGCCGTGTCCAAGGGAGCAGGGGATTGAATCCATCCCATCAATCCTTCAGTGTCACCAGAGGAGCGTTCCTGCCTGGAAAACCAGAGTCTGCTCCCGAGGGGAACCCTTTGCCTTTGTCTGGTTCTTCTTCTCAGGGTCAGCATTAAAAGCACGAGGGACAGAATTCTTGTTCGGACTCGGATTTTTATTGTTTCTTATTTATTTATTTCTTATTTATTTCACAGCCTCACTGACCCTGAGTGCTCCTACACCCTGAGTTATCAGAGCAGAAATGGAGCCCAGGGTTCTGTCTTCAAGGTGCTTCTAAGCCTAAACTACCCAATTTTGAGATGCCAATTAATTTATTTTTCCTTTTAACCAAATAACTAACCATCCGTGTTCTGCACTGAGGAATTTTCAACCAATCACACAAAATCACCCAAACTTGTGAAGGAGGAGAAGAAGAAGAGGAAGAGGAAGAAGGAGAAGGAGAAGAAGAAGAGGAAGAAGAATCATCAGGGTCAATGGATTTTCTGGGAACTTTAAATCAGGGAAGAACTTGGTGTTAAAGGGGAAAAACCTGGGTGTGATCCTGATGGGCAGGAAAAGGCTCCGAGGTGGGGGAGGAGAAGAGAAAGGGGCAGGGAACAGGAATTTCCAGCACATTCCCACATTTTCAGCAGGAGGGGAAGCCCAGGAGGGATGGGAGCTCCAGGAATGATGGATGGGGCTCATCAGGAGTGAGAAAAGAGGGATTTGTTGACTGCATGGACTGAGTCACTTCCCTCCTGCTTTATTAACACCCCAAAAATCCAGGGGGGCTTTGCCTACGTCAGGAAAATTTATTATGGGTTATAACCAACCCCCATCGGTTCCCTGCTAAAAACTGCAGGGAAATGAAACTCTTTTGGTGGCTTTTCCAAGGTTTTTTATTGGTGAGGAGCAGCTCTCTTTTCCTGGGATTTGCCTCACCAGGCCAAGGCCAGAGCTTCCCTCTGTTTCTCCAGAGGGTTTCCTGCTCTTTCCTTATTCCTGCTCCTCGCTGTCCCCATTCCTCTGTGGAAAAAGCAGCCTTGGAGCCTCATCCCAAAGTTTCCCGTGGCTGCTCCTCAGGAGTTTCCTTGCTGGAAAAATCCCTGCAGAGGAAAGAGCCACTAAGGACAGACAGAGACCCCGGGTCCTGGTTAAATCTGATTATTTTCCTGCTTAGTGCTGTGCAATTCTGCAGCAATTCCTCATCTCCCACCGGAAAAACAAAAAAAAAAAAACCAGGAAAATTAGGATGAGGAGGTGCAGAGGGATGTGGCTGCCATTAAAATGCAGGGACAGCCCCACTGCAGAGGAATTAAATAACACTTGCTCAGAAGATGAGGAAGCATTTTGGGAGCAGCCGTGGAAATCTTGCCAGGAAGTTTTCAGCACCAGAAATCAGCTCAGGGGGAAGCTCCCGAGGTAGAAACTCATCCCACAATCCAAAGAACCCAAAATCCAGGCAAGAGTGATAAAGAACTCTCTGTTTGGCAGGAAACCTGGGGCCAGAAGTCTGGAGCAGTTCCCAAAAAAAAATACAACCCAAGAAACCCACCAAGATCTGGACTATCCCTAAAACCACAGGAAGAAAAGATGGAATTTCAGTGTTCTGGGAAGTGAAAGTGGGTTTATTGGGATTTTTTTTTTTTTTTAAAGATAAAAGAGGAAATCTCCCAACATTTTGCAAAAAGAACCCTGAAAGAAAATGTTGGAAGAGGGAATGTCTGAGCTTAGGTCCTGAACGAGGAGCCCTGAGTGTGCCAGGGGAGGATCCAGAGCCAAGATCCTTCGGTTTTCCAGCAGGAAACTGCTCTGGCAAGGGCACAGAGCAGATGGTGGGAGCAGGAACAAGAGAGGAGCCCCACAGAGAATCCTCTGGGCAGGAGGGAAAAGGCACAGAGGGAATTTTCAGGAGGAAAAAAGATTGGGGTTTATTTCAGGAGTGACCCAGATGGAGAAAAAACTGATTGGGGTGGGGACAAAGCTGCTATTGCAGAGATTGGGATGATCCTGGCAGGTGGAATCACAGCCTCCCAGCCCCTGGAGAGCACAGCTGGGATGGCTGGAGAAGGTGGATTTGGGATTGGGGTGTCTGGAGGTGCAGGGCAGCAATGGGGCTGGGGAGTGGAGCAGGGCACGAGGATTTGGGATGGAGGAGCCAAAAGTGTCACCCCCAAAACATCTTTGGGAAGGACTCAAGGAATTGCCAGAGCGTTGAGCCCAGCTGGGAACTCTATCCCTCTCAGAACTCAGGATGTGTCTGGGACAGTCCTGGATGATCCCAGCTCCAGCCAGGGGCTCCAAAGCCCTGGCAGGGGGGGTCACAGACCCTGGCATGGAGACAGGGACTCCTGGGGCTTTGAGTTTGACCCATGGAACAAATTACCACCTTTGAATGAGGAATTGAAGGTCACAAAAGTTTAGATAGCATGATAGTAGTAGTTGTAGAGTGAAAAGGGAAATTTTGGGGATTTTACCATGGGGGCTTAGGGGGTAAGATGGAGGGATTTGGGCATTGTCCTGTCCTCCTTCCTTCTTCTTCCTAACCCCCATCTTTTTGGTGATGTTGGCACTTGGGGATTAGATTAGAGTAGAATGTAACTGTCTAACACAGGTGAGAGGCATTGGATCATCACTGTAAATAACTAACACGGAATTTGGAGTATAAAAAACAGTGCCTGCCCCAGGGGCAGAGAATGTGCCTGGGGCTGCCCTGCTGAACAGACCTGGGCAGCCCAGACAGAAAATATCTCAGAAAGAAACAATAAAGCACCTTGAGAACATCAGCTGAAGGCTTCTGACTCCTTCTTCCACAGCTGGGTTGGGAAAGAGACTTTTAATACATCTTGGGGTCATCCTGACCAAAGGAGACCCTGAGATCAGGAGAGATAAAATTCTCTGTTAAATCCTTTATCAGCTCCACAGGTGCCTTCAGAGCTGACAAACCTTGGGGACGTTCCTCATCCATGGGCAAGGATTCCCTGCAAATATTCCTGAGCTCTGCTGTGCCTTGGGAGCTGCCCTGCTATGCCAGGATCTGCAGGAGGCACTGGGAAGGTTTGGGCTCCAAAAGATGGGGAGAGGTGGGATGTCATGGGATCCTGGAATGGTTGGGGTGGGAAGGGACCTCAAAGCTCATCCCACGCCACCCCTGCCATGGCAGAGACACCTCCCACCATCCCAGGCTGCTCCAGCCTGGCCTGGACACTGCCAGGGATCCAGGGGCACCACAGCTGCTCTGGGAATTCCAGCCCAGCCCTGCCCACCCTGCCAGGGAACAATTCCTGCCCAATATCCCAATATCCCTGCCCTCTGGCACTGGGAGCCATTCCCTGGCTCCTGTCCCTCCATCCCCTGTCCCCATCCCTCTCCAACTCTTCTCCAGGCCCTGCCAGGGGCTCTGAGCTCTCCCTGGATCTTCTCCTCTCCAGGAGAACATTCCCAGGGGCTCTGAGCTCTCCCTGATCCTTCTCCTCTCCAGGAGAACATTCCCAGGAGCTCTGAGCTCTCCCTGGAGCCTTCTCCTCTCCAGGAGAACATTCCCAGGGGCTCTGAGCTCTCCCTGGAGCCTTCTCCTCTCCAGGAGAACATTCCCAGGGGTTCTGAGCTCTCCCTGGATCCTTCTCCTCTCCAGCTGAGCCCCCCCAGCTCTCCCAGCCTGGCTCCAGAACAGACAAGACCCAAACAATCCCGATTTTTCCTCTGCCACCCCCATCCTTTTGCCAGCCCAGCTGCCTTGGGCCGATTCCAGCTCTCCTGGCAGAAACATCCTCGAGGGGGATAAAACGCTGGGAACCCGAAATTGCTCTACCCCAGTCACATCCCTGATTTTTCCTTTCGAGGGATGGATTTTCCTGCTGGCAGCTGTGGCTTTCTGGAGCCTGGAGAAGGGACAGGAATCCCCAGGCAACCCTAAAACCGAGATAAGAGATAAGGGCAGGCGCTTGGCTCTGACGGAGGAGTTTGGAAACAGAGATATTTAGAGATGTTTATCCAGGGGGATCCCTCGGGAATGTCAGAATTCCTTTCCTATTCCACGTGTCTCCCCGCTGTGGAGCTGCTCCAGCCTTTCCTGCGGGTTTGAAATCAAACCTAATCCCTTTGCAATCCCCGCTCCCGGCCATCAGGGCTCTCTGAGCACGGTTAGCACCGCTCGGCTGGCGGAGCATCCCCAAGGATTTAACTCCTGCCGGGCGGGGCGGGAGCATCCCACACCCCGGGATCCTTGGGAAAGCTGAGCCCAGAGCTGCGAGACCCCAGGGATATCCTGGGCCCCCTCCCAGGCTTTGTGCCATGAGCGAATTTGCTGCTTGCAGGGAGTTTTTGTCCCGAAATATCACCCAAAAAAGGGAAAAATTGGGTTTTACTCCAGCTGGGAAAGAAGAGTTCCTAAAGGGAGCAGAGGATCCAGCCCGTGGTGGTTTGGGGGGGATTTCTTCTAAAGCAGCAGGTTGGGAAGCTCAGATCTGCTCCTGAAATTCGTTCAGGTCAGGAAGGAACAACAAATTTTCCATTTTCCTGCCTGGAAATTCCACCAAATCCAAATGCTTCACAGCCAAGTGAGCCAACCACTTCTTCCCCCACAGAATATCCCAGTTCCCCTGTGGAATCCCAGGGTAGGAGCTCTGAGCTGCTGAGACATTTTATCTTGGAATCCACGGGTAGTGCCAGAGGGAAGCAGCTGAGGCCATGCTTGGAAAGCAAAACCCCTCCAGCTTTCCTGCAGGGATTCGGTTGGAAGGGGTTTTATTCCCCCACGAACCCCAGGGATGTAAAATCCTTCTTGTTTCCATTGCTGGACAATTCCTCCTCGTTATTATTTGTGCCAGGTTTAAATTATTCTGTCTGCAGCAGCTGATGGCATTTGCTGTGTGCCATGCAATGTTCCAGGTAATTAATTGGTGTTTAATTAATTAAGGGATAACAACATTCAATTAAGGGAAGGCTGTCACTGGGTAATTAATGGCTTCCTGCTGTTCCAGGAAAGAAAATTTATTTGTGGGAAATCAATCCAGGGGGGAATCTGAGGGGCTCATTCCCTTGGGAAGGAGCTGTGTCCCGGGGAGCTCCAATCCCTGCCCCTTCCCAGGACCAAGTTCATGGAAGGCAGCTCTGCAAGGACCTGTCAGGAGCTGTCCCCAAACCTTCAGCAGGTGGGAAACACGATGGGAAATGTCTAGGAAGGAGGAAAGGAGCTCCCAGTGTTTCCAGCATGGCACAGGGAATCAACCGCAGGAATTCCCGACTGCCGCTGCCGTGCCCAGGGCTGTGCTCAGGGCCAGCCAGGCTCTGCCTAAACTCGGAATTCCTCTCCCTGGTGCCCAGGATCAAAGCCTGGGATCAGAGGGGCCTCTGTGTCCTCTTGGCTTTGGAAGGGAGCACTGGAAAAGGAGGAATTTCCCAGGACAGGAAACAGACGACAATAAATCCCCCAAGTCCGAGGGAACCGAGCCGTGTTCTGAGCAAAACAGGACAAATCTTGAAGGGAAAACAGGGATGGGTCCCTTCCCAGCTCTCCCTGCCCTGGAATGAGCCCTGGACGTGGTGGGTGTGAATATTCCAGCACCTCTGGCAGCACCTGGAGAGGCAGAACGGGCACAGGGCCCTGAGGAGGGGCAGCCCCGGGGGATCCTGCTGCTCCTGGAGGGGACAAGATCACCCGAGAAAGATTCCAAGCTATTCCACCGCTCCTCTCCCAGTGCCAGTTGCATTGGCTGGTGCCCAGTTAAGGAGTCGTTCATTTGATTTTAATTTTCCTTGGATTTCTGAGTGTGTGCAGCTCTCAGATGCTAAAATGCTTTTGAGATCAGCGTTTATCACCCTCAGGCAGTGTGGGCACATCCAGGAAGGAATCAGAAGGAATTCCAAAGCCTTCTGCCAGGGCTATGCACCTCCTCCTCCATCCCAAAATCCATCAGCTTGAGGCTGGAGCAGAGCCTGGAGCGTGTCCTTGGGCAGGAGAAGCTGCAATTCCCAAATCCTGAGGAGGACAGGGCTGCCTGCAGGTGCCAGATCCAGCTGGGAATGTTTGCCAGCTCCTTTTGGCACTGGCAGTGCCTCTGCAGCTCCTTCTGCTCCAGGGAGCTGGGACAGATTCCAGATCCAGCAGCAGCTCCTCCCTTGCTCTCGGAGCTCTGCCTGTCTCCCGGGATTTGGGGATCCCGTGCAGGGAATGATGTGGGGTCAGAGCCTCTCCTGGCTGCCAGCTCTGCCCAGGGTCACCTCACCCTGCTCTGCTCTCCATGGCCCTGTGGATACTTCCCTCAACACTTCCCCAAACATTTCCCTAAACACTTCCCTGAACATTTCCCCAAACACTTCCTCAAACATTTCCCTCAGCACTTCCCCAGATATTTCCCTAACCTTTTCCCTAGACACTCCCCCTAAACACTTCCCTAAACATTTCCCCAAACATATTCCTAAACACTTTTCTGAACATTTCCCCTGAACACTTCCCTAAATATTTCCCCAAACACTTCCCTAAATGTTCCCCAAACCTTCCTCGAACTTCCCTCAATATTTCCCCAAACACTTCCCTAAACACTTGCCCTAAACACTTCCCTAAACATTTCCCTAAGCACTTCCCTCAACACTTCCCCAAACATTTTCCTAAACACTTCCCTAAATACTCCCCAAATTCATCCCTAAATGTTTCCCCAACACCTCCCCACACCCTTTACCGACCCAGCTCCCTATAAAAGGAATAAAACCGTGGATCTGCTCTCCCCCTCCCCAGCCCCAAGAGCCAAGCAATTCCAGGAACTCCATCTCCAAGCCACGCGTGGATTTCTGAGGATCCAAATCCCCACACCTGCCCCCGGAGCCATAAGGAGTCTGTGCTTCATTTCGGACACCAACTCGATTTTATTGTTGGAAACGCCAGGGAAATTCAGCCTCAGAAAGGCGGGGATTTCTGCTGGTCCCGAGCATCTCCCTGGCCATCCTTCCTCGTCCTTCCTTCCCTCTCCAGCTGCGCCCTGAGGCCGTGGAACATCCCCTGCGTGGTGGGAACAGGCTCCTGACCCTCCAGCACCTCCGCCGGCTCCACGATCCACGTCTGCCGCTGCTTTTGGGAGCGAGCACAGCCCGTGCCAGTGCTGGCAGAGCCACCTGGAGAACTCCATCCCGCGGCCGAGCGCCGGGAGCTGCCCTCAGAGCTGGTATTTCCTCAGCAGCTCGCTCTGCCACTGCCGCTTCTTGTTGGGAAAGGCCACGGGGATCTTGATCCTGCGGAATTCCTCGATGCACTTGCCCAGCTCGGACTGCAGAGCCCGGCGCTCCTCGCTGGTGGCCACCGCGGTGGCCGTGGTGGCTTCCACGCCGTTCTCCTGGACGGACACGCGGCCGCTGCCCCGGCGCTGCCCCGCCGGCCGCTCCTCCTCCGGCTGCCGCGGGGCTTGCACAAGTCCAGGGTGTTGGGGCGGGCTGGGCACCCCTGGGGGGCTGCGGGCCATGGCACGGAGCTCCCGGGGCTGGCATCCCTCCCCTCCGCCCGAGAGCCTCTGCCGGGGGTGGGCTCCACAGGGCCGGGGGGGCCGGCAGCCTTCCCGGGCTCTGCCGGGTCCTGCCTGGATCTGGGATCTGCCGGGTCCTGTCTGGATCTGGGCTCTGCCAGGTCCTGTCTGGATCCGGGATCTGCCGGGTCCTGTCTGGATCCGGGATCTGCCGGGTCCTGTCTGGATCCGGGCTCTGCCAGGTCCTGTCTGGATCCGGGCTCTGCCGGGTCCTGCCTGGATCCGGGATCTGCCAGGTCCTGTCTGGATCCGGGCTCTGCCAGGTCCTGTCTGGATCTGGGCTCTGCCAGGTCCTGTCTGGATCCGGGATCTGCCGGGTCCTGTCTGGATCCGGGATCTGCCAGGTCCTGTCTGGATCCGGGCTCTGCCGGGTCCTGCCTGGATCCGGATCTGCCAGGTCCTGTCTGGATCCGGGCTCTGCCAGGTCCTGTCTGGATCTGGGCTCTGCCAGGTCCTGTCTGGATCCGGGATCTGCCAGGTCCTGTCTGGATCCGGGCTCTGCCGGGTCCTGCCTGGATCTGGGATCTGCCAGGTCCTGTCTGGATCCGGGATCTGCCAGGTCCTGTCTGGATCTGGGATCTGCCAGGTCCTGTCTGGATCCGGGCTCTGCCGGGTCCTGCCTGGATCTGGGATCTGCCAGGTCCTGTCTGGATCCGGGCTCTGCCAGGTCCTGTCTGGATCTGGGATCTGTCTGTTCCTGTCTGGATCCGGGCTCTGCCAGGTCCTGTCTGGTCCCAGGGTTTGCCAGGTCCTGTCTGGATCTGGGCTCTGCCAGGTCCTGTCTGGTCCCAGGGTTTGCCAGGTCCTGTCTGGATCTGGGATCTGCCAGGTCCTGCCTCGTCCCGGGGCTCTCCTTCGGCTCCGCAGTGTCCTGGAGGGCTGGAAAGGAAAGCAGAGAGGAGCGTGAGGAGAGGGAGGTGAGGGAGAGGAGGGAGTTGAAGGAGATGAAGGAGCTGAGGGAGATGAAGGAGGTGAGGAAGATGAGGGAGAGGAGGAAGAAGAGGAAGATTAGGGAGAGGAGGGTGATGAGGGAGATGAAGGAGATGAAGGAGATGAAGGAGATGAGGGAGAGAGATGAAGGAAGTAAGGGAGATGAGGAAGATGAGGGAGATGAGCAAGATAAGGTTGATGAGGGTGATGAGGGAGACAGAGATGAGGGAGTGAGGAAGATGAAGGAAATGAAGGAAATGAGGAAGATGAGGGAGGGAGATGAAGGGAATGAGGGAGCTGCTCAGGAAGCTGAGGGAGAATGAGAGACCTGCGGGGAATTCTTTTAAAAATACACCAGGTGGCAGAGATACAAAACAATGAATAAACTGTTCCTATTTAATACCCCCACCCTGCACAAAGTATAGAGGGGGGGGATTTTAAATAGGAATAGTTTATTCCTTGTTTTGTAGGAACAGAAAATATTCCCTGCATGGAAGCACAAAATGTCAAGGGATGACATTCCCTTGAAAACCTTTGTAAGGACAGAGCTGGATTTTCTCCTCCCCTTTTCCTTCCTCTTTTTTTTCCCCCATTTTGACATTTGCTGAGCAGCTCCAGCTCTGGGTTGCTGGAGGTGGGAAGCAGGAATGTCATCCATCAGAGAGCAGAGCCCTTGAAGCCTGGATTTTCTTTGGCAAATCTCTCCGGGAAGTTACAGGGACAGATCTTTGCCCCAAATTCTTTGAGTGATGTGATGAGGCATCGAAGCTGCTTTAATCATCTTATCTGTGAACCTGGCAGCTGCTTTTGGGAAATGTGGAGCTCAGGCTGGGGGATTTAAGCACCCAAATTACCAGGAGGAGCCTCAGGCTGAGCTGGGGAATGAATTCAAATCCTTCAGTTCCTCTCCAGCATCTCAGCTCCCGGAGCATCCCATGACTGTGGCTGCTTCAGGATAACGTTTATTTTCCAAACTTTTTAATTTTACATCCCATTATTCCCACCTGAGGCACAGAGAACTGTTCAGGTCACCAGGCTGGGAGCAAAGCCAGGTTTCCAGGGAATGGCTCCTGAATAATCCTCATGTCCCACCACCCTGATGCCCTTTGGGTGGTCTGGCAGGGCCAGGTAACAAACTCACATCCCTGAAACTTCCCTGCTCTTGATCTCAGAATCCTGGACTGGTTTGGGTGGGAAGGGACCTTGAAGCCCATCCAGGGACACCTCCCCCTGTCCCTGGGGCTTCCAAATCCTGTCCAGCCTGACCTTGGGCACTGCCAGGGATCCAGGGGCAGCCCCAGCTGCTCTGGAAATTCCATCCCAGCCCTCGCCCACCCTGCCAGGGAACAATTCCTGCCCAATCTCCCAATATCCCATCCCAATCTCCCAATATCCCACCCAGCCCTGCCCTCTGGCAGTGAGAGCCATTCCCTGGGTCCTGCCCCTCCAGCCCTTGTCCCCAATCCCTCTCCGTGGGGATCATTAAAGGTAAAAGGTTTGTGGGAAAGCTGCAAAAAGCAGAAGAGAAATCAGAGCTGCAGTTGCAAGTTTTGAATGTAGCTGAGTAAAGAGAGGACAAGGATAGAAAAGAATGGTTTGAGTATTGAAGTTTGGCTAGCAGAAATCTTAAGGCTGCAGAAAAATATATCTGTAAAGATACTGAAAGATTTAAGCTCAATAATGTGCATTGTATTCTAAGGCTAACCAGCAAGCATTGTTCTAAGCAAGCACACCTGTGCTTTTGGTAACTGGCCAAAGAAAGTGTCAATATGCTTTTTGCTTTCTGTAATTGGCTGAGAGACTTTTAAAGTGCATTGTAACACAGAGCTCAGTGTCTGCTGCTTGGGATGTGAGCTGCTGTCATCTTCCTATGGTCTCAGCCATGGAAGGAGACTTTGGAAAATAAAACCAGCTGGAGATGTGTCCTGCAGGCATCCTGTCCTGTTTGTGAAGTGTCAATCCTGCCGTGGCTGGCACACCTCCCCAGCTCCCCTGGAGCCCCTCCAGGCCCTGCCAGGGGCTCTGAGCACTCCCTGGAGCCTCCTCCTCCTCTCTGAACACCCCCAGCCCTCCCAGCCTGGCTCCAGAGGGGCTCCAGCCCTGCAGCAGCTCCGGAGCCTCCTCTCCCCTGTAGCTTTGGACAAACATCCCGGTTTTTCCCTCGGGTTTATCCTTCCTCACGTTTTGAGCCCCTGTCTGGCATTCAGGGGCTGTCACCCCTCGGATGACCCAGGGACAATCCTGAGTGTCCCTCCCAGGGACGAGCCCGGCTGATTTTCCTGACCCTTCCTCCCACAGATTTCCCATCCCCGCTGCCCCTTGTGCTTTAGAGCTCCAATTAAATTCAGCAGCGGCGCTTCCGAGCAGCCCCGCTGGGATCCTGCTGGGGGCAATTACCGGCTCCTGCCGGGGGTTTTGTGGGAAGCACACGCTGTCCCCACCCTGCGGCTCTGGGACAGTGCTTTGTTATTCCAGAGGCTGTGGCAGGGACGGGAGCTCGGGGCCAGGCTCACAGAGATGGGATTTGCTGCTCTCCGACGCTGCTTCCATCCCCAGGGATGTTGGAATGGGGGAATAGGACATTCCCGAGGGATCCCAAATGAGGGATCTGCAGCTCACGCTCCATCAGGCTCCAGGATTCCTCTCCCTCTCCCTCTCCCTCATTACAGAGACCAAACTTCTCCCAAAACAACCACAGAGTGATTTTTTTTTGAGGTCCTGGAGTGACCGGACAAGGGGAATGGCTGCCCACTGGCCAGGAGAGGATTAGATGGGATAATGGGCAGGAATTCCTCCCTGGCACAGCTCTCCAGAGCAGCTGGGGCTGCCCCTGGATCCCTGGCAGCGTCCCAGGCCAGGCTGGGCAGGGTTTGGAGCAGCCTGGGACAGTGGGAGGTGTCCCTGCCATGGCATGGATGGGCTTCAAGGTCCTTGCATCCTAAACCATTCCATGGTTTCTCTTCCATGGCTTTATTTCAGCAGCTCTTTTCCCTCTTGTCCATTTTTCAAATGGAAGAGCCAGGACCTCACATGGCTTGGGGTGTACCAGCAATGTCTTGGTTCGTTTAGAAGCTCCCTGAAATTCCTTCCAGTCTCTAACACTTGGGTGATGTGGGCCAAAAAGAGGTGGATAAAAATTTCCAAGCGAGCTGGAAGAGCAGGTTGGGTTTGGGAAGGGGTATGCAGGGTGCATCCAGAACATCCCAGGGTGTATCCTCAGCACCCCAGTGCCCAACCCAAACCAGCTGCTCCCATGCCAGCAACTGGATCCCATCAACCTCAGGGCTTGGCTCTGCAGGAATTGTTCTGGTTTATGGGATTAATCCAGCTGGGAGCAGCACTGGGAGCTTGCCCTGAAGCTGGGCCAGGGTGCTCTGGTGCCAGAGACCCCGGCTGGATCCCCAGGGAATCCTGATCCCCTGGCAGGAGGCACCAAGCTCAGAGAGTTGCTGGAGCCCCAAACCCGGGACACAGCTGGCAGAAACCCCAGCCTGAGTCCCCCTGGATTCTCCTGTAATCCATTCCTGCTGTTGGAAAAGCTCAGCAAGAAACTGGGGAAAAAAAAAAATAAATTCCGAACAGCAAAAGGCACCTCTTGAAAGACCTTGGAGCCCTGGGAAGGTAATCCAGGTTTGTCAGGAGGAGGCAAGGTGGGATTTTAGGGATTTTTCTGGGGATTTTTCAGGGATTTTTTAAGGCTGAGGTTCCTTGGAGGGGAGGTGCAGCTCCCCGAGGTGCAGGGAAGCTGGACACTGGTACCTGCTGCCGTGGGTTCCATGGATTGTCCTTTTCCTGGAGTGTCCCTTGGTGGGCAGGAGCTCTGCTCCCCTGCCCCTCCCAGGTTCTCTGTGAGGAAAAGATTGGGAATTGCAGGAATTACGGAGATGTGCTCACAAACATCAGCCCGTGGGTATGGAGCTCACAGTTACAGGAATCATGGAATGGTTTGAGTTGGGAGGGACCGGGAAGCTCATCCAGCTCCACCCCTGCCGTGGCAGGGACGCCTTCACAATGAAAGGCACAAAAACCTCGGACGGGTTTGTGGCGGCTCCAAGGGATTGAAGTGCTGGATAACAAAAGGAGGCAGGAGTTAGATCTCCATCTGCCAGGCCTGACAGCCGTGCGGATTTAAAGGCTGGAAAGGTCGGGATTGCTCAGCATCCCATGCTCGGGAGTCATGGAGCAGAATCCCAGATGGGTTTGGGTTGGAAGGGATTTTAAAGGTCACCTAATCCCCCCCTGCCGAGGGCAGGGACACCTTCCACTGTCCCAGGCTGCTCCAAGCTCCATCCAGCCTGGCCCGGGACACTCCCAGGGATCCAGGGGCAGCCAGAGCTGCTCTGGGAATGTGTGCCAGTTTTATTCGGATGCTCGACTTTGCAGGATCTCGGTCCGTGTAGGGATAATGCGATTGCAGGAAATGCCCTGGAGATCCTTCATCTAAATTAAATCAGTGTTTGCTGAGTGCTTGTGGATATCCACACGCTGCAGGAATGGCTGGAATGTGGGAACTCTTCCAGCCTGGAATCGCTGCTGCTGCATTGCCTCATCCCTGGCAGTGTCCAAAGCCAGGCTGGAGCAGCCTGGGACAGTGGAAGGTGTCCCTGCCCTCGGCAGGGGGGGATTAGGTGACCTTTAAAATCCCTTCCAACCCAAACCCATCTGGGATTCTGCTCCATGACTCCCGAGCATGGGATGCTGAGCAATCCCGACCTTTCCAGCCTTTAAATCCGCACGGCTGTCAGGCCTGGCAGATGGAGATCTAACTCCTGCCTCCTTTTGTTATCCAGCACTTCAATCCCTTGGAGCCGCCACAAACCCGTCCGAGGTTTTTGTACCTTTAATTCCCGGCCAGCTCCCGCCGGGATCTAAATCAGTCCTAGCCATTCCACCCCCTGAGCGAGCCGATATCCATCAGCACCTAATTACCGTTCCCGGCTCATCCCACGGCGCCTTTCATCTCCAATTCCTCCCGATTTCCCTGATTTCCTGCCCTCCCTGGAGCTGGCAGGGCTCACGCCCAAGGGCTGAGCGAGGGGAGCGCTCTTTGGGGCTGGAACTTTGGCTGCCTCCACCACAGTTGATTCCTGCAATTCAATCCATCCCCTGTGCAGCTGTTCTTGTTTCCAAAACATCTCCTTTTTTGTTTTTTTGGGAGTTCTGCTGCCAGCTTTAGGCTGTTTCCTGTGGATCTGTGCAGTCCAAGTATTTTCCTCCCCTTATTTTTATCTGTATATATAAAACATACACGTTTAGCAGTGGATATTCCCTGTCACTGAGTAATTTAACATCTGCTCTAATCTGCTCCAGTTCTGGCATTCCGAGGAAAACAGGGAACAGAACAACAAATCCCATCTCCCAAATTCGCTTTCCAAAGGTCTCCCAAGTTCCCTCTCTGAAGGACTCACAAATCCCTCCTCCAAAGGACTCCCAATTTCCCTCTCCAAAGGACTCACAATTTCCTTCTCCAAAGGTCTCCCAATCCTCCCTCCAAAGGTCTCCCAACTCTCTCTGCCTTCTCTCCATGGGTAGAAATTTGGCTTTTCCCAGGGTTGGGATGCCGCAGATCCTTGGGGGTGACACGGACAGGAGGGATCAGCGGGAGGAGCTGTGGGACACCTCTGGACGTGCAGCCAGCTGCGGGGAGGGATGGAGGGATGGACAGCAGTGCAGGATGTGGCAGGGGTCTGGGCTCTGTGCCCAGCTCTTGGAACTGGGGCAGGGGCTGTGGCTGTGGCAATCCTCTGCTCATGGGGCAGCTGTTCAAAACCAGCTGGGGCAGTTTGCTTTCTCCCTGCCAGGAGCCATCCTCCCTGCAGCAGAGCTCTCCTGCTGATGGCCACTGAGTGTCCCTGCAGGGCTGAGAAACTGAGCCCATGGCAGGGCAGAGGCTGCGCCCAGGGCAGAGCCCAGCATTGCTCCCTGCACACAATCTGGCAGTTGGCACAGCAGGGCAGCCTTGCCACGGCATTGCCAGAGGCAGCCCAGGCCCAGCCGTGCCCCTGGAGCTGCAGAGGGAATTGCCCCTTGCTGCAGGCTCCCTGCCCCAGCAGAGCCCCCTGTGCCCCTGCAGGAGCTGCAGCCCCTGGGATGGCTCTGCTGCCACCCCCGACCCCCGGGGGCAGGGGGGATCCTGACTCTGCCAGGGGGTGCCTTTGGATGGCTGCATTTGGATTGTAATTCTCCTCATAAAGAACTGGCATTGCTAGCCCCATCTCTTGGCCTGAGAGCCCCTTAATTTCAAAACGATAACAATTCAGAGGGAGGGGGTTTGCATTCTCCGTTCCAGGGGAGGCTCCTGCCTTCCCCAGCACACACCTGCCCTTCAAACCCAGACAGTGACCACTTGATTCCCTCTGGCTTTTCCAGAGCAGCCCCTCCAGCTTTATGGCTGGGATGGGAATTCTGACAGGTTCAGACACTGGAGGTCAAATTCCAGTGATGGCTCAGAGCCCCTGGATGCTGGGAGCCCATGGAGCCGTCCTGCTTCACATCAGCCCAACATCTGGCTGGGCTGGAGGGCTTGGGACCACGTGGAGCAAAAGCAGCTTTCCCTCCTTGCCGAGCTGATCTCTTTGGATAACCCTTTATTCCCCAAAAAGTTTTTCCAGGCCTGTCCTGGCTGCCCAGGGCAGGGGTGGAATCCCCATTCCTGGAGGGATTGAAAAGCTGTGGGGTTTTGGAGACATGGGTTAGTGCCACACTTGGGAATGGCTGGGAAAGGGGGTCTTTTCCCACCTAAATAATTCCATGAGTCTAAGACCTGCCTGTTTATTGGAATTAGTGATCCATAGCGTGGATGGCAAAACTTGGCCAAGAATTCTTCCAAGAGGAGCAGATCCTGGTGAGCCTGAGCTGCATCTGACCTGGAAGTGCTGATCCCCCCTGGATGTGCTGATCCCCCTTGGATGTGCTGATCCCCCCTGGAAGTGCTGGTTCTCACCTGGAAGTGCCTCAGCCGTGTCTCCCTTGAGGTCCAGGATGGGCTCAGAAGAGGACATGGGTTTTTTGGGGCTCTGCTCTGGTTCCGAAGGCTCAGGAACGGGAAGGCTGAGCCAGGAGCTTCCTGAAAATCAACACCCAAAGGAGAAGATCTTAGAAGGGAAATGATGCAGAGGGAATGTGGAAGAGTGGTGGATGGGAATAAAATCCAAAGCACTTCCCAGAGCACCATGCTGGGTTCCCTTCCCAGGCTGAGGAATGATCAGGAAAATCCCAGTGCCTCCCAAACCCTTCTTGAGGTGATCCTTGAACTTTGGGAAGTGCCTGTAACCACATCCCACATTTCCCACCAGGAGCTGCTGCTCCTCATGCTTTGGTCCTGATCTCCTGCCTTTTTCCTAAACCTTTCTATCCCTGGCTTCCCATGTATTGCCTCATTTACAGGGATTTACAAACAGGGAGGAATACAAAGGCTTTATCCTACACTGGGATTAGTGGTCCAGCTTTCCATCCTTTTCTTCCCTGACATTTCCAGGCAGACACTTCCATTTGCCAGTCAGCCTGGATGAGGCTTCAGATCCAGCTGCAGTTCCTGCAATCCCATCCAAGGGATTTGCCTCTCCATGGCAGAGTGGGATCATCCTGTTGGCACAGGGAGCAGGAAATCCCATAAATGCTCCAGTCCTGCAGCAATTCCCACCAGGCAGAGAGGGGACCAGGGAATCATCACCCAAAATGATCACCCAGGACACTTCCTCCATCCCAGGCTGCTCCAAGCCTTGTCCTTGGACACTTCCAGGGATCCAGCCACAGCTTCTCTGGTCCACCCTCCCAGCCAGGAATTCCTTCCCAAAATCCCATCTGAGCCTGCTCTTCCAGAGGTGGATGAAGACTTTCACCAAGGCCACCCTGATTTGGGATAAAACCAATCCTGCTCCACCTGAAGCAGGATTGGATGGAACTGGATGCTCCCAAACCCCCACAGCTGAGCAGGAGTCTGTGTTCCGTGGCTGCCAGAATCCAGGATAGCAGGAATTTGCCCAGAGACAGCCTGGCCAGGCTGGACCTCCAGGATCCATTCTGATCCAGAAGAAAGTGCAGCCTCCTGGAGATGGCAGCAGGATCCCAGTGTGCCCTGTGCCCATTGCCTCCCTCATTAATCGTGGTTCCTGAGGCAAATCCTGGCTCTTCCCAGGCTCGAGCCAGAGCCTCCTGCTTCCCAGGACCAGCAGCTTCATCCAGAGGCTCCGCAGTCACCACCAGTGCAGCTGGAAAGGTTCCATTCCTAATTCCAGTATTAATATACCAGAGTGGCTGGGTTTGCACCCAGTTCAGTCCTGGAGGGGGGAACCTGAGCTGGATCCCATTCCAGTGGGGATTCCAAAGCCTTTTGGGCAGAGCCACATCCAGGCTTGGAATGAAATTCCTGGCGCACACGTGGAAGGGGAAATTTTCTATGGAATAAAAGCAATGCTGAGTCTCCCTCATTTCACTTTTTGCGCTTCTCCAGGTGTTCCCAGACATCCCAGCAGAGCTCCAGGATGCTGGATCCCATTCCAGTGGGGATTCCAAAGCCTTTTATGCAGAGCAACATCCAAGGAGGGGGGCTTGGAATGGAATTCCTGGTGCGCATGAGAAAGGGGAAATTTTCTACGGGACAAAAGCAACACTGAGTCTCCCTCGTTTCACTTTCTGAGCTTCTCCAGGTGTTCCCAAAAATCCCAGTAGAGCTCCAGGGCGCTGAATCCCGTTCCAGTGGGGATTCCAAAGCCTTTTGGGCAGAGCCACATCCAGGCTTGGAATGAAATTCCTGGCCCACACGTGGAAGGGGAAATTTTCTATGGAATAAAAGCAATGCTGAGTCTCCCTCATTTCACTTTTTGCGCTTCTCCAGGTGTTCCCAAACATCCCAGCAGAGCTCCAGGATGCTGGATCCCATTCCAGTGGGGATTCCAAAGCCTTTTATGCAGAGTAACATCCAAGGAGGGGGTTTGGAATGAAATTCCTGGCATACACATGGAAGGGGAAAGCTTTTCTGTGGAACAAAAGCAATGCTGAAGCTCCCACATTTCCCTTGCTGAGCTTCTCCAGGTGTTCCCAAAAATCCCAGTAGATCTCCAGGGAGCTGGATCCCATTCCAGTGGGGATTCCAAAGCCTTTTGGGCAGAGCCACATCCAGGGAGAGGGGCTCACACATGGAAGGGGAAATTTTCTATGGAATAAAAGCAACGCTGAGTCTCCCTCATTTCACTTTTTGGAGCCTCTCCAAAATTTTTTTGGGTGTTCCCAAAAATCCCAGCAGTGCTCCAGGGCGCTCCCACTCCCCCGTGCTGACCCGCAGCCGGTGCTTATTCAAGATTTAGAGGCCAAGCTGCCAGCGCTGCTCTGGGCATGGCTTTTCCACTTTTAGCTCTATCCCTCTAATTCTAATAGGATTGGGAAGAGGAGGCGGAGGCTGGAGCAGTGCCCGGGAGGGTTTGCTCCTCCCGGAGGCTTTGCACACCTTGGCGGAGCTCTCCGGAAGTTTGCTGCTCTCCCAGCACCTCCCGCCGGCTCCCCGGGATTTTGGGATAATCCCTGGCACAGTGGGAGCTGCTGTGTCCTGGATTTCCCTCATCCCTCCGTGCGTTCCCTGCTCCGCTCCGCCGCAAAAGCTGCGCTAATCCCGTTTGATGGCGAATTTCAGACGGGCGCTTGCTGCTTCCCAGGGTTTGGGAATTTTTCAGCCTCTTCCAGCCTCGAATCCAGCTGTCGTCCAACAAACACAGCGGCTTTGGGGATGTGTCAGATCCCTGAATTTCAGCCTTCCCGTGCTGACAGATCCTCAAAAATACGCTGCATTTGAGCTGAGGCCATGGGAAAAAACTTCCAAATTTGAGTGATAACACTAAAAAAATTACTAAATACCAAAAATTTAATTTTTACAATATATAAATAAATACTACAATGATAATACATATATAAATAAACATACAATAAAATCCAATTTTAAAATTCCTGAGTACATAGTTAAATAAAAGTATGTTGTATCACGAAGCAAGAAATTTAAAATTTTAAATTTTAAAATATAATAATAATATGTATATAACAAAATAAAACATCTAAAACATAAATTAATTCTTCTTCACAAATTTAAATAATCTTGTGCAATTAATTAAAAATAGCCACAGTGTGGAACACGAGTGATTAGTTGTTGAAATAAAAATAAAAAATAAATTAATTAACATCTCATAATTAAATACTTAAAACTTTAAAAACCCTTAAAGACAAAACTCTAAACACCATTTCTACTTAATATATAAAAAATAACTTAATATTAACTAATAGATAAAACCACTCACAATAAATAAATAACATAAATAAAAATAACAAACATCTAAGTCCAAACAAAAAATTCTCTCTCATGCACTTTTAATTCTAACCCTAAAAATTCCCCAAATAAACCCAAAAAAATCCTTTTCCATGGATTTACCTGGAAGGCTGCAGTGCCTGGAGAGCTGCCGGGAGAGTTGGCCTCGCACAACGGGACCTGGGAACAAAGGAGAAGGTTTGGATCTGGATCCTGCTCCAAAACAGGGAATTCTGGGGATTTCACACCCATGTCTGGGTCTGGATCCTGCTCCAAAAGCAGGGAATTCTGGGGATTTCACACCCATGTCTGGGTCTGGATCCTGCTCCAAAAGCAGGGAATTCTGGGGATTTCACATCCACACCCACTTGTGGGTCTGGATCCTGCTCCAAAACAATGGAATTCTGGTGTTCCATGTCCGCACCCATGTGTGGGCCTGGATCCTGCTCCAAAATCATGGAATTCTGGGGTTCCACATCCACACCCACTTGTGGGTCTGGATCCTGCTCCAAAATCATGGAATTCTGGTGTTCCATGTCCACACCCACCCATTGGTCTGGATCCTGCTCCAAAAGCAGGGAATTCTGGGGTTCCACATCCAAACCCACCCATGGGTTTGGATCCTGCTCCAAAATCAAGGAATTCTGGGGTTCCACATCCACACCCATGTGTGGGCCTGGATCCTGCTCCAAAACCATGGAATTCTGGTGTTCCACATCCACACCCATGTCTAGGCCTGGACCCATGCTCCAAAAGCAGGGAATTCTGGGGTTCCACATCTACACCCATGTGTGGATCTGGATCCTGCTCCAAAAGCAGGGAATTCTGAGGATTTCACACCCATGTCTGGGTCTGGATCCTGCTCCAAAAGCAGGGAATTCTGGTGTTCCACATTCACACTCTTGTGTGGGTTTGGATCCTGCTCCAAAACCATGGAATTCTGGTGTTCCACATCCACACCCATGTCTAGGCCTGGACCCATGCTCCAAAATCAGGGAATTCTGGGGTTCCACATCCACACCCATGAGTGGGTCTGGATCATACTCCAAAACCAGGGAATTCTGGGGACCTCCCTCCACACCCATGTCTGGGCCTGGATCCTGCTCCAAAATCAGGGAATTCTGGGGTTCCACATCCACACCCCCACCGGAGAGGGATGCAAGGGTTGTGCTTCTGTCCCATGAGAAATCTTTCCCTGGGATTTTCCTCTTGGATGTACCAGGAGCCCAGCCAGGTTTTATGGTGGTTTTCCAAAATATCTGTGCTCCTCCCAACATTTCCTGCCTTTTGGAAGCTGGGAGTAACCTGACACCCCCTTAATCCATGGCAAAGTTCTCAACCCCATCCCAATCTGAGCAAGAGCCGCCCCTGCACCAGCACAAAAAATGGGAATTGTTGGAAAGGGAATTTTGATCCAAGATGTCCTGCAGGAGCAGGGACAAGGCAGTGAGCTGGTGAATCCCTCCCCTGGGATTTGGGATCAGATCAGGCCTGGGCAGCACAAGAGCCCAGAGGTTTTTCCTCTGGAAAAGCCAAGGATTCCTCCTTGGAAACCTGAGGAATATTCCCTGCTCTCCATCCCCCAAAGCCTCAGCTGTAAAATGGCATCACCAACCTGTTTTCCACTTGAAGGGAAGCAGGAAAAATCTGGAGTCATTCCCAAATGGTTTATTAATTCCATGGCTTTTGTTGGAAGCAAAGGGGGCTGGAAGGAGGCAACTCTGCCTGGTTGGAGCCGGTTGCTATTGGAGTTTTCCCTGGAAACCCATTAACACAACGTGGAGAGGGGGTGAAAATTACCCTTAATCCTGAAATGTGGCTGGAAAGGGGGAAATCGGGATATTCCATTTGGGAGCTGCAGGAATAAACATATTTTTTACCAAAAATAAAGGGATTTTCTGCGCTGTTTCCTGAGAAATACTCACCTGGTCTTAATTAACCCTAAAGCTTCACTAATGATCAGTTTGGCACCAGTCATAATTAATCCCAAATGTGCATTTTTCCATGGAATAAATGGTTTACCTGAGCACATTTGCAAATTCCATTTAGGAATTGTGGCTGTGTGCGAAATAAATTGAAATAATAATTAAAAGCAGAATTAAAACCTCTCTAATAAACATGGGGGGAAAAAATCCCTTGGCTTTATGTTTGGTCCACAAATTTGTGGATAATGGAGAGCAGTTATCCCATTTTCCTGAGGGCTTTTGGATAAAGGCCATCCAAGAGGCTTTTAAGGAAACTCTGGAGCCAAGGGGGGATTGTTGAACTTCCAGCATGGATTAAAAGCTTATTAAGGGAGAGAAAAAGAGGATGGAATCAAGAGTTCCTTCCCAACATATAAATAATGGAATAATGGGAGGTTCCTGTGGGGCCATCTTGGGATGAAGGGCTTTTATCACCCAGGAAAGGGGAAAATGGTGGAAATGGAATAATGGGGTGGTGGGCGTTGGTGGGAAAGGACTTTGGGGTCAGCTCTGCTGGGAATCTTCCGTTGGGATGGGTGGAATGACAAACAGGACACGGGGATGTGCCTTGGGAATGTCCCCTGCATGTGTCATAAACCTTGGTGGGATTTAATTCCATTTCATAGATTCAGGAGAGAGCTGGGAATGCTCACCTGGGGAAGGGAAGGGTCCAGGGAGAGCAGGGGCAAGGCCAGGAGGGCTTTTATCCTTGGTTTTTTGTGGAAGAATTAATCAGGAAATTGCAGCACTCCGGGTTTTTAGGTTGGAGTTAAATCCCTTTAAATCAGCGGCACCGAGCTCCTATTATTTAAATAATGGCCTGGGATTTTTGTTTGTTTTGATTTTCGGAATAAAAAGAGACAAAAGGAATGCCACAAACAAAATAAACCAACCAAAAAAACCCCCACCCAAATTCCATGGATCAGCATGGAAGAGCTGCTCTGAGCACAGCTGAGCTGCTCCAGCTGTTCCCAGCCCCCTGCGACGCTTTCATCCAAGATCCCATGAATTATCTGGGAGTAGGAGGAGCTGCTGAGCTCCTCTGGGATGGCCACAAGCACGGGAGGCCCCAGCGACCACCCGGAGCCCCAGTATTGGATACCGGGAAGGAATTCCTGCCCGGGAGGGTGGGGAGGAGCTGGGTTGGAATTCCCAGAGCAGCTGGGGCTGCCCCTGGATCCCTGGCAGTGCCCAAGGCCAGGTTTGAGGGGTTTGGAGCAGCCTGGGACAGGGGGAGGGGTCCCTGGATGGGCTTCAAGGTCCTTCCATCCCAAACCATTCCAGGATTCTGAGATTAAGAGCAGGGAAGTTTTAGGGATGTGAGTTTGTTGCCTGGCACCAGCCCTGCCAGACCACCCCCAGGACATCGAGATGGTGGGATACGAGGAAAATTCAGGAGCCATTCCCTGGAAACCTGGATGTGCTCTGGATGGGCTTTGAGGTGTCTCCTAATCAATCCAAAGCATTCCAGAATTCCCGGCCGTGCTGCTGCTGAGGGGTGGTGGGAACACGGGCAGGGCAGGCGGGATCTGTCCCGGGGGAATGGGAAAAGGAGGGAATGCTGAGGTGGGAACGGGGCACCCCCAGGAGGGACCAGCCCCGCTGGGATATCTGCCAGGAAACCGGGGAAAAACCGGGAACGAACCTGGGAATGAGCCTGGGAACAGATCTGGGAATGAGCCTGGGAACAGACCTGGTGACAAACCTGGGAATGAGCCTGGGAACAGACCTGGGAATGGACCTGGGGACAAACCTGGGAATGAGCCTGGGAACAGACCTGGGAATGGACCTGGGAATAAACCTGGGGACAGACCTGGGAATAAACCTGGGGACAGACCTGGGAATGGACATGGGGACAAACCTGGGAATGAACCTGGGGACAAACCTGGGAATGAACCTGGGAATGGACCTGGGAATAAACCTGGGGACAGACCTGGGAATTAACCTGGGAATAAACCTGGGAATAGACCTGGGAATAGACCTGGGAAAGAGCCTGGAGACAAACCTGGGACTAAACTTGGGACTGAACCTGGGGACAAACCTGGGAATGAACCTGGGACCAGACCTGGGAGCACGGAGAGGATCCCTGCCTCCCGCCAGGCTCGGCGTGACAGCAGCCAGGACAGTTTGTCCTTCATTTCCAGGACACTGCTGGCTGACCTCAGCTCCAGAGGGACAGGCGGAGGGAGGGGAGCCGCGCACCGTGGGGATCGCTGCTGCCAAAACCTCATTCCTCCTCCAAACACAAATTAATCCCGTCGGAAGGAAGCAGCTGCGCTTTCCAGGGGCTGCGGTTTGCTGGGAGAGGGGGGGATTAAATCCACGCCGAAATTTCAGGAACTGAGAGGAGTATTTGGCATCAGCACCTTATCGCGACCCAGCAGTGCCCGCTCCTGCTCGGCTTTCCAGCCTGCTGGAAATGCTTTCCTGGCCCCTTTGCTGATTTCGGGAATCCTTCCAAACCAGGACCTGGGGATTTCACTTCCCCTGGAGCCAAATTCCAGTTAAAAGGCTGCGGCATGGAGTTGATGTTGTTTTTTAATTTTTTTTTTCGTTTCCCCGGGGGCTGTGTTAAATCCCCTGCAGGCACGCAAAGGACAGTAACAATTTGGGAATAAACCGGGAAATTTTGGCTGCGCCCTCAGGTTTGAAGCTGCTCCGTTAAAGCCACTGAAGGCGGACGGGACATTCCCAGGGTCCCAGGGGTGAGGATTTAAAAGGTGCAAGCGCTGCAGGAAAAATCGGGAGTCCCGAGTGCCAGGGGGGCTCTGCCTGCTCCGAAATCCCTGCTGGGATCTCCTGGATTTAGGGGAAGCCCGAGGCAGCTCCTGCCTGCGGTGGGGTCTGGGGGAGCAGCCGGGCTCCCCCTCCCCGGACTTTGAGGGGATTTTTAGGGTGCCAGGTTGGCTGCTGCACCCCTCACACGCCAAGGGAATCTCCCAAAAAAGGGAAAAAACGCTTTTCCCGGGAAGCCCTTGGGGTCCGCGGCGGTGGAGAGGAGCAGCGGGAGCTTTGGTGGCGGGAGGTTGCGAAACAATTTCCTGTTTACTTCTCTCTTTTCTCAGTTAAATGCGGACTCTGCTCCTGAAATGTCACTTTTACCTGTCCCTGTCCTTGTCCCCTGCCATCCCAATCCTCCCTCCAGCTCTCCCCTCCGCGCACATCCCGGCTCAGGATCCCCGCAGCTGGAAAAGACTCCTCAATGGCTTTTAATCCCTGCATTATTTAAAATGCCCGAATAAAACGGGCCATTAAGAGCAAATTAGGGACTAATGGGAATAAGGGCTGCGCTCAGGGAGTAATTCCCAGGAGAGGGGCGGCCCCAGACGAGCTCTAATCCCTCGTTCTGCCGGCGAGGGGAAGGATTTGGGTTTACCCCGAGGGTTTTTTTCAGCTGCAAGGCTCAGCTCTAAGGAAGCGAGCCCCAGGTGGGGCCAAGCAGTGAAACTAGGCGGGGTTTTATTTGTCCTGCCTGGTCCCAAACAGCTGGAGTGAGAGGGGAAAGCGTCGGACGGGGCTTGGGAAAACCTGGGGTAGTGGAGGGGGTGAGCTTATGGGACCGGGTGAGCTCTGAGATCCTTCCCAATCCAAAATATTCCGTGGTTTTAGAACCATATTCCCTGGTTCTCTCTCGCTTCCAGATGTGGGCAGGCTGTGTTTCACCAGAGCAAGGATTTCCCCACACCCCAGAGGGGAGGGAGCTCCCGGGATATCCTTCCCAGGGCTCCCAGAACATCCCAGGAAGGACCTCAAAGGTCCTTTCCTCACGCTGTGCCTGGGGAAACTGAGGCAGGGCGAGGCCCAAGCCCCGCTTTGGGGTTGTTTTGTTTGGGTTTTCCAGGTCCCCAAAGCCCCCCTGGCTCCATGCACTCCTCATATGATCCCAATAAACACTCCCTGTCTGGCCAATCCCATTGCACAAGGCTGGGCTAAGGAAAACTTGATTTTTGCCTTTTTTTTTTTTTTTTTCCCCTCCAGCTTCCTTTATTTATTCTTTTCATCTTTGAGCCTCAGACATTTGGGCTTTGTTTGGGTTTTTGGGGCTTCTCCCGGAAAGGGCCCCAAACCAAAGCCAAACAAACCTTGATCCCTGCAGGGGCCACTCCTGAAGGGTTGGATGAGCCCTGTGGGTCCCTTCCAATTTGGAATATTCCATGGTTCTGAGTGCATGGGAACTCAAAAGCTGAATTTTGAGGGGAAAATCTGATTTTTTTCAGGCAGTTTTCCTCGTGAAACGGCCCCCAAATCTGCAGCCCCTGCTCCCGGTGGGAAGGGGCTGTTCTTGCCTGGGCGGGACATTCCAGGGGTATCACATCCAGGGAACAAGGTGCTCCTCCCCACTGCTTCCCACAGGGATCCTCAGAATGATGGGACAGGAGCCTGACAAGGCCAGGCTCCATCTCCCTTTGAAATCCCAGGATCCCAGACTGGTTTGGGTGGGAAGGGACATTAAATTTATCCCTGGTAGGAGTTTTTAGGGCAGTGGGGGTGAAGGAAGGGTTAATCCTTTAAGGATGCTGTTGGGCTCTGCATCCTGGTGGATTTATCCTATAGGGATTTATCCTGGAGAAGGGAAAGGAGGGACAGCAAACATTTGGGATGCAGAGCTTGTGCTGGGACTCCCAAGAGATCCGGGTGCAATCTGGTTTAGGTTATTTGCAGGAATGTCCTTCCCTCTGCCCTCCTGGAGCAGGGAGGGGGGATAATTCCCAGCCATCCATCACCTGGAATGAAGGAAAACCTTTAGGACTGCCAGAGCCTTGGAAAGAACCCACCTGGACATCCCCAAGTCCAGCCTGCTTAAGCTCAGCACAAACTGTCAGCGCGGGTTGAACGAGATTTATTTGGCAAATTCTCCAGCACTCCCTGGAATCCAACACGTCCAACAGCTCCCAAAACTTCCAAGAGACCCCAACACTCATCTGCTCCCCTCTCACAGCCCCGGGAAGGAGGCCCAGAGGCCTCTCTGGGGTCAGCACACAGCAGCTGCCAAACTGAGCCTAAACCCTTGTTTTGTTAAACCCTTCCTAAACAAAGCATCCCGGCTGCAGTTTCTGCACCAGGAATTGGAAAATCCCCCCCTCCCTCCGGTGATTTTCCCCAGTGCTGGCTGCCCATGCTGTTAAAGGGACTTTTGGGGGTTTATTTTTAAAATTAATAAGATTTTGGTTCAGCTTGGAGCAACCTGGGATGGTGGAAGTCGTCCCTGTTTCTGGCAGGGGTGGGACTGGACTGGATGAGCTTTAAGATCCTTTCCAAGCCAAACCATTCCCTGGTTATTTGAGAGAGGAAGAGGCTGGTTCCAACTTCCAGCTGCTTCTCCCCTCTCCGTGCTCCTCCATCACCAGATCCTTTCTATTTCAACATTCCATCGAATCCCTCGGATTTTTGTGGTGTGCTGACCCGGTCTCCCGTGGCAGGATGGGATTCCAGGACTGGAAATCACTGGGATTTCTGTGTCCCTCTCTAATCCCCACGGGACCCTCCTTGTCCTCTTCCTAGTCCCGTGGGATCGAGCTGCTCCACGAGGTGGGGACAGCTCAGCTTGGGGGCTCCTCTGCCACGACAGGGTCCCCCTGGAGAGGGGCTGGAGCCAGGCCGAGGACACAAAGTGTTTCCAGATGTTCTCCAGGAGTGGCAGAAGCGCCTGATGGAGAGGCAGATGGGATGTGGCTTTTCCTTAAGCTCAGCTTTTGTGAGGAGCAACCGGCAATTTGCGGGCTGGTGCCTGCCTGGGGAGGCAGAGCCCTCCCCAGCCCCTGCTCTGCCTCCCTCCCACCGCGGGGGTTATTTCGGGATGGAGGATTTTTTCCGGGAATCTCGGAATGAGAGGCTGGGTGGTGCCGCTTCCCTCGGGGGGGAGGGGGGGGGGAAACACCCTGGGGAGCTGGGAGCTCTTTAGGGAAATGTTCTGTGATGTGTGAGAGCAGGCGCCTTCCCCGGGGACCACACGGGATCTGCTGCCCGCACACCCCTTGGGATGCCGTGGCTGGAATTGCAGTGCAGGATGTGGCAGGGGTCTGGGCTCTGTGCCCAGCTCTTGGAACTGGGGCAGGGGCTGTGGCTGTGGCAATCCTCTGCTCATGGGGCAGCTGTTCAAAACCAGCTGGGGCAGTTTGCTTTCTCCCTGCCAGGAGCCATCCTCCCTGCAGCAGAGCTCTCCTGCTGATGGCCACTGAGTGTCCCTGCAGGGCTGAGAAACTGAGCCCATGGCAGGGCAGAGGCTGCGCCCAGGGCAGAGCCCAGCATTGCTCCCTGCACACAATCTGGCAGTTGGCACAGCAGGGCAGCCTTGCCACGGCATTGCCAGAGGCAGCCCAGGCCCAGCCGTGCCCCCTGGAGCTGCAGAGGGAATGTGCCCCTTGCTGCAGGCTCCCTGCCCCAGCAGAGCCCCCTGTGCCCCTGCAGGAGCTGCAGCCCCTGGGATGGCTCTGCTGCCACCCCCGACCCCGGGGGGCAGGGGGGATCCTGACTCTGCCAGGGGGTGCCTTTGGATGGCTGCATTTGGATTGTAATTCTCCTCATAAAGAACTGGCATTGCTAGCCCCATCTCTTTGCCTGAGAGACCCTTAATTTCAAAACGATAACAATTCAGAGGGAGGGGGTTTGCATTCTCCATTCCAGGGGAGGCTCCTGCCTTCCCCAGCACACACCTGCCCTTCAAATCCAGACATGTCACTACCCTAAAATCCATCCCAAACCCCATCCCAGCCCCCAGCTGGATGAGGAAAGCTGCTGAGTCCTCAGAGCAGGGCAGATTAAATTAATCCCAGGGATCCCTCCCGGCCCTGGTTTTCCTGGACGATGTGGATAATCCCCCCTGGCACGTGCCAGCCACCCCTGCCCCAGGTGTGTTCTGCCCACAGGGTGCCAGCATCCCCAGGGATGAGTTGGGGCACCCCAAACCTCTCCCCAGCCCTGGAAATACAGGGCATGGGGAAGGATCTCTGGATGGAAAAAAGCGGGATGCTGCCACCAGCACCTTGCCTTGACCTGGTTAGGGCCCTGTCCCCCTGGTGGGATGGAAAAAGCACTTCCAAGTCCAAATCCTGCAGGGAAGGAGCTGGACAAGGCTGGATTTTCCCTAAGGACAGCCTGGAGGTGGGAGGGGCTCAGGGGGAGCACAAAGATGGAACCAGCAGAGTGGGTCTGGGTGGTTTGGACAAGCCCAAGGGGTGGCTCAGCAGGAGCTCGAGGCCTGGGAGTCACAGAAATATGGGAATATTCCCAGGAAAAGCAGGCAACATCAGGGAATTAGTTCTCCACTGCCTCACTGCAGCCATTCCCAGCCTGGTTCTTCCCAGCTTGCCAGGATTGCTCAGAGGAGGAGACCTCACTGAGATGCTTTTCCAGCCACCATTTCCCAGCTTTTCCACGCCACCATTTCCCAGCTAATTTGACCCAAGGTCTTTCCTGGGGCTCAAACGAGCCAGGTTCTCCTCCCAGCCATGACAAGGACACTTTTCCTATAAATCAATGTATGCAAAGAAAAGAAACAACCCCAAATCGAGATGGAGATGGATCTCAACTGAAGGATTTTTCCATGGAGTCTCAGTTTGCAGGAAAACCACGGGGCTCTGCAAGGGTTCAGGAACAACCCCTGCCTGTGTTTCCTGTGGGGATTGGGTTGAGCAGCCCCAATCCCAGGACCTGCCACATCAAAACCCCTGGAATGGTGACTCTGCCATTCTGGTTTCTCCTTCAGGCAAAAATTTCTCCTCCCTGGAGATCAATTTTTCAGCCCAGTTCCAGTGGGGGAAAAACATCAAAACAGCCCCATTTCCCACAAGGCAGCAATTTCTTTCCTCAATCTTACTTAGGAAAATCTCGAGTTCAAAAAAATAAAGCAAGTATGAATGCAGGTCCCCTCCCCCTTTATTTAAAGGTTTTTTTGTTGTGCACACAGAGTTCAAGTTCCTTTTTCTTGTCTGTTTGTTAAACCAGTTGTCATTTCCTCTTCCAGAGGCTGTTGGAATGAGGAACAGGACCACAAGAAATGTCAAAATACCGTTTTTGCCTCCCCTTTCTCCAAGAGAGAGGGAGAACCTGGTTTGGAACTTCTGCTGGCTCCAAAGCCCTCGCTCCTCTCCAGGAAGCAGCTGCAAACCTTCCCCCCACATGAATCCCGAGCAGGATCAGCTCCTGGGATGCTGTCCAGCCAGGAGGAGATCCTGCAGCTCCTGGAGCTTCCCAGGGGCTGGGGTGGGTTGGGGGAGCAGGGATGGAGGGTGGAGGAGCAGGGCTGGAGGGTGGGAGCAGGGATGGGTGGAGGAGCAGGGATGGAGGGTGGGAGCAGGGATGGGTGGGGGAGCAGGGATGGGTGGGGGGAGCCAGGATTGAGTGTGGGAACAAGGATGGGTGGAGGAGGAGCAGGGATGGGTGGTGGGAACAAGGATGGGTGGAGGAGGAGGAGCAGGGATGGGTGGTGGGAACAAGGATGGGTGGAGGAGGAGGAGCAGGGATGGATGGTGGGTGCCAGGGATGGATGGTGGGTGCCTTGGGTGGATGGTGGGTGCCCGGGATGGGTGGCAGAGCACCGGGGGACAGGCACGGGCAGCAGACAGGGACATCAGTGTCACCTCCCCTGCAGGCTGAGGCCGTGTGGCAGATCTGGGGCTGAGCATCACCCAGGGCTGGGCATCACCCTGGCAATCCAGCCCAGCAGGGACAGGAGGGGCAGAGCAGGGCACAGAGGCTCCGAAAACTTTGTGTTCCTTCCTTCTCCTCTTGGAACCCCTCATGAAGCCTGCCCTGTCCTGTGCCAGCCGGGCACGTGGGCACGGGGCCGCTCTGGGCTGTCCCCTTATTCCACACTGCCCAGAGCGGGAGAGCAGCAGCAGCTCCAGCCCCAGGAGGGCCTGGAGAGCTGGGATTGGAGGCACCTCATAGGAGGTCACCAGAACGGCCAAAATTCCCTTTCCTGGGTGAAGCTGTGGCCTGTCCGCCACCGCAGCATTCCACCCTCATCTCTGCGGTTCCCGTTGAGCTCCCAAGAAAAAACGAAGGGACTTTTTGGCTGACAAGGCTCCAAGGAGTTGGAGAGCTCTATAAGCATTTTACACCCCCTGTAAAAGCCTTTCCCTCTCCCCCCCCCCCGCCTCCCTCACAGTACATCCGCACCTCCCCCTCCCCAAAATCCCCCCTCCCCAAATCCCCCCGAGGCATCCCGGAGCCGCGGCGCTGTCTCGGCTCAGAGCTGCGAGCGCAGGGGGAGCCTCTCCCCTTCCCCAGCGCTGCCAGGCTCAGGCTAAGCTGCTTACAGGGCTCCTGCCAATCCAGCCGTGCGACTTTCCAACCCCCACCCCCCCTCCCCGGCTCTGCTTTCCCCACCTTTCCCGTGCCTTTATCCCAGCGATTCCTCTCCCAGCCCCCGCGGTGCAGCAGGATCCCGCGGGGCTGCACGAGACGGGGAGCCCAGTCCAGTGTCCGAGCCCATCCAGCTGTAGGAATGCCAGCCCGTGTGTCCCAGTTTATCCCATCCATCCCACCCCACCCACGTCCACAGCAGCGTCCGAGTCCACTCATCCAGGGAGGGTTGGGAGCGACGGCAGGAGCCGGAGAGAGGGAGGAAGGTTGGTGGTCAGCAGCTGCTACAAGGAAGAGCCAGGCAGGTTCAACGTGGAGCAAGGAGGAGGGAAAAAAAACCCCAAGAGCCAACTGAAAAGGAGGCAAAAAGGGAGGACGCCGGGATTCGGGGACGGGTCTCTACCTTCTAGGTCACAGCCAGCACGGGGTGGGAAAGGGACAGTCGGTGCTTGGTTGGTTGGTTGGTGGAGGGTTGGTTTTGTGTCACTCACGATAGAAAACATATTCGGTGTAAGAGGTCCAGATCCTGTCGTCCGTCTGCTCGTGGGCGAAGGCACAGGTGCCCGTGGAGTTGCAGGCCACCATGTGGAAGCCGGCGTCGGCCAGTTTGTCAAAGGCTTGCTCCAGGAAGGTGAATTTGAGGTAGTACCTGGACGTGTACCTCTCCGGGGGCCTGTCGGGGTCCCTGCTCTCGTTCAAGGTGTCCCCAAAGACCTCCTTGGCCAGCGAGGTCTTGCCGCACACCATGATCCGGGCCACCCTGCGGAACTTGGCGTCCGTCTGGCTGTCCCTGCCCAGCGTGTAGGAGCCGCGGTAGCCGATGGTGATGAACCCTGCCCTGCGGCCCTCGGCGGAGCCGGGCGGCGCCGCGGCGGCGTTGGCGGCCGAGCCCAGGCTGCGGGCGGTGTCCGCGCCGGGGGACAGCTCCTCGGGGTCGCTCTGGCACGGATCATCCCCCAGCGAGTTCTGCTCGCTGAGCTTGGGCGCCAGCAGCTTCACCAGCTCGGGCAGCATGAAGTACTCGGCCTCGCGCTGCAGCCGGCCGCGCTCCGGGAAGTGCTCGGGCAGCACCAGCTGCTGGTCCCTCATGAAATCCAGGATGTAGCGGAACAGGAACCCGTCCCGGTCCACGAAGAAGCGGCCCTTGCTGTCGCGGGCCAGCGAGCGCGCGTTCTTCTGGGTGAACATCTCCCAGAGCAGCGAGCCGGGCACGCTGACCAGCGTGGGGTGCCGGGTGATGTACACCTGCCCTCCCACGTTCAGCTCGATGATGTCGGGGAAGGGGTTGTGCTCCTCGCCGCCTTTGGCGCAGCCCGCGGGGTCTGCCAGGGCCATGGTGAGCTCCCGCTGCTCCCACCTGCGGCACAAACGGGGTCAAAAATGGGTGAAAACTGCCGGGAAACACAGCCCACTGCCCCCATCCCAACTGGCTGCAGGGCATCCCAAGGGATGCCAAGGTATTGCCCCAGTCCCAAGGGACTGGAGGGGATCCCAAGGGATCCCGAGCCATTGCCCCAATCCCAACTGAGTGGAGAAGATCCCACGGGGCTCCAAGACATTTCCCCAGTCCCGAGTGATTGGAAACGATCCCAAGGGGCTTCAAGCCATTGCCCCGAGTTCCAGGGGACTGGAAACGATCCCAAGCCAGATCACACCTGGAATCATGGGATTTTTAAATTAGAAAAGCTCTCAAAGGCCATAGAGTGCAACCCAGCGCTGCCAAGCCACCACTACGCCTGGTTTGGTTCAGCAGGCAGGGCAGGACCAGATCCTTGTCTGTGCAGGAGGCTGGGAGTCACCTCTCTTGCCCAGACCCTGGCTCTTGGAGGAGGCAGCGTTATCCAGAGCCACCTCCCCTGCCGTGGCACTCTGCCCGTGGTGCCACCTCCAGCCGAGCTCTCCAGGCAGCAGCGGGGCTCGGCCCCTGTGCCCGGGCAGGTGCAGGGGCTGCTGTCAACAACAGGAAGGGCAGGGCTGTCACACCCTGGGGCCCGCCAGCCCGGCATCCTGCGGGCAGCAGGGAGCCAAGGGAGGAGCTCCCGGCGCAGGGGCCCCGCAGGGCTGGAGGGCTGGAGATGCCACGCCAGGAGCACCCCGGGGCTGGGGAAAAGCGGCAGCTTTTGTCCCTGAAGGACAGAGGCACAGAGGCTCTTGGCACCCCTGCTCTGTCCTTGCTCCTGGAAAGTGCTCAACACGGACTCGCAGCCAAGCTGGGAGATGGCAGAGCCTCTCCAAGGGGCTGGGACCAAGACAAATCCTGGGCTGCTGCTACAGCCTCCGGGCAGATGCCACGGATTTATACGTTTTCCAAAGGCAAGCCGGTTCTTGGATGTCTCTTGACACTGCAAATCAGCAGCTTACATAAACCTGGCTCAGCAGCCGGAGCCTGGATCCATGCCGTGCTCTGTGCAGGCATTTGGAAGACCGCGGAGGGAAGGGGTTCCCAGGGCTGACCTCCAGCTCTGCCCCCTCCCTGGGTGATGTCAGTGCAGCCCTGGGTCTGCTCGGAGGCTGGGACCCCGCGGGACTGGCCCCAAACCCAAGGAGCAGCCCAAAGTCTCGCCCCGTCCCTGCGCCCTGCCGCAAAGATTCCCAGGAGCTGTTCCAAAGGATCCCAACACAAATTTCGGAGCGACTAAAGGACAAAGACAGAACTCTACGGGCACTTTTGGGCACGGGGGCAGAGCTGAGCCAGCGTTTCACGGCCACACTCCTCCTCCCGGCTCACGGGGAGAACCGTCTTTGAACGAGGAGAGACTCGGGCAGGGAAGAGACGGAAGGGATGCAAAGAGGATCAGCGCGGTCCCGGCTCCCCAGTCCCCTCCCGCGGTGGATCTGGGTCCCTTTTCCCCGGCGATTCCGTGCCCACGGCACAGCCCAGCGGGCAGCGGCCGCCCGTGCCCGGAGCTCGCACCGCAGGAGGCTGGGGGGGCTGCCCATGGTGGGCTGGGGGCTCGGGGAGGGGTCGGGCAGAGCGCTGTCCCAGCGGAGCCGGCGGTGACAGCGGCGGGGACATGAGCGGGGACATGAGCGGGGACATGAGCGGGGACAGCCCGGCTCAGCCCCGGCAGCCGCAGCCGAGCCAGCGCTCCCCGGCCGGGGGACCCCGACCCCGCCGCCCCCGTTACCTGGGCAGGGCGGCCGGGCCGCTGCGCTGCGCTCCCCCCGGGCCGCTCCCCCGGGCCGCCGCTCGCCGCCGCGCCGCTCCCGCCGCTCCTCTCCGCCCGCCCGGCCCCGGCCCCGCCGTTTTATGGCCGGGAAGGCGGCGAGCGCCGGCCCCCGCTGTCCCCGAGACCGCCTTCCCTCCGCCTTCAGCCCGCCTCCCTCCGCCTCCATCCGTCCGGCCAGCACCGTACCCGCATCCCCCGTCCCTGCATCCCGCATCCCCTGTTCCCACATCCCCCATTCCCTGTCCCCACCTCATCCCCTGTCCCCGCATCCCGCGTTCCCTGTCCCCACCTCATCCCCTGTCCCGCATCCCCGTTCCTGTCCCACCTCATCCTGTCCCCGCATCCCCTGTCCCCTGTCCCACCTCATCCCCTGTTCCCGCATCCCCGTCCCTGTCCCACCTCATCCCCTGTCCCGCATCCCTTATCCCCCCATCATCCCCCGTCCCCGCATCCTCCCCGCTCTGGTACCTGGGGAATTCCAGGGGCACCCTCGCCATCGCCGGGGAATGCAGCCGGGCTTGTAAAAAGAGGAGGGAGAGGGACTTCTGACACGGCCAGATGGAGCCAGGACTAGGGGAACAGTTTTAAACTAAGAGAATGGGGATTTAGGTGGGATATTGGGAAGGAATTCCACCCTGTGAGGGTGGGCAGGCCCTGGCACAGGGTGCCCAGAGCAGCTGTGGCTGCCCCTGCATCCCTGGCAGTGTCCCAGGCCAGGCTGGATATTGGGGTTGGAGCAACCTGGGATAGTGGGAGGTGTCCCTGCCCATGGCAGGGGGTGGGATGGGATGAGCTTTGAGGTTCCTTCCAACCCAAACCATTCCATGATTCCATAATTCCAAATCCAGTCAGCAAAAACCTTCCAGCAGCCAAACTCTTGCTATTCCTTGGATGGTGTTCTATTGTTGAGCTGGAGGGACTGAAATCCCCTTTCCCAAGGTAGGAATGACAGCAGTGGGATTATAAGGAGCTTAGGCTGTTGTGGCAGCCTGTTTGTCCAGGCTGGGAAAACCAAGCAAGGGAAGAGAATCCAGCTCTTTTCAGTTTACTTGAAAATGCCAATTTTCTGTAAGCCCAGGAAAATATGACAACTCCAAACAACATCCCAATATTTACACATTTCCTGGAAGTCCAGTGAAGCCCAAATCCCAACATTCTCTGACAGCAGAGCTGGCCTGAGTTCATCCACGGATTTTTGTCCCTGTTAAATTTTGTGAGAGTGGAAGATGCAATTTCTTCTTCTCCTACAAATCAAATCCTGAGTCTGGGCACTCACATCCAAGGAATTTTTCTGTTTGTGTTTCTCCTTGTTGTTTCCTTATATCCCAGGGCTGTTTGATTATTTTCCCATAAATTGTAGGAACTCTGCCCTGTGGATGTTTTGTGGGATATATTTATAGATGGGGGAGAGTTAGAAATGAGACCATCCATTGGATGGATGGATGATGATGGATGGATGGATGATGGATGGATGGATGATGGATGGATGGATGAGATGGATGATGATGGATGGATGGATGAGATGGATGGATGGATGGATGGATGGATGGATGGATGGATGGATGTGGATGATGGATGGATGGATGGATGATGGTGGAGATGATGGATGGATGGATGATGGTATTGGAAATGGATGGAGGATGGATGGATGGATGTGATGTATGGGTATGGATGGATGGATGATGGATGTAATTGGAGATTTGCTCAACAGGTACTTGAAGCTCTTTGAAATTGGCCTGGGGGAAAATTTAGCCACCATGGGCCTGTTTGATTTCTGGGATTGGGATGAAACCCAGTGTGGTTTAGTCCCACATCTCTGGAGATCTGCTCCAAGTAACAGCAAGTTCATCAAAGAATTCCAGGGAATTTTCAGCTCTCTTGGCTTGCAGCTCCCTGTCTCTGGAAGACACTGTGGCCATGATCCAAGTTAATGGTCCAGCCAGTGCTTCCATCCTGGGCAGGATTGCCCATCCCTGGCACAGCTTTCTGTGAAGAAATTTTTCCTAAAATCCTATTTAAACTGATTTATCCTGGAGAGTCCAGATGGGAGCCCAGGACAGGCCCAGTGACAGGAGCAACGATGGCACTTCCCATTCTTTTTTCCCTTTCTCTTTCTCTTTCCCTTTCCTTTTCCCTTTTCCCAGCTGCTTTGTCCTCACATGCCTGAGGCTCATGGGGGACAAAAATTGCACCCAAATTGGCGCCAATATTCCCATGAGCTGATGTGGAAATCATGGAAACCATCCAGGCCACTGCTGATGTGTCCAGAGGCAACTGGGAATGGGATCTCCAGGGAAGGGGAAGATGTTTGGCACCATGGAGGCAACCAGGGGGCCAGGAAATTCAGGAGAAGTTACCAGGAGGTTTTATAAATCAGCTTTTACAAGAACTTTATAAACAAGAACTTTTACAAGAACAAGAACTTTTACAAGTTCTTCCGAGAAGAGAGGAGCAGGAGTTTGGGTCCCTCTCTGGTTTCTGGAGATTTTTATCAACCACAGGAGTAGCAGATGATCCATCCCCATCCCGAGAAAAGTCAGGAAGTGTTTCACGAGGGTTTGTTTGTGTCCACTCTGGCATTCCACAGAGTGATTGCAAGGAGGGCCCTGGCATCACTTCCTGGCTGATATTCCCATGCTTTCCGAGCTTGGACACAATTCCCTTCACCCCATGGTGCCTCATCCTCCTCACCCCTCTCCAGAGGGCCCTGCCCGCTCCCCAGCACTGCTAACACTCCCTTGTGCTGCCCCAAAACCCCTGGAAAGCTCCTTAAATTCACAGTTTTAAGGATTGAAGAGTGTAAACTGGAAGTGAGACACAAATTTTTCCTCAGCTAAAACCCCCAAAATACAATAAATCGATTGCGAGCCGTGCTGGGATGAGGATCCTGTGACCCATCACATTAAAGGGGTGTTGTCCCAGAGCACTGCAGCTTCTCCATCCGTTCCTTATCCAGAGATAACAGAGGGAGTTGCCTCTGGAGGCAGGAATATTTAGCAGAGGAAAAATCCCCTAATTCATGGGTGTCAGCAGGGTCCACACAGAGGTTCGGATTCCTCGGTGCCACTGCTGTGATTCACGAGCCAGGACTGGAGGCAGGAATCTTTCATCCTTAAACAAAGTGGAGCTAAAAAGTCCTAAAAAGGCAACAGAAGCCCAGAGTGCCAGACTCCTGTGGGGCATGGAATTCTTTTTAGGACATTTGGGGCACTGAATTATTTTTAAGACATTTGGGGTGCTGAATTGTTTTTAATCCCTCCAGGGTTTTTTTGGCTGTATGACCACCAGTGGGAAAACCCCCCTTGGCAGCATCCCTGCTCCTCCTGGTGCTCCCAGCTCTCCCTCCCCTCTTCCCCATCCTCACTCCTCCTTCATTCTCCCCCTAAGCAGTTTTTTTTAAAAAATTAACTTGTGGGGTTAATTAAAACCCCACCCTGGGGTTTGGGTGAGAAGAGCTCAAAGCTGAAGGAGCTCTCCTGAATAACCGACCACGTGCGGGCTCCCAGATTCCCATAAACTCCCCCCAGCATCCCCAAACCCCATATTTTCCTCTTTTCCTTCCCCTCCTTCCTCCTGGAGCTGCCGGGAGCGCGGGGCTCTGAGCACCTGAGGCTGAAGAGAAGCGACAGAAGCGACATCCCCTGAGCCAGCCCCGCGCTCTCCACCGAGTTCCTGGGAGCTCCAACAGCTGCCAGCTTCTCTAAAAAGGGATTAATCTGGTCCTGCCTGGAGCTCAGGGGGCTTTGCAGCCCTGGGGAGGCAGCGGCCACACCCGTCTGACCCCGGTGGAGCCGGGCACTCCTTCAATAATTCACCGGCACATCTGATCCGGGCCATTTTTAGCAGCGGCTGTCGCGGCCTTTCGGTGACAGATCGGCTTGGACAAGGCAGCAAAAAGGCTCTGCTGAGTGGGGCACTTTAATTGGCTTTTCATCAGGGGAGCTCAGCCGGCTGGGGGAGTGCAGGAAGGGAGGACAGGGCTGGAGATTCCTCCTGAAGGAGCTGGTGGGATCAGCACGGGAGGATTTTCTGGGACCGGAGTTGTCAGCACAGGGATGATGGAAATGCTGGGTCAGGGACCTGCTCCAGTGATGGCTTCAGGAGCAGAGGCCAGGCAGAGCACAGGGACAAAGCAGGGATTTATCCCAAGGCCTCCCTGGGCACACCTGGGCAGCACCAGAGCCCGGCTGGGCCACAGCCAAGATCAACCCCAGCATGGGCACAGAATGGAGCCCGGGGCACGAGGCCCCACCCTTGGATCAGTTCTGCTCCAGCAGCACATTGGAGTGCAGGGGGCAATTCCAGCTGCAGGGCATGCAGCTCCATCCTCCTTGCTTTGCCTTCTCACTTCCCCCTTGGTTTGGTTCTTGGGCTGAAAGTTGTCCTTGGTCCCAAACTGGAGCAGGAATTGTTTTGTCTCCCTGCTCTGTGAGGAGAGCTCAGCAGCACTGAATATGAAACCTAAAACTGCCCCCCAAAACAGCCCAGAATCTGAAAAATATAAAAGCTAAAAACTTAAGGCATCAGGTTTGCCCCTGGATGAGTTTTCCTGGAGGATCTGCTGCGTCTCCCCCAGGCTCACTCCATCCTAACAAGTGACATGTGACATCCATCACAAGGGACAGCACGAGAGGGAACAGCCTCAGGTTGTGCCAGGGGAGGGTCAGTCTCCCTCTCAATACAATTAAAAAGAAATGCTCATAACTTGTTGGTTATTAACTGCTTTGCATTTCATGCCTTAACTATAATGTATTTTGCTTGCATCAAGCGTTGCTTTTTTACAACACACCAATTTTAGTGCTGTGAGAATTTGGTCTATTCAAAAGGTATAGGTCAAATTTAGGATTAATTTCTATTCGTCGTTCTTGTGGCTTTCTAGGGAGTAAAATCGCTCACACAATTTTCTTCATATCGACATGCAAGCAATTTCTTGGATATCAGGGAGGATTTCTCCTCAGGAAAGCTCTCCCAGCCCTGGAGTCCCCATCCCTTCAGGGCCTGGCACTTGGGGACAGGGCTCAGGGGTGGCCTTGGCAGAGTTAATGGCTGGAGCTGGAGCCATCATTCCAATTTATCTAAAGAGTCAAGCAGCAAAATCCACGGAATTCCGGCTGATCAGCACCAGTGGGATTCCCAGCTGACAGGCAAACAGATGAATCCCACTTTTCCTCATGTCCAATTCTCTCTCCCCTCCCCCTCCCAGTTATAATTAAATTCAATTAATCTGATTATCTGCACAGTCTATCAGGAATCTTCATGGCCTGCTCAGTGTGATGAATTAATAGATATTAATTAGAATTTGTTGCATTTATCACCATTTTGCTGGGCTGGAGCCCTGAAAACATTGAGGGGAAAGAGGGAAAATTCTCATTTTTCGTTTAAAATCCATGTCAGATCAAATCTTTATCTCATCCGCACGTGTGTCACACAGAGTTCTGTTCCTTGTGACATCCAGGGGGGGACACACTCCACAAAAAAAAGTCCATAAATGACTTGGGAGAGGCTCTCAGGGACTGTGGGGTCACCTGGGGGTTGTGCAGAGGTGGGTGAATATTTCCCAGTTCTGCTGGAGGCGGCTGGGGCGGGGCAGGGGTCTCTCCACGTGTGCCAGCTCCCGTTGGATGCTCGGGGATTTGGGAATATCCCGGCCCCTGATCTCCATCCCTCTCTCGGGCTCGCTCCATTTGCTGGTCGTGTTTACTCGAGGGGAAAAAAGGAATAAAAAAAAAGAGAAAGCGGGGCCATAAACCATTCCCAGTTTAAAGCTGTGGCAGCTCTGGCTGTGCCGGACTCAAATCAGGAGGGAGGGAAGCCCAGGGGAGGGAATGAGGCTGCAGGGATGGCCCTGGAGCAGGCAGCGCCTTTCGGTGATTCCCAGCACCCTCTAGTGGGATCTCCGCCTCCGGAGCATCCCAAAAAAGCGCCGAGCATCCCAAAATCTGGATGTGCAGCCCTGTCACCCACCAGCTGCTCGGGATCCACGCCAGGGCTGGCCAAGGGCTGCTCGGGCAGAACGGGAAGGTCCCTGCGGCACCAGGAGCTTTTCCAGAGGCAGGGACAGCCCTGGGATTGTCCACACTGCAAAAATCCCGACCCCACAGTGCCCCAGGAGCTGGGACCCTGCTGTCCCCTCTGCCCCAGTGCCCTGGGATGGTCGGTGGAGGCAAGGATCAGGTGAGAGCACCCCGGGAATGCTCTGGGATGAAAGAGCATCCCCCAAATCTGGGATGGAGCCAGGGATAATCCTCCAGGAGGTACAAGGGTTCCAGGGTGGGAGATCCCAAGTTCTGCAGCTTCCCTGCAGCCCTGGGTGGGTTTCCCTTCCGGCTGCAAAGCTAGAAAACAGAGGAATGGAAAATCATCCCTTTGCCATTAAAGGGTATGAGGCAAAACCCATTCCCACTCTTCCCTGGAACAAAGCAGCACCTTCTCAACCTGATTATTTTAGAATGGAAAAGGGAATTGTGGAATGGTTTATATGGGAAGGGACTTTAGAGCTCACCCCATCCCACTCCTGCCATGGCAGGGGCAATTCCACTGTCCCAGGGTGCTCCAAGCCCCAATATCCAGCCCTGGACCCTCCCAGGGAAAATCCCTGGATTTTCCAGACTGGACCTGGATGTGATCCTCCAGAGCAGAGGCTGCCCATGGTGGGATCAACAATTTCAGCCCTCCTGGGTTATCCTTTGGAACACTCCAACCAGTTTTCCTAAACTGTGGAGCCATTTTTCCACCTGAAATTCCAACCGGAACCCTGAGGCTGTGGCTTCCCCTGGGGCAATTCCATGTGACCCAAAAAGCTGCTGCTTTTAAAGCTTTGCCTCCTCTTTTGCTGAGTGGATTTTGTCCCCAAGCACTGAGTTGAGGGACAAAAATTGCCTGGGGACTCCATGGGGAACGGAACAGAACAAATGGCTTCTCCTAAAATGTTTCCTCTCTTCCATAAATCTCGATTGTGCTCCTCTAACCTTTCCTGACGTGGAGCAGCTCAGAACCCAGAAATAAAAAATATTCATTGGTGAGGTTTTTATAATCCCAGGTGTAATTCCTGGGAGGAATTACGATGAGAGGGCCAAAACTTGCTCTCCTGGGTCTGCACATCTGGATCCCAGTGGGCTGCTGCTGCCTGCAGCCATCCTCTCAGGAGAGGGATGGGAAAAGAGGAACAAGAGCAAGGCTGGGTCACGCCTCATCCATCTCCTGGCAGGGAGCTGCTTCCTGACCTCATTCCCATTTCCAGCTGGCTCTAGGCTGTTGCTCCACAGCCTGCAAGGAATCCCCCACCAGTGGCTTCTCCCCAGTCCTGCTCCTCACCCTGGGCAGGATTTGTAAATCTGGGAATGTCCGGAGAAGTTAAGGGGAGCCTTTGCACTACCCCAGTTTGAGCTCTCGGGTTTTATAATCCCATTTATAAGGGAAGGGACCTTAAACATCATCTGTTTAATCTATTTCCACCCTGCCAGCTTGTCAGGGCTGTCTGCAAGGTGGCTTCACCCAGAAGAGCCTGGAAAAGGCCATTTCTCCATCTTCCCGGGGAGTTTTACCAATTTTTCCCCAGAAAACGAAGCGGGAGCACCTCCAATCCCAAACCCTGCTCATTGCCTGCAGGGATGAGGGGGGAAATCAGCTTTTCCTGGGGTGCAGCTCCAGCACAGGGCCTGGAGTGGTCTCTTGGTGAAGGAGAGCAAATCGAGAGCGAGAGGCAAAGAGCAAGAAAAGGATTCATGAAAAATGAAAGAGGAGCAGGCGGCTGCGAGGATGAAGCTCCCGGAGTTATCTGGGGCATGAAGAAACCCAGCAGGCCAGAAAAATGTGAGCGGAGGTGAAAACGCGGGGAAAAAAGCGAGGCTTTATGTTTAATTAATCACCCTGTTTGCGTTTGAATGGCGGCGTCCTGCTGGGGACACGCCGGGTCCCGTTCCTCAGGTTTTCCCTTTTCCCTGATTTTTTTTTTTTTTTTTTTTTTTTGGGATGATCTAAATCATCCCAAAATGAGCCTGTGCTTCACCAAACCCTTAATGCTGAACCATCCCCAGAAGAATCCCAGCATTGCCAGGGCTGGGACATCTGGGATTTTCCTGTCTTTGGCACTGGGAGGTGGATTTTTAAAAGGGGATAAAGAAAAATAGAAAAATAAAGAAAGAACAATTCCAACCGACCCCTCCCCGGAGCTGCAATTCCGTGCTTGGTGGGTGACAGGTGAGCTCAGATGGAGGAACCATTCCTCTCTAAAAAGATGAACTCTTTTTCATCAAGAAATAGGAAATGGAGGTGATTTAATCCCGATTTTGACTCTTTCTAACTGAGAAATAGGAAATTGAGGTTATTTAATCCAGATTTCACTCTTTTTAACAGAGAAATGGGAAATGGAGGTGATTTAACCCCGATTTTGACTGTTTTTAACAAAACAAGGAGGAAATGAAGGGGGATTTAACCCTGATTTTGACTCTGTAACAAAACAAAGAGGAAATTAAGGGGGATTTAGCCCTGATTTTGAATTTAACCAAATAAAGAGGAAATGAAGGAGATTTTAACACAAATTTTGCCTCTGTAACCAAACAAAGAAGAAGTGAAGGGAGATTTAAGCCAAATTTTGCCTCTTTAACCAAATAAAGAGGAAATTAAGGGGGATTTAGCCCCGATTTTGCCTCTTTAACAAACAAAGAGGAAATTAAGGGGGATTTAACCGTGATTTTAACTCTATAACAAACAAAGAGGAAATTAAGGGGGATTTAACCCCGATTTTGACTCTATAACAAACAAAGAGGAAATTAAGGGGGATTTAACTGTGATTTTGACTCTTCAACAAACAAAGAGGAGATGGGGCACCATTTTCTCTTTGCTTTGCTTTTCTCCCTGTGCAGCTCCGATGCTCCTCCTGCACCTGGGGATTTCCTGCCCCGGTTTGGGGCTTTGCTCAGGTCCCTCAGGCTTCCTGTTTTGCTCTCAGGGCTTGCATTTCACCCACAAATCATTTCCTGCTCCGAGGCTTCTCGTGGCTGATCCCCTCCATTTCTGCTCCACTGGTAAATCTTTGCCTGCTCTTGCCTCCCCCAGGTGCTTTCCCAGCAGCTGGATGGGCGATGGGGGAATTTCAGGAAGCTTTCCCTGACATCCTTCAGGGTGTCTCTGGATGACGGGGGGGTTGATCCTGCTCAGCTTTTCAATCCCAGCGCCGAGCTTCCCCAGTTAACCCCCCCAGCAGCACGCAGCCCTCTATCCCTCTGCCTTTCCATCATTTTCCTGGAGCTCAAGTGCTGCTCTAAATGAATTAGTGTTGGAAAACGGGTGTGGGGAGGGAAATGCTGCTGGAGGGGCTGAAAACCTGACAGGGATGGAGGAGCCAGGGCGAGCCAGAAAGGTTCAGAGGGATGTGGTGGTGACAGAATCTCTTTAGCAGTAAATTCTGTTTTATTTTTGGGGGGTCACAGGCACGGTAGGAAATTTTAGTATTTGAGGCTGTGATTCTAAGCTCATTAAATGTGTGGCTGAGCTGAGGGAGTAACTGGGGGGAGTTGTTGAGGGGTTCATTGCTTTCAGTTCACTGCAGAGCCATAAATTCAGCAACAAATTCCTCCTCCGAGACATTCCCAGTGCCTATTGCAAATATTCTTCTTCTCCTCCTCCTTCTTCCTCTTCTTCGCTTCTTCTTCTTCTTCTTCTTCTTCTTCTTCTTCTTCTTCTTCTTCTTCTTCTTCTTCTTCTTCTTCTTCTTCTTCTTCTTCTTCTTTTTCTTCTTCTTCTTCTTCTTCTCTTCTTCTCTTCTTCTTCTTCTTCTTCTTCTTCTTCTTCTTCTTCTTCTTTCTTCTTCTTCTTCTTCTTCTTCTTCTTCTTCTTCTTCTTCTTCTTCTTCTCTTCTTCTTCTTCTTCTTCTTCTTCTTCTTCTTCTTCTTCTTCTTCTTCTAATAATATTATTAATAATAATAATAATAATAATAATAATAATAATAATATAATAATCTATTATTACTATTTTACTATTATTACGATTATTATTATTATTTTCCTGCAGTCTGTATTTTTATTTGTCCCGGGCTTTCACTCAGATATTTGCAAACCCTGAGGTTTCAGCTGTAGCCACTCTGTTTTTCCCCTCCCCACACAGCTCAGAGGCTGTGAAAGAACGGCTGGAGGGCTCCAAGGGTTTATCCAGGACCTGCAGGGAATCCTGATATTGCAGGGTCTGCTGAGAGTGGAGAAGCATCCCCAGAACACCTCCCATGGGAGGGGCTTGGAAGGAGAGGAGCTTTGGGGTCCCTTCCAGCCCAATTTCCTGAGATCTGGGGGTGACAGAATTCCAGACTGGTTTGGGTTGGAAGGGACCCTAAAGCTCCTTCCATCCCCCCCTGCCATGGGCATGGAACCTTCCAGAGCCCAGGGTGCTCCAGCACTTCCAGGGATGGGGCAACCAGAGCTTTTCTGGGTCATCTCCCCATCCTGGTTGTGTTTTACAGGGGGATGCCCCCCGTGTCCAAGATGTTGGGGGATGTTGAGGAATTCCTTCCCTCCTGATGATCCATCTCTAATTTAGGAAAGTCAGGCTGACCAAACACCTGACCTGGCCAAACACCTGAGCGTGGCTTACTGGTCACAGCAGCACTCATTCAAAGGCTGGACTAGATTTTGGAGTCCTTTTCCAAACCTTTTCCATGATTCTGATGGCTTCAGGAGCTGCCCTGGAGCAGAGGCCAGGCAGAGCACAAGGACAAAGCAGGGATTTATCCCAAGGCCTCCCTGGGCACACCTGGGCAGCACCAGAGCCCGGCTGGGCCACAGCCAAGATCAACCCCAGCATGGGCACAGAATGGAGCCCGGGGCACGAGGCCCCAGCCTTGGATCAGTTCTGCTCCAGCAGCACATTGGAGTGCAGGGGGCAATTCCAGCTGCAGGGCATGCAGCTCCATCCTCCTTACTTTGCCTTCTCACTTCCCCCTTGGTTTGGTTCTTGGCGCTGAAAGTTGTCCTTGGTCCCAAACTGGAGCAGGAATTGTTTTGTCTCCCTGCTCTGTGAGGAGAGCTCAGTAGCACTGAATATGAAACCTAAAACTGCCCCCCAAAACAGCCCAGAATCTAAAAAATACAAAAGTTAAACCTTAAGGCATCAATTCCCTGGTGATGGGATGGAGCAGGGAGTCCATGGAAAGCCCAGGAGCTCTGGAGCTGCCTCTGCTCCTGTCCAGCCTCCAGCAGCAGCAGGACACAGCCAGGCCCATCTGGCCATGGGGACAAAGCTCCTCCACAGACATCTCCCTAAGGGATTTAAAGACTGGATTATGGAGGGCTGGAGTCAGCAGGAATTTGTGCCTTTAGGGTGACATTGAGGTTTTGGGGGAGTGCAGCTTGGGTAAGGTCCTCCCTCTCTGCTGGGGCTGGCAGAGCATCCTTAAAGTTGGGATAATGAGGGGTTTTATTAACGGGAATGTTCCAGAGGCTTTGGCAACACGCCTGGGGGGTTCACAAACATGAAAATAAATGGGAAAAAGAGCATCTTCCCAGCTTTGTATCCAGAACAAATGAAGTACAGCGTGGCTGGCAGGAAAAATCCCAGTGCACATCCCAGATCTGCTCTGATCCCTCAGTATCTCACATTTCCCACACACAAGGAGATAAGGAGCTCCCACCACATCTGAGAATTCCTTTAGCAGGTGAGCCTGGCTCCTGCAACCGCTTTGGCTCCTCAGGAATTCAGAGAAGGAGGTACCTCTAGGATTTTCAGCCTTTTCCCCTCATTTGCCATCCTGTGGGATGAACTGATCACACTGACCTTAAATATTGGTGTATTTTTGCTCACCTCCTGCCGGGAGGCAAAGAGAGAGCCTGGTTCTCCCTGCTGTAATTCCCAGCCTGGATTCCTGCCCCCATCCCTCCCGTTGTGCTGTGATGAGCTCAGGCAGCTCTTTGCCTGCCCAGATGTATTTTTAGGTTGCAGCCTCCTCTCCTTTCACCTTCCTGCTGGCAGGATGAGCGGGATGACCTCTCCACATCCTCCTGTGCTGGGAACGGCTTCCCAGTGCCAGAGGGCAGGGATGGATGGATGGATATTGGGATTTTGGGCAGGAATTGTTCCCTGGGAGGGTGGGCAGCCCTGGCACCCATTCCCAGAGCAGCTGGGGCTGCCCCTGGATCCCTGGCAGTGCCCAAGGCCAGGCTGGATGGGGTTTGGAGCAGCCTGGATGGTGGAAAGAGGAACAAAATGAGCTCTAAGGTCGTTTCCATCCCAAACCATTCCTTGATTCTCTGATTGTCCCTTCTCCTACCCAGGCCTGGAGCCTCTTCCTGGCTCCTTCCTGGCTCCTTGCCTGCAGCCAGCTGGAATTTCCTGGAATTTCCCCTATCCCTCCTCAGCTGGGACCTCCTCAGCAGCTGGGATTCAAACCAGGGCACCAGCAGAGGCTGACACAGCAAACCCAGCCCTGCTAAAGCTCCCGCCGCCTTCACCAGCACCTCATGAATATTCATGAGGCCATTAATGAACGCCTCCCCTGCTTTAAGAGCTCCTCACAAAATTCTGTGCCATCCCAGGGGCTTGAAGCGTCACTTCAAGGGGTTTTGGAACAACTTGGCCAGGAGTGAACAGGCTTGAGGGTTGCAGGGATCCCAATCAGCTCCCCAAGGCTGGGACAGTGATTAGTGCCCGTAATTAGGAATTCTCCAGCAGGGTCAGGCTGTGCTGCAGAGCTGGGATGGTGCAGGAAGGAGTTTCCAGCTGTGGGATATTCCGAGTTCAGCAGCCTCCATTGTTCTCTTTCACAAAGCTTCGTGGCCAAAACTGCACCTCCTGTGGCTGGAGAAACCCTCCAGGAGACAACATCCCTCGGGAGCAGGGGGATGGAAAAGTTTGGAAGGATGGAAACTGGAGTCTGGGTCTTTCCTAGACCTAAAGCCCCATTTCTCCTAATGTTTTTAGTTACTAAAACTACTTTCCCAAACAAAACCCACCAAGATTATTTTTTAATATTTAATATATATAAAATATATTTTATATATTAAAATGAAATATTTTATATTTATATTTAAATATAAAATAAATTTAATATTTAAAATTCTTTCTGTAAGACAAACTTTTAATATCCCTCTAATTTAACCAATGTAATTGAAAATATATTTCGTTCACCAATCACAATAATCTATAACAAAATATATTAAACCCCCCCATCACTTAAAATAGATGAAAACAAATTAATCTCTCCAAAACCTTTTTAAAAAAATTTTGTGTTGTGTGTTATTCACCACCACAGCAGGAAACAACATGGGAAATGCCAAGGGTGATTCTTCCCTGCCCCTTTTCCTTCCCCTGACAGGGAACTCATCACTCGTGCCCCAAAACTGCAGGAGAAGGTGAAGGGGTTTTAGAATGTGGACCAGGAGTGGCTGAACCTCTGGAATTTCTCCCAGCTTTGTGTGGGACACCTCAGGATGGCCAAGCACACAATCCTGGAGACACGAGCAAGGGGAATCCCAACCCCACCCCACCCCAAAGGCTGGATTGTCCCCCTGGCCAAGCTGGATATTCAGGTGATCCCACCCTCCTCTGCCTCCAGAGGGGCTCCAGGGCTGAGCCTGGGGAGCCTTTTGGGGTTTCCCTGGGCATTCCCAGTCTGGAGTGAAGAGAGCCTTGAGATGGGGATTGCAGAGGGAATATCTGCAGTGGGAGGGTGCTGGAGTCATCCCAAATTCTTACCTCCAGTCGCTCACCCTGCCCCACTCAGCTCGTTCCCACAGGATGCTGGAAGTGCCCACGCTCTGGATAATCCCAAAAGCCACGAGAGGAGAGCAGGGACAGCAGCTCCTTCAAGGGCTGTTGGACACAGGGCTGGGCATCCAGCCTCCAGCTTGGGAGCTGCTGGATCATGGGATTCTGGAAGCTGCCAGGGAATTCTGAAGGCACCAGAACTCCAGGCTTGCCCTTGGAATGCTTTTGATCCCAAGTTTCTGCCACTGGCCACTGTCAAAACTCATCACTCATCCCCCAAAACCGCAGGAAAAGGTGAAGGGGTTTTATAAAGTGGAATTAAATGAGCAGTGCTGGACCAGGACTGGCTGAACTGGTTAATTGATGTGTTAATTACCTGTGGATATCTAGGCCGGCCTGGACTTTGAGCTTCACTTGGAGAACCTTTACAAGTGGATCTGCAGCAGCTGGGAGGAGAAGGAAACCTTCCTTGAGTCCTTGTGGGAGCTGAACTGGTGCTGTCCCCTCTGTGAACGTCCCCTCGGGTGCAGTGGGAGGTAATTAATGAATGAATTAATTAATTAATGGCCTTGTCACACTCAGAGTGCTCTGAGCTCTTTGCAGCGTCCCCATCAGTGAAAGGTGAATAAATTCAGGCAGGGGATGAGGGTGGGGGGACAGGGTGAGGTGGAACTGGAGAGGGGAGCAGTAGGAGAGGGGTTTGGGTGTCTGCAGGCACAGCCATCGATTTATCCACTGCCCAGGATGCACGGAGCCAGGCTGGGAACAGAAAGAGTTTATCTCATTTCCAGGAATCTCTGGACTTGCTCTGGGGAGGTGAGAGTTGGGAACACCAGGGGCAGGAGCCTAGGTGACATCCCCTCATCAAGAAATGAATACATTTGTGAATATAAAATGTATTTTATAGAGATACAGATTATTTTAAAATGTATTGTTACATATATTTTTAATTTATTATCTATAATTATTATTATTATTATTAATTTATATTATTATTAATTTATTTTTTAATATATTATTATGACGGCTTTCAGTCCATTTCATAGGGAAACACACGGATTTGGGTTGGCGACCTTAAGGACCATGGACAGGGACACTTCCCTCTACCCCAGGCTGCTCCAAGCCCCAGTGTCCAGCCTGGCCTTGGACACTTCCAGGGATCCAGGAGGAGCCACAGCTGCTCTGGGAAAGGGTGCCAGGGCCTGCCCACCCTCATTATCAAACCCTTCTTACACATGTCTGATTTAAATTAGAGGAGTTTCTAATTTAAATCGAGGAGTTTCTTCTCCTCTGGAATTTGTCCCAGATTTGTGGGATACCTCTGGCTGGCCCAGTGGACAATCCTGGAGACACCAGCAAGGGAAATCCCAACCCAGCCCAAGCCCAGAGTCTGTTTTGTCTCTCTGTAAAGCCAACCCTTTATCCCACACCCACCTTCCTTGGCCCCATTCCCTGACCCTATTCCAGCTGTTGGACTCACCCATGGACTCAGCGGGCCCTGATTTGGGCAGGGTGGCTAAAATGACCTCCCCAAAAGGCTCTGGCCGTGCCACATGCCACAGGGATGCTGTCTGGATTTGAAGGGCAGGTGTGTGCTGAGGAAGGCAGGAGCCTCCCCTGGAATGGAGAATGCAAACCCCCTCCCTCTGAATTGTTATCGTTTTGAAATTAAGGGGCTCTCAGGCAAAGAGATGGGGCTAGCAATGCCAGTTCTTTATGAGGAGAATTACAATCCAAATGCAGCCATCCAAAGGCACCCCCTGGCAGAGTCAGAATCCCCCCTGCCCCCCGGGGGTCGGGGGTGGCAGCAGAGCCATCCCAGGGGCTGCAGCTCCTGCAGGGGCACAGGGGGCTCTGCTGGGGCAGGGAGCCTGCAGCAAGGGGCACATTCCCTCTGCAGCTCCAGGGGGCACGGCTGGGCCTGGGCTGCCTCTGGCAATGCCGTGGCAAGGCTGCCCTGCTGTGCCAACTGCCAGATTGTGTGCAGGGAGCAATGCTGGGCTCTGCCCTGGGCGCAGCCTCTGCCCTGCCATGGGCTCAGTTTCTCAGCCCTGCAGGGACACTCAGTGGCCATCAGCAGGAGAGCTCTGCTGCAGGGAGGATGGCTCCTGGCAGGGAGAAAGCAAACTGCCCCAGCTGGTTTTGAACAGCTGCCCCATGAGCAGAGGATCACTGTCACTGTGAGGCAGACAGGAACACAGCAACACACAGAGCAGGGGTTCGGGTAGAGAAGAAAAAAAGAACTCTCCAGTTTATTGTTGACCTCATGTCTATAAGTTTCTGGACAGTGACCAGAGATTGGACAGAGAAGTTCCCACCTCTCCATCTCCACTGGACACTCGAGAGTCCATCAGGTGAGATCTTTTCACTAAGGAATGCAAACATGATCCTGGTTTATCTCACAATTCATGAGAACTGATTCCACTATACTAAAACAAATCAGAAGGGTGATTTTCAGAGACAACAGATCACCACAGCCCCTGCCCCAGTTCCAAGAGCTGGGCACAGAACCCAAACCCCTGGCATATCCTGCACTGCACCCAGACAGATGCAGAGGCCCCGGGAGCAGGCTGAGCCCCAGGAGGAGCCGGGCACCTTCCAGGAGGTGACTCCAGAGGAAACTGCAGCCCTGCTGGCACTGATGGAGGAGCACGAGCCCCTGCTGGGAAACTGCATGGCCTTGGAAGAGCAGCTCCAGGGGCTGGAGGAGGTATGGAGCCACGGAGGGACCTGGAAGGAGGGGTTGAGTCTCTGGGCATCAGCAGCTCTTCCTGGGAGAGTGATCTGGGAGAAATTCCAGAAGGAAAGGTCAGGAAGGGTCTGTCTGTGGAGTGCCCTGGGTCTGGCTGGGGAAGGGAAAGGATCCAGGGAGAAGGAAAAGGGGAGGAAAATGAAACAGGGCTGGAAGGATATTGGAGAGGAAAATGTAAACCTGTGGGAAGGGCCAATGGAAAAGGCACAGGATGTTTGCAGAATTCCTGAGAGCTGCAGGGGCTGGATGAGGTATGGAGCCACAGAGGGGCCTGGAATCTCTGGGCATCAGCAGATCTTCCTGGGAGAGTGACCTGGGAGAAATTCCAGGAGGAAAGGTCAGGAAGGGTCTGGCTGTGGAGTGCCCTGGGTCTGGCTGGGGAAGGGAAAGAGGTAGAAGGAAAATCAGGATCCAGGGAGAAGGAAAAGGGGAGGAAAATGAAACAGGGATGGAAGGAGATTGGAAAGGAAAATATCAACGTGTAGGAAGGGCCAGTGGAAAAAGCACAGGGTTTTCTGGAATTCCCAAGAGCTCCAGGAACTGGATGAGGAAAGGAGAGGAACGAAAGGAGAGGAACAAAAGGAGTCCCTACAGAAGGAATAGCAGGATCCAGGGAGAAGGAAAAGGGGAAGAAAATGAAACAGGGCCAGAAGGAGATTGGAGAGGAAAATGTAAACCTGTGGGAAGGACCAATGGAAAAGGCACAGGATGTTTGCAGAATTCCTGGCTGTGAAGAGAAGCTGTGGCTGCCCCTGGATCCCTGGGAGTGTCCAAGGCCAGGCTGGACAGGGCTTGGAGCAGCCTGGGACAGTGGAAGGTGCTGGAACAGAACGGGCTCTAAGGTCTCTTCTACCCCAAAACTTGATTCTGTGGTTTTCCATAGATTTGGAAGGGAAAGGGAGAAAATGAAACTGAGGAGCTCCAGGGTCCCCTGCAAGAGGATCCTCCAGCATCCCTGGCTCCCATCCCTGAGTGGATGGAACTGGATGGGCTTTAAGGTCCTTTCCAACCCCAACCATTCCATGATTTTTGGTTGCTGAGCTTTACTGGCTCCATTTGGGTTGTTGTGATTTATTGCCTTTCTGCAGAGGAAATTTCTCCTTTAAGTGCTGGAACAAAAAAAAACCAGAAAGCTGCTTTGAGCATTTATCTTCTGCTAAAATATCTGGGATTTTATGGCTGGTAACCAAGGATAAAAAGGAAAAAAATAAGCCAGAGGAAAATACCATATAAACCATACAAGAACCCACAAACCCTAAATCCAACCTCCTTTAGCTGCAGAGTTTGCTGTTTCCCCATATATGATTTATTACACTTGGAAGTTAATCTGGAAGCCCAAACTCCTGAGGTTTCTTCCTGCCAGCTCCTGGCAAGGCATTCAGGCACTTTGTGACTGTTCCCAGCTGTAAAACACCCTGGGAGGGCAACAAATACATCTTTATTAGGTTTTTTTGGAGATGAAAGGCGCCGTTGAATACATTATTTCAATGCCCTCTAATGAATAAATGTGACTTCCCACTAATACAAATTAATTAATGAGCATTTCCATTTCCGAGCCTTAATCTCCAATATTAAATGTTATTAATCCCAGCCAGTTAGACCAGCACATGCATCCACTTAAATGTTTTCCCCACATCACCTTGGCTTCCTCTCCCCTATTTATCACCCTCCTCTAACCCAGCTGCTCTGGGAATCACAGAAATCCCTGCACTGGCAGCTGGGAAAAGCTGATTTCTCCAAAGGGGAGGACGGCACGGCCGGGACACCGGGAGGCCAGAGGCTCTGATTTGGACATTGCTATTCCTGCAGAATTCCAGGGTCCCCACACGTGTGGGACAGCAGGCAGCTGCCAGCAGCTCTGTGGATGCTATCCCTGTTCCTGGAGCCTCTGGGGAGCCCCTTCCAGCGGCACTGTCCCCTCCCCGTGGGCACAACCTGGGAGAGTGGCAGGGACAGGCTTGGGGGAGGCTGCTGGCTCTGATTAGAGAGCAATTAATGAATAAGAGTAAGAATTAATAAATAGGAGAGCTGAGCTGGTGGGATAATGGGATGGGATGAGATGGGATAATGGGATGAGATGGGATGGGGTGGATGGGATGGGGTGGATGGGATGGGGTGGATGGGATGGGATAATGGGATAGGATAATGGGATAGGATAATGGGATGGATAGGGAGGATAATGGGATAGGATAATGGGATAAGATAATGGGATGGGATAATGGGATGGGGTCCCTGGGTGTGGCAGGGAATCAGGATTTGGAGCCTCGCTGGTGCTTTTGGAGATGAGTGTCCATGGTTAGAGAGGCTGGGAGAGCAGGGGGTGTCCACCTGGAGAGGGGACCTCAGAGCCCCTTCCAGAGCTTAGAGGGGCTCCAGGAGAGCTGGGGAGGGACTGGGGACAAGGGATGAGGGACAGGACACAGGGAATGGCTGCCCAGTGCCAGAAGGCAGGGCTGGGTGGGAGACTGGGGAATTCCTGGCTGTGAGGGTGCAGAGGCCCTGGCACAGTTCCCCCTGGATCCCTTGGAAGTGTCCAAGGCCAGGCTGCACACCTGGGATCATGGAAGATGTCCTGCCCAGGGAGTAGAATTGGATGAACTTTAAGATCCCTTCCCAACCCAAACCAGACTGGGACCCTCTGAAATCTTGTGGGATGCACACTCAGGTCATCAAGGGACTCCACCACTTGTGGAGATGAGGGATGGACTCTCCCTGCAGTGGGACATTCCCAGCACACAGAGCCCTCAGGGCTTGGTGGCCTCTCCAAACCCACAGAGACTTTGCTGCTCCTGGCCAGGTTTTCCTGGACTCTCCACTGGGATTTGCTCTCTGGGGCAGCTGGAAGTGCTCTGAGGGGGCACCTCACCCAGGGCAGGGTTCTGTGTGTCCTGGCCCGGGGGACATGAGGTGGCACCTGGCCAAGGTGGGACACCTCAGGATGGCCCAGCACACAATCCTGGAGGCACGAGCAAGGGGAATCCCAACCCCACCCCACCCCAAAAGCTGGTTTGTGCCTCTGTCCAAGCTGGATATTCAGGTGATCCCACCCTCCTCTGCCTCCAGAGGGGCTCCAGGGCTGAGCCTGGGGGAGCCTTTTGGGGTTTCCCTGGGCATTCCCAGCCTGGTGGTTCCACCACCCCCTGCACGTTTCAGGTCCCTGCTGTGCCCCAGCAGGGTGCAGGGCAGGACAGCTGACCCCAGTGTTAGTGTTCACAAACACATAATCACGGGGGGATTACACGCAGGTGCTTTATTGAGAGCTCTCATGAACTAGGTGTGTAGCTACCCAAATCCAGCTCTGTCCATCTGTTCAGAATGCACATATTTATAGCATTTTATTATGGTATATTATATTGTATATGTGTATCCATGGTATATAAACATGACAACATTTATACCATTTTATTATGGTATATTATATTGTATATATGTATCCATGGTGTGTAAATATGACAACATTTATACCATTTTATTATGGTATATTATATTGTATATATGGTATATGAATATTGCAATATTAATACCATTTTAGTTATGATTATATAACTAGAGATTTGTTTGAGCAAAACAATTATTATAATAACTGTACTTATATTGTCCCGTTTTATGAACACGATCCCATCTACAGGCATCCTGGAAACTCAAACATTGATTCTCGTGATCCCCAAATCAACAAATGTTTTACCTGCCAAATAATTACGTCATTTGTAATCTGTAATACGCTTAATTATAACCTACATAAGTGCAGTTTTGCATGGAGCACTAAAAACAAAGCACAGCATTCCTTTCCTGTGATTTTAGAAATATTTTAACCCAATACTAACAACAGGATGGTGACAACCATCTCATGCCAAGCTCTGAACTTCTGCTCCTGCTCCCCACAGACCAATGTTTCACCCAGCAGGGTGAAGGACAGGACAGTTGACCCCAGGATGGTGACAACCACCCCTGCCAAACTCTGAACCCCTGCTCCCTCTCCCCACAGACCAGTGTTTCACAAGACAGGACAGCTGACCCCAGGATGGTGACAACCATCCCTTGCCAAGCTCTGAAGCTCTGCTTCTGCTCCCCACAGACCAATGTTTCACCCAGCAGGGTGAAGGACAGGACAGCTGACCCCAGGACAGTGACAACCATCTCATGCCAAGCTCTGAACCCCTGCTCCCTCTCCCCACAGACCAACCCTCACCCAGCAGGTTGAAGGACAGGACAGTTGACCCCAGGATGGTGACAACCACCCCTGCCAAACTCTGAACCCCTGCTCCCTCTCCCCACAGGCCAACCTCCGTGCCATCCTCTCCAGGGAGCAGCAGGTGACACAGCTGATGAGCTGCATCGACGAGGCCCTGGCTGAGGTGGCCAGGGTGGAGGAGACCCTGCAGGTCTGCCACGAGCTGCTGGGCAGCCTGAGGCAGCAGCTGGAGCCCATCCACCAGGAAAACTCCCTGCTGCAGCGCCTGGCTTGCAACAGGACGAGGCTGCTGGAGGAGGTCCTGTTCCTCACGGTGCGTGGGTTTGAAAGGATGGTGACCTACAGTGGGGAAAACGTCCAGGGAGTTTGGAATTGCCTGTGGAGCTCCTCTGGATGGGAAATGAGGGGTGGTGTTGGTAAAGGAAGGATGGGAATTTGAAATTGTCTGGGAAATGAGGGATGATGTTGGTAAGGGAAGGATGGGGAATTTCAAATTTTCTGGGAAATGAGGGATGGTGTTGGTAAGGGAAGGCTGGGGAATTTGAAATTGTCTCTGGCTGGGAAATGAGGGATGATGTTGGTAAGGGAAGGCTGGGGAATTTGAAATTGTCTCTGGCTGGGAAATGAGGGATGATGTTGGTAAGGGAAGGATGGGGAATTTTAAATTGTGGAGCTGCTCTGGCTGGGAAATGAGGGATGGTGGGTAAGGGAAGGATGGGAATTTCAAATTTTCTGGGAAATGAGGGATGATGTTGGTAAGGGAAGGGTGGGAATTTGAAATTGTCTGGGAAATGAGGGATGATGTTGGTAAGGGAAGGATGGGGAATTTCAAATTTTCTGGGAAATGAGGGATGGTGTTGGTAAGGGAACGATGGGAATTTGGAATTGTGGAGCTCCTTTGGCTGGGAAATGAGGGGTGGTGGGTTAGGGAAGGATGGGAATATGGAATTGTCTGTGTCTGGGAAATGAGGGGGGGTGGGTAAGGGAAGGATGGGAATTTGGAATAGTCTGTGTCTGGGAAATGAGGGATGGTGGGTAAGGGAAGGATGGACAGAACAGAGCTGGGATGTGCAGGGCCCTCGCTGTGGCCCAGAGGGGTCTCCAAAAATCCTTTTCCAGGGCAGGGTTAGGAATGACAAAGCCAATTTGGAATTTCATAGCCAGTAATCATGGCTGGCCATCAATTAATGAGTTAATTAATCAATTAGAGGCAGAGCTTGCCACACCAGGCCTTCCTCAGCCACCACAGCACTGTTCCTGTGCAGAACATGTCAGAACTGTAAATATAAAAAAACTCAAGCTTTCTGTGCTGACAAAGACTAATCCTCAAAAATACACTACATTTGACCTAAAACCATGAAAAAAGCTTACAAAATTGAGTAATAACATGACAATTGTGTGTAGTTAAAGAAAAGTGTATTATATCAGAAGATAAAAACTATAAAATTTTAAATTTTAAAATGTAGTAATATATATATAATAAAATAAAACCTTTAAAATATAAGTTAATCCTTCTTCTTCATAAATTTAAGTAATTTTGTATAATTCATTAAAAAATCCACAGTACAAAACACAAGAAATTAGTTATTAAATTAAAAGTAAATTAATGAACATCTCATAATTAAGTAATTAAAGCTTAAAAAACCCTTAAAAGCAAATCTCTGCACACCATTTCTACTCTGTTAACATATAAAAACACTCGCAGTCAATAAAGCTATAACATAAATAAAAAATAATAAACACCTAAATCCAAACAAAAAAAGCTTTATCCGTCACACTTTTAATCCTATACGCTAAAAAAAACCCCCAAACAAATAAAACAAAAAATCGGGGTTTTTTTGAAAAACCTTGGTTTTCATGGGGACTTTCATGGATTTCCTGATGGGCACAGCAGGGCAGCCCTCAGCATTCCCAGTGGGATGAGCAGGGATGAGAACGATGCCCTAAAGGTGCCACGGACAAGGAAACCTTTTAAACAACTGGAGGTGAAAAGTGGCGTGTTTATTCCAGTGCTGGGTGAATTTCCGAATTTCCAAAGCCTCAGCTCTTCATATATTTGCAAAGGGGTCACACATTGTATTAATTCAATTTACAAAGGGATCACACATTGTATTTATTCATATTTACAAAGGGATCACACATTGTATTTATTCATATTTACAAAGGGATCACACATTGTATTTATTCATATTTACAAAGGGATCACACATTGTATTCATTCATATTTACAAAGGGATCACACATTTGTATTCATTCATATTTACAAAGGGATCACACATTGTATTCATTCATATTTACAAAGGAGTCACACATTGTATTCATTCTATATTTACAAAGGGTCACACATTTTATTATTCATATTTACAAAGGGATCACACATTGTATTATTCTTATTTCAAGGTCAACATTCATATTTATTCTATTTCAAAGGGGTCACACATTTGTATTTATTCATATTTACAAAGGGGTCACACATTTGTATTTATTCATATTTACAAAGGGTCACACATTGTATTCATTCATATTTACAAAGGGTCACACATTTGTATTTATTCATATTTACAAAGGGGTCACACATTCATATTTATTCATATTTACAAAGGGATCACACATTTGTATTTATTCATATTTACCAAGGGTCACACATTTGTATTTATTCATATTTACAAAGGGGTCACACATTCGTATTATTCATATTTACAAAGGGGTCACACATTGTATTCTATTCATATTTACAAAGGGGTCACACATTCGTATTTATTCATATTTACAAAGGGGTCACACATTCATAGTTTATTCATCATTTACAAGGTCCACCATTTGTATTTATTCATATGAACGAAGGTCCCATTCATGGTCTTCAGATGCCTGTCTATTTTAATGTGGCCTTATCTGAATGTGTCCATTGGTGCTCGTGATAAGGAGGCCTCAATGGTCTCTCAGAGGAATCAATGTTTCATCTACATGTATTTTGACCTTGGTGGCCCATTTCTGACCTGGTCTTCCTCTCTTGGCTCCAATTAACCCAGGGGCCAGGTGTGGGTTTGGTTCTTAAAATTTTACAATGCTATATGAACTCCCTATTGCATCTAAAACCACATCTGAGTCAAATCCATGATATATTGTCTTTGATCTTCATTAATAATAATAATAAATTATCATTATAATTATATTTATTATTTATTTTATTGTTATTTCAATTATATTATTATTACTTCAAGATAGTTTCAAGTATCGATATATATATATAATATATATTGAATATATATTGAAATATATATTTCAATCCTACCCCTATGCTAATAATTAAACCCTTAGCTTCTTCTTCTAATCCCCTTGTTAAGTTCTTCATCAAAATCGATAGCTCCTATTTCATTAGCCCCTGCCACACCCCTGATCAAAATTCATCACTATTTTTATTGCTCAAAAAATACATTGCTTATATTGCTAGCTACATTCTTAACGCCTTTTGACCCTTTGACTCCAGAAGGGCTGAGAAGGGCTGGGGAGCAGCTCTGTTTGTTTCCAGCTGTTCCCAGCTGTGTTTGTTTCCAGCTGTTCGCAGCTCTGTTTTTTCCAGCTGTTCCCAGCTGTGTTTCCAGCTGTCCCTCAGCTCTGTTTGTTTCCAGCTGTTCCCAGCTGTGTTTGTTTCCAGCTGTTCCCAGCTGTGTTTCCAGCTGTCCTCAGCTCTGTTTGTTTCCAGCTGTTCCCAGCTGTGTTTGTTTCCAGCTGTTCCCAGCTGTGTTTCCAGCTGTCCCTCAGCTCTGTTTGTTTCCAGCTGTTCCCAGCTGTGTTTGCTTCCAGCTGTTCCCAGCTGTGTTTCCAGCTGTCCCTCAGCTCTGTTTGTTTCCAGCTGTTCCCAGCTCTGTTTGTTTCCAGCTGTTCCCAGCTGTGTTTGCTTCCAGCTGTTCCAGCTGCGTTTCCAGCTGTCCCCCTGGCTGTTTTTAGTTTCCCAGCTGTGTCCCCAGCTGTGCCCCGGCTGTGTTTGTTCCCAGCTGTGTCCCGGCTGTGTTTGTTCCCAGCTGTGTTTCCAGCTGTCCCTGGCTGTTTTTAGTTTCCAGCTGTGTTTCCAGCTGTGCCTGGCTGTTTTAGTTTCCAGCTGTCCCCCTGGCTGTTTTTAGTTCCCAGCTGTGTCTCCACTGTGCCCGCTGTGTTTGTTCCCAGCTGTGCCCCGGCTGTGTTTGTTCCCAGCTGTTCCCAGCTGTGTTCCCAGCTGTGCCCCGGCTGTGTTTGTTCCCAGCTGTGTCCCACTGTGCCCCGGCTGTGTTTGTTCCCAGCTGTGCCCCGGCTGTGTTTGATTCCAGCTGTTCCCAGCTGTGTCCCCAGCTGTGCCCCGGCTGTGTTTGTTCCCAGAGCCAGCTGTGCCTGAGCGGGGAGCACCGCGCCGCCCTGACGCGGGCCGATCTGAGCAGCCCCGGCGCCGTGCGATGCTGCGCGGCCGCAGCCCGGGCTCTCTCGGCCCGCCTGGCCGAGCCGCTGCACCCCGGTGAGCACCGAGCGGGGCTCCTCTCGCAGCCCCGCGCACTGAGGGCTTCAGGCTTTCTGTGCTGGCCCTCAAAACGCACGGCATGTCCCCTGAGGCCGTGGGAAAGGCTGCCGAAACTGAGAGATAACACTAAAATTGTGGGTGTGTAATTGAAGAGAAGTATGTTATATCACAGGGTCAGAGATTAAAGGTTTTGGGATATGTTAATATATATATATATGTAACAAAATGGACGGCTTAGGGTCTTCTTGTTCTTGTTCTTCATCTTCTTGTTCTTCATCTTCTTCATCTTCTTGTTCTTGTTCTTCTTGTTGTTGTTGTTCTTCTTCTTCTCCTTCTCCTTCGCCTTCTCCTTCTTCTCCTTCTTCTTCTTCTTCTTCTCCTCCTTCTCCTTCTTCTCCTTCTTCTCCTTCTCCTTCTTCTCCCTCCTCCTTCTCCTTCCTGTTCTCCTCCTCCTCCTCCTTCTCCTTCTCCTCCTTCACAAGTTTGGGTGATTTTGTGTGATTGGTTGAAAAATTCCTCAGTGCAGAACACGGGTGGTTACTTATTGGGTTAAAAGGAAAAATAAATTAATTGGCATCTCAAAATTGGGTAGTTTAGGCTTAGAAGCACCTTGAAGACAGAACCCTGGGCTCCATTTCTGCTCTGATAACTCAGGGTGTAGGAGCACTCAGGGTCAGTGAGGCTGTGAAATGGATAAGAAACAAGAAGCATCCAACTCCAAATAAGAATTCTGTCTCTCACAATTTTAATGCTGTCCCTGAGAAGAAGAAGCAGACAAAGCCAAGGGGTTTCCCTCACAGAGGTGCCCTGAGTGAGGCTCTCAAACCTTCACACTGTGAGCCTGCCCCATGGGATCAGCCTGCTCCTCTTGGAGCTGGGGGTGGAAATCGTGCTCTGAGCCCTCCGTGCTCCAGCGTGGAAAAAGCAGTTCATTGTGGCAGGATGTGGGAGGGTTTGGATCCCTGGAAGTGCCCAGGCACTTGATGCTGGCAGGAAACCCACAGTTTTCCTTGTGGTGAGACTGGGCGTGTCTCCTCGGACTCGTGGGTTATTTTTATTTTTTAAATTTTACTTTCCGCTCCTCGTCTGTGTTTCCTTGGTACCGCAGGAAAGCTTTTGCCCCTTCATTAGCTTTTGGGTGGATTTGTCTCAGGACTTCTGTGTGAGCTCCCAGTTGTCTGAGGGATGTGGGTCTGCAGCTCCCCCGGAGCTCAAATCCCTCAAATCCCAAAATATCCTTTTTTCCCCTCGAGGTTACCGGAAGCTGCAGGCGGTGGCTGAGCAGCTGATCCTGCTTGAAAACCTCAAGCAGAACTTTGAGAACTCCTTCATCAACCACATCACCAAAATCTTCGAGCAGCAGGTGAGCTCCATTCCTCATGGCAGCTCGAAATCCTGGGAAATTGGAATATTCTGGGGGAGGTGGGCCAGTGGTGCAGGAGATGCCACCATGACAGGATTCTCCCAAATTGTCTCTCCAAAGAGATTTCCCACACACCATCCCCTTGTCATTTTCTCTCAGTCCTCAGGTTAATTTTCCAGGGGTGTAGGAGAAATCCATGCTCCCAAAATCCCTCTGGTGACATTCCTTAAGCCTTAGGGCTGGAGCTTTTTCCTGTAGGTTTTCTTATTTTATTTTGGGGGTTGCTGATCTGTTTGTAACCTAAAATCCCACGATAAACCCCAATCCTGTGATCCTTTGATGAACACCTTCAGGTACTGATCTGTCAGTTTAAAAGGTTTGATGGCCAAAACCCCTGTGGGCAGAAACCCCACAGATTTCCTTCCGTGGAAAGGAGCAATTCCCAAATCCTCACTCCCTTAAATCCATGGTGTTCCCTTTCAAGCAGCAGTTCTGAGAAGGGAACTGGGATGGGAGCTGTGGGATTTCCATCCTTGGAGGTTTGCAGACCTTGGCTGGGCACATCCCTGAGCAAACTTTTCCATCTGGATCTGCTCCGAAGCTGCCCCTCTCCAATCCCACCTACACAAGTCAGCAGGATTTCAAGATTTGCAAGGCTGGTTTATGTGATTTTTTTTTTTTCTCTGTCGTTTCCATCCCTTTAGGGCAATTCCCAGGCTCTTGGTGGCCCCATTGGCACCGTGGCTGCCCCAAGCCATGGACCCCACCACGAGGAGCTGCTGCCCTACGCTCCCCTCATGGCCTGGCTGAGGAACACCAACCCTGTGCTGTTCTGGGACCTGCCCAAGGTACAGCTGAGACACTCCAAACCCTCCCTGGGAGCAGGCAGGTCCAGCTGGGCAATTCCTGATGGGATCCGGCTCTCCCCAAAGCCACAAAACCCCTGAGCTTCCAGGGTTTGGTCCTTCTGGGAATGTCCAGCTTGGAGCTCCGACAGAGAGCCAAGGGGTGGCAGAGTTGTGCTGAAGGGAAAGCTCTGGAATGCCCAAATTTGGTCTTTTTTGCCCTTACCTGGCCTTCCCTCCCCATTCCAGGTGTATTCCCAGCACCTTGGCAGACTCTACGAGCGGGAAATCAAAGCCCTGTTTGAAGGGGCCAGAATCTCCCTGTCAGGAAGAAGAAAAGGAAGTGAGTGATTCCAAACGTGCCCCTTGTGCTGCTGGGCAGGGTTTGGGGCCCCCGGGGGTGGTGACAGTCCCCTCCAGCATGGGTGGCTTCCCCAGGCTCCATCCAGGGCTTCATTCCCTGTGTCTGCACTTGGCAGGATGGGAAAAGCCAACTCTGCTCCACACCAGGCAGTGTTTGTGAGAGCCTCGGCTCCACGAATTCCCCAATTTCGTTCAGCTTCTCCTCAGAGTTTTTGTTCCTTTCCCTGTGCAGGGCTCAGGAACGACACAGGGATCCTGTTCCAACGAGCCCCCAGGGGAGGGAGTGGGATTTGGAAAAGGCTGGAAACAAACCCTGTTATCAGCTCCCTTCTCCCTGACTCTCAAAGATTCCCAGAGGTCCCACTCCACTATTATCTCCTGGTAAAAACCCACCAGGTTTTCTCTTCCCTTGCCCCAGACTGCTCCAAGGGCTGGAGCTCCTCTCCTGTGAGCACACGCTGAGGGGTCTGGGGTGGCTCAGCCTGGAGGAGGCTCCAGGAATTCCCCCATCCCTGGAAATGTTCCAGACCGTGCCAGCCAGGGCTTGGAGCAGCCTGGCACAGTGGAAGGTGTCCCTGCCCACGGCAGGGGTGGCATGGGGAGATTTTTGGTCACCCCCAACCCAAAGCATCCCATGATTTTATGATGCTGTAAAGCCTGGCCCATATTCCACGCCAGATTCCTCAGACACTTTTCCCTGCAGAGGGAAGCCTGTCCCAGCAGACAGAGGGAATTCACAGCAATATTTATGGGATGATTTCACAGCGAGCTGACTGTGGGGCTGTTGTTGTCCCAAGGTGCTCATCTCCACCAGAATTGCTGGATCTGACTCAAAATATTCCGGTCAGGTGTTTCTGAAGATAAAAAGAGAAACTGATCTGTCTCCTCTGGAAATTTTTTATGGCCCACAAGTCACATTTTCCCTGAGCAAAACAAAGGGCTGTAATGGAAATTTCCAGGCCAGTTTGGCCCAGTTTGAAGGTCAGACTGGTGTGTTTTGTCCATCAGAGTCAGCACCTCCAGCTCTGCACTTCCTTCAGCACCGGTGTCCAGATCCAGGACAGGGATGGAGCTGAAGGAAGGGAGTGGGGTTGGTGGCTCCCACTTTCGGGGTTCCTCACACCCGAAACATCCCCACCACCTCCTCCAGCTCCTCCTGGGAAAGACACAGTACTGGGAAAACAGGGCACCTCAAAACCCTGGGATCAGAGCAGGATGGGGAGTGCTGACACAAACACCTCACAGCAGTCCGGGGAAAAAAAGGAGGAAAATTTCACCTCAGTAATGGCACCCAAATGGCCACCACTGGACCATTTGTGGAAATAAAGTTGTGAAATTAAACAAGAGGTGGTGCAGGGCACATGTGGCAGCCAGTCTGCCCCATCCCCTTCCATAAACATTAAACTGTGATTTCCTTCCAGTGTTTTATCCATTTCAAATCCCACACGAGTCCATAAACCAGGAGTGATTAAACCCTTGGAAGGCTACAGTGTGCTCCTGCTCTGGTAGAAATCACCCCAAAGCATCTGCCCAGTGCTGGGGTCGCTCCACGGGCAGGACAGGGTGAATTTTGTTGTCCTGGGATGTCCCTGCTGCGCTCCAGAGGGTGAGGACAGGTCTGGGACAGGCAGGGAGCCCCAGGCTGGACTGGGGTTGTTCAGCCCATCCTTGCTGCGAGCGGAACGTTGGAACAGCATCACAGCTCGTGAGGAAAGGGGGAATTTTTAGCAAGCTGTCCCCACAGAGGTTGTGGCACCTTCCCCAGGGCTGGCAGTGTCACAGCTGAGATTTCTGCAGGGCACAGCTCACCCCTCCCTCTGCTGACCCCTCCCCGGCTCCAGGACACGGCTGAAACTCCCAGCCCAGCCCTTAGGAGCTCCTGCTGGAATATTCCTGCAGAACCTGGAGTGAGGTTCCACATCCAAGGTCTGTCCTGCTCAAGGATGGAGCCCAGGATGGGAGGAAACCTGCCCCAAAACATCCCTCATCCCAGCTGTCAAACATCCCTCCCGCCAGAAAATCCCTCCTGCCAAAAATCCTTCCCGTCAAAAGTCCCTCCTGCCAAAAATCCCTCCTGTCAAAAATCCGTTCTGTCAAAAATCCCTCCTGCCAAAAGTCCCTCCTGCCAAAAGTCCTTCTTGTCAAAAATCCCTCCTGTCAAAAATCCCTCTCGTTAAAAATCCCTCCTATTAAAAATCTCTCATCCCTGTTGTCAAAAATCCCTCCTGCCAAAAATCCCCCCATCAAACCCCTCCCTGTCAAACATCCCTCATCCCAGCTGGGAAATATCCCAGTCCAGGTCTCCAGGCTGCTTCCTTTCTCCTGATTATCCCAGTAAATTTTTTGGGTTGATTCCCTGCCCTCATAAAGGATTTTATTTACGGCAACACCTGCTGATTTCTTGCCTGATGTGATGGGAGATTTAGAAGCTGAAAGGAAGGAGGGATTTGTCTTTCCAAACCAGCACTGAGAGAGAAAAGAAACAACAGGAAGGATTCCAGTGATTGATGAATGGAAAAAGAGGATATTTGCCTTTACAAACAAATTGTAGGTTTGCTGAGAAATGAAACTGGATATTGAAAGATGAAAGAAACAGTGGGGAGAAATCATAAATTCCATAAGAATTAAAAATTAAAGGGAGGGTTACACATGAGAGGGGAATCTCAGGTATCAGGAGTTCAGGGCAGTCTGGGCCTCTCAAGTACCTCAGTGGGGAAAGAGAGAGGGAAATGGGGCTGGGAAATTGGGATAAAAAGGAGGGAAAATCCTCCAAAACCTGGAGAGAGCCCAGGGCAATGCCCCATGGGCTCTCCCTTTGTTGGAATAAAGTCACAGGACTCCTCTGTCTCCTTTCTGGACACAAACCTCTGGGGTTTATGGATGAATTTCCCTGACACTCCTGTCAAACATCCCTCATCCCAGCTGGGAAATATCCCAGTCCAGGTCTCCAGGCTGCTTCCTTTCTCCTGATTATCCCAGTAAATTTTTTGGGTTGATTCCCTGCCCTCATAAAGGATTTTATTTACAGCACCACCTGCTGATTTCTTGCCTGATGTGATGGGAGAGTTTAGAAGCCAACCTCAGGCTGTTCATAATTAATTGGGAGCCAGTAATTAAATCATTTTCTCATTTCCCCATTCCCTTTTCTGCAGGCTTGCAACATTTTTTCCCAATTTTTTTTCCCATTTCTTTCCCATTTGCTGTTGGGAAATTTATCTTTTCCTGTTTTTGTCACTTCCCATCTGCTGAAATAATAATGTAATGATGAGAAAAAGATTAGGAAGTGTCTCCTTAATTTAGTCCTGGCTTTAGCAAGGCTGGGGTCGTGAGCAGGGCTGGTTTATCCCTCATCCCTGCTCAGCATGGAGCTCACAAATCCTCCCCAAAGGGAAAACCCTGCAGGCAGTGGCTCAAATAAAGATTTTTGGGATGCTCTGATCGTTGGAGAGGTGACCTGACTCACCAGGACTTTTGGAAGAGGGGAATAATTCCCACTTTTAGAAATAATTACGAAATAATCTGGATGTTTCCCCACTGATTCCTTTCAGGGAGTAGAAAAATGGCTTTTAAATGCATCTTTCAAAGGATTTTTTCAACTTTTCCACTCAGGCCAAGCCACTAGTGCTTAAACTGCCAATGCTGGAGAAATATATTCATTTCCAAGTTAAAGACTTTAATTTTAAAAGGGCATTTTTTGAGAAAAAGCCACTCTCACCTCCCCTGGATGTTTTTATATGGCAATCTACCATCAAAATTAAGCACCAAGCAATTTTCCTGAGACTTTTGCAGGTTTTTGTGCTGATCTATTCTCTTAACCCCTGGGATTTTCCACAATCCAGCTGCCAGGAGTAAGCACAAGGCAGCAAAGGGATAAACACCTCAAGCAATGAAATACGAAAACAGTTTAATGAAATAAAAACAATGAAAATGAGGGACGAACAGAGGAAAAACAGGAATTTCTTCTGAATTCCCCGTTTGTGAGATTGTAGCAGCAAAAGATCAATTCTAGCATAAGGTCAGACATAAAAAGAGACATTTAAGACTTTAAATATCCATTTCTATTAATTAATTATTATCACTTTTTATTTCTGGATTGTTTTAGGTGGGATGTTGGGAAGGAATTCCTGGCTGAGAGGGTGGGGAGGGGCTGGGATGGAATTCCCAGAGCAGCTGTGGCTGCCCCAGGCCAGGTTGGACACTGGGGCTTGGATCAGCCTGGGATTGTGGGGTTTGGGTTCCATCCCAAACCATCCTGGATCCTTTGCTAATTCCCACTCCAATCTTTTTTCAGGGATCTGCTGCCAAGGGAGGAGAGCCCATGGCACCTCCAGAAATAAATAAATGAAATTAAAGATAGCAAATTGCATAAATAAATTTAATTAATGAATTAAATAAGATTCCAGGAGCTGATGAGTCCGAGGGGTTTCTGACATCCCACACCTCGTGCAGGTCTGCAGGAAATTTGGGAGAAGCCGAGCAGGTGGAGCAGGGAGAGCCAGGAGGACACCCTGGCCATGGGGAACATCAGCAGGGTAAGGAGCTGCTGTCCCACCTCCCATCCCATGGTCCTTCCCGGGAGCAGAGCCTGGGGTGCTCCCCGTGCTGCCCCAGGGGCACACGGAGCCACCCCGCTGTCCCCAGCACATTCCAGGGGGTTCCAGACCAAAGGGGTCTTCAGCAGGTGTTGGAGCAGTGCTGAGGGAGCTGCAGCCCTGTGCACCTCGGAGCAGCAATTCCTGCAGGAATCTTCTGGCTGAGCTGTGACCAGGAGGAGCTGCGGGAGCAGGAGGTGAGGGGAGCACTGTGTCCTCTGCAGGCCCATTGTCCAGGGGTGCCTGGATATCCATGGGGCACCTGGGCTCTCCTGGTATCCATAGGACACTGAGCTTTTCTTGTGTCCATGGGACACCTGAGCTCTCCTGGTGTCCATGGGACACTGAGCCTTCCTGGTGTCATGGGGCACCTGAGCCTTCCTGGTGTCCATGGGGCACCTGGGCTCTCTGGTATCCATAGGACACTGAGCTTTTCTTGTGTCCATGGACACTGAGCTTCTGGTGTCCATGGGACACCTGAGCCTTCTGGTGTCCATGGGCACCTGAACCTCTGGTGTCCATGGGGCACCTGACCTTCGGTATCCATGGGCACTGAGCTCCTGTGTCCATGGACACCTGAGCCTTCCTGGTGTCCATGGGACACTGAGCCTTCTGGTGTCCATGGCACCTGAACCTTCTGGTGTCCATGGGGCACCTGAACCTTCCTGGTATCCATGGGCACTGAGCCTTCTGGTGTCCTGGGACCTGAGCCTTCCTGGTGTCCATGGGCACTGAGCCTTCTGGTGTCCATGGGACACCTGAGCCTTCCTGGTGTCCATGGGGCATCTGAGCTCTCCTGGTATCCATGGGACACCTGAGCTTTTCTTATGTCCATGGGGTACCTGGGCTCTCCTGGTATCCATGGGACACCTGAGCCTTCCTGGTATCCATGGGACACCTGAGCCTTCCTGGTGTCCATGGGGCACCTGAGCCTTCCTGGTGTCCATGGAACACTGAGCTCTCCTGGTGTCCATGGGGCACCTGAGCCTTCCTGTGTCCATGAACACTGACTCTCCTGGTGTCCATGGGCACCTGAGCTCTCCTGGTATCCATGGCACTGAGCCTTCTGTGTCCATGGGGCACCTGAGCTCTCCTGGTATCCATGGGACACCTGAGCCTTCCTGGTGTCCATGGGGCACCTGAACCTTCCTGGTGTCCATGGGACACCTGAGCCTTCCTGGTATCCATGGGACACCTGAGCTCTCCTGATATCCATGGACACCTGAGCCTTCCTGTGTCCATGGGACACCTGAGCCTTCTGTGTCCATGGGCACCTGAGCCTTCCTGGCCATGGACACCTGAGCCTTCTGGTATCTGGGACACCTGAGCCTTCCTGGTGTCCATGGAACACTGAGCTCTCCTGGTATCCATGGGGCACCTGAGCTCTCCTGGTATCCATGGAGCACCTGAACTCTCCTGGTATCCATGGGTTACCTGAGCTCTCCTGGTATCCATGGAGCACCTGAACTCTCCTGGTATCCATGGGTTACCTGAGCTCTCCTGGGCTCTCATCCTCCAGGAACCAGCAGTGGGGAAGCTTAAGAGGAGAATTAAATGGGATTTAATTCACAGTCCCTTCACAGAAAATCAGGGGTCTCTGAGCATTAAACAAGAGGCAGCAGAAATAAATCCAGAGCTGGTTTTGCTGGCTGAGGGAGAGCAGACAAATCATCCTTCCATGGGTTTAGGTGGGATGTTGGGAAGGAATTCCTGGCTGAGAGGGTGGGGAGGGGGTGGGATGGAATTCCCAGAGCAGCTGTGACTGCCCCAGGCCAGGTTGGACACTGGGGCTTGGATCAGCCTGGGATTGTGGGGTTTGGGTTCCATCCCAAACCATCCTGGATCCTTTGCTAATTCCCACTCCAATCTTTTTTCAGGGATCTGCTGCCAAGGGAGGAGAGCCCACGGCACCTCCAGGGGAACCTCCTTGCACCCAGACCCGGAGCCAGTGCGTGGGGATGGGGAGCACTGGGTGCTCAGACAGCACCAGGGCTGAGGTGTCCCCTCCCTGTTAACTCCTGACCTTTTCCGTGGTTTGGTTTGGTTTTCCAGGCCAGAAGAAGCCACGGCCCAGCTGCTGAGCGAGCTCTTCAGCTGCCTGGAGCCGGAGCTGAGGGCGTTCCTGGGCACCTGCAGCAGGGCTCACCCGCTGGGCTGCCTGCAGGCACTGGCCACCCTGGGGGACTCTGTGTCTGGGACCTGGGGATGTCCCCCAGCTCCCTCCTCCTCCTTCCTCCACGCCCTCCTGGGCAATGTGCTGCTCCTGGCCAAGAACAACTTCAACAAACGCATCGTGAGTGCCCCATGGACCCGAGGGAGCTTTGGCTGTTGTTGTTTCAGACCACGCACAACACAGACTGTAGTCTGGTTTTCCTAGGCTGTCAGGTTTACTAAAATATATATATATGTTTTTTCTTTTTTTCTCATGTTCTTGTTTTGCTGTCTCTGTCTGTGTCTCTGTGAAGGTTTCTGTTTTCCCCCAGCCCTGTGTCTGAAGAAGAGCTTGAGTCGTCTGTTTTCTCGTGTTCAGGAATTTGTTTATTCTTTGCTTATCTCATATTCGTTCCCTGGCCTGCCACAGCTTCTCTGCAGGCCAGGGCTCTCCTCTTTGGTCTGTCTGCCCTTCGTCTGTCCACCCTTGGGAGGGCACTATCTTTTATACTGAAAATTACATGTACTTTATTTATAACAATTCTCCAATATCTATCCACTACATTGTACAGTGTACTTTTGTTCCAAACCAATCCAAATGTGCCACACCACCACAGAAGATGGAGAACAAGAGGATGAAGAAGAAGCTCAGGGACACAGCCCATTTCCTCCATCTTTGTCCCCTGATCTCATATGCTAAAATCCACAAATTCTACTTTTTCACTCCGTGACATACCAATTATCATTCTATCTAAATTCTTGTGACTTATAAATTTTCCCAGGACAGTCAGAAGGATTTCCTGGTTTCCCACACTAGGCCTGCAGTTTCTAAGTTCTTGTAGATGGAAGGAGCCTTCCCAAACCCAGCTCCTTGCCTCCTTCCCTGTGCTCCCCCAAACCAGCTGGGATCTGAGGCTGCCACCTCTCTGTGTCATTGCCAGGGGGCCTGGTGCAAGGAGATGGAGGAGGCCAAGATTCCCAGCAGGATGAGAGGGGGGATCCTGCCCTGCGTCCGCCGCTTCCAGGAGCTCGTGGTCTTCTCTGAGGAGGTGTTCCAGACATCCCAGCGCCGGGGGAGCTGGACAGGGCCCAGCTCAGGCTGGCCAGCAGCCTCTTCAGCAGCAGTGAGTGCCAAGGCTGGGGGCTGTGGTCAGGAGATGTCCCCCTGCAGCTGCTGGAGTGGCCAGCTGGGCCACCAGGGCAGGGTGGGAGCTGCCTGTCCCCTGTCCCCTGAAATCTCTGTCCCTGAGCAAGATCCTGGGAGCTCCAGGCAAATTCCACATGTGCAGGGTGGGAGCTGCCTGTCCCCTGGACACTGAAATCTCTGTCCCTGAGCAAGATCCTGGGAGCTCCAGGCAAATTCCACATGTGGCAGGGTGGGAGCTTGCCTGTCCCTGGACACTGAAATCTCTGTCCCTGAGCAAGATCCTGGGAGCTCCAGGCAAATTCCACATGTGGCAGGGTGGGAGCTGCCTGTCCCCTGGACACTGAAATCTCTGTCCCTGAGCAAGATCCTGGGAGCTCCAGGCAAATTCCACATGTGCAGGGTGGGAGCTGCCTGTCCCCTGGACACTGAAATTCCTGTCCCTGAGCAAGATCCTGGGAGCTCCAGGCAAATTCCACATGTGGCAGGGTGGGAGCTGCCTGTCCCCTGGACACTGAAATCTCTGTCCCTGAGCAAGATCCTGGGAGCTCCAGGCAAATTCCACATGTGCAGGGTGGGAGCTGCCTGTCCCCTGGACACTGAAATCTCTGTCCCTGAGCAAGATCCTGGGAGCTCCAGGCAAATTCCACATGTGGCAGGGTGGGAGCTGCCTGTCCCCTGGACACTGAAATCTCTGTCCTCCATGAAGATCCTGGGAGCTCCAGGCAAATTCCAAGTGTGGCAGGGTGGGAGTTGCCTGTCAGCTGAGCACTGAAATCTCTGTCCCTGAGTCAGATCCTGGGAGCACCAGGCAAATTCCAAATGTGGTAGGGTGGGAGCTGCCTGCCCCCTGGACACTGCCTGCATCTGAGGCCCCTTTTTCTGAGCAAGACCCTGGGAGCGCCAGGAAAATCCGGGGTGTGCAGTGTCTGTCACAGCAGGAGAAGCCCAAGGGTGACAGGGCTGAGACACACAGGCTCAGCCTTGGATCGAATTCCAACATTTCCTGCCCCACCATGGAGAGAGAGCTCCACAGGGATTCTGATGCCTTCTGGAGGCTGCCCTGGAGCAGAGGCCAGGCAGAGCACAGGGACAAAGCAGGGATTTATCCCAAGGCCTCCCTGGGCACACCTGGGCAGCACCAGAGCCCGGCTGGGCCACAGCCAAGATCAACCCCAGCATGGGCACAGAATGGAGCCCGGGGCACGAGGCCCCACCTTGGATCAGTTCTGCTCCAGCAGCACATTGGAGTGCAGGGGGCAATTCCAGCTGCAGGGCATGCAGCTCCATCCTCCTTGCTTTGCCTTCTCACTTCCCCCTTGGTTTGGTTCTTGGGCTGAAAGTTGTCCTTGGTCCCAGACTGGAGCAGGAATTGTTTTGTCTCCCTGCTCTGTGAGGAGAGCTCCCCAACAATTAATATGAAACTTAAAACTCCCCACTAAAACAGCCCAGAATCTGAAAAATATAAAAGCTAAAACTTAAGACATCATTCTTGCAAGGTCTTGAGAGCCAAGAAAAACTCCCCCAAAACACTCAGGGAGGCAGGGGTTGGGAGAATGGGGTGGAGAGATTCCAGCAGATCCCAGTGTTGTCCCAGCTGGAACCCTCAGCTTCCTGCTGGTGGAAATATCCCGTGCTCCTGCCTGGAGAGGACCTGAGGGGCTGCAGGATTCACAGGTCTGAGTTCAGGCAATCATGGACAGGGAGCAGGATTCGTGTTTTAATTCCTCCCTGTGAAGTCAGACGGTTCCAAAGGCACACCCCTCCCGAGAGCCTCCAGGGGCTTCTCCCCACACCTGACTGCCTCCCTCCTTTCCAGTCAACAGCCTGTCCTCAGCAAACCTCAAGGTGAACACGGATGTGGTGATGATGGAAAACTTCCACCACATCCACAGCTTCCTGTGCCGGAGGAACATCCCCTGCCTGGAGGACAAGAAGAGAGAAGCCAAGCAAAGGTGCAGTGAGCACATGGAGAAATACATCACCACGTGCCTGGGGCAGCCCCTGGAGGGGCTCAAGGTGAGTTCAGGACCCTGGCCTGGCCTCCAGGGAAAGGGCTCTTCCCAAAACTCTCGATTAACTGGTGGTCGAATCTCCCTTTCCTAGTTTGTTCCCAGTCTGCTCACAGTTTTTTCCCAGTTTATCCCCAGTTTGCTCACAGTTTTTCCCCATTTTTTTCCCAGATTTTTTCCCAGTTTGTTCCCAGATTTTTTCCCACTTTTATCCCCCAGGTTTTTTTTCCCCATTTTCCCTCCAGTTTTCCCCAGTTTTTTTCCCAGTTTTATCCCCAGTTTTTCCCCCAGTTTTTTCCCAGTTTGTTCCCAGATTTTTTCCCAGTTTGTTTCCCAGTTTGTCCCCAGTTTGCTCAGTTTTTTCCCAGATTTTTTCCCAATTTGTTCCCATTTTTCCCAGTTTTATCCCCCAGTTTTATCCCCAGTTTTTCTCCAGTTTTTTCCCAGATTTTTTCCATTTGTTCCCAGTTTTTCCCCAGTTTGCTCACAGATTTTTTCCCCATTTTTTTCCCATTTTTTCCCCATTTTTTTCCCAGTTTGTTCCCAGTGTGTTCCCAGTTTTTCCCAGTTTTATCCCCCAGTTTTTTCCCCATTTTTTTCCCAGTTTTCCCCCAGTTTTTCCCCAGTTTGTTCCCAGTTTTCCCCCCAGTTTTCTTCCCAGTTTTATCCCCCAGATTTTTCCCCAGTTTTTTCTCAGTTTTTTTTCCGTTTGTTCCCAGTTTGTTCCCAGCTTTTCTCCAGTTTTTTCCCAGGTTTTTACCCTTTGCTCCCAGTTTGCTCCCAGTTTTTTCCCAGTTTTTTCCCAGTTTTTTCCCAGTTTGTTCCCATTCCCACTCCAGTTGCGTGCCGGCATCTGGCAGACCCCACTTCTTTTTTCACAGCTGCCTGGGCTGATCCATCCAACACTTCCCAAGTGGCTGCTTTGTTAACTGAGCTGAGAGCAGCTGGCTCTGCTAACTCAAACAGACATTCCCTCCTTCCCTCTTCCTAAAACGTCTCGCAGACGGAGCTCAGCTGGAATTATTTATGGGACCTGTTACTTCCAATTCGTTTCCAGTCGTTGCTGTCAAACATTTGTTGGCTTGGCTGGAAAATCAGCTCTGCTATGGCTTCCAATCCTCCCTCTTCCTTCCAAGGGCAAGGATCATTTTATTGCTCATGACAAAGGGAGTGGGATGTGAGGGCACCTGAGTTTCCCAAAATCCTGGCATGGCCTTCTCCCAGCTCTCCCAGTTTCTCTTCACCAAGAAAAGGTGCAAAGTGTTGTAAGTAATGCAGGTGCCAATTCCTGGCTCTTGGAAACAGTTCAGACATGTAGGAGCTCAAAATCCTTGGGATTTAGGGTATTTCTCCACAGCCAATTTACAGCCAGAACACTGAAATGGACTCTTGGGCTGTATGAATGGACAGGAGGGTGAAGGAAGGGATTATTCCCTCGTTTTACAGCAGCTGTGGAATGTCCTGTCCAGCTCTGGCAGAGAGGTCAGGAGAACTGAGGAAATTCAGGTCTTGCTTTACACCTCTCCAGGTTCTAGGATCCCCCATCCCCACCTCTGGCTCCAAACCCTCTGTGGGCAGAAAACTGGGGCGAGCACCAAGGAACTGGAGGGATTTTCCAGCAGCCCCACTGCTCCACGGGCCTGCAACCTCCTTAAGGATGCTGCTTGTTGAGCAGGGAGGGGAGAGAACCATGAAATTCCCTGAGCTCTGCTTGCCCGGAGGATAAAAATCACCAATACTTCATTAAACATTCTAAAAATTCCTCATTTCAACTGGGCTGGGCATTGGGAAGTGAGGGCAGAGCCCAGGTGTCAGCCCTGCTGCAGGGATGGCTCATCAGGGAATGTCTCCTTCCCTTCCCAGCATTTCTTCGAGGGGGTCAAAGCCCGCCTGGCTCAGGGGGTGAAGGAAGAGGAGGTCAGCTTCCAGCTGGCCTACAGCAAGCAGGAACTCCGGAAAGTCATGGAAAAATATCCTGGCAAGGAAGTCAAAGAGCCCTGGAGACCCTCTACAGGACAATCCACAAACATCTGTCCCCAGAGGAAAATCTTCTGCCGGTAACTGGGGTGGGATGGAGGTGACACTGGGATGGGTGGGATCCAGGGCTGCACTGCCTGCATGGATCCAGGGGCAGGGGAGGCAGCTGAGGTTTGCTTTCCAGGGGATGTGGCAGCCATGGAGCAGGGATTGTGCTTTTCCAGACAGTGTGGCAGGCCATGGAACAGGGTTTTGGGTTTTCCAGGTGGTGTGGCAGCCATGGAGTAGGGATTGTGCTTTTCCAGGCAGTGTGGCAGCCATGGAGCAGTGCTTTGGATTTTCCAGGTGGTGTGGCAGCCATAGAGCAGGGTTTTGGGTTTTCCAGGGGGTGTGGCAGGCCATGGAGCAGTTTTTTGGGTTTTCCAGGTGGTGTGGCAGGCCATGGAGCAGAGTTTTGGGTTTTCCAGGTGGTGTGGCAGGCCATGGAGCAAGGATTCATCCGGCAGTACCGGGAGTTTGAGGAGCTCATCCATCGCTGCTATGCAGGAGCAGGGATTGCCCTGGACTTCACCATGGAGGACTTGCTGAGCTACTTCAACTCCATCAGCAGGTCCAACATGTAGGGAAATCCCTCTCTGGATGTGAGGAGCAGCTCAGGAATCCTCGTCTGCAGCCACACGTCCGAGGAGCTGAACCCACACCATTCCAAGATGGATATTTGGGTTCCTATCCTGACCTTAATCCCAAAGTCCCCCAAATTTGTTGCTCCTGGACTAAATCTCTCTGGGGGAAGTGGAGTTGTCAGAGCCAAACCACAAATTTCTCTGCTCCAGGGAACCACTAGGAAACGACCCTCCAAGCTTCAGATTTCCACCAAAATGAGCCTGGTCCCATTCCCCATTGGGAATGTTCTCCTCAGCAGAACATTCCCAATGGAAAAACGTCTTCTCTTCGGGGACTTTCTCCTTTTCTGTGCTCGAATTTTGGTGAATCTCAGAATTTCTGGGAGTTAGAAACATGGAGACACTCCGAATGTGGGGTGCTCCCACATCCAGGTATCCCAACAGGCACCTCTGCTCTACTGATGAAAGTGCAGAGCTGTAAATATTAAAGGATTTATTGCTTTCAGCTCAGATTTACTCACATCTTAACTGGAGTGGAGAAATGTGAAGTTCTAGAGATCCAAACCAATCCCTGTGAGAATTGCCTGTTTTTAACCCATTTCCTAAGGAATCTTCCTACACCAGTTCATCAATATTTTGTCATCCTTTCAGTGCTGTCTCTGTTTCTTGGGATGGTCATGGAGCTCACATTGTCTGTCATAACCTTCTTCCTAAAAAACTTGAGTTTTTTAAGCTTTGAGTTTGAGCTCTTGATATTTTCCTTACAGGACAAAGGTTATTTTATTTATTTTGCATGTTAGAAAATAATCTCGGAGGTGAGATTCCCTATCCATTGCCAGGGAGTGAAGAGTTTGAACTCCTTGATATTTGCCTCATAGGACAAAGATTATTTTAGGTATTTTGCATGTTAGAAAATAATCTCAGAGGCAAGATTCCCTGTCCATTGCTAGGGAGTGAAGAGTGATTGCTTGGACAGCCCCTCTTCTCCCTGGCTTCTTCAGTGGGAGCTTTAAGGCAGCAGAAAATCCCAAATTTCCCTTGCAAAGGGAAAAACCCAGATTGTTTTTCTGGGATTTTTCGAGCTGTTGGCCTCTGGGTCAAGGTCCACCTCTGAGCAATGTTTAGAGCTCCCGTTCCCAATGCCACCTTTGTCCCATGACGTGGCTGCTCCCAGCAGGAAGAGCTCGGCCCTAGGAAACCACCCCAGCACTGCCTCCCCAGCTCTTCACCCCCTGGAGGTAACAGGAATTCTGCAGCCCCATTTCCTTTCAGGTTTTGGCTCAGGGGAGGGCAGGAGGTGGGAGCTGCAGGCTGGGATGTGAAGCTGCTGCAGTTTGGGATTTGCAGAGGGATTGAGCCAAGTGGCTCCGAGGTCCTTGAGGAGGGGCAGGGATTCCTCTGGGCCTGGTGATGGTTCCCAGCAACTGGTGCAGTCCAGGCTGTGCCAGAAAATGGGATCTTGCTCCAAACAGGCCCCCCTGGCTGCAGGGAGCAGGGATCCCAGTGGAACTGGCCCTGGCTTTGTGGTGACCCTGCTCCCGTGTCAGTGGGATCTCTCCTCACCCACCACTTCCCACAGGCAGTCGGGTAGGTTGGCAAAGCCCTCTGAGATCATTGGGTCCAAGCATTCCCCCAGCCCCCTCCTAACCCATGTCCCCAAAAGCCAGGGGCAGTGCCAGAGGGGCTGAACCCAGCCCAAGGCTCCAGGACGCTCTGTGAGCCCAGGCTGGAGGGTCCCCACACCCCCGTGCTGTGTCACCCTGAGTCCCCAGCCTCACCCTCTCACATCTGGCAGCTTAAAGACGAGTGACAAGAAACATCCCCAGATGTTTCCTGCAGCTGTGCCAGGCCCCACTGTCTCCACTCCCTGTCCCAGCTCCACCTGGATGGGTGTCCATCCCTGCGGGGGCTGGAGGAAGGGTCACACACACGCTCCCATCTTTGGTGCACACGGGGGTTGTGTGTGGGGAGTGTGATCCTGGGGGCATCAGCCCTCGGCGGGATCACCCGGAATGTCCCCCACACCTGGCCCAGCCAGGGGCTCTGCCAGGCTCACCAGAGGCAGCCCAGGCTCTGAGGCTCCTGCAGGGAGGAGGATTTATTGCTTCTGTCCTTGTGCCACCTGCAGGACAAAGGGAAGCCTGGGCCCCACTCAGCCCTCAGCTCCCGGGATAATTTCCCATTTCCCTGCAGAGATGGGTGCTCCTAACTCCCACATTCCCTGGTTTTCTGTGCCAGTTCCCAGCATGGCTCAGAAGGAAGAGGGCACGAGCCCACCCCTGTGCTTCATCCAGCGCCTGGACCACCTTGTGCTGACTGTGAGGAGCATTGAGGACACGGTGGCCTTTTATTCCAGAGTCCTGGGCATGGAGGTGGTGACCTTCAAGGTAACCCTGGTGTGAGAGTTCTTCCACTCCCCCGATATGGGGAGGATTTTTTGCAGAAGTCCTTGTTGGGAAAAAAAGGCAAATGGGACTCTTGGTTGTTCTCGTTCTCCAGGTTATTATTTTCTTATCAGCAATCTCAGCACACCAGGGTTTACACCAGCTCAGTGTGAGGGAGAACAGACCCCAAAAGGCCCAGGACACACAGGATCAAGGTTCTCTTAAAGATAATTCACCCAATTATCACCAAGAACCACAGTATATCTGCTTTTCTACCAATAATCAACTAAACTTCAGTTCACATAGCTCTAGACTGCGGCAAATTCCAGCCAATGGTCCTGTGTCCTAAACACTGCAGAATATGGAGTAGATGAAGAAGAAGGAAGAAACCTAAAATGACAAGGGTCCTCCATCTTGTCTTCATCTACTTACCATCCTAACAAACCCAAAAATCTAAATTTCTCACCCTGTGATAAATGGCATACTATGCTAACTATCCAATTTACATTCTTGAAAATTCTACTTCATCCCAAAGCCTAGGAAACCCTTTCCATGGACGAAGGTTAAAAGTAGTGTTTGCCAGGGGGTCCAGACCCTTCAAAACATGCAGAGAAATATTCTCTGCATTCTGGACTCCAACACCCTAACCCGAGCTCGCAGGTTCCACCAGGCCCCCAGGGCATCCAGGACTGGGGGAGTAAAGTTTCCCAGGCCAGGAATTTTCCCCTTATTGTGGCTTTTCCTCTGGGAACAGGGCAGCCGCAGAGCTTTACGTTTTGGCCGGCAGAAGCTCAACCTGCACGAGGCCGGGCAGGAGCTGGAGCCCAAGGCTCGGCACCCCGTGCCTGGCTCTGCAGATTTTTGCCTGATCACAGCAGAGCCCCTGGAGAAGCTGCTGGAGCACCTGGAGGTGAGGCAGGCCCAGATTGCCCCCAGGGCCGTGTCACCCTGGGAGAGGTGACTGCAGAGCCTCTCAATGACACCGTCCTGGGGTTGTCCCATCCAGCGGCTGCTGTGCCCAGGGCTGGGGGAGGAGGGCACGGGGGTGATGTGACCATCAAAGCCCTGCTCTCCTGTGTCCTCCAGGCCTGTGGGGTGCCCGTTGAAGAAGGACCCGTGCCCAGAACTGGTGCTGTGGGCCCAATAACCTCTGTCTACTTCCGAGACCCCGACGGGAACCTGGTTGAGGTGTCCAGGTACTGCAGGGATGTGGCTGCAGGCACTGAGGGGGAGCCCTGAGCACAGCCCAGGTTTGGCTGGCCCATTTAAAGGTCCAAGCTTTAATTCTGTAAACCTGGGACAAGCCTCAAGTCACAGCCACAAAGCAGGGCTGCAAGGACTTGGGGAGTTTTCCCAAGGCAGCCTGCTCTGCTCTGGGTGTGAATCCTGCTTTTGTACATCTCCATCACGGAGACTTCATGGCCTTCTGGAAAGATCTGTCCTGCTGCTGCTGCACTACAGCCGTCAGGACATTTTCCCTAATTCCTGCTGTCCCTTTTGCTGCTGTTGAAGTCCTTGTTCCTGCACCGTCCACCTGTCACTCCTCTCCAGAGTCACTTTTCCACAGCTGAAAATTTCTGTCTCCCTTCCTCTCATCCTCCTGCTTCTTGTCTCAAGCTGCCTGGCTCTGGTGGCTCTCCCACCAAGCCAGAGGTTTAAATCCAAACACAATCCTCGCCTGGGATTTGGGAGTCTGGCCTCGGTGTGACTCTCAAACACTCCTGAAACTGAAGTTCCAAGTTTCATCCTCAGCTCTGTATCAATAACTGGGGGGTTCTGTCACTCAGGAATGGAGAAAGCAGGGGTGAGGAGCCTACATGAAGAGCAGGGTGCCAGAAGTCCAGGAGTTCACCTGGATTTATGCAGGGATTGAGGATGGTCTGACACAGAGTAGCCTGAATCTGACGGCACCTGGTTGCTTGTGGGACTGTCCTGAGTTTTCTTCTTTCTTTAGTTACTGAAAAAGCCATTTCAAAGGTTTTTTAAAAGTATAAACCAATGAAGGGATTCTCAAGCAGAGCAGTTCCCCGGCTGGCCACACTGAGGAAGCATCGATATCCTCACGGGAACAGCGCTGGAAAGGAGAGGGGACTCCTCTGACACCTACAGTCCAAATCCCCTGTAAAACTGAAACAATCGTACTCATTTTTCCCTTGCTTTCCACGAATTTCCTTTCTGGAATTTCGTAGGAAATCCAAAATTCTTCATGGTGCGAAAAACGGCAAGGTCACAAAACATTCAGTGCTTTGGATGATCAGCGGGGATGAGCTGCTTTCCATTGAGTCGTTTGTGAAAAATAAAGTCAGGAATGCCATGGGAGGAAGCCACGGGCATCTCCTCACCTTTACCTTGTCAGTGGAGATCCGGGAGGGGATCCTAGGGAGGGATCCTATGGAGGGACCCCCGGGAGCGGAGTCCCCTCGGCCCCGGATCCCGCGGAGCATCGGCGGCCGCTCTCCAGGGTGCTGATGTCCCCGGCCGCGTCCGTGACCGCGGAGGGTCCTGCCCACGGGAGGGGGTTAAATACCATGGGAGAGGCTCAAAGCCCATGAGAGGGTGTTAAATCCCATGGGAGAGGGTCAAATCCCACGGGAGGGGGTCAAATCCCACGGGAGGGGGTCAAAGCCCACGGGAGGGGGTCAAAGCCCACGGGAGGGGGTTAAATCCCATGGGAAAGGGTCAATCCCCACGGGAGGAGGTCAATCCCCATGGGAGAGGCTCAAAGCTCATGAGAGGGGGTTAAATCCCATGGGAGAGGATCAATACACCCGGGAGGGTGTTAAATCCCCATGGGAAAGGGTCAATCCCCACGGGAGGAGGTCAATCCCCATGGGAAAGGGTCAAAGCTCACAGGAGAGGGTCAAGTCCCATGGGAAAGGGTCAAATCCCACAGAGGAGAGTTAAATCTCATGGGATAGGGTCGGTACCCACGGGGGAGGGTTAATTCCCACAGGAGAGGGTTAATCCCCACGGGAGGGGCTCAGAGTCCACAGGAGGGGGTTAATCCCAATGGAACAGGGTTGCTTTCCATGGGAGAGCATCAATCTCTACAGGAGATGTCAAAGCCCACGGGAGAGAGTCAATCCCTACGGGACAGGGTCAATCCCTATGGGAGGGGTCAAAGCCCCTGGGAGAGGGTTTTGCCCCCTCCACTGGAGCCCATCCTGGTTCTGTCCCACACGTTGATCCCTTTGAGTGCTGAGCTGCTGGCTGGCCAGAGGACACTGGAGGGTGAAACACGGAATGACACTTTTGGGACCTGACACCTGACCTGAACCACGGGAAACTCAAAACCTGCCATGGAAATTTAGTAAGTGTTTGGAGTGTGTTGCTGATGGAGGAACTTCTGTTGGAGTGATGGTGTTGGAGCACTGGAGTGAAGATTGTTGTTGTCTCTGGGGAAAACAACCTATGGAATTGATGTTTTTCGCTGGAGAAACCACTGGCCACAGGCCAGCATTCCAGCTGTCCCTGTCCCAACCTCTGCTGGGCTCCCCATCTGTTGGAAAATCCTCTGTATTTTCAGTATTCCAATTAAAACTGATGGTTTACATAATGCAGCATTAAATCTTTAGAGAGAAAATCAATTTAATTCCATACTTTATTCAGCAAGATTCATTGTGACTATTAGACAGTGGGAGAGAGTGGGTTAGCAGGTGGGAAAACAGTTTTCTTCTGGATGGTTTGTTCCCTGCACAAACCACGACCAGCAAGAGAAGAGGATCTTCCTTCTTGTCTGCTCCCATCTCATCCCTCTTGAATCCTAATTCCCACAGCAGATTCCACAATTTTATCATGAGCATATTGGAAAGGAGCTCTTTGGAGCAGAAGTCCCAGTGTTTCCTGTGGAGAAGTGTTGAGTTCTCCATCTCACTGCTCAGGGAGGCTGCAGGGCAAGGAACCTTCCAGGGAATGGCTGCTCAGGAGCACAGATTTCATCCCAGCTGGAAAGATGAGTTAAGAGCCGAGTCTCGATGAGTTTCCCCTCCTCTCACAGGTGGGAAACAGGAATTTCCCAGTGGGAGTCACAGTGTATGTGCCCAAGTCACCTCCCAGAGCAGCCCATGGGCCACCTGGTGAGCCAGCTCAGAACAGGTGCCTGGGAAAGCCTGGGAAAGCCAGGAGGGACGGTGTGGGACAGCCCTGGGATGGGCAGGGAGCACCCTCAGGAGGTAGGACTGATGTAGGATTCCTCAGCTACCAACTGTCTTCCCTTCAGAAAAGACATCCAGGTCTCAGGGGTCCTCAAACCTTCCTTTGTACACACAGAGAAGTGGCAAACGCCACCCACGGGCTGGAGAAATGGGAGACTTTTACTGGAAAGGGAGATAATTCCTCCCTGCTGGAGGGCTCTGCAGGCAGGGCTGTTTGCAGCAAGGGTGGATTTTTCCCGTGGCCAGTGGGACTGCCTGGCCCTGATCCCAAAAGTGCAGAGGAGCACTAAGAAAAGCACAGGCTCTGCAGCTCAACTTCCTCCTCTTCCCAGACTCGGCTTTTTCTGCACAGAAAAATCTTGGAATCCAGCTGTAGGAAAGGCACTGTTCCTTCTGGAGAACTGGAGATTTCAGAGATTTCCTTGGGAATTCTTTTATACTTGTGGTGGCCTTTCAGCTCCTCAGCCAGCACCAACCAGGAGCTCAAGTTTGCTCCACGTGCTGACCCAGGCAACCTCGTGGGTTCCTTTGGAGTTATCTGCTGGAAGGGGTGGGAACTTCCCTGCCCTTGGGAATCAATAGGAAAGCACCAATGAAGAAAGGAATCGCAGCTTCACCAGGACGAGCCCCTCACCCAGCCCCCGTGCTGTCCCCTCACAGGCTGCAGGCCAGCTGGGAGCTGTCTGCCAGCTCCTCCAGGTTGTCCACCAGAGTGATGATGGCTTCTACTTTTTCTTCTGGCAGCACGTGGGAGGCGTTGGCTCGAAACTTCTTCAGGAGCGACTCCTTGCTCAGGGGCTTCCTCCAGTGCCCGTAGAAAGTGTCACATTTGCCCGTCAGCACGTCCCCGCTGTGCAGGAGCAGGGCCACCTCTCCGTACATCTTGTCAAAGTTGGCCACGTTGTCCTCAGGGTGCTCCACCACCACCTTGGCCAGCAGCTCCCGGAGCTCCTGCCGCTGGATGCTGCTCTCGGAGAAGGAGCCCAGGCCCACCTCGCCGTCCAGCAGGGCAGCACAGGCGCTGAACTGGAAGGAGTGCCTCGCCTGGTGCTCGGAGCTGGGGAAGGGCCGGTCGATGTACTTGGACACCGGGATCCTCAGCACGATGCTGCGGATGAGCGCGGGCGAGAAGGACCCCGCGTAGTGGACGAAGAGGTTCCGCACGGACAGGGCGGCGTCCACCACCCAGTGCATGCCCAGGTGGGCCGGGAACCTCTTGAAGGCGATGTCCTGCTTCTCCAGGAGGAACTCGTGGGGCTGGCCGGGCGCCGCCAGCGGCTTGGGCTGGTAGGTGCTGTAGAAGGCGCCGAAGCCCGCGCAGCCAGGGGTGTCGTCCAGGATCAGGGGGTTGGCTTCCAAGCCTCGGGCCGCCAGCAGAGCGGCCTCCAGGCCCAGGCGGGTGGCGTTGCCCACGTGCAGAGGCTTGGCCTGGGTGGCCGCGTTGGCCATGGGCGCCCCGGCCAGCGAGGCGGCGATGCCCAGGGCGTGGCGGCACTGGGCAGAGCTCAGGGACAGCAGCTTGGCCGCGGCCGCGGCGCTGCCCAGGGTGCCCACCACCGACGGGGGGGGGAACCTGAGCCCAGGGAGGTGAAAGATGATTAATTAGGGATAGAGGATATCTCTAGATGTCAGAACCCAGGATGTGTCTGGGACAGTCCTGGATGATCCCAGCTCCAGCCAGGGGGCTTCAAAGCCCTGGCTGGGGGGTCACAGACCCTGGCATGGAGACAGGGACTCCTGGGGCTTTGAGTTTGATCTGTGGAACAAATTACCACCTTTGAATGAGGAACTAAAGGGCACAAAAGTTTAGATAGCATGATAGTAGTAGTTGTAGAGTGAAAAGGGAAATTTTGGGGATTTTACCATGGGGGCTTAGGGGTAAGATGGAGGGATCTGGGTGTTGTCCTGTCCTCCTTCCTTCTTCTTCCTAACCCCATCTTTTGGTGATGTTGGCACTTGGGGATTGGATTGGAGTAGAATGGAACTGTCTAACACAGGTGAGAGGCATTGGATCATCACTGTAAAGAACTAACTTGTAATTTGTAGTATAAAAGTCAGTGCCTGCCCCTGGGGCAGAGAGTGTGCCTGGGGCTGCCCTGCTGAACAGACCTGGGCAGCCCAGACAGAAAATATCTTAGATAAGAAACAATAAAACAACTTCGGGAGCATCAGCCACAGATTTTTGACTCATTTTTCAACAGCAGGGTTTGGAGACAGCAGATTTTTATACATCTTGGGGTCATCCTGACCAAAGCAACCCCCGAGATCTAGAAAATGTGTTTAGAAAATGTGTGCTGCTCGTTTCACATAGATGGTGCTTGCAGGAGCGGGGTGAACGCCTGCTGTGCTTGCAAAGGCAAGGCAGAAGGAACAACAGGCTGTGCTACTTGAGGTAAGGAGGGAATTATGACTTACAGACAGGAAGAGGGAATACAAATAATCCAAGTATATGGGGATAAGAGAGGCTGCTGGGACCCCCAAACCAGCCAAAACTGGCTTGAGGCTTGCACTGTGGCCAGAAGATTGGAAGCATGTGTAGGAGGACAAAAAGATGAAAATTCAGATGTGATGAAGACAATGGAAGCCTTCACCAATGACCCCCAGCACCCCCAAATTGGGGAGGTGCAGGTGCAGAAAGGACTTTAAGCTCATTTGAGTATGAAGCCGGGCTGAGGGGGTGTCTGGGGCTGCAGTGCAGGATGTGGCAGGGGTCTGGGCTCTGTGCCCAGCTCTTGGAACTGGGGCAGGGGCTGTGGCTGTGGCAATCCTCTGCTCATGGGGCAGCTGTTCAAAACCAGCTGGGGCAGTTTGCTTTCTCCCTGCCAGGAGCCATCCTCCCTGCAGCAGAGCTCTCCTGCTGATGGCCACTGAGTGTCCCTGCAGGGCTGAGAAACTGAGCCCATGGCAGGGCAGAGGCTGCGCCCAGGGCAGAGCCCAGCATTGCTCCCTGCACACAATCTGGCAGTTGGCACAGCAGGGCAGCCTTGCCACGGCATTGCCAGAGGCAGCCCAGGCCCAGCCGTGCCCCCTGGAGCTGCAGAGGGAATGTGCCCCTTGCTGCAGGCTCCCTGCCCCAGCAGAGCCCCCTGTGCCCCTGCAGGAGCTGCAGCCCCTGGGATGGCTCTGCTGCCACCCCCGACCCCCGGGGGGCAGGGGGGATTCCTGACTCTGCCAGGGGGTGCCTTTGGATGGCTGCATTTGGATTGTAATTCTCCTCATAAAGAACTGGATTGCTAGCCCATCTCTTTGCCTGAGAGACCCTTAATTTCAAAACGATACAATTCAGAGGGAGGGGGTTTGCATTCTCCATTCCAAGTGTCCTGAGCAGACACTTGTCCTTCAAACCAAGAAGCAGGGCTTGGAAATGAATATGCATGAAACTTGATGCATATGTAACATTTCGGGCGATAAATAGAGCAGGAGTTTTAAGTCTTGTGTGCGTGTCTTTGTGGAGAGATCCCGCATGTCCCCAGCACTGCAATAAATATCTATCTACTCTAAAACTTTCATTAGTTGTGGAGTTTTCCTCATTTCAAACCTGCAGGGGGACAGAAGGAACGAGCAGCACTGACTGCCTGGCATGGGGAACACCAGCGCACCCCTCCCATGGAAAAATTAATGGAAAATGAGGGGCCCATCAGGCTCATGGCTCTGGTGCAGGGGGATTCACCCGACTCAGAATTTAACCATAAATTTGAATAAATTAGCTTTAAACTCAGAGTTTTACTAGAGTTAAGCTCAACTCTAAATTTAGAGTTAATGAACATAAACCTAGTTCAAAACCTGAGTTTCTCCTTGAAACCTCCTCAGAAACCCCAGGGTGAGCTCAGCATTGCCAAAAAGCAAATTGAACTTTCTGTTTGGTGTTCCCTGGCTGCCTGGCCTAGGAAACACCAAAGCAATGCTCCCATGGGAAAATAAATGGAAAATGAGGGGCCCATCAGCCAGTGGGATCCCTCATGGCTCTGCTGAGGGTGGGATTCACCCAACTCAGAATTTAACCGCAAATTTTAACTAATAAATTAACTTTAAACTCAGCGCTTAGTTTAACTCTAAATTTAGAGTTAATTAGCATAAATTTAATCCAAAACCTGAATTTCTTCTTGAAACCCCCTCACCCTCCAGGGTGAATTCAGCATCTCCAAAAGGCAATTTGAATTTTCTCTGGGAGATGCCATGGCTTCTGTCCACACAGCCGAGCTTTCAATCCCTCAGACAAATAATTCAGCCTCAAACACACCCAGGGGCACAGTTGCTGGTTGATGCCATCACTTGGATCACACCAGGATGATGGCAGCAGCTGGCCCAGGGGCTGTGCCCACCACCAAACTCTGCCTGGTTCTGGGGTGCTGCCCTGGCTGGACCAGGCAGACTCCTGAGGGTTATTTTTGAGGCAAAATCCCTGAAAATCACCAGATAAATGCACGGTGCAGTCGCCTCTGGAGTGTGGCTCCCAGTAAGTCTTTACCCTGGGGTAAAACTGGACTTCGACTTGGCTTTAAAAGCAACACTTTAAACCCCAGACTCGCCCAGCCTCCTGGCGGTCAGCGAAGAGCAGGAGCTGTACCTTTTGGGAATGTCGTGAGCCTCCGTGGAGAAGTGCATGAGCCTCCCTTGCACTTCCAGGCCCACGTTGAAGGCCAGCAGGAAATCCAGGCCGTTGGGTTTGGTGCTGGGAGGGAGCATCTGGGAAGCTGCCAGGAGAGCCGGCAGGACGGCCCCGGAGGGGTGGGTGGCAGGGTGCCAGGTGTCGTCAAAATCCATGGAATGGGTCTGCAGGGAAACAGACATGAGGATGTGCTGGCTGGACCTTCTGAGGGAATGAGGGAATTCTGGTGTTCCTGAGGAAATTCTGTGTTCCCACGGGGAGGTTCGGCTCCTCTAAAAGCCAGAGGATTCCCGGCTTTTTGTCCCCCATCAGTGACCGCTCTGTTTCTTGGAATGCTGATTCCTGGCGCCACAGGGCACAGATTGCCCTGGGAGAGCCAGGAGCACAGATCCCCCGGGGGAAAAACTGGGAGCACAGATCCCCCGGGGAAAAACAGGAGCACAGACTCCCCTGGGAAAAAAGCCAGAAGCACAGATTCCCGTGGGGAAAAAAAAACAGGAGCACAGATTCCCCTGGGAAAAAAACAGGAGCACAGATTCCCCTGGGAAAGCCGGGAGCACAGATCCCCCGGGAAAAAAAAAAAAAAAACAGGAGGACAGATTCCCCTGGAAAAAAACAGGAGCACAGACTCCCCTGGGGAAAAAACCGGGAACACAGATCCCCCGGGAAAAAAACCAGGATAAACAAATTCCCCTGGAAGAGCCAGGAACACAGATCCCCCTTGGAAAAGCCGTGAGCAATAATTCCCTCTGGAACAGCAGGGAGCACAGATCCCCTGAAAGAACCGGGACCACAAATCCCCTTGGAAAAGCCGTGAGTACAGATTCCTCTGGATGGGCCAGGAGCACAGATCCCCCTGAAAGAACCGGGAGCACAAATCCCCTTTGGAAGGGCCGAGAGCACAGATCCCACTGGAAGAACCGGGAGCATATATCCCCCTTAGGAAAACCCGGGAGCCCCGATCCCTTAGGAAAACCGAGAACACAGATCCCTTAGGAATAGCCGGGAACACAGATCCCCTGGGAAAAGCCGAGAGCCCCGATCCCTCAGGAAAAGCCGGGAGCCCGGATCCCCGGGATTCTCCCTCCTTACCGCCACGCCGTTGGTGAAGGCGGCCAGCGTCGGGGAGAGCTTCAGCCCGGGCTTCCCATAGACGGAGCTCACGGCCACGGAGGAATACAGCTCCTGAGGGAGGGAGGGGACAGGGAGCTGGGAATGCCGGGGACAGGGAATGGATCCCTGCCGGGAATGCCGAGGAACACAGGGAATCGATCCCTGCCGGGAATGCCGAGGAACACAGGGAATGGATCCCTGCCGGGAATGCCGAGGGACACAGGGAATCGATCCCTGCCGGGAATGCCGAGGGACACAGGGAATCGATCCCTGCCGGGAATGCCGAGGGACACAGGGAATGGATCCCTGCCGGGAATGCCGAGGAACACAGGGAATCGATCTCTGCCGGGAATGCCGAGGGACAGGGAATCGATCCCCGCCGGGAATGCCGAGGGACAGGGAATCGATCCCTGCGGGGAATGCCGAGGGACAGGGAATGGATCCCTGCCGGGAATGCCGAGGGACAAGGAATCAATCCCCGCCGGGAATGCCGAGGGACAGGGAATGGATCCCTGCCGGGAATGCCGAGGGACAGGGAATCAATCCCCGCCGGGAATGCCGAGGGACAGGGAATGGATCCCTGCCGGGAATGCCGAGGAACACAGGGAATGGATCCCTGCGGGGAATGCCGAGGAACACAGGGAATGGATCCCTGCCGGGAATGCCGGGGACAGGGAATGGATCCCTGCCGGGAATGCCGAGGGACACAGGGAATCAATCCCCGCCGGGAATGCCGAGGGACAGGGAATCAATCCCGCCGGGAGCCGCCGCGGAGCTGGCGGGGCTGTCCCGACCTGCGGGAAGCATTAACGGGAATGCGCCTTTGGGAAAGCTGTAAGAGCAGGCCTCAGAAAGAGACTCGCACAGAGAATTCAGAATTAAGCGGCAGCTGCAAGGTTCGAAAGCGGAAAAGTTACAAAAGCACGCGAGGACGGGAAACAACGGCCGGAGTGTTGAGCTGGGCTGGAGGAAAGCTTGGGCTGCAGGAAAATGAATCCAGCAGGGAGCTGGGGAGCGCTGAGCTCCGGAATGAAGCACTGCAGGCAGGGCAGTCACCAACCCGTCAGTATTTAATGATAATTTAATATCGCTAGCAGCAGTAGCGAGCCTTGCTCCAAGCTGCTGTCAATGCACTCGTAGTGACCGGCTAGAACATCTGTCTGTAAGCTTTCCATTCAGGATACTGCTGGAAGGTTGGGAATGTGCGGGAACAGAGAAAGCTGCGGCTGCAGCTGCGGACGGGAGCCGCTGGCATCCTCCTATTGCCTCAAGAGTGTCATATAAGTGTAAATATAAATAATAATGGAAATAGAGATAGATAAAAATAAAAATAAATCAATAAAGATAAAAATAATAAATAAAAATAATAAATAAATAAGTAAAAGTAAAAATAAAAATGCATAAAAATAAAAATATACAAATATAAATATAAATGTAAATGTAAAAATAAAAATAATATAAATATAAATATAAATATAAAAATAAAAATTAATTAGAAATAAAATAAAGATAAAAATAATAAATAAAAATAAAAATAAAAATAAAAATAAAAATAAAAATAAAAATAATAATAAATAAAAAATAAAATTAAAAATAAATAAATAAGTAAAAGTAAAAATAAAAATAAAAAAGCATAAAAAAATATACAAATATAAATATAAATGTAAATGTAAAAATAAAAACAATAATAAAAAATAAATAAAAATATAAATATAAAAAATTTAATTAGAAATAAAATAAAGATAAAAATAATAAATAAAAATAAAAATAAAAATAAAAATAATAATAAATAAAAAATAAAATTAAAAATAAATAAATAAAATAAAAATAATAAATAAAAATAATAAATAAATAAATAAAAATTTAAAATAAAAATAATAAAAATAAAAATAAATATAAACATAAATATAAATATAAACATAAATACAAATACAAATATAAATATAAATATAAATACAAATATCACTATCACTATCAATACCAATATCACTATCACTATCCATATCAATATCCGTATCAATATCCCCATCCCGGTTCGCCTGTGGCTGCCCCGCTGTCCCCCCCGCCCGTTCCCGGACCATCTCCGGCCCGGCCCGTACCCGGCAGTAGCGCAGGGCGATGTCGAAGACTCGCGTGGTGCTGCCCACGAGCCCCACGCCGAGGCTGTCCAGGATCATCCTCTTGCTGCGCTGCCGCACGGTCGGGGACAGGTGCTCGGGCCGCGCCGCGCCGATGAACGCGGCGAAACTGCCGGTGACAGAGCCCTCGGGAGCGCGGCGGGCCAGCACTGAGCAGGGGACAGGATGGGGACAGGATAGGGACAGCCGTGAGCACCTGCACCTGCCCGGGCCAGCACTGAGCAGGGGACAGGATGGGGACAGGATAGGGACAGCCGTGAGCACCTGCACCTGCCCGGGCCAGCACTGAGCAGGGGACAGGATGGGGACAGGATAGGGACAGCCGTGAGCACCTGCACCTGCACGGGCCAGCACTGAGCAGGGGACAGGATGGGGACAGGATAGGGACAGCCGTGAGCACCTGCACCTGCCCGGGCCAGCACTGAGCAGGGGACAGGATGGGGACAGGATAGGGACAGCCGTGAGCACCTGCACCTGCCCGGGCCAGCACTGAGCAGGGGACAGGATGGGGACAGGATAGGGACAGCCGTGAGCACCTGCACCTGCACGGGCCAGCACTGAGCAGGGGACAGGATGGGGACAGGATAGGGACAGCCGTGAGCACCTGCCGGGGCCAGCACTGAGCAGGGGACAGGATGGGGACAGGATAGGGACAGCCGTGAGCACCTGCACCTGCCGGGGCCAGCACTGAGCAGGGGACAGGATGGGGACAGGATAGGGACAGCCGTGAGCACCTGCACCTGCCGGGGCCAGCACTGAGCAGGGGACAGGATGGGGACAGGATAGGGACAGCCGTGAGCACCTGCCGGGGCCAGCACTGAGCAGGGGACAGGATGGGGACAGGATAGGGACAGCCGTGAGCACCTGCACCTGCCGGGGCCAGCACTGAGCAGGGACAGGATGGGGACAGGATAGGGACAGCAGTGAGCACCTGCACCTGCCCGGGCCAGCACTGAGCAGGGGACAGGATGGGGACAGGATAGGGACAGCAGTGAGCACCTGCACCTGCCCGGGCCAGCACTGAGCAGGGGACAGGATGGGGACAGGATAGGGACAGCCGTGAGCACCTGCCGGGGCCAGCACTGAGCAGGGGACAGGATGGGGACAGGATAGGGACAGCCGTGAGCACCTGCACCTGCCCGGGCCAGCACTGAGCAGGGGACAGGATGGGGACAGGATAGGGACAGTCGTGAGCACCTGCACCTGCCGGGGCCAGCACTGAGCAGGGGACAGGATGGGGACAGGATAGGGACAGCCGTGAGCACCTGCACCTGCCCGGGCCAGCACTGAGCAGGGGACAGGATGGGGACAGGATAGGGACAGCCGTGAGCACCTGCACCTGCCCGGGCCAGCACTGAGCAGGGGACAGGATGGGGACAGGATAGGGACAGCCGTGAGCACCTGCACCTGCCCGGGCCAGCACTGAGCAGGGGACAGGATGGGGACAGGATAGGGACAGCCGTGAGCACCTGCACCTGCCCGGGCCAGCACTGAGCAGGGCACGGGGACAGGGACAGGGACAGGACAGGGACAGGACAGGGACAGGGACAGGACAGGGACAGTCGAGAGCCCCTGGCCAGGCTCGGGGAGCTGCCCCTGCCCGGGATCCGGCAAGGGCAGGGAGCTGGGATTCAGCATCCCCCCGTCTTGGAAATCAAGGAACTACACCCGCTCGGAGCGTCTCAGGGGTAGAGGAGAATGCAGAATTTAAGAGAGATTAATTTGTCGTTGTGGTGAGTAACAAATGACAATTCTTCTTTTAGACAATGATCTGGCTCTAATTTTGTTTAAACTATTGATTCTTTTTTATACTTTTTTGAACAGGCTGCTCTCGTTGGTAGGAAGAGTGATAGAACTCTTCACTCACATTGGTTAAATGAGAGACATCAGAGAAAGTCTGTCCCATAGAAAGAATCTAAAACATTAAACATTTGTTACAAAAACAATGGCAATGTTTATGTTCAAACTGTGAGAACATGCTTCCAAACCCAAAACATCACAAAGAAACAGAACTTAGAAACTCAGAAACTTCAGGCCTAGGAAAACCAGACTACAATTAAACTGGTTTCAGGCCTTGACGATGTTTTCAGTTTTCTGATGTTTTTAGCTGTCTGATGTTTTGGGTTTTCTGATGTTCTTTCTCAGGAAAGTGTAATAAACCCGATAGAATATTTTTTTTAATAATATTTATGTTATTCATTCCTTCTGACAGGAGGGATTTCTCCTTGCTTTCCCTCTGGTTTGACCATTGTGATTGAAGGGGTTTGCCCTTCTTTCACCAATCACATTGGTCTGGGTAAAATTGAATATAAGGGAGAACCATCCCTAATAAAAGAGTAATTTTTTAGCCTTCTGATCACAGAGTCTGTGTCGTATGTTACCTGAAACAGCGACATTAAACCACACAAATAAGAAAGAAATAAGGCTAAGTAAATAAGAATGAATTTCGTGCTTTGCTGAGTGCCTGAGCAGAAGCAGAGTGCCCTGAGTTCCAGTTAAAAGTTCAGTGCTTCCACAGACACAACTGAAGCACAGCAGAATATTGTTTTTAATATTTAGCTAGAACCAGGAACATAAACAAACAGAAGATGTACCAGATAGATAGAGTTTATAAACATACATAAAGGTGTGTAAGAACTGACACTGCCTTTTGTATGTTAAAATACAATTCTAAAAGGTGCAGAGAAGTTGTTTCAGCTTCGTGGTTTTAGCTGATTGGTCATTTTAGGGTTAAAACCCTGAGTAAAGGCCTGCACTGGCTGCCTACCCACCTGCCTACTACCTATTAAATTATTCGTAATTCTAGAAGTAAAATACAGAATGAATATAAAATATATTATAATTCGTAGAATTAGAAGTGTTATGGGCAGTTACAATTTATACTGTTAATTTGATAGTGCACAGGAAGCAGGAAAAATCAAATTCCACGCTGCCAACATTGGCAGGATGGCAAACCCATACATTTACTTATGGGGGGATGTGGGGGTGCACGCACGTAGGGAGATAAAAGATGAATTGATGTCCAAATTAAAAGAATCACAGGTGAAAAAAATAAAAAACCTGCTCCCAGAGGAAAGCTCATCCAGACCGGCAGGTACACAAGAGGCTTTGTTTTTGGAACAGCGGACATGGCAATTAATGAACTGACCATTCCCTAATTTCCCTGGTCCGGACCCATCCCGAAATGTCACCCCCGTGACTCACGGAGCGCTGGCTCGGGCTCACCTCGAGCCCAGCCCGAGGCTCCTGTAAACACAGCTGGGAATGCCATCAGCGCCTGACTCACCGGCAGAGCATCCCCGCGTTCCCCCTCCCGGAGCGCACCCCGGCGGGAATCCCGGCGCTGCGACCCCAGCCCGGGCCCCCAGAGCTTTCCCGGGACCCCTGAGCATCCCCCGAGCATCTCCCGTTCCCCCCGAGCATCCCGGGGCCACACGAGCTTCCCAGGTCCCCCTGAGCATTCCCCGCTCTCCCTGAGCATCCCCCGGGACCCCCCGAGTATCTCGGGCCCCCCCGAGGTTCCCAGGTCCCCCCGAGCATCCTCCGATCCCCCGAGCATCCCCCGATCCCCCCGAGCATCCCCTGATCATCCTGAGTATCCCCGGGACACCCGAGCATACTCCTTTCTTCCCCGGAGCATCCTCCGATCCCCCCGAGCATCCCCCAGAGCATTCCCCACTCCCCCGAGCATCCCCCGAGCATCCCGGGGCCACACGAGCTTTCCAGGTCCCCCTGAGCATCCCCCGATCCCTCTGAACATGCCCCGATCCCCCCGAGCATCCCCCGGGTCCCCCGAGCATCCCCGGGACCTCCGAAGCATCCCCCGAATCCCCGAGCATTCCCGGGACCCTCTGAGCATCCCCTGGAGCATCCCCCGATCCCCCCGAGCATCCCCCGGTCGCCCCCGAGCATCTCGGGTCCCCTGAGGTTTCCAAGTCCCCCCGAGCATCCCCTGATCCCCCCGAGCATCTCCCGGAGCATCCCCCACTCCCCCGAGCATCCCCGGGACCCCCGAGCATCCCCCGATCCCCCTGAGTATCCCCCGGGTCCCCCCAAACATCTCCGGTCTCCCCGAGCATCCCAGATCCTCTCGAGCATCCCCGGTCTTCCCAAGCATCCCCTGGAGTATTCCCAGTCCCCCCGAGCATCCCCCGGGCAGGAGCGGTGATGTCAGGGCTTGGAGAAGCCGCCGGAAAATCTGCTCCAACCAGCCGGCCCCCAGAAAAGCCGGGTTGGTTCCTTCCCGGCATGAAATGCCCTTTGTCACCGCAGCAGGCAGCGGGGAGTTTTAACCCCTCGGCTAAAAGCATTCCGTGACTCTGGGCTTTCCCTCCTGGTCTGGCAGGGCGTCATTAAAAAATTAAATTTCATGCAAGACCGAATAAATCCCTGTGGATTATTGTTTCTCTTGTCCTCAGGTCTCATTAAGCAACGTTCCTTACATTTACTGAATTAATAACTCGCTTTAAAATCAACTGAGATAATAGAACTAAGAATATATTTTAAAATGAGTTAATTAACCTATTATAAACTTAGAATAAAACGAGAGCTCTTTTTAAAAGAAGTTGATAAACCTATAATAAACCTATAATAAACTTATAATAAACTTAGAATACACTAATAATAAACTCATAATAAACTTATCACAGACTTAAAATAAACCAAGAAAACTTTTAGAAAGACGTTAATAAACATAATAGACCAAGAACATATTTTAAGATCAGCTAATAGACAAACTTAGACCGAGGTAAGAGACAGAATAGACCAAGGGTCTACACGGCCAAGTCGGGGTTAATTTTTCCAAAGCTGGAGGCACAGAAAGAGCCCCACGAAGCTCTGCAGGCACAGCCCAGAGCAGGGCCAGGTGTGATTAGGAAGCAGTGACAAGTGCAGGAGTTAAGGATCTGAGCCACCCTTTCAACATCCCACATTTGCCAGCAAAGAATTCGGAAATTCTGGTTCTAAACCAGTTAAAGCTCTGGTTTGGCATGGGGCTAACAATCCGCATTTTTACCCTTTTCTCCCGGTCCTTTATCCCCGAGGGCACAGAGCACCACAGAACCCCAAACATTGGAAGCTTTGCCTCCCAAGAATTTGAGGATTTCTCTCGGCGTGCTCAGCCCAGCGCCTCCTTTTCTTTTTTTCCGATAATTTAGGGACGGTCGCTAGGAGAGGAGGGGGAAGGCTGAGAGATACAAACCGTGGGCAGCAGTTTTGTGGACTTGCCGAGAGCTTGCCAAGAACTTCTGGGATTTCTAGAGGAGAGACACGGAGAGGGAATTTGTCACTGGAGCTTTCCTGGTTGTGCCTCTCACCGTGAGACACTCGCAGATCAAACGAGCGCGGAGAAGTAACGACATATTTAAAAGGAGGGGAAAAAAAATATTTTCCAAAGCTGCGTCCAGCAAGGATGCCAAGAACATCCAGGGAAATAAAACCACACAGCTGAAGGGGCAGCAGAGCCTTTGCAGTGAGCTCGGAGTGGGCACGAGGAGCAAAACCCACGGAGCACATCCCAACAACAACAACAACAATCCCCTCATGTCACGGGCCAGAGAAAGTTTGGGACTCACGAAAGGAGCAGGATGGCAGGAAAAGCTCAGCAGCTGAATTAAGCCACTGTGAAAACCATTGGAATTTGTTAATTTTGGGGCAGGTTCCCGTTTAGCGCCAGCAGAGGAACCGCCCGGAAAGCGATGCTTCCTCCTGAGAGTGCCAAAGGCGAGCTCGGGGCTGGGGAGGGTCTGCGTGGCAGAGTTTTACCTGGAAGGTGGAGTAGAGCATGCTGGCGGCCGCTTCTGCCAGTGCCTTCCCCGGCTCGGTGTGCTCGGCGCGAGGGGTGGCAGAGGTGTGTGGCTGGAAGGTGCTGGTGGCAGGGTTTATATCTGCGTCCAAAAGGCAATTTGCTTTCTGTTTTGTGCAACCCAATTTCCAGGGGGATGACATCAGCCCCCAGGGAGACAGAGGGTGGGGGGAATCCGTGAGGAGGGTGGTTTGGTTTGTCCCTGCTGGACAGAAGGGACCCCCCCCCCTCCAAGCCTCCACCCTCTGTTTCAGGAAATAAATAAAGATTTCAAACAATAACTGACAAGGTTCAAGGAAACTCCTGTCTCCGAAATGCCACAGGTGCCAATGGGTGAAGCAACTGGCTGCAGGCTCCTCCTCCCGAGGAGGACTATAAAAGTGGGATTCACCAGGAAATGAGAGGGACAAGAGCATCCTCCCATTGAGCCGAAGTGTCAGCAAAGCAGGTAAATCCCAGCTGCAGAGGCAGAAGGGAGGCAGCGGTGGTTTTCTCAGATGCTTTTCTTGAATACCTTCAGTGTTTGGGTGCTTGGCTGAGTGTTTCCCAGCTCTCATTTTTCTCCATCTCCATCTCTGCTGGGTCACTGAACTGGGAGTGCACCCTGGAGCTTTCATTGCCCAAGCAGTGCTTGGATTTTGGGGGAATGCCACAGCCCTTTGCTTTGTTCAGCAGTGGAACCTGCGGGTGTTTATTATTTTGGGCAGAATAACAGCCTGGCGGGACACACCTTTATTTAAAACTGGGTTTTTTACTAACCCCGTGCAGACCTTTGTTGTAGCAATGCATCCCTGGCAATTCCTTGCAGAGGAGAGGCAGGGCTGTGATGTGAAATGCAGCTGAGTGTTGTGGCTGTGCACTGTTCACCTTGCTGTGTGTTTATCCGAAATTTGTTCTTTGCACGTTTATCTGGAGAGAGGCAGCGCTTCCCCAGGGCTCTGTCAGTTTTTGTTGTCACTAACGAGGTGGGGTGGAAATCTAAGGGCGAGGGGCCGAGGGCACACGGGATGGTTTGGGGTTTGTGGATGTGTCCCGTGGCCTGGGGAGCCTTGCTCCAGCCCCCTGGGGATGGAGTGTCCCTGCCCTGGAATGTTCTGGTCGGTGTTGGTCGTGGAGAAGAAAGCGGTGGGATGCGCCGAGCGGTTCCTGCAAAGCCCCGTGGAAATGGGATGAGGTGGGAATGACCTTTCCTGGAAGGGGGTGAAGGGAAGTTGTGAGGACAGCAGGGAGGGAAGGAAGAGCTGTCCAGAGCCTGTCCCATGTGGCTCCGAGGTCACCGCGGGACAAGAGCCGGCAGGGAGGGAAGGAGGGAACGCCTCACGCACAATTCCTGCAGCCCCCAGGGCGAGGGATGTCGGGGGCAAGCAGGGAGGGGAAAGAAGGTGCAGGATGAGGGAGGGTGTGGCTTTGCCCTCGCTGCACGAGGGATTTGGGCAAGGGAAAGATCGCCCCGGGCTGCCCCATCCCTCCGGGGTGTGCAGCTCTCTGGCAGCACCGCAGGAACCCAGGTGCCTCCTCGGCACGGGGACATCTCCTGTGCTACGGGTGCCCCGGGTGTGCAGAGAGCTGCTCATCCCACCCGGGGGACAGGGATTTCCCACCCGGGGGACAGGGATTTCCCGCCTGCTCCCCGCCTCCTGCTCAATCCCACGTTATCCCGTGGCACCTCCCGTGGTGCACGTGGAGGAATGGGTGGCCAGGGACAGAGACAGCACCCATGGCTGGGGTTATGCCGGGCCAAACCAGGGCGTGTTTGATCAGAAACCCCCCGGGGGTTTCCCTGCTGAGGTTCCCTGGTATTCCCAGGCTCAGCGCAGCCCGCGGCGTTCCGGGGTTGCTGCTCCTGGGACGGCACCAGGAGGATTTTCCTGGTTTGATGTGTCCTGAGCTTGCAGGAAACAGAGGCAGGGACGATGCTCAGCTGTGAACTGGTCCCAGGGCAGGGACCCCCGGTCTGGGTTGGTGTGTGGGGGTGGGTGTGAGCAGGGGATTCAGCTGCAGCTGGTTCCAACCCCAAACCCTCCTTTCCCTCCTCCTTTTCCAGATGTGTAAAATCCTCCCACATCTTTCCCCTTCATACCTCCTTAGCCTGACAGCACCTTCGGGTGTTTGTCCTCCTCCCTTCTCCCATGTCTGCACTGCAAGAAGAGGAAAATTTCCCTGTGAGTCGTGTCTCTCCATGCCTCCCCAGTCCCAGCTCTTTATTGCAGGCCTGTTATGCAGAAAACACCAACAAAATGAGCTCTGGCAAATTAAAAACCACTGCTGGGAGCCAAGGAGTCATCTGGCCAGCTCACCTCACTCCCAAATCCCAGCTCACCCTCTTCTTGGGACCCACTCCAAGCAGGGGCTCTGAGAGTGCCTCTGAGCCACTGCCTGGGCTCTTTCAGGGCAAAACATCTGGAGCAGCTTAATTTCGTGGCTCTTTTCCAAGTACAGCCATTCAAACCAAACTGCTTCTCGACACAGAAGTGTCAACTAAAATAATAAAAGAGGCAAAATCATGGAATCCCCAGGCTCAGCTCTGCCCAGGGTTTCTTGGGACCTCCTGAAAGGCAGTGCCTTGATGGGCAAAGGGAGTGTTCCTCCCTGGAAACTGGGATTTGGTGCATCTCCCTCTCTGAACCTCAAATCCCTACCTTTAACACAACCAAGTCATTGGATAATTTGTTGTTCCCCCAGCTTTGCTTGGGAATTTTTAGCCTTTCCTTATTTGATGAGAGTGGATGTTGCCAAACCAGTTTGGAGCTGTTGGAGTTGATTTATCCTTCATCCTTCTTCCTTTGGGGAGGTGACATCCTTGAGAATAAATGGAGAGAGGGAAACACGGTGGGGTTCAGCAGAACGAGAGAGTCTGGAGGGTACTGATGTTTGCAAAATGTGAATCTGTGCTGAGGGTTTGTGTGATCCTGGCATTTGGGCTCGTTATTATTCCCATTTTCTTTTTCTTTGGGCAGCGCTCCTTGCCTCCTCCTCAGTGCCCCAAACAATAGCAGAGCTTTCCTCCCTTTCCAAAGGGTTCTTTGGAACAGAATACATCACCTTCTCCCTTTCCAGATTTTTTAGCTCACCAAATAGCCTAAAAATACCCAAATAACAAGAACATTGCTGTTTTATTTTCATCTTTGTTTCCCAACAAAACCCTCCAGAGAGAAAACTTCAGCTCCTGGTACCCAGGAGTGCCGAGGAGTGGAAACGTGGGGGCTGCCTGCAAACAGACGAGTTCATGGGAGAAATATGAAGGGTTTGAAAATAGCCTATTTAGTCACTGGGGTTTCAAGAAAGGGACGTGGAGCTGGAAAATTCCATCTGGAAGGGAGACTGTGTGTGTGTGTGCTCACCGTGCCTGCCCTGTTTGTCTGCAACAGTGGATAAGAAACGTCCTGGAACGGCTCAAAAATACCTTGTGGGTTTCGTCTGGATGTTTGTTGGTTTGTGTTGGGCTGTTCACGCCTCTCCATCTCCAGCAGCCTGGAGGAGAGGGGACAGCAGCCATCACCACCACCTGCAGCGCTTTGGGGCACCTCAGCCTGTTTTTGCCAGCAGTCCTGGTCGCCTCACTGGGCTGTGTGTGTTTGTTCTGGATGGGGCTGTGGAAAGCAGGCACCTCGAGTGGGGCTTTGAATGGAGCCTTTGTCTGCAGCCAGGAGTGGGGAGGGGCCCGGAACACCTGAGCCTGTCACCAGTTTGTCCCTGCTGGGCTCTGCGCTGCAGGGAGCTTTGTGGGGTGTGAGGGCAGTCACCGTGTGCTGGGGACAGCCAGGCTGCCAGAGGCCAGGGCTGGTGCTACACAGCTCTCTGCTGAGAGAGCAGCAGCCCAGAAAGCAGGGAGCTGGAGGCACAGACCGTTTGCTGGAGGCTTCTCTCTCAGCACGGCGCCCCAGCAGGCTGCTGGAATTTCACGGGCTTTTCCAAAGCAGCGAGCCTCGGACAGCAGGCAGGAGATGATTTCAGGGTGAGGCCTCAGGGAGCCACAGAAATTCCCCAGGGCCTCGGGAGCCTGGAGCCCCGAGGGACAGGCGAGGTCTGGTGGCTTTTGGGACGGGAGATCCAGGCAGCTGGCTGGAACCGTGCGACTTTCTTTCTTCTTTCTTTCTGTTTCTTCCTTCCTTCTTTCTTCTTTGCTTCCTTCCTTCTTTCTTCTTTGCTTCCTTCCTTCTTTCTTCTTTGCTTCCTTCCTTCTTTCTTCTTTGCTTCCTTCATTCTTTCTTCTTTGCTTCCTTCATTCTTTCTTCTTTGCTTCCTTCATTCTTTCTTCTTTGCTTCCTTTTTTTTTCTTCTTTCTTCTTTGCTTCCTCCTTCCTCCTCCTCCTTCCTTCCTTCCTCCTCCTTCTTCCTCCTCCTTCCTTCCTCCTCCTTCCTTCCTCCTCCTTCCTTCCTCCTCCTTCCTTCCTCCTCCTTCCTTCCTCCTCTCTTCCCTCTCCCTCCTCCTTCCTTCCTCCTCCTTCCTTCCTCCTCCTTCCTTCCTCCTCCTTCCTTCCTCCTCCTTCCTCTCCTCCCTCCTTCCTTCCTCCTCCTTCCTTCCTCCTCCTTCCTTCCTCCTCCTTCCTTCCTCCTTCCTTCCTTCCTCCTCCTTCCTTCCTCCTCCTTCCTTCCTCCTCTCCTTCCTCCTCCTTCCTTCCTCCTTCCTTCCTTCCTCCTCCTTCCTTCCTCCCTTCCTCCTCCTCTTCTCTCCTCCCTTCCTTCCTCCTCCTCCTTCCTTCCTCCTCCTTCCTTCCTCCTCCTTCCTTCCTCCTCCTTCCTTCCTCCTCCTTCCTCCTCCTCCTTCCTTCCTCTCCTTCCTTCCTCCCTTCCTTCCTCCTCCTTCCTTCCTCCTCCTCCTTCCTTCCTCCTCCTTCCCTTCCTCCTCCTTCCTTCCTCCTCCTTCCTTCCTCCTCCTTCCTTCCTCCTCCTTCCTTCCTCCTCCTTCCTTCCTCCTCCTTCCTTCCTCCTCCTTCCTTCCTCCTCCTTCCTTCCTCCTCCTTCCTTCCTCTCTTCCTTCCTCCTCCTCCTTCTCCTCCCTTCCTTCCTCCTCCTTCCTTCCTCCTCCTTCTTCCTCCTCCTTCCTTCCTCCTCCTTCCTTCCTCCTCCTTCCTTCCTCCTCCTCCTTCCTCCTCCTCCTTCCTTCCTCCTCCTTCCTTCCTTCCTCCTTCCTTCCTCCTCCTTCCTTCCTCCTCCTCCTTCCTCCTCCTTCCTTCCTCCTCCTTCCTTCCTCCTCCTCCTTCCTCCTCCTTCCTTCCTCCTCCTTCCTTCCTCCTCCTTCCTTCCTCCTCCTTCCTTCCTCCTCCTTCCTTCCTCCTCCTTCCTTCCCTCCTCCTTCCTTCCTCCTCCTTCCTTCCTCCTCCTTCCTCTCTCTCCTCCTTCCTCTCCTCTTCCTTCCCTCTTCCTTCCTCCTCCTTCCTTCCTCCTCCTTCCTTCCTCCTCCTTCCTCCTCCTCCTTCCTCCTTCCCTTCCTTCCTCCTTCCTTCCTCCCTTCCTTCCTCTCCTTCCTTCCTCCTCCTTCCTTCCTCCTCCTTCCTTCCCTTTCTCTTTCTCCTTTTTTCTTTCCTCCATTCTTCTTTCCTTCTTCTTTCTTCTTTTCTTCCGTTCTTCTTTCCTTCTTCCTCAGTTTTGCTCAAGCCAAGTGAAGCAGCAGCATGGCAGCTCACTAGGTAGGGATGGCTGCATTACTGCAGACCTCTACTGCCGAGTTTTAACCCTAAATTGACCAATCAGCTAAATACATGCATTTAAAACAATTTCTCTACACCTATTAAAATTATTGACAAACGTTACACACCTCAGCGTAATTTTACATAAATTGGTTTTTCCATGTATGTGCATATTCTATCTTGTTTTCATACTTAATTTTATCTTTGTGTTCTACCTTGTTTTTGTCCTTTATCTATATTTACATGAATTATTCTATCTAGAAAATGCGAAATAATAATCTACTGTGTTTTAGTTATGTCTACAAAGCACTGAACTTTTATCTGGATTTTTAGGGCCTATACAGCTAGTCAGGCACCTGACATGCTCCTTTCATTAAAGGCACTTAGAAAGCATAAAAACTTATTTTTACTTACTGTTTTATGTGATTTAATGTATCAGTTATGTAATATATCAATTATGCTCTTTAATATTAAAATATCATTATGTTTTCTTTTCTCCCTCAGAGGTTCAGAAGGGATCTAGCTTATTGATTTCCAACAACTTTTGTTTTGTCAGGAAGGGCCATGGCGAGCACCGAGGGCTTCGCTGCCGTCTTCTACAGCGAGCCGGGGGTGCTGGGGCTGCTGGGCAACGTGGTCAGTGCCTTCCTGCTGGGCCTGCAGAACCTGGCTGTGGCCACCACTGGCCTCAGGCCTCAGCCAGCAGAGCAGGTCCTGGCAGGTGAGTGCTGCTTTTTAAAAATATATATTAAAAATTTGTTTTTTGTTGTGTTCGTGAACCTGACTTTGGCTTCGTCTCTGTCTCTGTGAAAGTTTCTGCTCCCCCCAGCCCAGCGTCTGAAGAAGAGGTTGAAATTGTCTGTTCTCTTGTTCAAGGATTTGTTTGTTCTTGTTATCTTGCATGTTGTGGCTCTGGCCTGCTGAGGTCTTCTGCGAAAAACTCCCAAACTCCTCCCGCCCCTAGGACGGTGCTATCTTTTATACTAAAAATTACGTGTGCTTTATTTACAATAACTCTGCAACACCTATCCACCACATCAAACAGTGAACCTTTACTCTAAACCCATTAAAAAGTGCCACCACCACAGCAGAAGATGGAGAATAAGAGATGAAGAAGGACAGGGACACACCCTATTTCCTCCATCTTTGTTCCCTGAGCTCACATTCTAAACCCCCAAAATTCTACTTTTTCACCCTGTGGTATGTTAATTATCATTCTACCTAAATTCTTGTAAATTATAAATTTTCCAGGACAGTCAGAGGGATGTCCTGATTCCCGCAGATGCTCAGGGTGGGGTGGGTGGGATGAATGACCCCCAAGCTCTTTGAGGGTCCCCCCTGAGGGCCAGTGGACCTCACTGATGGGATGGGGGGAAATGTGGGCTGTGTCTGTCGTGCAGGCTCCCGGGCATAGCTGCTCCTCCTTCCCCAGCCTCTGGGCCAAATATTCCATGTGCCGCGCCCTGCTAGGTCCAAACTGAGCCAAGGGGCTCTGGGGCCACGCAAAGAAAATTCCCATAAAGGTGGGAAGAGGGGCAGGTGGAGGCTTCAGGGCTGCTCACAGGACCTGCTGTGGGATGTGCCTTAAACTTCCTGCAGCTCCTGCCTTTTTGTGCTCGGCTCCCTGCCTGACCTCTTCCTGCATCCCTCAGGTGTCCACCTCATCCTCATTGGAGGCTTTGTCCAGCTCCTGGCCGGATTCCTCGCCTTCCGCAAGTATGACCACCTCGGGGGCGCGGCCTTCCTCACCTTCTCTGCTCTGTGGGGCAGCTACGGGGCCACGAAGGTCCTGTCTGCTGCCTACCCCTCCCTGGAGAACGCGACGCTGCCCTCCGGGAACGCCAGCCATGGCACGGCCCCGCTCTCGGCCAGCCACAGCGCCCTGGCCGGGCTGGTGGCCTACATCGCCATCTCCTTCATCCTGTCCTTCTGCTCGGCCACCGTCAGCTACATCATGCCCTTCATCTTCGGGGCCATCGCGCTGGCCCTGGGCTTCGAGGCCATCGCGCTCTTCGGGGACTGGGCCCTGCTGGTGTCCGGCGTCCTGGAGCTGGGCATCGTCCTGTGCGGGCTGTACGGGGCGGTGGCTCTGCTCCTCAAGGGCATCACCCAGAGGTACGTCCTGCCCGGCTTTGGGCACCCCCTCTTCAACGTCCTGCTGCTGGGATCGGCACAGAAAAGCTCCTCCAAGGCGCTCGGGGAGGAGAAGAAGAAGAACACCAAGTACGCGGAGCCGATGGCGCTGGGGAACGTCTGCGACACCGTGTCACCCTTTATATTTGCCTTTTACTTCTTCGGGTACGTGAAGACCTTCTGTGTGGGGGCAGCGTGGGTATCCATCATCTCCAGCTGCCAGCTGCTCTCCAGCTTCTACAGCTACCTCCGAGGGGACGGCTACCACACCACCAAGTTCGGCGTGCACGGCCTCTTCTGGCTGGTGATGTCCTGGGAGGAGTTCGTGCTCAGCGCCTTCCTGGGGCCGCCCGCGGCTCAGCACGGCCGCCCGGGCATGTTGGGAGCGTGGTTCTTCCTGGCCACTGCCTGCCTGCTCTTCCTGGTGTCCACCCACAAGGACACCCTGGAGATGCTGCAGAACGCCTCCTTCATCCTCCTCACCTTGGCCTTCGTCCACCAGATCCCTCTGCCCAGCGCCCGGCCCGTGCTGGGGCCGCCTGCGGCCTCGGCGCCGCGCTCGGCCTGTACGCCGCCTTCGCCAGCCTCCTCAACTCCATCGGGGAGAAGGCCCTGATCCCCGTGGGCGCCCCGGCCGTGTCCAGCTCGGCTCTCCAAGCCCTGCTGGGGGCTCTGCAGACGCGGCTCTCGAGGTCCAGGGATGTCCCCGGCGGCTCCAGCGCTGCCGTGCCGGACGCTCTGTTCTACATCTGCAACGGCCTGGCTGCGGCCGCCGCCGTCCGGGGCGGGGGGCACCCGGGCAGGGAGCAGCTCTCCATCCCTGCCCTGCTCATCCCGGGAGCCCTGGGGCAGCTGGTGGTGTGCAGGATGCAGGTGCAGGGCGGGAGGAGGTTCGGGTGCGTGCTGCCCTTCTGCTACGCGGCCTTCTGGGCAGCCTGGGGCTGGCTGCGCCTGGCAGGTGAAGCACGGGACGGTGCCTGGTTTAAGGGGTGCTCCCGGGGAGTTTCAGATTGTCTGGGTTTGAAAGGCAGGTGTGTGCTGGGGAAGGCAGGAGCCTCCCCCGGAATGGAGAATGCAAACCCCCTCCCTCTGAATTGTTATCGTTTTGAAATTAAGGGCTCTCAGGCAAAGAGATGGGGCTAGCAATGCCAGTTCTTTATGAGGAGAATTACAATCCAAATGCAGCCATCCAAAGGCACCCCCTGGCAGAGTCAGGATCCCCCCTGCCCCCCGGGGGTCGGGGGTGGCAGCAGAGCCATCCCAGGGGCTGCAGCTCCTGCAGGGGCACAGGGGGCTCTGCTGGGGCAGGGAGCCTGCAGCAAGGGGCAGATTCCCTCTGCAGCTCCAGGGGGCACGGCTGGGCCTGGGCTGCCTCTGGCAATGCCGTGGCAAGGCTGCCCTGCTGTGCCAACTGCCAGATTGTGTGCAGGGAGCAATGCTGGGCTCTGCCCTGGGCGCAGCCTCTGCCCTGCCATGGGCTCAGTTTCTCAGCCCTGCAGGGACACTCAGTGGCCATCAGCAGGAGAGCTCTGCTGCAGGGAGGATGGCTCCTGGCAGGGAGAAAGCAAACTGCCCCAGCTGGTTTTGAACAGCTGCCCCATGAGCAGAGGATTGCCACAGCCACAGCCCCTGCCCCAGTTCCAAGAGCTGGGCACAGAACCCAGACCCCTGCCACATCCTGCACTGCAGCCCAAGACACTTTCTCCAGTGGAATTCCATCTTTCCGGAGAGTCACTGATGTCAGGTTTACTGATATTCCTCCCTGGAAAAAGATAATTCACAGATCACCCCAGTTTCCTCTCGGTTGCCATTGCTGCAGGCACTCGGTGCTCTCAGCTCCAGGAGTCCAAGTTGTGTCTTCAACTCCAATAAAAGCCAAGATTTCCCTACAAAAACTTTGTGAGACAGGGCTGGCTCTGGGCTGCTGTCTCAGAATAACAACTCAGGAGGTGCTTTTAGGCAGTGGGAGACTCCAGGTTCTGGATTTCTCCTTCAGGAGCCTGGACAAGTCTTATCCCAGCTGGCCACAGCCATGAAGGAAACTCTCAGAAGCCAAGCCTGGCTTTTAAAAAGCTGCATTTTGCTCCAGGTGGGCAGAGTGTTCACAGAGCCTCCGTGCCAGGCACTCTTAAAATAAGCACCTGTGGGGAAAGTTTAAGCTGTGGCAGGAGCTGCTGAAGTGTCCAGCCAGGCCCTGAGTGTTCCAAGCTGGAGGTAAAACCCAGAGCTTTTTTTGGATAACCGTCACCCGTCCCAGAGTTAGTAGCTCAGAAGCTTTGCACGGCAGAAGCAGCAGGTGTCGATGAGGGAGGGTTTTTGGGAGGCCACCATCCACCCTCTGGAGCTGTGGCAATCCCAGCTGAGGCTCTGCCACTCTCCTGCCACTCTTCTCTCCGTGCTTTGCTCATGTCCAGATGTGCTGCTCCCGTTTCAGGCCGCTTGCTGGACATCGGGGCGGGGAACACCGAGGGATTCACCGCTGGCTCCGTCGCCTTTTTGGTGCTCAATGCTTTCTTAATCCTTTTGGGTGAGTCTCAGAACCACGTGGGATGTTTATTGGGGGGCATCTGGGGTCAGATCGTGAATCCTCCTGAGGTTGCTGCATGCTGGAGATTCACCAGTGAGGAAGGCTGAGCTCTGCCTGCTGCTCTGATTGAGCAAGAACGGAGATGTTTTGCCCACAGCCAGTAACAGAAGCTGAGCTGGGCTTAGGAGAAGCAGCCCCAAGGGGATGGAAGAACATTTCAAAGAAAATAAAAGGATCAAATCAGGTGAAAGTGTTCGATGTGCTGGGCCACTGGCGCCGATCCACAGCCACACTCCAGCCCAGCTGGTGTAAATCAGAACCTGCTTGGCTGCTGGGGAAGTGTTTTCCATGTGAGCACAGTGTCCTGGCAGATCAAGGGTTTGGCAGCGTGTCCGTGGAACCTGAGGGCTGAACAGACCCTGGCTGTGCCTCCTTGCTCCTCCACAGGCAGGGAAATCAGAGCTGGGGCTGCTCAGTTTAATCAAACAAGCCTCAGTTGATTTAGGAACTCTTCTGCTGGTTCATGGGCATTTTACGGGCTGTGTTTGATGTAGGTCCCTCTTGTTTGTGTTTCTTTCCACAGCTTCCTCTTTTAACGTGGTGCTGCTCTGCCTGACCCTGGCCATGGAGCTCTTGACCATTTGTTTTCTGCTCTTTACACTGGAGAACCTCCCTTTGCCGTTTGAAAGTGAGTTTTAGGGGAACCTGGACATTAAACCTTCACCCACAGATTGCAGGGAGTGGGTCCCGGGTTGGGGAAAGCTCAGTGTGGGAAAATCAAGCAGAGTGTTCCTCTTTCCCTGGAAGTCTGGGGTGTGTGTAAGCACGACTGGAGAAGGAAATCTTTCCTGCTATCACACCCCCAGGGCCTTGAGCTTCCCAATAAACCTGACACTGCTGGATCAGAGCACCTCTAGAGGTTCTGTCCAGCTCTACTTCCCAGTGGACGCTCCCTGAGGGCTGGGATGAGCTGAACGTGCCCCCTCTGGCAATGGCTGTAGTTCTGCTGAAGCTCTGGCTTTGCTGCAAGTGACAATCTAAATTTTAATTCCATGGAGTGCTTTAGCAAGGGGATTAGCAGGAGTTTTCCCACCTTTGTCACCACAGAACAGAATCACAGCACCATGAGATCCAAGTGACCGATTCCAACCACTCCCACAGCACTGCCAAACCCTGTTCCCAGGCACCACATCCACGCTGCTAAACCCCTCCAGGGGTGGGGATTCAGTCACCCTTCTCACCTCTGACTCTGGGATCTTTTCCAGCTGTGGTGTTGAGCATCCTCAGCCTCGTCTGTTTCTACGGAGCCACAGCCTCGCTCGCCAACTGCATGTTCGGGAAGGACCTCCTGATGATGGGACCTGCTCTGCTCACAGTAAGAGATGCTCAGCGTGGTGCTGTAGCTCCCTTGCTCAGAGGAGATGTTCTGGGGCCACCAGTGCAGATTCCCATGGAATTTCCCTCTTGCTGAATCCTCCAGGGTCTGGTCACAGCGTTTTTGTGGGGAGCCGTGAGCTGGAAATGAGCTCTCTTCCATTAGGGATAACGTTGGAGAAAGGGCAGGGATGTTCACAGGACTCCTGTCTTGCTCTTGGGGAATCAGCCACCCCCAATCTAATTTAAAACTCCTCGTAGACTGGAGTTTTAAGCTGTAACCTTGGGAGGAGGGAGTTTACAAAGTTTCCCAGAGTGGACAGAGAGGATTCCCCGTCTTTTCTTAACTTCAAACTCCTTCTGCCATCCCGTGTGCCTGAGCAGGGCAATTCCCCCTGTCCAGGTTGATGGATCCGACAGCTCCAACTCCTGCTGCAGAGAAACATTTCCATTAAATCAGCGTTTCAGGAGAACACTCTTGAAACTCTATCCTCGTCTGGATTTTGGATTCCCGAATGGTTTCCTTAGGTCACTTTGGAGAGCAGCCATTTCTCCAGGAAGCTGTGCTGGGTGGGATTCATCTCCTTTAATTTTAGGCACTGACAGTTGAAACACCCACCCCGAGCTGCTCTCTTTGACTTCAGGAATTGGGATTTACTTCCCAATTACTTCTGCTGTGGGAGAAGCATGCCCAGAGGTGCTGCCTCTGCCCTTGGATCCCCTGGGATCATGGCACGGGGGATCCCTGCTTTCAGGGGATGGAACACTGCCCCTTTTTTGGGGTTTGATTTTTTTAAGGTTGTTTTATTGTTTTTTATCTAAAATCTTTTTTGTCTGGCTTGCTGAGGTTTTTTTAGTAAGTCAGTTTGAGGTACACTCTCTGCTCCTGGGGCAGGCACTGTTTTTTATACTACAAATTACATGTTAGTTATTTATGATTCAATGCCTATTACTTTTGTTAGACAGTTACATTTTACTCTAATCTTACTTCTGAGTGCTAACATTCCTAAGAAGATGGAGGTTAGGAAGAAGAAGGAAGGAGGACAGTGTCACTGTGACACAGATAGGAACATACAGTAACACACACAGCAGGGGTTCAGGCAGAGAAGAAGAAAAGAACTCTCTCCTTTATTGTTGACTTCATATCTCTCAGTTTCTGGACAGTGCCCAGAGATTGGACAGAGAAGTTCCCACCTCTCCATCTCCACTGGTCACTTGAGAAGTCCATCAGGGGAGATCTTTTACAAAGGAATGCAAACATGATCCTGGTTTATCTTACAATTCATGAGAATTGACTCCACTGTACTAAACAAATCAGAAGGCTGATTTTCAGGGACAACAGGACAGGACAACGCCTAAGTTTTTCTATTTTACTTTTTAAGCTTTTATGGTAAAAATTTCTAAAATTTCCATTTTCACTCTGTAACTATTATGCTATCTAAACTTTTGTGACTTTTAGTTCTTCATTCAAAGGTGCTAATTTGTTTTATGGGTTAAATTTAAAGCTGCAGGAGTCCCTGGCTGCATGCCAGGGTCTCTGACCCCCCCTGCCAGGGCTTTGAAGCCCCCTGGCTGGAGCTGGGATCATCTAGGGCTGTCACAGAGATGTTCCGGGTTCTGACAGGCATTATTCCATATATTTGCTTATTCCTTGCCTCCTGGCAGGTGCAGAGCCCCAGGAAGGAGGGGGAGGCTGCCCTGCCCTGTGTCTGCCCCAGGTCCCACCTCACGAGCGGCCTGAGGACGATCGCGGAGCTGCTGAACGCGGGGGCCGTGTGCGGGGTGCCCACGGACACCGTGTACGCCCTGGCAGCCTCCTGCAGGCACCCCCAGGCCATCGAGAAGGTCTACAGGATCAAGGTGGGAGTTCAGGGAGGTCTCTGCTCACCTGGCTCCGTGTCCTGGCCATGAAAGGGGAGCCCCTGCTTTCAGCTTGTCCCGAGACTTGGGAGGTTCTTGGGTTTTGTGTTGTTGCTGTGACCCCAGGATTGCCCAAAGTCTCTGTTTATCCCAGCACAGAAGAACAGCCCAAGATCTCTCTGTTCTCGTGTCCAAGGACTGTTTATTGTTTGTTGTCTAGAACATAATGATTCTGGCCTGTAAGAATCTGTCTTGCAGGTCGGGATGGAGCAGACTGACACCCTCTGGGGGTGTTTATCTTTTATACTAAACTCTACCTATTCTTTATTTACTATAACTTTCCAATGCCTCTCAGCTATGTTAGACAGTTACCTTTACCTAAACCAACCAAAATGTGCCACCACCACAGCAGAAGATGGAGGCTGAAAGACCAAGAAGAAGCCAGGGACACACCCAGAATCCTCCATCTTTGCCCCTTAAACCCCCACTATAAAACCCCTAAAATTCTACATTTCCACCCTGTGCCAAGTTAACTCTCACTCTGCTCACACTCCAGCATCTTGTAATTCCTCATACAAGGTTGGTAATTTTTTTCCATGGGCTCAAATCAAACACACAGGTGTTTTTGACTCAGTGCCAGGGTCTCTGCTCCCCCAGGGCACTCAGAGGAACGTTCTGGGTTCCGATAGGAGGTGACCAGGGGCAGAGCTCATGGGCAGCCACACCAGAACCTCAGGGACCATTTTCAGAGCAGCCCAGAGCACTGCCCCTGTGCTCCAGGCTGGAGCACTGGGAGTGAGGCAGCCACATCCTAGGGGGTGGACAGAGCACAGCCCCAAACAGGAACAGCCGCTCACAAGCGGCTCCAAACCTGTGTTTGTCCTCTGTGCCTCGCGAAGTGCTGAATCAGAATCCCAGGGCTACATTCCCCCAGACTTTTGGAGCCATTCAGTGCTGGAACCGGCCCTGGAGCTTGCACCTTCAATCCAGCTCTTGCAGCCTGGCCCTGTCTGCTGTCCATGAGGCAATTTCCTGGCTAGCCTGGAGAAATAACCATAACAGACGATCTCAGCTGGCCCCGGGCGCGAGCAGCGGCACAAAGGCCGTCTCTTCTGTGCTGCCCCGGTGCCAGTGCTGACCTTCCCTGCCGATGAGAGAATACAAACAGAATGTAAATACATGCCCAGTTCCTGAGTCACTTGGCCCCACTGAAGCTGATGTCAGTCGAGGACTGAAATGACACCGCTTTGTGAGCTTGTTTTATTTCCCCTCCGTCTCCACTGCTGGTTTTACACCGAACTTATTTCACCCAGCTCCTTCCAAAGTGCTGGAGGGGTGAGAATGGTTGGTTTGCAGGGGTTGAGCTCTCCATCCCTTATCCCATCACAGATTGGTGTGCTTGCTCTTGGTTTACACCAGCAGAAGTTTGGAAAAAATCGTGCCCCTGGTGTGTAAGATCCCAGAATTGCTGACACTTAGAGGAGCATCCCTGTCCTGTGATGGATGTGCTTAACAGGGGAGAATTGGATGCATCCCAGAAGCTGCAGATGCTGCTCTGTCTCCTCTCTAATTTGCACGTGAAGATCTGAGCTGGGGCATCTATCACAGCTCAGTATTTGTGCAGATGCAGCATCTTCGTTGGCTGGAGCTCCCTGGGAAACACAAATCAGGATCACAGCAGGCTTCCAGGTTCTCCGGGCAAACTTCCCCTCCTCATCTATTTTCCCCCTTGTTTTTTGTTTTTTTTTTTTTTGTTTTTTTGTTGTTTTTTTTTTTCAGGACAGGCCTCAAGAGAAGCCCATCTGCATTTTTATTTCCAACCTGGAGCAGCTTCGAGCAGCTGCTCCGCCCATCAGCCCCCTGCTCTGGGAATTCATGGAAAATGTTTATCCCGGCGGCATCGGCTGCATTATCCAGAAGGGAGAGTGGCTGAGGAAATTGGGTGAGATGAGCAGCACAGCCCTCCTGTCCCCCTTTCACGTTTCCAGCAGGGGAAGTCTGCAATCCCAGCACCCTTTGGGATATGATGGGGAGAAATTCCCGTCACTTTCTCCCAAGAAATCCTCCCCGGAGCTCCCAGATGCTTTGGTGGATGTTTAGTAGAGGGTGTTAATCAGCTGGCATGACTCACCAGGAGCGGGAGCCAGCAGGATGAGCTCTCTAACCAGCAAGGGAGGCTCCTCAGGCTGGGAGGGTCCCCTCTCCCCAGCTCCCCGCTGCTCCCTGGAATGAGCAAAGCAGGGTGGGGCACCGCGGAGATGAGAGGGATACGATGGTCATCCCTGCTCATCCCTGCTCATCGGCCCTGCCCGCCCTCCACGGGACACAGGTGGGCACTGTGAGCACTGGGATGATTCACCTCAGCCCCTGGGAATCCATGGAAATAGCACAGAGTGGGGGAATGGAGGAGCTGGAGCACAAATCCTCTGGGGAGAGGCTCAGGTTGGAGAAAAGGGGGCTCAGGGTGGAGAAAAGGGGCTGAGGCTGGAGGGAAGGGGATCAGGCTGGAGAAAAGGAGGCTTAGGCTGGAGAAAAGGAGGCTTAGACTGGAGGAAAAGGGGCCAGGTTGGAGAAGAAGTGGGCTCAGGGTGGAGAAAAGGGGCTCAGGGTGGAGCAAAGGAGGCTCGGGGGGGCCCTCTGGCTCTGCAGAACTCCCTGAGAGGAGGCTGGGACCCAGGTTGGGTTCTGCTCCCAGGGAACAGGAGGAGAGGACACAGCCTTAATCCACACCAGGGGAGGTTTAGGCTGGACATTAGGAAAAAAGTCTTCACGGGAGGGGTGATTGGGCACTGGGATGGGCTGCCCAGGGAGGTGCTGGAGTCCCCATCCCCGGAGGTGTCTGAGGAGGGCCTGGGTGTGGCACTGGGTGACAAGGGGGTGTTGGGTCACAGGCTGGACCCGATGATCTCAAAGGTCTCCTCCAGCACAGCTGGTTCCATGATTCTGAGTTACCCACGTTTAACAGGCAGAGGTTTAACAGATGGTGGAGGATGGGAAGGCATGCAGCGGTCACAGGAAGTCAGATTTTGGGATATGGGGAGATCCTGTGTCCATGGAAACAGCTGTGATGCCTCCAGTTGTGAACCATTTCCTTTTTACCCCAAAAGCTGGCCCCCTTTTGCCCTCACAGATTTCTGCTCAGGAGTGGATGCCCACAGAGACGTTTTTTAGTTGGGTGCACAGGGCAGGGTCACTCCCAGAGGAAGCAGGAGATGCCCCCTGGTTTCACAGCAGGGACTGTGCCTCTGCCAACACCCTCTCTGTCCTTCCAGGGGTGGGAGCAGGCTACAGCAGGGTGGGAACCCAGGACAGCATCATGATCCGAGTGCCTGACCTGACGGTGCTGGTGCACCTCATCGACATGACGGGGCCGCTGGCCATCACCTCGGCCAACCCCAGCGGGGAGGTGGACAGCACCCACCACGACATGGTCATCTCGTGAGTACCCGGCCCCCCGTGCTGCTGCCAGGCCTGGCTCTGGTGTCCTGCACCCAGGGCAGCCTCAGCACCAGCTCTGGGCAGCGTTGTTGCTGGTTTTTTTTCCCCCCACAGGCGCCTCGGCCATAAGCTGCAGGGTGTTCTCTGCGATGGAGACTCTGACGAGGTTGTGGCATCCACTGTGGTCAACTGCACTAAAATTGATGAAAGTGAGTGTGAGAACCACCCTGTGTGTCAGCAATGGCGTTTTCTGGGAGGCTTCCATGCCTTTCCCAGTATCAGTCCGGCAGCACTGAGTGCTCCAAGAGTAACAGCCCTTGAGTGCCTGGACGTTTGCAAACATGTTGATGAAGAGAAACAAACAAAAGATGTCCTGGGAGGACCTCTGTGCTGCCAGATGGAAAGAGGCAGGAGGACAAACACGGCTGTGCAAGGAAAATCTGCCTGGTCAGGGGGAAAATGCTGTCAGTGGAAGGAAGGATGGGTGCTGCTGGAAGGAAGGGTGGGTGCTGCCTTGGCCCAGCACAAGCAGGGTGGTTCAGGAGCTTGCCCACAGTACCACAGCAGCACACACTGACTTGTCCTGGGTGGCTCTGGGCTGATATTTGAGAGGGGTCATGAGTGGAAAACCAAACCCTTGAACCAAGTGTGAGGTCAGCGTGCGTTGGTGGTTTCCAGCTCCTGGTCCTTCCACACAACTTTGTTTTGGGTGGCTTTGCTGGTGTGAGATGTTCCTTTCTATTCCTCTCTGTGCCCCTTTGGGGATTGTCCTGACGTGTCCGTTCTGCCTCTGGGAAGGTGGCATCACCATCGTGAGGGAAGGCTGCATCCCAGCAGGAAAAGTCATGCAGATCTTTGAAAGGGTGAAGAACAGAGTGGTCTGAACTGGAGGAACCTTCCCTGAGCGAAGGGACAAAGCCTGCTCTCCCTGAAAACACGAGCTGTCCCCCGTTTTGCTGGAGCACGTGGCCTTGGAAGAGCCATCCCTTCTCTTGCCTCCTTGGGAACGGCAGCACTTCCCCACCTGGGGCCTCTCCTGGGACCTTTCTGCAGTGATCTGTTGTTCATCCCCTGGAATCTCCAGGAGAGCTGGCCAGGAGCTGGTGCTTCACTGCAGGAATTCCCAGAGCTCCCGTGTTTCTGAAGTGCCTCGGGCTGGGAATGCAACGTCCGTGCATCTCCTTCCACAACACTCAGATCCGGGCACTTCGAAATCCTAAAACCCACTCAATAAATCCTCCTTTTGGAACGTAAAGACACGGTTTCGAGTTTCGTTTGATCTCCATCCAACCCTTCATGCTCCCAAAAGGGAAAAGCTCCGTGACTGAACCCCAGAGGAAGGAGCAAACACAGGGAGGTGTAAAAGGAATTCACCCCACTCCTTCCCTACCACTCCCCAGCTCATCCCGGGGTGCTCAGCTCCCTGAAAATGCACAGGAACATCCCTGAACACGGGATGTCAGGGGTCAGAGTCTTGGCATGGGAGGGATCTTCAGGACCACCTTGTCCCAGCCCCCTGTCCCCAGGAGCAGTGCTGGGCGCTGTGGAGGGGCAGAAGGTGCTGCCAAGAGCAGAACCTCCCTCTGTCCCAGAGCAAACCAGCCCCAGGGGGAGCCAGGGATGAGGGAATCCGCTCACCAAAGACAAACCTCAACAAAGGAAACAATGAGTTAGCCCCGAAGGCTCCAAAACACTGCGAGGTGCGTGACAGCTCGGAGGTTTTCTGTAATGTTTTTCCCATCCTGGAGGCAGTGTCCAAGTGGGGGATCTCTGCCAGTTCCCTGCCGTTGTTCCCTCTCCTCCCTCCTGCTCTGGGCAGGGAGGTCATTCCCCTGGCACGGACACAGGGGACCAGACCCTGCCCTTCCCCTGCTCCTTGTCATGGCCGGGGAGCATCTTGCTCATGGAATTCTCCCTCAGGCCACGTCCCGCCTGCTCACCCGACTGTGGGCAGGAAAATCTGGGAGCCCCATCTAGGGCTGGATTCCTTCTGCTGCTGTGAGCAGGAAAATCTGGGAGCCCCACCTGGGGCTGGATTCCTTCTGCTGCTGTGAGCAGGAAAATCTGGGGGCTCCATCTGGAGCTGGATTCTTCCCCTGCAGTTAGAGCTGCAGAAATCTGGGACCCATCTGGGCTGGATTTCTCCTCGCTGTGGCAGAAAAATCTGGGACCCCCATCTGGGGCTGGATTCCTCCTCTGCTGTGGGCAGAAAAATCTGGGACCCCCATCTGGGGCTGGATTTTTCCTGCTACTGTGAGCAGGAAAATCTGGGAGCCCCATCTAGGGCTGGATTCCTCCCCTGCTTTGTGAGCTAGGCAGGAAAATCTGGGAGCTCCACCTGGGGCTGGATTCCTCCTGCTGCTGTGAGCATGAAAATCTGGGAGCCCCATCTAGGGCTGGATTCCTTCTGCTACTGTGAGCAGGAAAATCTGGGAGCTCTACCTGGGGCTGGATTCCTCTCCTGATGTGGGAGCTGGGCAAGAAAATCTGGGAGCTCTGGGGCTGGATTCCTCCCCTGATGTGGGAGCTGGGCAGGAAAATCTGGGAGCTCCATCTGGGGCTGGATTCCTCGTTGCTGACAAGTCAACACCAACGCCATCCCGAGGGTGCTCTCCTTGCTTTGGCTTTGCTGCTGTTGCCCAGCTGGTGCTGCCATCCCGTTTGCACTCAGGAGTCACCAGAAATAGCAGTTTTTCCTCTTTCTCCAGGTCAGGGATGTTGTTGCCTTCCAGCAGCTCCCCAAATCCCGGTTAGAGCTCCTTGGCAGCCGCTGCTGGGGTGGAACAGAGGCTCCCCTTCACCCCGCAGCCTCCTGACCCTGCACACCCCCGGGGCACAGCTGGGCATTCCCAGCCTCCTGTGGTTTCCCAGCCCGTGCCAGCATCTGGAAGTGGAGCTCAGTCATGCTCTCCTCCCTGCCCGTGCCTCAGGGCAGCTAAACAACCTGGGCTGGGGGAAGGCGTCCCTGGAACGGGATGAGCTCCCAACTCCCTCCCGGGCCAAGCCGTGACAGGGTTGTGTGATAAACACTTGTTCAGTGAGTGCCAGCCGAGGTTCATCACCACCCAGCCCGGGCTTAACTTTAAGGCGTGTGGTGAAGTCCCACAACACGGGACTCCTCTCATCTTTAAATACCTTAATGCTTGAAAAACGGCTTGAACTTCCTGAGCAAGCGAGGTTTGTTAATATTGGCTATAAACTGCTGGAACAGCAGAAAAAACCAACCAAAAAAAAATCAAGGGAATAGAAAAGGAGAAGGTCCCTTCTCGACCTGTGATCTGGGGCTGTGTTAGACCATCTGCACCGTGGGAGATGCCAGCTCCAGGGAGGGATGTGCTGCCCAAGCTGCCCCTCCACTGCTCACAGCAAACAGGCAGGGTTTGGAAAAACCAGGAGGGAAAAGTGACCTCTGGAGCTCTGCAGCAGGTAAAGGGAGCCTGGGGTGGGTCAGCCCTTGAGGAAAGCACAGTGATCAGAAATAGGGGTGGAAATAGAAACAGATTCCAGCCAGAGCTACAAAAATATCCAGGGTTTATAAGTGGGGCAAGATAAGAAAATTACAGGAATTTTCAGCTTCATTTCAGGGAAAAGCAGGATTAATATTTCCTTATAAAATTTATGTAAAGAGTCCCCTCCCAGTGGTGCACAATGAAATCAATGAGCTGTCTGTATTTATGGGCAGCTGAGAGCCAGGGGTGTAAAATGTTATGCACTAATTGAGGTTTTTATGATTTACTGAATAAGGAAACAAACAAATTATGTTAGAGGGAAAAAAAAAACCCCAAATGGTCACCATAGTCTGGGCTGCTCACTTTGGCACTCGCATCTCATGAGTGTTCTGGTGACTCAGGAGTAATTATGGGGCAGAGGTGTTTGCTCTGCACCTGTTTTTTCCACCATCAGGTGATAAAAAAGAAAACCAGGGGATTTTTAATTAACACAATAAATGGCACAAGTTTGTGCCAGGAACAGGAACAAGCTCTCACCTCTCTTTGCTGCAGAGAAGGAAATAAATCTGATTTTACAGTTTTGCTGATAAATAAAGGGGAGTATTTCCTTTAAAAAAAAAAAAAAAAAAGCATGTTTGGGAGGATCAGAGGACCCGAGAATGGTTTGGGTCAGCAGGGACCTTGAGGATCACCCTTTTCCCATGGGACCAGCTATTGCACACCCAGCTGGGAATTTCTGACCAACATCACTGGAGGCTGTGGAGCAAAGACTCGCTGGCTGAGAGGCCGTGATAAATCTCAGAAAAAGGGCAAAGAATTGATGTTGCTGTGAAACTTAATTCACAGAATTTTAACAAAAAGGCTTTTTTGTGGTAGGGATGTACTGGAGATGCTCCACCTCTGGAAGTGTCTAAGGTTGGACAGGGCTTGGGATAGTGGACATCAGGAGATGATCTTTAAGCTGCCTTTTAACTCAGATAATTCTGGGGTTCTTTGATTATGTTGTTGGTTCTGCCACTTTAGCCAAAAGTGTGATGGGATTTGTTACTGGGCAGCTCCCAGCACAAAGTGGACTGGAAAATGACTCAGACCCCATCCCTGCTGGGACCCTGGCACATAAACCCACACAAGAGAGCTGGGACCTGGAGCAAGGTGACCATTGTCACATTCCCACCATTCCTCCAAAGTAAATTCCGCAGCCTGTGCCGGTGTTTCTGCAAGCCCAGAGGGAAACAAACACACCTCCCTTGGATCAACAGCAGGAGCCTTCAGCTCCCCTCGTCAGGCTCTCTAAACACAGGGGCCTTTCATCAGAGCTCTTGCTGATTTTTAACGCCCCTCGTTGTGTTTTCCCTCCTGCTGCAGGCTGGAGGAGGCTCATTCCCAATGGGAAGGCTCGTTTCCCAATGGAGACAGCAGTGCCAGCCAGAGTTAGGGGTAAAGGATGCAAACCTTGTCCTGTCTGTCCCAAAATCTCTCCTGTGGATGGTTTTATTGATTTCTCACCTTGGTGTTTGCTGCAAAGCGAGCTGAGCTCCAGTGGAATAATTTTCAGGGATGGGGAGCAGGTTTGGCAGAGAGGAGCAGCCCCTTGTGTGTGCAGGGAGGGGCAGGGGTGGGACAGGAGGCTTTAGGTAACAGGACCTAAATAAATCATTATGTTATTAAAATATTTAATAAATAAATGCTTTTAAATAAAGAAATAATTATTTTATTAATCCTTTTAATAAAAGAAACACTGGTGGAAAATGCTGGTACGAAACGGAGTGTTTACATTGTCAAGGAATTAAATTGCACCAGTGCCAGTGGTGGTGCAGGACATTCCCCCTGTGCTCCAGGAGATCGGGCAGGGAATATTGAGGACAGCCAGCCCCCTGTGGGATCCAGCCTGTCCTGGGAACAAGGGACCAGTTCCTGGGGGTGATACCACCAGGGCTCCCCCCCTCTGAGGGGCTCCTTGCTCAGGATTTGGTGAGCTCAGCTTCCCAGAGAGCTGGATTTCCATCTCTGCCTCAGCACAGAGAACCAACCCATCCTCCTGCCTGCCCTCTCTTTTACCAACTCCTGATTTAGACTAAAATTAAGGAAATCCTTCCTAGGCCAGGAGTTGGTGATGCCCTTCCCAGAGCTGCCCCAGGTCAAGGTTTCAGTTCTGCTCTGCCTTTGTCTGTCTCCTTCCTTCTTCTTGGGCTTTTTTTCACTGATGGATCAAAGAATTCTATTTGTCAGTTAATTTTATCAGGCTGGGAAATGCATCTTCCTGGTGGCAGTTAGGTCCCAGCTCCATGAATTTGCATTTTATCGACTCTAAACGTAATTTTGTGCAGAGCAGGAAGAAAAAAGAACCCATGAAGACACACAGAGGACCAACTCCTGCCCTTCCACCAGGGATCTGGGCCAATTGTTCTGGGCAAAACACATCCAGAAAGTTGAAAAATCTCCAGGATCTGTTGCACCACAGACAAGGCCACCCCAAAGGATCCACCTGCTGCTGTGCAAAACCCATTTCAGCAATCCCAGAACTCCAGGCTGGTGTGGGTTGGGAGTGACCTCGAAGCCTCCTCATTGCACTCTCCTGGGCAGGGACAGCTTCACAGGGCCAGGCTGCTCAGCTAGGAACCCCCAAAGCTGCTGTTTCATGGTAAGGTTTGGCATTGAGAGACCTGGACCTCCACCTGCCCTTGGCCTCATCTCAGGTCTTTGAGAGCGAGACCTTGGAGGTGAGATGGAGACAGGATCCCCATTAAATGTGCTGGGAAGCCCAGCTCAGCTGTTCCTGTGGCCAAGGAGCCTGCACCCCATGGCCCAGCAGTCATGGGCTCGTTGGGGTTGATAAAATCATCAATCCAACCATCTGGACGTGTGGAAGGGGCTAACAGCAGGCCTGTTAGCTAAAGGAGCGAGAAGAAGTTGAGAAGAACGAAGAGGCTGATAAGGAGCTCTCTCCAAGGCTGTAACCAAGGAGACCAAGAGAAGTGAGGAACTGAAGGAAGATAAGAAGAGAACTTCACAGCTGCACGAAGTAATTTTAGAAAGTTAGTTAAGTCACTGTAACTTTTCACCAGCGGTGTTATGTTGATTTATTGTGTGCAGTAGTTAGGGTAGAAGAAGCGTCACTGTGAATACAGAGGGAACACAGTAACACACACAGCAGGTGTTCAGGTAGAGAATAAGAGAACTCTTTAGTTTATTGTTGACCTCGTATCTGTAAGTTTCTGGACAGTACCCAGAGATTGGACAGAGAAGTTCCCACCTCTCCATCTCCACTGGTCACTTGAGAGTCCATCAGGTGAGATCTTTTCACCAAGGAATGCAAACATGATCTTTGTTTATTTTATAATTTATGAGAACTGACTTTATTATACTGAAACAAATCAGAAAGCTCATTTTCAAGAACAACAAAGAAGCATAAAAAATCAAAAAATGTATAAAAGGTCAGCCATGTTCGATAATAAAGAGTTGCCATCTGAGACTGCTTGTGGTCTCTGCTTCGTGTCGCCTCAACAGAGATGTGGACTTGGTTTCTTCTTCACTCCCAAAACAGCAGCGAGCTTCCACAACTGCTCCTTCCTCACCCCTTCCTTATTCCTCCCTTCTTGTGCCATTTTGAATCCCCCAAGGGAATCCCGTGCTCCCAGTTAGGGCTCGGTTGGTTGGGGGAGGGAAGGAGGGCCTGGAGCGTTGTAGGGTTGGGAGGAGGGGAGAGGGCTCTGTGAGACCCCTTGGGCCAGGCAGGATCTGATAACCCAGGGATAACACAGGGACCTTGGGAAGGCTGCAGGCACGGGATGCCAGAGGTGGTTTGGGGACTTTTGGGGAATTCTGAGGAGATCAGGTCAGGGTAGGGTCAGGGCTGATACTCACCCACCCTCCAGGGCTTAAAAAAACTCCTGAAAGGAAACCAGGGCACATCCTGGCCCTTCCAAGAGTTTCCAGTGGGAATGATCACTGGATCCAGGTTAATTCAGCAGGCAGGGGAGCGATTGTGGGGCACAACCCGGCAGTGACACACGGGAGGTCAGAGGAGGAAGGGGCTGCAGCACTTCAGCAGCCTGTGTTGTGTCAGGGAAGGAATTTGGGGCTGGGTGTTTGCTGGAACTCCTCACGAAACAAAAACACCTCACAAAATTCCCTCAGTACTTCCTGCTGGGTGGGTCACCTGAGAAATGGGCTGTGAGAATGGAGGTGCTCCCGTGGAGGATCTCCCGTGGCGAGGTGAGCACCTGGGTGAGCAAGGAATGCCAGCTATGTCCCTAGATTTGGGATGGGGCATGAGAACTGCACAGAGCCGAGGCAGAGGTGGTCAAAGGATCTTCTTCTGCAGCAGGGTGTGAGAACATGAGGTTCCCCAGAGGTGCTGGGCCTTGGAGGGACCTCAGTGACTCTGCTCCACAGCTGCTGGGGCAGATGAACCTCTCCCAGGACAGCTGTCCCAACCCTGACATCCATCTCGTGGATGGAGCAGAAGAATTTGCTGAAATTCCTGGGTTTTGCTATCTGGAACGAGATGGGTGAGATATCTGTGTGTTTTCCAAGGAGGAATGAAAAGTTCTCACAAGAACTGACATTGCTGACCCTTTAACAGGAGATTTTCACTCCAGGTATTTATTGGAGCTGCAGAACTGGCTGTTCAGGGCAGACCTCCCATCCAGCCCCTGGCTGCTTTGTTATCCCCCAGGATCCCTTGGTGACAGCGCCCCTGGGAATGGAGCAGGAGAATCCAGAGATCCCATAGACCCACCAGTGTCTGCCCAAGGAGATTCCAGAGATCCCATAGACCCACCAGTGTCTGCCCAAGGAGATTCCAGAGATCCCATAGACCCACCAGTGTCTGCCCAAGGAGATCCAGAGATCCCATAGACCCACCAGTGTCTGCCCAAGGAGAATCCAGAGATCCCATAACCCACCAGTGTCTGCCCAAGGAGAATCCAGAGATCCCATAAACCCACCAGTGTCTGCCCAAGGATGCAGCTCTCACAAATCTTTTCCTCCCTCAACCCCAGCTGGCAGAAAGAGGGGATGGAAATCCTCAAACCAGAGGGGAAGCAGAAAGATGGGGTCACAGCTGGATTTAATTAATCCCATTAATTGTTGTTAAGTCTCAGAAAGATTCCCAGAGAGCTGATTTTTTTCCTCCATGATTTTGTACAGAATCCATCCATTCCCTAGGGAGATGAGTTCTCTGCTGCTGCTCCACAGCAGCTCCAGGAGAACCAGGAATCACATCCAGGGAGAGGCAAAGGACAAAGTGTTGGACAGGGCTTGGAGCAGCCTGGGATGGTGGAAGGGATCCCTGCCATGGCAGGGGTGGGATGGGATGAGCTGTGAGGGCTTTTCCAACCCCAAACAGTCTGGGATTTAACGGATATTTAACAGTTTCTGGGATTTAACAGTGATTTTCTGCTTTGATGCAGGGCCCAGTTGCTGTCACCCAGCTGGGGCAGCTCTTCCACTCCCACTGTCTCTCCCCTAAGAGGGGAGGAAGTTTTGCAAAATGCTCGTTGGGAAAAAAGGCAAATGGGACTCTTGGTTGTTCCCCAGGCTGTTCATTGTTTCCTTCTCAGCAATCTCAGCACCCCAGGCTTTACCCCAGCTCAGTGGGAGGCAGAACAGACCCCAAAAGGCCCCAGTACAGTGAGACATCTTGGTCTCAAGGGATCGAGGTTCTCTTAAAGATAATTCACCCAGTTATCACCCAGAACGTTCATTATTGCTGCTTTTCTACCAATAACCCACTCAGTCTCTACTCCCATAACTGCACTGAGGCAGATTGTGCCCAGGGGTCCTGGGCCCCACACTGCAGAGATGGAGGGGATGGAGGAGGAGGAAACCCCAAAACCACGAGGATCTTGTGTCATCTTCTTACCACACTAACAAACCCAAAAATCTAAATTTATCACCCTGTGACAAATGACTTATTATCTAATCTACGTTCTTAAAAATCTACATGCTTTCTAATTTACATTCTTGAAAATTCTGTTTCATCCCAAAGCATGGGAAGCCCTTTCCATGGATGAAGGTTAAAAATAGTGTTTGTCAGGGGGGTTGGACCCTTCAAAACATGCAGAGAAATATTCTTGGCTTGGGTTGAAGACGACCCAATCAAGCAGGACTAATTTTATATATTTTGAGAATAATTAATTTTATTAATATATTAATAAAACTATTATAATATAATAAATATATTTAATATAATAAATTATTATAATATAATAAATATATTTAATAAAATATAAAAATATAATCGGTAAAATGTCAATGTATATTATATATAAAATATATATTTTTATATAAAGTATAAATAGATATTATACATACTACATAGATATTATACATAAATATATAAATAATACTATTTTATCAAAATGAACATATATACATATTGTATAAATATTATATAAAGTAAAATATATTTAATATAATATAGTAAAATATACTATAATATAAATAAATATATTAATGTAATATAGTAAAATATACTATAATATAATAAATATATTAATATAATATTATATATATGCTTTTTTATGCACCCCATAACCCATCCCAAGCCAGACTTTGACCCTTTAGGAGAAAGAACCCAAGAGAAAAACCATAAACCATAAATCCATAAAACCACAGAGTAGTTTTGGGAAAGATCTCCAAGGTTTGGCTTGGACTGAAGATGACCCAATCAAGCAGGACTCATTATTATCAATATTTATATTTATTTTGTATATATATATATATATGTTTTTTTGTTCACCCCATAGCCCATCCCAGACCAGACTTTGACCCTTCAGGACAGAGAAGCCAAGAGAAAAACCATAAATCCATAAAACCACAGAGTAAGTTTGGAAGAGATCCGCAAGATTGGCTTGGACTGAAGACGACCCAATCAACCAGAACTCATTATTATACATATTTATATTTATTTTGCATATATATATATACATATACCTTTTTGTTCACCCCATAGCCCATCCCAGACCAGACTTTGACCCTTCAGGACAAAGAACCCAAGAGAAAAGCCAAACCCCAAAAGCCCCCAGGTAAATTTGGAGGAGACCCCCGAGCCCCTCGGTCCCGCCGTGCCCAGAGCTGCCCCTGGAGCTCCTGGTGCTCCTGCAGGTTGGAGGTGCCCAAGGGGACGTTCCTGCCCCCATCCCAAGGCTGCTCTGGGCTGGGTTGGCCCCAGCAGTGCCTGGGCAGCCGCCCTTGCCCTGTGCCCACCCCGAGGCAGGCGTGCCCGCTGCCCCGACACGGGCACTGAGTCAGTTCCTGTCCCTCTCTTCTCCAAGGGTGAGCTGGCTTTTTCCTGCCACTGGAAAATATGCTTCTTTTACGTCCCTTTTTAAATCTTTTTTTCCATTGACACGGATGTCTAGACTCCACAAAGGGCAGAGGGAAGGTGGGACAGCCCTTCTTCCCGGGTTGTTTCCAACCCCAGTGGGATTGCAGAGCTGGCCGCCTCACAAAGGGCCCCATTCATGAGCTTGTTTTGTCTCCCAGGGTGACATTTCAGGCCTAAAGATCCCCGAGACGTTGACAATGCCACCCAAATTGGTTTCAGAGGAGTCTCTTCTGGTTTTCCTCCTCCTGTGGTGGAGGTCTGGGTGCCTCACCCCACCCTTGTGTCCCTCTTGTCCAGAACACGGGAATGGAGCCGTTCCTTCCCCTCCAGCAGGTCAGGGTCTCTCTCTAGGAGGCCTTTTCTGACCACAACCTCCAGTTTTAGTGATGAAAATGCTCCTGTTGATAGCCCCAAAGAGATCTGATCCCTGATTCTGCAGTACATGCACCCCAATATTCAAATGTTTATCTCAGCCCTTTCTGACTGAAGTGTTTTGGATGTGCCACTTAAAACAGCAACTTTTTTTCCCTCTCTCCACTTCTCTCCAAAAATGTTTTGCTTCCCCTTAAATGCTGGGAAACTGTGGAAGGAGCAGAAATATTTTTTTTTTGCCTTGATTTAAGAGAAAGATCCCATTTAAATCTCCTTTTCCCTAAAGTGTTCCTTTCCTGTGTAGGGAGAGCTGTGGGTGGGGTAATGAAATGAAACCTCTCCTTGTCTCACTTCAGCAAAGTGAGAAATGCTTCCCACAGTGGCCTGAGGCTGAAACCAACATTTTCTGTGAATAAAACCCAAAACATAAGGAGACAAAGAGGAAAAATGGATCAGGATGAAGCATCAATTGAAGAACACCGTTTTTTTTTTAAGCTGCTTTTAATCTGTGCCACACTAAAAATATCATAATTTGCAGCCCTGGTATATTTAAGCCAGGGCAGTTTTCCCTCACCAAAAGGCTTTGTGACATCTCGGCACCTCTCCAAATTCCCACTTCTTACCACATTCCCTCAGATTTTGGTGTTTATGGGGTTTTTTTTTCAGTGTTTAAGGGGTGCAATTCAGCCCTGGTGTTTTTGAGCTGGTACCAGGAGCTGCAGGGAGGAGTTTTCTTCTCCCTCCCTCCTCTTCCCCACCCTGGAAGTGTCACAACTTGATGCCCTCCTGAGATCCTGCTTGGATCCTGCGTGGATGGGAACCCCAAAGTCCAGAACCCATTGCCCCCCAAGGTTTTGTCACGATTGCACAGCCCTGGGTGAGATCTGTTTATTGAAAATATTTTATTGCTTTCTAAAAACCAGTTTGAATAAACTCCAAGGAGATACAGGAACCAGCAGAATTATTGAACACACTGAATTCTCTGGATTTTTCTCTGCAGGAAGAGAGCCAGCTCTGTGAGGACAAGTTGAGGAGATCCCATTTTGCCAGAGTTCATCGAGGTTGAGCTCCTCTGGCTGCACCACTTTTATTCTTAAATTCCAGCACAACTTCAGGTGAAATCAATGATCAGTGGATTGGTTTCAGCTGGAGTTTGATCAGCACCTTGCACCTGAGTCAGGTAAGAATAAGATCAGCAGTTTTTTTGGAGATGGAACACGCCAGAACTGCAGTGTTTGCCAAGGAAAACTCCTCAGGGAGGTTTGAGACTCCTTCCCAACTCCTCCTGGTCAGCAGCCACCACTCCACACTGCCTGTCCTTCCTAAAAAATCCCATTTCCACACTCCAGGAGCCACCCCACCGTGCTCCAGCTCATTCCCTGCATCTCAGGAGTTTGCAGAGAGGTTGGGCCCCTGGAGAAGACAAAGGACTGCCTGGAGTGGCTGGAATTCCTTCCTCTGACCCTATGGAATTTGCACCCTGGAGGAAAAAAGTGCCATGAGCTGGGAAGGGTTGGGCTGTGAGGCAAGAGACCAGCTCCTGGCACCCTCAAACATGCGGAGACTTCGCTCCTGAAATTCCTGACGTGGGAAGGGAGGCTCTTCCCTAAAGCTCCAGCACCTTTAAGGATAAGATATTGGGGTCATCCCAATGAGAATTCCACCCTGACACTGAGTGGGAAGTACAGAAATGGCACCTCAGGTCACGGCATTTCTTTGGAGCGCTGGGTTCTCCCAAGGGAGGAAGGACCTCCCAGGTGGGGTCCAAGAGGGAAGCACAGCAGGAGACCCCCCAGCTCCCAGCCCAGCCCTTGCCAAGTCCTTTGGGTCCACCAGCAAAGCACCTGGACACCTCTCATCTCCTCCTTTCCCCCATGGGGACGTGGGGCAGCGGTGGCCTTGGCAGGGCCGGACTCAAGGACTGGGAAGGTCTTTCCCCACCTAAAGGATTCTGTGGGATTCAAGTTTCCCTGTTTCCCCCCCACCCACCATCTGCAGCACCTCGCCTCACTCCACGCCCCAAATCCAAGGAATTCCCTCCCGCTGGCAGGGATGGAGCTCTGTGCTCCAGCCTGTCCCCAGGGCAGCGCTCGCTTTGGCCATGACTGATCTCCAGGGAAAGCTGGCAGTGTCCCTAAGGGAAAATCTTCCTGCTGGGCACCCATGGGCTGTGCCAGCAGTGTCCATAGAAAGAGTAATGAGCCAGCCCTGCAGCCGGGGAGCCTCTCCCAGCCCCAGTTTGGCCGGAATGGCTTTTTCCAGCAGACGCCGGGGCTCTGGGAGTCAGAGGCGGGTGTGGCACTCGGGGTGGGGCTCTGCCAGGGCAGCTCTGCCCACCCCGTTGGGCACGGCGTGGCCACGGCTCTGCGGCTCCTCCCGGCCTTCTGAGGGGCAAGCGCCACCCGTAGGGACCACCAGTGTTTCCTCTGCACCTGCTCCAGGATCTGCAGCACCTGGAATGAGGAAACACGGTCAGGAATTAGGGGAGAGCGCTGGTTCCTTCTCCAGCTCTTGAAATAATGGACTGATCGTAAAATAATGGGTTGGAAATGACCTTTAAAGGTCTCCGGTGGGCCTTTGTAGGGACACCTTCTGCATGATCTTTTTCAGGTGTCTGGCTCGGTTTTGGGATGGCACAAATCGTTTCTGTGCTCACAGTTCTCTTGGATGGGTGAACATGCAGAGCTTGCTCCACAGAGGTCCCTGACCTTGGATCTCAGAGCCCTTTCCATGGGTGAATCAGCCCCAGCCTGGCCATTCCCACAGAGGTGCTCTGGAGGATCAGGATGGGAGCGTGGAGCTCTGCTCCTGTCCCTCTCGCCAGCCTGGGATAACTCCTCATGCTATCACAGACTTCCTTGTCTCCTTGCTGAATTAGGAAGCCCCAGCTTGAAGCTCATTGAGTGGAGAAAGGGAGTGGAAATGGAAGCCAGCTGAATTTCACCTGGGACTTGGGGATGAGGCCGACTCGGAAGAATCCGATGCTCCCCTGTCGATCTTGGTGCAGTCCACCACGGTGGAGGCAATGTTCTCTGGAGAAGGCCCACCACAGAGAACTGCATCCACCTAAAACCAGAAGATTTCCACACCAAATTCCCCTTGGAAAAGGGGAGTTTTGCTGTTTGCCTCTCAACGGCAAATAATTCTCATCAGAGGCAATGCTGCTCCTTCCTGCAGTGACAGCAGCACTAGGTTTGGAGTGAAGGAACCTCAAAGCAAGGACAGGGAGAGCTCTGTGGGGTGCAGGTCAGCAGCAGAGCACAAGCAGCTTTGCAGCAGCTGAGGAGCTCTGGAGAACCCCCACCCACAGAGAAAATGTGGGTGAAGTTTTGATTTTTGAGGAGTTAGAGGTGGAAGGTTTGTACCACCTCTCGTTTAAAGCTGCTGTGCTGACACAAAATGTGAAACCCTCAGAGTTCAGCAGTGAAATTTTAGAATCTTGGGATCATCCTAAGTTGGAAGGATCCACAGGCACCATCAATCCAACCCCTGGCCCTGCACAGGACACCCCAACAATTCCAAAGGCTCCTGGAGCTCTGGCAGCCTCGGGGTTTTGCCCATTCCCTGGGCAGCCTGGGCAGTGCCCAGCAGCCTGAACCCTTCCTTGCTATCCCACCTAAGCCAGTGAAAGGCCATGACCATGGCACTTCCACAGAAGCGCTAAAAGCCAGGAGTGTTTTGGAGCCTGGCACCGGTTTTAGACCAGCCCCAGCCTTAGATGGGAACCCCTGAGTCCTCACAACCCGATGCCCTGGCACGTTCAGGCACCAGGATTTGATTGTTTGTAAGCAAGAATGAATTTTTTTACGACTCCCCTGTTGGAACATGAACTGACTCACGTTGCCAAGCCACAACTAATCTGTGCAAAGCAGAAGAGTTCTGTTTTCCCACCAAGATCTGTGCTTTAAAATCTTCTTCCTCTCTGACATCACCATGAGGAGCATCCATGAGATTTTTTTTTAAATTAGGGGCTTCCCAGATTCCTGACACAATCTATGGATTTGCCTTCTGGACACGGAGTGGCTGCATGTTTCCATCCCCACCTCTCTTGGTTACCTGATCTCCCAGCTTGGCGTACACTTGGTTGTGGTGGGTCGTGTCAGCCTCTCCCGTGGGGTTGGCTGATGTGACCACAATGGGGCCAACCTGGTGACAGAAAAATGGGGAGAAAAACAGGAGTCAAAGCTCTGAGCAGGACTTTTGGGATCAAACAGGAGACTCGGGCTCTGAACTTTGTGCCTCTGGAGTGGCTCACCCAGGTGAGGCACCTCCTTTGCAGACAGCTGCAGTCCCACCAAGCTGTGTTTGAGTGACAAATCTGGGTTTGGTGATGATGGCCACGAAATGACATCTTGCTTTCCTCTTGCCTAGACCTGGAGCACTCGGGGTATCACAGTTCCTGTGGCCATTTCTGCACCTCCTGAGGTTACTCTGGCCTCAGAGCAGTCTGTGCTTCCAACAGCGTTCTGCAGTCTGGCTTTCTTGGGCCTGCATTTTCTAAGTTTCTAAGTTCTATTCTTCATGATGTTTTGGGTTTGGAAGTCTGTTCTCACAGTTTGAACATAAACATGGCCATTGTTTCTGTAACGAATGTTTAATGTTTCGGATTCTTTCTGTGGGACGGATTTTCTCTGATGTCTCTCAGCTTTAACCAATGTGAGTGAAGGGTTCTATCCCTCTCCCTACCAATGAGAGCAGCCTGTCCAAAAAGGTATAAAAAGGGCTCAGTTGTTTGAATAAGCTGGAGTCAGATCATGTTCAAGAGAGGAATTCCTGTCATGTTGTTACTCACCACAGCGACAGCGCTCTACATTGGAGACAAAGCTGTGTCTGTTTAGGGCATTCTCTTGATTCCCTGACCTGGAGGTTGCTCCTTTTCCCCTCCCAGCTGCCATAAACCCCTCCCAGGTGCCTGCAGGCCCCAGCCCTTCTCAGAGCTCTGTCTGCTCTGCAGGGCTGAGGCGCCCTGGCTCACCAGGTCGATGAGGTGTGTGGTGACAGAGCAGTCGGGGATGCGGATGGCCACGCTCCGAGGGGTCCCAACGTATTTGGCAGAGTCCTTCATTCCCAGGAAATCCACCCATTCACCTGCACCAAGCAGAGGCACTCAGCACTTTGGGATTTACATCAGCCTGACAATGATGACTGCAGAAGGAATATCCCTACGGAACGTGTGGTGTTGCGGGGGTTCACAGTTTTAGGAATTTCAAACCCCAGAGTGTGGGGATCATTAAAGGTGAAGGGTTTGGGGAAAGCTGTGAAAGCAGGCCTCAGAGACAGGAGAAAACAGAAAACAGAGCTCTGCTGTAGATGCTGATTCTGAAAGTAATAGAGTTACATTAGATGGTGAGGAAGGACGTTGGACAATAAGCAGTGTCCTGAATCCAGCTCATGCAAACTTTAAAACAGTAGAAAAATATATTTATCAAGATATAGAAAGCTTAAAGCTTAATAATGGAGCACTGTGCATTATATTCTAAGGCTAACCAGCAAGCATTGTTTTAAGCAGGTGTACATGGACCTGTAGGGGTTGGCTAAAGCTGCTCTCAGTGAGCTTTTGCTTTCTGCTGTTGGCTGAAGGATTTTTAAAGTGCATTGTAACACAGAACTCAGTGTCAGCTGCTTGGGATGTGAGCTGCTGTCATCTTCCTATGGTCTCAGCCATGGAAGGAGACTTTGGAAAAAATCAGCTTGAGACGTGTCCCTCAGCATTCCCATCCTGTTCATGGTTTGTACACATTACCGTGGCTGGCACAGTCCAAAGCTCTCCATAGAGCTTGGAATCAGCAGCATTTCCTCACCTCTGGGAATGACCAAGCTGATGGGGGATGGCCAGGCAGCCTCCATGAAGTCCCAGAGCAGGGGAGTGAACAAATGCTTGGCAGGTTCCAGTTGCTTCAGGCTGGAAATCCAGAGGGACATGGGGCGATCCTGAGCCTGGCGCTTGGACCTGGGGAGAGAAGATGAGGCTGGAAGTAAGAGGAGGATTAAAATTCAAGGAGAGGAAACTGTTGGTGAGGTCTAGAGCTAAGAGAGGGTGTGCCTGCTCTGCCCCAGGTCACCAGTCTGGAGTGAAAGAAGGACTGTTCAACAACTGACAGGATGGGAAGGAACATTAATGGCTATTCCCAATCAGGAATGTCTATTTCCAAATCAAGGCTTTGACTTCCTCTGTATTGATGGGTAAAAATTCCAATGGCCCAAGGAATTCCTGAGGAAACCCCACCAATATGAGGGGCTCCAGCTTAGAGCACAAGTGTGTTGCCACCAGAGGGGTTTTGTTGTGAGAGCATGGGCATCCAAGTAAGAACAATAACCCTCTGCTCTCTTTGCCACTGGTGTGGGTTTCTTGTGGTGCCCAAGTTACCCAGCTCCACCAGCCTCCAGCACCCCAGAACACAACTACAGCTCCCTTCTCTCCTCACCTGGATCTCCTCCCCACCTCGCTGCTCCCAGCAGATGCTGCAGCCAGCACTCAGCAGCAGCTCAGAGTTCTAGAAGGTTCCAGAGGCAAGCCCAGGTGCCAGGACTCACCTGTGAGCTTTCTCCACAGCGTCAGGCCGGCTGCAGGCGGCCACCAGCACGTACACGGTGTCCGTGGGGATGCCACAGGTGCCGCCGTTCCTCAGGATATCTGGGGGTACAGGAGCAGGGCACAAGCCCTTGAGTGGCAGGTGAGGGGTGTGAGCCCCACGGCAGAGCTGTCACACCATGTGGGGCTCTCCTCTCCTCTCCTCTCCTCTCCTCTCCCTCCTCTCCTCTCCTCTCCTCTCCTCTCCTCTCCTCTCCTCTCCTCTCCTCTCCTCTCCTCCCTCCTCTCCTCTCCTCTCCTCTCCTCCCTCTCCTCTCCTCTCCTCTCCTCTCCTCTCCTCTCCTCTCCCTCCTCTCTCTCCTCTCCTCTCCTCTCCCTCCTCCTCTCCTCTCCTCTCCTCTCCTCTCCTCTCCTCTCCTCTCCTCTCCTCTCCTCTCCTCTCCTCTCTCTCTCCTCTCCTCTCCTCCCTCTCCTCTCCTCCTCTCCTCTCCTCTCCTCTCCTGTCCCCCTCCTCCCTCTCCTGATCTCCTCTCCTGGATCTCCTCTCCTCTCCTGGATCTCCTCTCCTGGATCTCCTCTCCTGGATCTCCCCTCCTCTCCTGATCTCCTCTCCTGGATCTCCTCTCCTGGATCTCCTCTCCTGGATCTCCTCCTCTCCTGATCTCCTCCTGGACTCCTCTCCTGGATCTCCTCTCCCCGATCTCCTCTCCTGGATCTCCCTCTGATTCCTTGGATCTCCTCTCCTGGATCTCCTCTCCTGGATCTCCTCTCCTCCTGGATCTCCTCTCCTCTGGCATTTTGTGGAGTTCACAGTGGACAGAGCAAGGACCAAGCATGGCTCAGCTTTCTCTGTGCAAAGCTCTGCTTGCACATGCCCCTGGGTCTCAGACCAGGTGAGGACACAGGGAAATGATGCAGGAGACACAGCAGGGAACTCGCTGCTCCACTGTAACTCGGCCCACTTTACCAAGACATCACCACACCATCCAGTTTTTTCCACATCAAGGCCAGGCTGGAGCAACCTGTCCTAGTGGAAGGTGTCCCTGCCCATGGAACAAGGAGCTGTAAGCTCCTTTCCCACTCAAACCATCCCTGACTGGGAAACATCCTTTTAGGAGTGTCCTGCACAAAACCTTCCAGAATTTCCCCTCCATCTCTGTGGGAACCCAGGATGTGTCTCTGACAGCCTGGCTGATCCCAGCTCCAGCCAGGGGCTCCAAAGCCCTGGCTGGGGGGTCACAGACCCTGGCATGGAGACAGGGACTCCTGGGTTTGAGTTTGTTCCGTGGAACAAATTACCACCTTTGAATGAGGAATAAAGGTCACAAAATTCTAGATAACATGATAGTAGTAGTTATAGAGTGAAAAGGGAAATTTTGGGGACCTTACCATAGGGGCTTAGGGGGTAAGGTGGAGGGATTTAGGTGTTGTCCTGTCCTCCTTCCTTCTTCTTCCTAACCCCCATCTTTTTGGTGATGTTGGCACTTGGGGATTAGATTAGAGCAGAACGTAACTGTCTAACACAGGTGATGGGCATTGGATCATAACTGTAAATAACTAACATGTAATTTGTAGTATAAAAGTCAGTGCCTGCCCCTGGGGCAGAGAATGTGCCTGGGGCTGCCCTGCTGAACAGACCTGGGCAGCCCAGACAGAAAATATCTCAGATAAGAAACAATAAAGCACCCTTGAGAGCATCAGCTGAAGGCTTTGACTCATTCATTCAGCAGCAAGGTTGGAGACAGCAGATTTTTATCCATCTCGGGCTCATCCTGACCAAAGCAACCCCCGAGACTTCCCCACACTCCGTTCTCCCCTTACCTGCGATCCTCTTGACCGAGGAGGCTTTCCTGGCAGGCAGGTGAGGGCACTTGGTCCTTCCTGCCCCGACCCCACCGAGCTGCAGCATGGGCCGCCCCACGGGCAGGCAGCAGCCCTCCAAGGTGCTGCTGGCCAGGGCAGCCAGGAAGCAGTAAAAGCTGACCAGCCCAAGATGAGGGGGGCAGCCAGGTCGTAGCCGGCGGGCAGAGCGTGGATCGTGTCCAGCAGGAAGCTGGCAGCGATCAGCATGAAGGAGAGCGAGTAGAAGAACCAGGCCACGTTCAGGAAGAGCGAGCAGAAGACGATGAAGCTGTTGAAGAGCATGAAGGCCACGATGCCCACGGCGGCGTGGAAGCTCCTGGCGGTGCCGTAGAGGCCGCCGTACCTGGCCAGCCCCCAGATGATCCACATGACAGCGTAGAGGATGAAGGCGCTGCTCTCCAGGGTTTTACCCCGGGCAAAGGCCACCGAGCCGCCGAGGAGCTTGAGGAACCCGCCGGCTACTACCACCCACGGGATGACCACGGTGGCCAGGGGAGCCTGGGGGTCTCCTGTGGCTGTCAGAGCAAAAGAAGCCAGGACGCTGCAGGCGTAGGCGAGGGCTTCTGCGTCGGCGTACTTGGAGTAGCCCAAGTAGGGAGCGTGGAGGTCCGGCCCCTCACGGAGCTTCAGGAGGCTGCTGCGAGCCAGGAGGGCCTTCACAGCAGCCTGCCCCGTGGGGATCCTGGCCCTGGCCCTCCCGTTGTACAGGTGAATCAGAGCCACCAGGGCCGAGGCCACAAAAACGGCCACGGCCACGCCTTGGGGGCCACCTGCAAAAAACCCCCTGGGGCTGCAAGCCAAGGCAATGCAGTAGGTGACAAAAACCAGCAGGTACAGGCCATCCACGGGGCTCTGAAGGGACAGGAAAAGAGCCAAGACGGCAAAAAGAATGGAGAAAACCACCAGGAATGGGGTTGGGAAGGCCGGCTCCTCCGTCTGCCAGGCGGGGTAGAGGAGGCAGTAACCTCCAGCGAATTGGAGGATGGAGGTGAAGCCGAAGGCCGTGGCCATGAGAGCATCCATTGCACGGAAGGACAACACACAGATGCCAATCTGGAAGGTGCCAGCCACCCACAGCCAGGGCACGTGGCCCAGGAAGAGCCTGTGGGTGACCCCCAGGAGCCTGCAGCAGAAGACCCCGGCCGCCAGCATGTTCAGGAGCAACCCGGGGGCTGCAAAGGGGTTGGCTCTGCCAGTGCCACCCCAGCCCTGCTCCTGGGCCTTTTTCTGGGCGAGATCCGTGCCAGGAAGGGCGACCTTCCCCTTGGTCAGCAAGCAGAGGATCCTGCCCAGAGCGAAATAGCCCCCGAGCAAGCAGACCACGAGGTGGCTGCAGGCCACGGCCGAGGGGCCGAGCGAGGAGCTGTAGTGCAGGGCCACCTCATGGGCACTGGCCAGGGCCACGGCCGTGGCCACCAGGGCCAGGAGGGGCTCTCGGCAGAGGAAGCCCACCCCTGCCAGCAGGAGCAGGGCCAGGGTGAAGGTGGCCAGGCCTGGCAGCAGGGCATCCCGGGCATCCCCCGGGGCGGGCAGCACGCCCTGCCCTGCCAGCAGGAGGATGAGCCCGTAGCCACTCCAGAAGGCTGACAGGGTCAGGCACAGGGGCAGCAGCAGGGAGGCGTTCCTGGGGCTCCTCCGGATCCCTGCGGGACAGAGGGAGACAGGGCTGAGGTTTCAGACAGCAGGAGGCAGAGTTAGGAAGGCAGGAAGCAGTGATGCCTTCAGTTTCAGCTGTTATATGTTTTAGATTCTGGGCTGTTTTGGGGGGCAGTTTTAGGTTTCATATTCAGTGCTCTGAGCTCTCTTCACAGACCAGGAAGACAAAACAATTCCTGCTCCAGTCTGGGACCAAGGACAACTTTCAGCGCAAGAACCAAACCAAGGGGGAAGTGAGAAGGCAAAGCAAGGAGGATGGAGCTGCATGCCCTGCAGCTGGAATTGCCCCATGCACTCCAATGTGCTGCTGGAGCAGAACTGATCCAAGGGTGGGGCCTCGTGCCCCGGGCTCCATTCTGTGCCCATGCTGGGGTTGATCTTGGCTGTGGCCCAGCCGGGCTCTGGTGCTGCCCAGGTGTGCCCAGGGAGGCCTTGGGATAAATCCCTGCTTTGTCCTTGTGCTCTGCCTGGCCTCTGCTCCACTCAGCTCCTGAAGCCATCAGCAGGATCACTATGGATCAGCACAGGCCCTGCCTGATGATGGATTTGTCCTGGAGAAAAGAAGGCTCAGGGAGCCTTTTCATACTCTACAGCTCCCTGCAAGGAGGTTGCATGAGGGGTCGGGCTCTGCTCCCAGGGAACAAGAGACAGGATGAGAGGAAATGGCTTCAAGTTGTGCTGGGGGAGGTTTAGATTGAGTATCAGGGACAATTTCTCATGGAAAGGGCTGTCCAGCCCTGGCCAGCTGCCCAGGGCAGTGGGGGAGTGCCCATGCCTGGAAGTGTTGGAAGGACACACGGATGTGGCACTTGAGGACGTGGCTCAGTGGTGACCCTGGTGGCAGTGCTGGTTGATGGTTGGACTTGACAACCTTTGAGGTCTTTTCCAACCCTGAACCGTTCTGTGATTTGTTGATTTCATGTTCTCATTGCTAGGAGTTAGGAGGAATAAGCAATTCAACATTCATTCTAGAAAGTGTGGGTTTTGTTCTGGGCAGTGATTGTTTTCTCTCAGATAACTAGAGGCACTGTCTCTTGGCATTTACCCACAGACATTTCAATCCATGGATGCTGAGAGCACTCTCAGAAAGCCTGGGAGGGAAATGGTGCATCCACTGTGTTAAAACTCTGAGATCCTGGTATAGCATTTGCTCAAAACAAACATTGATTTATTTTCTCGCTTATAGAGGAAAAATTTGCTGCGTTGACACAGAGCCACGGAATGATTTGGCTTGGGAGAGACCTCAAAGCTCACCCCATTCCACCATCCCAGGCTGCTCCAAACCCCATCCAACCTGGCCTTGGGCACTTCCAGGGATCCAGGAGCAGCCACAGCTGCTGTGGACAGCACACCCCTCTGGGAGCAGGGATGAGTGGCGCAGCCAGGCTGCCAGGGTTTGCATCCTGCTGGCAAAGCTGGGTGTGCAGAGCCGTGGCGGGGCTCTGAGGGTCTCTGATGTTCTCTGGCCAGCCCCAGAGCTTACCTGCATAGGCCAGGAGAGCCGAGAGGAGCAGCAGCAGGAGCCCGAGGGCGGTGCTGGGGATCAGCGGCGCGGCCCCGGGGCAGCTGTAGAAATGCACGGCCAGCAAGAGAGATCCTGTGGGACACGGAGGGACAAAGGGCTCGTAAAGCAAAACCCAGGAGAGGATCAGGGTGGACAGAGCAGGGGCAATGACAGTGCAAGGTGTGTCAATAGGAAAGCTGAAGGAGCTGGGGGAGTGTGACGCTGTTTGCACCCAAGGTCTCGCTTCTTTCCGGGTGCCTGGTTTGAAAAAATCTTGGAATTAATCTTTCGAGGTTGCCCAGAGAGGTTGTGGATGCCCCAGCCCGACAAGGTCAGGTTGGATGGGGCTTGGAGCAGCCAGGTGTCCCTGCCTTGGATCATCTTTAAGGTCCCTTCCAACCCAAACCATTCCGGGAATGGATGGAAGCGTCTGAAAGTGCTCCCCTGCTGCCAGATAAAGGTAAAAATCCACAATTCCAGTTATACAAAAGGCACACACACCCCCTGCAGCTGATCCCTGCAGCCTTGCACTGATGGCACACCAGCCGAAAAAAACCCAACAGGATGGAGCACAAAGAAGGAGCAAGCGAAAGGGAGTGAAGACAGAAAACAGAGCTGCGGGGAGAAAGGCTGGAAGAGGAAAGGGGAGGAAACTGCGTCCAAACCGAGATGATTTACTACAGTGACTACGAAAAACTTTGGATTTGCTTCCCACCCGGCGTGGAACGAGCACAAAACTTCGGGCCAGCGCTCGGGAGCCAACACAAACATTTTGTTGGCCGCCGAGGCGGGCGCGGGGACCTCTGGACCCAAAAGCTTCGCCCAGGCAGAGAAACCTGCGGATAAACAGCCTCTGTAGCCCCCTTGGAAAAGGGGGGTGTCTCGGAAAGCCGTGCCAGGCTGGCGGGAGCGGTGCCTACCTGCGGAAATGCCCAGGAGCCCGATGCAGGAATGCAGTGAGTCAGCCCCGCCGTCGCCCATCCCTGCGCCGCAGCCCCGGCCGAGCGCTGCTCTGCTGCCTCCCTTTCCTCCCATGCTCTTTATAACCAAACCATCGCCGCTGCCGCCGGTCCTCCCTGCTCTCCACCCCTTTTCCCTACAAACCTCTTCTGTTCCCGCTGCTCCCTGCATGCGGGAGGAAATGCAAATGAGGTTCTGGCTGCAGTAAATTTGGGGCTGTGAGTCAGCGTGGGCTGCTGGTAGCTCCCTCCAGGGGCCTCTTAATTTTACTGTTGATTAACCCTTGTTCAAGGAGGCACTTGAAAAATAAGGCTGAGCGTTTATTGCTGCCTTTTCTTCGCTCCTGCCAGCGAGGAAATTGCACCGGTTATAAAGCGAAGGTTTTTGCAAGCGTCCACCTCGATGGAGCAAACAAGCCCTCGGCAGCTCCCTGGGGACCACTTGTTTCTCCTCACGCTGCCCACGGGCCTGCTGTTTGTGCCTGTCACAGCTCTGAATGCCTGGCACCAGCCCCCGAGCTGGGCAAACGCAGGGCAGACCCGGGGCCGTTCCCTTAAAGGTCACGTCTGTCCGTCTGTCATTCCACATCCAGCTCCTCCAGCCCAGAGGAGCCTCTCCAGGTCAGGAGTCCAGGCCAGCACTGCCAGGACTGTGTCCCAAAGGGGAAATGAAGGAGCTGTGGGCAGCTCCCTGCTGCTTCCCATGGGGATGAGTGGTCAGGGCATGAAGGGTGGAGGGGAGGCTGCAGGAAGCAGCGGGCACTGACCTGGGGATCCTCTTGGGTCAGGGAATCGTCTCAGAACTGTTCTGTGAGAGCTGACAGGGCTTTGGTCCTCTCTTGGGTTGTTTGTGGGACTGGACCAGTTTAGGCACTGCTCTCTTGAGGGACTCAGCTCCAGTTAAAGCAAATCCCACTCCCCTGAAACGGCAGAAGGTGCAGAACAGCGAGCAGAGCTTTGTGCTGATGCTCCTGGGCTGCCCAGGGGTTGGTCTGCAGAGCTCCCCCAGCAGCCAGCTCTGATGTTCTCCTCAGCAGACCCTGCTCTGGGATCCCCCATAAATCCTGTCCCACAGCCAGGGCTGCAGGACAGGAAAGCTGATGGGAATGGGCAGCAGATCCTGGTATGAGATCCCCCAAAAATCCTGTCCCACAGCCAAGGCAGGAAAGCAGGAGAGCTGCTGGGAATGGGAAGCAGATCCTTCTGTGTGATCCCCATAAATCCTGTTCCACAGCCAGGGCAGGAAATCTGCTGGGAATGGGCAGCAGACCCTGCTCTGTGATGCCCCATAAATTTTGTTCAAAGCCAGGGCTGCAGGACAGGAAGGGTGCTGGGAATGGGCAGCAGACCCTGCTCTGTGATCCCCCATAAATCCTGTTCAAAGTCAGGGCTGCAGGGCAGGAAATCTGCAGGGAATGGGGCTGGGAGCTGCACTGGCTGAAGCTCACAGTCAGGCCTGTGGGATCCTCCAAGGGATATTGGAGCTGTGACAGAATCCAGAACAACCCCAGAGCACCAGGTACTGCCAGAGGACCCTGCTCCTCCTGCCCCCTGAGCCAGCTGGAGCACGATGGCAGCTGGATCCAGCTGGATCCCAAACTCTGCTGGCATCTCTGGGTTCTCCCTGCAGGAAGGGAGTCCATTCCCTCCCCTCCTCACCAGAACCTCAATGCAGATTAAAGCCACTTGGTAATACCAAAGCCCACGGTAAATGTGTACAGCCAAAGCCACCCAGGCTGGAATAACCCAGCTGAGAAATGTCATTTATCACTCATCTCTCCCTTGCTGAGAGATCTTTAGGGCTGACATGGCTGTTGAGAGGGATGTTTTTCTGAGGGGAGGGAACCAGCCTGGCTGGTCCAGTGGCACCAATTATCCATCCCATAAGGGGAACCAGCCCAGCCAGTTTACAGCAGGCAGGGGTAACTGTTGTGGGTTGTGGAAATCCTCAGCCTCTGGCTACTTTTCTCCATGGCTAACAGGGACTGCTCCCGAGGCAGCTGCAGGAAGGAGGAATTGCCTGTTCAAGTTGCAACATCACTCAGCTGTTTTTCTCATGCAAGGCGAATAACAGACCCCCCAAACCATTGTTAGGATTCCTTAGATAGCAAAACAAACAGCAGGGGAAAGGTTTTGGGTGTTTTCTATGCATATCTCAATGTAATTCCTGTTCTGGGCAATAAAAGTAACTGAGAGGCACAGGCTGGGTTGGATTAGAGGGACTTCAAGGCCTCTGTCACACATTTCTTGTTCAGGCAGCAGCTGAGTGCCTGAAACCCCTCATTTTGGGAGAAACATGCCATAAATGAAGTGCCAAGCAGCAGCAGCAAGCCTCCTCCTCAGGCCTGCCCTGACTGAACAGGCTGCCAAGCCACGAGTTCATTACCCACAGGATGTGCTTCAAGTCTCTCCCAAAAATGACAGAGCCCCAAGGAACAGGTCTTATAAATAACCCCTGAAAAACACCCTGCAGCCATGTTGTGGGAGTTTTCTGTTCTCTCAGCCTCCACAGTTATTTCACCAGGGCTGAGCTGAAATAGAGAGGTACAGGATCATCCCCATGTGAGCAGAGCCAGGGTGGGAAGAACGAGCTCCAGACCCTGATCTGGCTGCCAGGGGCCCCTCCAGAGCTCAGGGCTCCACAAACTCCCAGTGCCACTTCCCTGCAACTAAATAAAGGGAGAGATGGTGCTCTTGGTGAAGAATCCCATTACTCCAGAGATCAAGAGGTGTTTGGACAATGCTCTCATGCACAGGGTGGGATCGTTGGGGTGCCTGTGCAGGGCCAGGAGTTGGACATTGTGGGGTCCCTTCCAACTCTATAACTTCATTAATTGTTAAACTCAGGGTGCAGTAGCCAAAAAACAACTGCAGCAAAGTGTAAAATATCCACTTTTGGGAGGTGGGATCTGAGGGATGCAACGTTCAGGATCCAAAAAGGAAATGTTGGTGTTAAAAGTCTGAAGCAGCCTATGCTGTGCTGGGTTCAAAGAAAGGGGCACAGAGGGGAATACACGGGCTGAAACCCTGGCTCTGGGCAGGCTCCCCTTGATACCACCTCCTGTGCAAAGGCTCTGGCGCTTCAGTCTGCACTAAAATGGAAAATCAACAGCCGAGGAGGAAAACCACGGCTGCTCTGTCGAGCAGGGCACGTCAGCTGGGGCTGCTCTGCAGACAACGTGCTGGGAAGAAGGGCTGTGAGGCAGCAGCCAGTTGAGGAAACAAATAATATTTACACGCCCTGCCCGTGGAACTGGAAATAAAACCTCCTCGCCAGAAAGAAGCCCAGCCCCAGGCTGCCGGCCCCTCCTGCTGCTGGGGAGGGCTGGCGCTATAAAGGGCTGCGGGCAGAGCCGGGAGCGGCTCTGCAGGGACCCTGTGCTCGGGCACCATGGCAAAGAGGGTGGCCGTGCTGCTGGCCGGCTGCGGCGCCTTCGACGGCAGCGAGATCCACGAGGCTTCGGCCGTGCTGGTGCATCTCAGCCGGGAGGGCGCTCAGGTGAGAGACAGGACCCTGCCCGGCTCCTGTTCCCGGCTCCTTTTCCTGGCTCCCTTTCCCAGCTCCTTTTCCCGACTCCCGTTCCCCGCTCCTTTCCCAGCTCCTTGTTCCTCGGTCCTGTTCCCCTCTCCCTTTTCCCTGCTCCCTTTCCCCGCTCCTTTCTCCCGGCTCCTTTTCCCTAGCTCCTTTTCACCGCTCCTTTTCCCCTCTCCTTTTCCCAGCTCCTTTTCCCCTCTCCCTTTCCCCGCTCCTTTCTCCCGGCTCCTTTTCCCTAGCTCCTTTTCACCGCTCCTTTTCCCCTCTCCTTTTCCCAGCTCTTCCCTTTTCCCCGCTCCTTTCCCCTGCTCCTTGTTTCCCGCTCCTTTCCCCCGGCTCCTTTTCTCCTCCTGCTCTTTTTCCCCGCTCCCTACCCGCTCCTTTTCCCTGCTCCTTTTCCCGCTCCTTTCCCCCCCCAGCTCCTTTTCCCGGCTCCTTTTCCCTGCTCCCATTCCGGCTCTTTCCCCGCTCCCATTCCCATCCTTTTCCCCGCTCCTTCTCTTTTTTTTCCCCGCTCCCTTTTCCCCGGCTCCTTTCCCTGGCTCCTTTTCCTGCCCCGGCTCCTATTTCCCCGCTCCCATCCCCGCTCCTTTCCCCGGGCTCCTTTTCCCGGCTCCGCTCCTCATCCTCTCCCCTCCTCGTCTCTGGACCAGCTCCCCCAAAGCCCAGCAGCGGTGCCCGGCGTGGCTGGGAATGCTGGAGAGCTCCCTGCTCGGCTGTGCTCCGCACAGGGATCTGGCTCTGCAGCCAGAGGATCCAAACTCTCCGCCAGACTTTCCCGAACGCCTTCTCCCTCCTCTTTCGGCTTGCACGTCCTCTTTTCTCGCCTGCTGTTTCTGTTTAAAAGACAGTTCGGGCTCTTTGAAATTCTTTATAAAAGTTTCAAAGAGCAGCAGGGAAAATAGACTCAAGGAATCCCAGAATGGTTTGGGTTGGGAAAGGCTTTAAAGCTCATCCATTCCCACCCCCTTCCACTGTCCCAGGGTATTCCCATGTCCAGCCTGGCCTTGGACACTGCCAGGGATGAGAGAACGGACTGGGGGTGGTGATGAGTTAAACTTGGGGGTAAAAAAGATGCAGCTGCTCTAAAAGTCGGAAGAGCTGCTCCGTGAGGAGGGAAAGGAGGGAGGGAAAGCCTCTGGAAGATCCCACCCAGCTGTGACCCCGCCACGAGTCTGGGTCGGAGCCGTTCCCCGGGGAATGGGAATTGCTCTGTGGAACACAGAGAGGCACAGGGGGGACCTACCCGTGCCAGCCCCCCGGCTCTGAACCATTCCGAACCATTCCAAGCCATTCCAAGCCATTCCGAACCATTCCAAACCATTCCAAGCCGTTCCAACCATGCCTTCGCTGCCCGGCTCCAGGATGGGACTTGGCCGGGCGTTTTCTCCGCTCGGTGTAAATTTGCCTTTTCCTCTCCTGGAGCTGCTGCATCGCTTCCCTGCTGCCACATCCCGACCCAGCAGGCTCGCAGCCCGTCTCTCCCTCATCCCTGGATCGGCAGGGGCCTCTAGTGGAGGAAACTCGGCGTCATTTCAATCCCTCCTTTTCCAAGGAAACAGCATAGAACGGAATATTTCAGTTGGAAGGGAGGAGAGCTCAGCGCCTCGCTCTCCACGGGAAGCTGCCATGAGGTTACCCCTCAGCCTCCTTGTCTCCCACCTAGATAATTCCAAAGCCCTCGGCAGCTCCTCACAGGATATTCCTTCCAGCCCTGCCCTCCTCGGGACACCTTGGGTTCCTAAAATCCTTCTTAAATTGTGGGGCCCAGAGGTGCTACGGTGCCAAAATCTGCTCACCACCCTCCACTCCCAATTTCTGCACATGGGTTTGGAAGTGCTAAAGGAAGGGGAAGCATTTTCTGGAAAAACTCTCTGGCTTTGGGAAAACTGGGGTTGGGGAGAGGAATCTCCAGGTCCTGTCCCGGTGGGAATGGGGTGGGACAGCCAGAAAGAGGAATGGATGGGGATGATGGATATGGTTTGGGGGTATGGATGGGCTCTTCAGCCCCCCAGACAAGCAGTTCTGGGCACGAACTACTAAAGGTTTCCTTCCTCCCTTCCCTCCTTCCTCTGTGCCAGCTCTTTCCCAAGAGAGCCCCTCAGCATTCCCACGCACAGCCCGTGCCTTCCCCCTCATTCCTGAAGGATAACAGCCCTTTCCCCTCGCTCCAGGCTGAGGTTTATGCCCCCAACATCCCCCAGATGCACGTGGTGGACCATGTGAAGGGGCAGCCCACGCCGGAGCAGCGCAATGTCCTGGTGGAGAGCGCCAGGATCGCCAGGGGCAGCATCAAGGACCTGGCCACGCTGGATGTGCAGGGGCTGGATGCCCTCATCATTCCAGGTAGGCTCCTGTGGGGTCAGCTGGGATATTCCACAGGTCTGGAATGATGCGGGAGTCGTGGGATGGAGGGGGACATGCTGGAGCAGGGCTTGGAAGCAGAGCCAATTTTAATTCTTTTATTGATTCTGGACAAATGCTGCCACCCATCCACTTAACCTGAGCATTCCACCATGCCATTGATGCCTTCAGTTTTAGCTTTTATATTTTTTACATTCTGTGCTGTTTTACTGGGGAGTTTTAGGTTTCATATTCAGTGCTGCTGAGCTCTCCTCACAGACCAGGAAGACAAAACAATTCCTGCTCCAGTTTGGGACCAAGGACAACTTTCAGCGCAAGAACCAAACCAAGGGGGAAGTGAGAAGGCAAAGCAAGGAGGATGGAGCTGCATGCCCTGCAGCTGGAATTGCCCCCTGCACTCCAATGTGCTGCTGGAGCAGAACTGATCCAAGGCTGGGGCCTCGTGCCCCGGGCTCCATTCTGTGCCCATGCTGGGGTTGATCTTGGCTGTGGCCCAGCCGGGCTCTGGTGCTGCCCAGGTGTGCCCAGGGAGGCCTTGGGATAAATCCCTGCTTTGTCCTTGTGCTCTGCCTGGCCTCTGCTCCAGCTCAGCTCCTGAAGCCATCACCATGGCCAAAATCCTGCCCTCAGGACAGAACCTCCAGCCTAAATTCTTTCTCTTTCCTCAGGTGGCTTCGGGGTGGCAAAAAACCTGAGCACTTGGGCCACCCAGGGCAAGAACTGCAGCATCTCCAGAGAGGTGGAGGGGGCACTGAGGGCCTTCCACGCTGCCCACAAACCCATCGGGCTGTGCTGCATCTCCCCCGTGCTGGCAGCCAAAATCTTCCCGGGCTGCGAGGTGACCGTGGGCCACGACACGGAGTGTGAGCAGTGAGTGACCCGGGGGGGTTGGTGATGGGCACACCAGGGTCCCCCCAGAATCCCCAGCAGCCTGGCCAGGGCTCCTGGCTGGGTGGTGCAAGCCTCACGAGGAGCTCAGGGGTGTTTGTGAGAACTCAGCTCTGCTGCTTCCAATGAGGCCTTCAGCAATTCCAGCCCTTTCAGGGACTTAGCAGGGAAAAGAAACTGGAAAATGTTATCATTCCCCAGCACAGCAGAAGGAGTGATGTAACACCAGAGCTGTTTGTGGTTTTGTGCCTTGTTTCCACAAGTGTCACTGTGAGGTACAGAGGGAACACAGCAACACACAGAGCAGCGGTTCAGGCAGAGAAGGAGAAAAGAACTCTTTAGTTTATTGTTGACTTTTTATACATAAGTTTCTGGACAGTGATCAGAGATTGGACAGAAGTTCCCACCTCTCCATCTCCACTGCTCACTTGAGAAGTCCATCAGGTGATATCTTTTACAAAGGAATGTAAACATGATCCTTATTTATCTTACATGAGAACTGACTCCATTATACTGAAACAAATCAGAAGGCTGACTTTCAGGGACAACACACAACCTTTGAATTAGACACTTTATCTTAAATTAATTTAAATGTAATTTATTATTTTAAATTAAATATTTGCCAGGGTAGAGCCAGGGTAGGAATAACCTTTGGTGACTCCAAGTTAACAAATCCAAGGCAGGAACAGGATGGGTACCCAGGGGTCGGGGTTTAAGAGAGAGAGGCAGTGAAACTGTCTCCAGTCCTGCAGGGAAGCTGTGACTGGATTCTCCCAAGGGCAGGCAAGGAATGCTGATGGCTTTTGTAGGAAGGAGTTTTTTCACTAATTTGGAGGAATTTTGGTGAAAAAAAACCCACCCCAAACCAAAATCAAACTGTTATCTGGGGAAGCTGTGGCTGCTCCATCCCTGGCAGGGTTTGGAGCAGCCTGGGACAGTGGGAGGGGTCCCTGGCCATGGTGGGGGTGGCACTGGGTGGGCTTCGAGGTCCCTTTTCACCCAAACCACCACGTGAGCACTGGAGTGAGCAGAATTAGGAAGTGGAACATCCAAAGTGGAACTTCAGGTCTCACTGTGGCCTTACTTCAGATTTCCAACTCGTTTGAACAGGAGGGGTGTACAGCCCTGGGGAATCTCCTCCAGCAGGAGAAGCTTTGGGTCCTACAGAGCAGGGTTTGTGCAGTGCCCACAGAATTCTCCCTCTGGCCCTTCCCAGGTCTCGGGTTTTGTGTTGTTGCTGTGACCCCAGGATTGCCCAAAGTCTCTGTTTATCCCAGCACAGAAGAACAGCCCAAGATCTCTCTGTTCTCGTGTCCAAGGACTGTTTATTGTTTGTTGTCTAGAACATAATGATTCTGGCCTGTAAGAATCTGTCTTGCAGGTCGGGATGGAGCAGACTGACACCCTCTGGGGGGTGTTTATCTTTTATACTAAACTCTATCTATTCTTTATTTACTATAACTTTCCAATGCCTCTCAGCTATGTTAGACAGTTACCTTTACCTAAACCAACCAAAATGTGCCACCACCACAGCAGAAGATGGAGGCTGAAAGACCAAGAAGAAGCTCAGGGACACACCCAGAATCCTCCATCTTTGCCCCTTAAACCCCCACTGTAAAACCCCTAAAATTCTACATTTCCACCCTGTGCCAAGTTAACTCTCACTCTGCTCACACTCCAGCATCTTGTAATTCCTCATACAAGGTTGGTAATCTTTTTCCATGGGGTTAAATCAAACACACAGGTGTTTTTGACTCAGTGCCAGGGTCTCAGACACCTGCCAGGGTCTTTGATCCCCCAGGCATCAAACCCCTAAAATTCTGCATTCCACCCTGTGCCAAGTTAACTCTCACTCTACTCACACTCCAGCATCTTGTAATTCCTCATACAAGGTTGGTAATTTTTTCCATGGGGTTAAATCAAACACACAGGTGTTTTTGACTCTCTGCCAGGGTCTCAGACAACCCCCAGGGATCAAACCCCTAAAATTCTGCATTCCACCCTGTGCCAAGTTAACTCTCACTCTGCTCACACTCCAGCATCTTGTAATTCCTCATACAAGGTTGGTAATTTTTTCCATGGGGTTAAATCAAACACACAGGTGTTTTTGACTCAGTGCCAGGGTCTTTGGTCCCCCAGGGTACTCAGAGGGCTCAAATCAAACACACAGGTATTTTTAACTCTGTTCCAGGGTCTTTGCTCCCCCTGCCAGGGTCTGTGCTCCCCCAGTGCTCTCAGAGGGCTCAAATCAAATGCAGAGGTGTTTTTGACTCAGTGCCAGGGTCTCTGCTCCCCCTGCCAGGGTCTCTGCTCCCCCAGGGCTCTCAGAGGGCTCAAATCACACAGGTATTTTTAACTCTGTTCCAGGGTCTTTGCTCCCCCTGCCAGGGTCTCTGCTCCCCCAGGGCTCTCAGAGGGCTCAAATCACACAGGTATTTTTGACTCAGTGCCAGGGTCTCTGCTCCCCCTGCCAGGGTCTCTGCTCCCCCAGGGCTCTCAGAGGAACATTCTGGGTCCTGACAGCCCAGCACAGCGTGTGGGTGGTTGCCCAGCTCTCCTTCCCTGTCCCCTTGCAGGTGGCCTTACGCCAAGACTGCCGAGGCCCTGAAGGAGCTGGGCTGCAAGCACATCACCAGCCAGGTCTCTGAGGTGCACGTGGACCCCAGGAACCTGCTGGTGACCACCAGCGCCTTCATGTGCAACGCCCCCATCCACGCCATCCACGACGGCGTGGGCAGGATGGTGCGGGAGGTGCTCAGGCTGGCCTGAGCTCCACGGGGAATGTCCCGCTCCTCCCACAGCCACAGGAGAAGGGACACTGGGTGGCTCTGCCCCCACAGCCCGTGGGTGCTGAGCAGGGACACTCCTGGAGTTGTTGTGTTCTGCCAAGGACAGGTGTCGCTCTCAGTTTTTACAGCTTTCTAATATTTGTAAGTACGGTTTTGTTGTGGTGGTAACGACATGACACGAGTTCTTCTTTAGAACATGATCTGGCTCTATTTAAACAACTGACTTTTATACTTTTTTGGACAGGTCACTCTCATCGGTAGGGAGAGTGATAGAACTCTTTACTTATATTGGTTAAACTAGAGAGATGTTAGAGAAAGTCTGTCTTACAGAAAGAATTTAAAACATTAAGTTTTCCTGACGGAAACAATGGCAATGTTTAAGTTGTGAGAACAGACTCCCAAAACTAAAACATCACAAAGGAATAGAACTTAGAAGTTTAGAAACTGTAGGCCTAGGAAAACTACACTACACACACAACAACTCCTGGAATTCCAGGAGTGATACAGTGATGGGCAAGGGTGGGGAAAGGAGGGATGATCACACCACAGCAGTTTCCCACAATTTGTAATGTAAACAAGTAATTATTTATACATTCCTCTCTGAAGAAAAACTTTTAATAAACTTCTAGCGTAACCAATAAAATTAGAAAAGTAACAACCTTATTCTCCAACCCCTAATCATTATCCAGAATCTATATATATCAAAATCAAAAAAATAAACACCCTTCTTTGTACTCTGACACTTAACTAGGTAAGTGTTATTCTTTTAGTCTCCTCTAACAAGAGCCAGGAGCTGGGCTGGGATCATGGGATGGGTTGGGTTGGGAGGGACCTTAAAGTTCATCTCATTCCAATCTCCTGCCATGGCAGGGACCTCTCCCTCTATCCCAGGCTGCTCCCAGCCCCAGTGTTCAGCCTGGCCTTGGCTCTGCCAGGGCTGCAGGGGCAGCCCCAGCCAGGAGCAATCCCATCCCAATATCCCACCTGAGGCCAGGCAGGAGCCAGGATCCCACAGGGCTCAGGCTCAGCTGCTCCCCAAGCCTTCCCCCTGAGCAGGCAATTGTGGCCCCACTTCTGCTCCCTAAATAAAACCTGATGCTTCTACTGAACTCTGAACTCTGCCTTTCCCTCTGGATCAGCTGGGAAAATTATACAGGAAGAAATTCCTCTCACTGTCTTGAATAATACACGACACGAGAAACTTCTCTGAAGTTCTTGGAGAGATAAATTTGACTTTGTTTATTGAAAGGATTGCTCTCATTTTATATATTTTGTCACAGGCTACTGTGATTGGTGAACAAACAATAACCTTTCCACTCATATTGGTTACGTTAGAGGGACAGCAAAAGAAAGTCTGTTCCACAGAAAGAATTCTAAATATGAGTATCGTTACAAAAATAATTTTGATGTTTAAGTTTTGGGAACAAGTTTCAGAAATTCACAACATCAGGAAAAACAGAGCTTTAGAAACTCAGAAGTTTCAGGCTTGTAAACCTAGATTACAAATCCCCAGGCTGTGGTGGGATTTGTCAGAAGCCAGCCTGGAGCAGGAGTGAGAGCAGGACCAGCCCCGTGCCACCAGCCAGCTCTGCTGGGAAGAGGTGAAATTCTCCTCCTGCATTAACAGAACCAGAGAATTCCAGGGTGGAGGGGTTCTCAAGGCTCACCTGGTCCAACCTTTCTTGGGAAAAATGCTGTCTAGAGCAGCTGTCCCAGCAGCCTGTCCTGATGGATCCCCAAGTGTCCAAACTCAGGGAACCCATCACTTCCAACAGCTGATTTCTCATGGTGAAAAACTGCTGTCCTCTGGTGCCCAGGAATAACCTATTCAGACTCTCCCTTGTCCTCTCCATGATTCCTCACAAAACGGGAGTTTCCTTCTCCTTTGTAGCCACCCTTCAAACACGGGGACAAGATCTCCCCTAAATCTCAGCTTCCCAAGGCTGAACGAGCTCATTTCTCTCAGCCTCTCCTCTCACGGGAGCTACCCAGGCTTTGGATCATCTTTGGCTGCTCTCCAGCCTGACCACAGCCTTTATTTTTTCGGGGGATCAAAACTCTTTCCATAACTCTGATGGCTCAAAACAAGACTTTCTTTGCAACCCAATCCCACCTGCAGCCTCTGAGCATTCCTGCAAGCACAGAGCTCTCAGCAGCAGCACTGGGAATTTCCTTCTGCGAAGATTTCTTTAGCTACGTGAACACATTTCTTTGGAGTTTAAGGAATGCCCCTCATCAAAGGCGGCGCGGGATAACCCCGCACGCCCCGCCCCCCATACCGCGCCCTCCCATTGGCTGTCGCCCCCACGCCGCTGCCATGGCAACGCGCGCTCCGATTGGCTGGCGAGATGGCGGGGGCAAAGGTGAACCAGCGCGCGCCACAATCCCCGCCTCCCTCCCAGGCGATTGGCCGGAGCCAAGAGGGGCGTGACCAATCAGCGGGCGGGAGCGGGCTGGCGCGATGCTCGCCCCAGGGAAAGAGGCGGGGCTGCTGCGAGTGGGCGTGGCTTGGCGGGGAATCGCGGCGCTGATTGGTGGATATCGGAGGGAGGCGTGGCCTGGGCTCCGTGAGGCGGCGCGGCGGCGGCCGGAGGGATCCGGGAGGCGCCGGCAACCGGGAAAAGGTGCGGGAACCGCGGGAGAGCGGCCGGGAGAACGTGGGGAAGGGGCGGGCAGCCGTGGGAACGTGCCGGGAGCAGGCGAGGAGGTGCTGGCCCCGTGGGGAGGGTCCCGGGGGCTGTGGGTGAGGCCCTGAAGGCCGTGGGCTCTGGGTGAAAGGGCTGGGGGCAGCTGGAGTGCAGCCGGTGATAAAGTGAGTTCTGCTGAGGGAGCAGATGAGGAGGATCCCCCTGAGCCTCTGCTGTAAAGAGGTGTTCAGGTGTGCAGGCAGCAATCCCGCCTCTTCCTGGCTTTTCCTTGGAATTTCAAAGGGGTTCCAGAAAAATCAGTACCAGGCCAGCCCCTGCAGTTGCTGATTTAGTTTGGAAGAGCAGGGAGAATTCGCTCCCTCTCTTCAGCCTTCTTCAGCATAACGGCTTCAAACCTTGATTTCTGAATAGAAATGTGTTATTTTATGGGGAATAAAGGAATATTCTCCATTTTTTCAAGGATTCTGGTGGACAGCGCCTCACCCAAGCCATGGCCACACGCCTCAGATCGGTGAGTTGGGGCCTCAAATGGTGCTTTGGAAGGTTTTGTCTTGCAGAAACAAATTTATAAATATTCTGCATATCCCTGGGGGAAAGCATGAGCCTGATCCTGCCTTAATGATAATTCTGGGGAGAAAACATGATTTTCCAAGGTATAATTTGGATAGGTTTGAATTCTTAAAATCAATATAGGCGTGTAGCTTGGCTTGCCATAAATATTATATTGTGCAATATCAAATTATGGAGAGTTTATAATAAAATGATATAGAATTGTGGCTGCCCCTGGATCCTTGGCAGTGCCCAAGGCCAGGCTGGATGGGGCTTGGAGCAGCCTGGGACAGTGGAAAGTGTCCCTACCATGGCAGGGGTGGAATAAAATGAGCTTTAATGAGCTCGTTAATAAAATGAGCCCAACCAGGCTGGGATTCTGGGATTTCTCTGAAGCCTCTGGGGTTCAGATGCAGAGGGCACTATTCTGCTGCAGGAAAACTTCACTTCAGGCACATCTCAGAGCAGTTTGGGTGCTCCTGGTGAGTGCCCAGGGATCAGGGAATCCCAAAATGGTGTGGGGTGGAAGGGACCTGATGGGAAAGGGTTCAGGGAAAAGGGAAATGTCAGTGGAAGAGAACTGCTTCAGCTTCTCCTGCACTTGGGGAGAAGCTGTGAAAGAGTTTCTGTCCCCTCAGCAGCCATGCCCCCTCTGAATCCCTTTATCTTCTCCAAACCACATCCTAAAATGCCACAGCTGCTCCTTGTCTGAGCACCTCCAGGGCTGGGGACTCCAAACCTCCCCAGGCAGCTCTTCCAGGGCTCAGCCACTCTGTCAGGGAAGGAAATTCCCCAGCACCCACCCCGAGCTCCCCATGCTCATCCTGAGGCTGTTCCCCCTGCTCCCGTCCCTGTTCCTGTTCCCAGAGCCCGACCTGGGGCTGTCCCCTCCTGGCAGGAGCTGTGCAGAGCCACAGGGCCCCCTGAGCCTCCTGTGCTCCAGGCTGAGCCCCTGCCCAGCTGCTCCTCACAGGGTTTATGTTCCCTGATCCCACTCTCCTTTATTTCCAGACCCCGATCCCACTCTCCTTTATTTCCAGACCCGATCCCACTCTCCTTTATTTCCAGACCCTGATCCCACTCTCCTTTATTCCAGACCCGATCCCACTCTCTTTATTTCCAGACCCTGACCCCACTCTCCTTTATTTCCAGACCCTGATCCCACTCTCCTTTATTTCCAGACCCTGATCCCACTCTCCTTTATTTCCAGACCCCGATCCCACTCTCCTTTATTTCCAGACTGATCCACTCTCTTTATTTCCAGACTGATCCCACTCTCCTTTATTTCCAGACCCCGATCCCACTCTCCTTTATTTCCAGACCCCGATCCCACTCTCCTTTATTTCCAGACCCTGATCCCACTCTCCTTTGAGTGGCCCATCCCAAATAGCTGGCTCAGCTGGGATGTCACTCAGGGAACTCCTCCCGTTTCCTCGTGGATCCCCCAACCCTTGGCAGCAGAACCTTTGCTCAAGCACGTGGCCCCTCAGGAGCTGTGAACAATCCTGGTCTTTGTGTGGCTCCGGGGGTTTCAGGTCCCTCCCACATCCCCCCAGGGGTGGGGGTTGTGTTCCAAGCAGGAGGAAAACTCTTCCCAAGCAGCACAGAGCATTCTTTGTGCAAAAGCTTCCTCAGACTCAGCGCCTGGATGTTCTGTGCTGGCACTGAGGTCTTTGGTCTCAGTCCAGCCACACTGAAATCTGTTAATTAGTAACTCCAATCGTTAGTTTACAAATTTTAAAGGAAACAAAAGGAAGAACTAATGGCTCAAGAGGACAGCCCCTGCCTTCACCTGGCTGCTTTCTTGGCTCTGAGTGTCACAGGTTCTGATAATGGGGATGGGCTTAATGTTCTCAATTAGCTGTGCCAGGAGGCTGAAGCAAATCACAGAACCATCCCAGAATGCCAGACCTGGATTTGGGAGGGACCTTAAAGCTCCTCCAGTTCCACCCCCTGCCTTGGCAGGGACACCTCCCACCATCCCAAGGTGCTCCAGCCTGGCCTTGGGCACTGCCAGGGACCCAGGGGCAGCCCCAGCTGCTCTGGGTACCTGTGCCAGGGCCTGCCCACCCTCCCAGGGAACAATTCCTCCCAATATTCCAATATCCCATCCAGCCCTGCACTCTGGCAGTGGGAAGCCACTCCCTGTGTCCTGCCTCTCCATGCTCTTGTAAACCATCCCCCTTTTTCTTGCAGGTTCCCTTCAAATTCTGCTTGCTTTGCTATCCAGGCAGAGTTCATGGGATCAATCTTCTTTTTCCTCCCTCCTCCCTGAGCCTCTTGGTGGTGAGCAGGAGGCAGAGTCCTCCCAAAATCCCCGAGGCAGAGACACAACCAGAATCCCAGAATTTCAGGGATTTTTTTTTTTTTTCCTCTGTCCTTGCCAGCCAGATACCTTTGGGATTTCACTCATTAAATTAAATATCTGTGTTTTAAAAAAGACATTTTCAAACCAGAGATTCAGCCTGTCACTTAGAATTCAAGTGACATTCCAGACACCACCCTGCCCCTCCTGAGTCCCCGGGACCGCGCGGAGCTCCCGTGTCCGAGCTCCCATTCCTCTGGAGCAGCTCTGGGCAGAATCCCAGCTCCCTGAGCTCCGGGGCAGTTTGCTGGCAGCTTCTCCCTGTCCCTGCAGGCTGCCAGGAGCTGCACTGTCATCGGGGGCTCGGGTTTCCTGGGCCAGCACCTGGTGGAGCAGCTGCTGGCCAAGGGCTACGGCGTCAACGTCTTCGACATCCAGCAGAGGTTTGAGAGCGAGCAGGTCACCTTCTTCCTGGGGGACCTGTGTGACAAGGAGGTGAGCAGGGCTCTTGGGGGGAGTTTTTTCCCCCTCACACTGCTGGGAGATGTTCCTTGAGCTTTTCTTGCAGCACCAGCCTGGTTCTGTGGTTGAGGCAGTGGGAGGGTGGCAGCAGCTCTCGCCCACAGCAGCCAAAGGTTTCTTTGTTACAGAGAATTTGGATAGCTTTTGAGCCAAGAGCATATTGCCAAAGCTTGCAGAGAGTTGTTCTAGCCAGTCACTAAAAGCACATGTACACCTGCTTCACACAATGCTTGCTTGGAACTTTCTAGTTACAACACTTCATTATTAAGCTTAAAAGCTTCTACTCTCTTGCTAGGCATGTTTTTCTGCAGCCTTAAGATTTGTCTTAACCAAACCTAAGACTCCAACTGTTGTTTCACGTCCTTGTTTGCTGTACTATTGTTAACTTTTCTACTGTCACACTTTGCAGCTGCAGCTTAGCTCTGAGTTTTCTGTTCTTTTTCTCTTCCTGAGGCCTGCTTTTACAGCTTTCTTTCCTAATTCCCCCATTTCTCCCCTCTCATACAACCAAAAAGAAGGCAGGTCGATTGGCTGGCTGCAATGGGCAAGGGCAAATGCAGGCCTTGCACTTTTCCTTGGAATCCTCTGGAGAAGCAGATCCAGTGTGTGATGTCTGGCTCCTGCTGCAAGCTGGGAGGAGCAGGGCTGCTTTGTGCCCAGTGCTGTGAGCTGAGCTGGGTAATTAGAGCCCCTGGGTTAATTGCAGGGGGCTCCTCTCAGCTCAGAGGGAAGGCACAGCTCACACTGCCAGCAGTCAGGGCACCAGGAGGGTGGGAGGTGACTTGGGGACAGCCCCAGTGCCATGGGGCATTGAAAGCTGCTGCTTCCTCAGGGTCCCAGTGTCCCTGGAGAGATAACACACAGGACTCTTGTGATTTTTTTTTTTTTTTTAGGCTGTGTGAAGAAAGAATGAATACTTTATTTTTAGGGATTGTTTTTTATAATATAGTTTTTCACAGACTACTGTGATTGGTGAACAAAACTCTTTACCTACATTGGTCAAACCAGAGGGACATCAAAAGAGAATCTTTGTTCTTAGAAAGAATTCACAACATCAACACTTCTACAAAAACAATGTCTTGTTGTTCACGTTCTCTTTCTGGGAACAAGTTTCAGTGAACTAAAACATTAGAAAAAACTGTCTGAATTTAGGAATTCAGAGATTTCAGGCCTGAAAACTCGACTCCATCCTGAGGCAATCCTGAGCCTGGCACCTGGGAATTGCAGGGAGCTCAGCCTGGGCAGCCTCCAGCTCTGGGGAAGCTCCCAGGATTTCTGTGGGAAGAAGAGAGGACGTGGTGTGTGGTGAGGACAGGGCATTGTGGAGATCCTGGATGCAGCCAATTCCAGCCAATTCCAGCCAATTCCAGCTGCCCACTGTTGCTGTTGGATAACACATGACACATCACCTTTAGTGATTTTTCTCAAGGCTGCATAAAGTGAGTTCATTAGGGATCGTTTCCCCTTATACACAATTTTCCACAGACCACTGTGATTGGTGAAAGCCAAACCTCTTCACCCACAGTGGTTAAACCAGAGGGACACAAGAGAGACCCTCCTCCCAGAAGGAATGTACAACAGGGATACTGTTACAAAAACAGTCTGTGATGTTTTCCCACTTTTCCTGGGAAAGAATTTCAGCAAACCAGACCTTCAGAAGCCCAAAACTTTAGAAGCACAAAACTTTAGAACACCAAAACTTTAGAACACCAAAACTTTAGAAGCCCAGAACTTTAGAAGCCCAGAACTTTAGAAGCCCAGAACTTCAGAAAACCAAAACTTTAGAAGCCCAGAACTTTAGAACACCAAAACTTTAGAAGCCCAGACCTTCAGAAACACAAAACTTTAGAAGCCCAGAACTTTAGAAGCCCAGAACTTCAGAACAACCCAAAACTTTAGAAGCCCAGAACTTTAGAAGCCCAGAACTTCAGAAAACCGAAACTTTAGAAGCCCAGAACTTCAGAAAACCAAAACTTTAGAAGCCCAGACCTTCAGAAACACAAAACTTTAGAACACCAAAACTTTAGAAGCCCAGAACTTAAACCAGAACTCAGAACACCAAAACTTTAGAACACCAAAACTTTAGAAGCCCAGAACTTTAGAACACCAAAACTTTAGAAGCCCAGACCTTCAGAAACACAAAACTTTAGAAGCCCAGAACTTTAGAAGCCCAAAACTTAGAACCCAAACTTCAGAAACACAAAACTTTAGAAGCCCAGAACTTTAGAACACCAAAACTTTAGAAGCCCAGAACTTTAGAAGCCCAGAACTTCAGAAAACCAAAACTTTAGAACACCAAAACTTTAGAAGTCCAGACCTTCAGAAACACAAAACTTTAAAAGCCCAGAACTTCAGAAACACAAAACTTTAGAAGCCCAGAACTTCAGGCCCACCTTTTTGAAGGCACCTGACTCCAAGTGCAGCAGTGCCCATGAAGGACAGAGCTCGTTCCTGTCCCTGCTGCTGTTTTTCCCTGCTCTCCCCCGTGGCTGCTGCCCCAGTGCCATGTTCCCCGTGTTTCCTGCAGGCTCTGCTGCCAGCCCTGCAGGGAGTGTCCCTGGTGTTCCACTGTGCCTCTCCAGCCCCCTCCAGTGACAACAGGGAGCTCTTCCACAGGGTCAACGTCCTGGGGACCAAGGCAGTCATTGCAGCCTGCAGGGAAGCTGGAGTGCAGGTAAAGGTGGAGAAGCCCTGGGGTGTTGTTGTGGGCTCGTGTGGGTTTTTTTTTCTTTCAAAGGTTGTGGGAAAAATGATTTTGTTTTTGGGGTTTGTTCCCTTTATGTACAGTTTTCCACAGATTTCTGTGGTTGGTGAAAGATAAACTTCTTTACTTGCATTAGTTAAACCAGAAGGACATCAAGAGGTTTCTTCCCAGAGAGAATTCACAACGTGAATGCTGTTACAAAAACAATCTCTTGGTGTTTGTGTTTTTTCCCTCTGGGAACAAGTTTCAGGAAACTCAAACATCAGAAAGCCAGAGCTTTAGAAACCCAGACACTTCAGGTGTGAGAACCAGAGCACACTGGGGGCCAGGAGAGGCTGGTGGATTTTGTACCCTTGGCATCCCCAGCCCTGTGTGAGAGGGCCCAGAGGGCTCTGAGGTGCTGAATTCCCATTTATCCCATGGGACACTCCCTGCTCAGTGGGAACTCCAGCCCTGGGTGCCACAGCCAACCCCATGGTGCTGGGAGAGCCTCCACTGTCCTGGGAGGTAGAGCCAGGTGGGAAGGGCTGCTGGGAGGGACAGGAAGGCAATTCCTGAGTGTCCTGTCCAGCCCAGAGCCCCTGGGTGCAGGGGGGTTAGAGGAGAGGAGCAGAGCCTTCCCTCCCTTTGGCAATTCCTGGATGCTCAGCCATAAAAACTGGGCTTTGTCTTGCTTTTCTTATCACTGGCTCACCCTGGGAGAGCAGCTCCTCACCTGTGGCCTCTTTCCTGCTTTCCTAGGGTTCAGCCCCAGAGGGTGGGAATATCCATGGCCTCTGTTCCCTCTGAATTCCTCCCCTGGACTGAGGAGGAGCACACTTGTGCCATAATCTCAGTCAGCTGCCCACAAAAGGAAGAGCCAGCCTGCAACTGGAGACTAATTTTCTCCTTGAATTACTTTGATATCCCAGAAGTTTTAATTTAAAGTCGTTTATCTCATTTATTTTACATGTATTTATTATGTTCATTTCATTTAAATCACCAAACAAAAACATCCAAAGTTTTTTTTGTTTTGTTTTTTTGGTTTGTTTGTTTGTTTGTTTGTTTTTTTGTTTCATTCACTGTAATCTGTTATTGCCAAGATCTTTAAAACCCTGGGGGTGTGTTGTGTTCCAAGCCTCTGATTTTCCTGGAGATGTTTCCCCTGGATTGACTGCCTTGGGTGTTTGGAATGTTTTAATCTCCTTTAGGTAGCATTAAATGATGGGACAGAATGAATTAAAAAGGGTGAGTTCTCTTACCTGCAGGTTCTGTTAGGCTCAGGTTATTTTCTGTAGGGTCAATTGGTTAAATATTATTATTATTATCATTATTACCTTTACTCAGCCTTTGTAAATAATGACCCTTTTTTTTTAGGCTTTGAACCACTCTTTTCTCCCCTGTCTCTTGCAGAAATTGGTGTTGACCAGCAGTGCCAGTGTGGTTTTTGAGGGCACAGACATAAAAAATGGCTCAGAAGATCTCCCCTATGCACAAAAACCTATTGACTACTACACAGAGACCAAGATCCTGCAGGAGAAGGTATTTGCTCATGGATAAATTGTTCTTTTTGGATGTGTTCAGTTAATAAAAAGAGAATGAAACCAAGCTGTGGCAGGAATTGCCTCAGAGGGTGAATGAAATCCTGAGGTGGCACTGCCATGGGATAATCCCAGTTCTGCCCTGCCACAGCTTTGGTTTAACAGCAGCCAGGGCAGCTTTTTGTCTCCTCTGCTGCTTCTCCTGATTTGCAGCCAGGATTTAGAGTTGGGAATGTGAAAAAGGCACTGAGGAAGGAGGAGAGGAGGTGGGAATGTGGCCTGAGATAACGTGGCTGTTACTGAAAATATTCATATTAAATAACTATTTAATATTAATTATTATTAATTTAATATTAAAAATATCTCCAAGCATCTCAGAGTTCACTGCTTTGGACACTTGCACAGCACCAGTGTTTGCTCTCCTCGTGTTCTTACTGCTGCAGCATCTGTGCCTTCAATGTGGGATAAAAATATTTTCAGTCAAAGGCAGCAGACCTTTTCTGGCCCCTTTTTCCATGGCTTGCATTTCAGCTGGGGGAAGAACCTGTGCTTTTTGTGCCAGAGAAATTGGGAGTCCCTTCCATGCTGCTGCTGCCAGGAAGGAATTTCCTCCACAAGAGCTTAATTACTGTTAATTGTGAAAACATCTGTTCTTTTCAGCAGCTCTTGGCAGGAGTTGGTGAAGGGGAAGAAGCTGAGGAGCAGCACTCAGGGGGAAGTCCCCAGTGCTGGTGGCTTTGGTTTTGGGGGAATCTGGGAGGATTTTGTCTGTACCTCCTGCACAGCAATTCCAGCAGCTGCTGGAATGAGGGGAACAAGGTTTAGGGGCTCCCAGGAGAATGGAATCTGCTGCTGGAGCTCCAGGGGATGGGCTCACCCCCTGTGAGCAGAGCCAGGGGGGAATGGATGTGGGAGGGACAGGAGTGCAATTCCTGAGTGTCCAGCTCGTGCTCAGAGCCTGTGGAGTGCAGGGGTGTTAGAGGAGAGCAGCAGAGCCTTGGTGAAACCTGCTTAATGTGGGATAATCCCTTGTCAGCACTGCAGTTTAGCAGTACTTCCATTTTCCAAATGCCAGTGATATTTACAGCTCAAAATGCCTGGCCCACTTTTGTTCCCAACAGCAAAATCAATTCCAATCTCCCATAAAGCTGGAGAGAAGCAGAATCAGGCACTGGTGTATCTATTTAAAGCAAAGATACAAAACTTCACCATAAATATTCCCAGTTAATTGTCCTTCTGCAGCACAAATAGCTGAGAGGCAAAACATCTCTGCTGCTTCTTTAGAAACTCTAATGTGTCACATGAAAACACAGAACTGAAGAAAGTCTTGAGGTCAATTTGAAAAGTCAAGTAATAGTTATTAGCAGAAAACCAAAAAACCCTTGTATTCATCCTCAAGTGCATTGAAAAGACAGATTGCATCCCTGCAGCCCACACCCTAGGATGTACACTGGTCCTTCTAATGCCAAAGGAATTTAAAAGAATTTCTCTCCCAAATGGAGAAGCTGCTGTATCATTTTTCCCTCAGCAATTTCCTTTTGTCAGTTCGTGGAGTGCTCAGCCACCAAACCCGGGCTTGGTCTGGTTCTCTAATCGAGGAGAACTGGGAAAAGAGCTGGGAGCACAGGGAAGATCCCTTGGGAAGGCAGGAGGGGGTCAGGATTCTCCCAAGGGGGTGGGGAGCCCCTCGGGGCTGATTGTGGGTGCATTGCTCAGCTCTGTGTGACTCCTTGGCTCTCTGCTCCTCCCCTGCAGGAGGTGCTCAGTGCAAATGACCCAGAGAACAATTTCCTCACCACTGCCATCCGGCCCCATGGAATATTTGGTCCCAGAGACCCTCAGCTAGTTCCCATCCTCGTCCAGGCAGCAAGGAGTGGCAAAATGAAGTTCATCATTGGGTGAGCTGGGGTAAAATCCAATCCCTGCTGGGGTAAAATCCAATCCCTGCTGGATCTACAAAGGGGAGATCTCTTTTTAGGAGGTCAAAGTTATTTTGGAAGGGAATGAAAGGGAACCAGTTGTGTTGTTCCTTTTATTTTTCACTTTCCAGGGTTTTTTTCCCTTAAAAATCCTACCTTAGGGGCTCACTCCCTGCCATGATGAGTGTCCATAATGCCAAAGGAATATCCAAGAGGAGAGCATGAGCTGTCTAAAGAGCTGTGCCATTAACATCAGCCAGCTCAGATTACTTGTTTTTAATTTACACCACTTGTGGTATTTGGGATTCTGGCAATCAAAATCCCTATGAAATACAAAATACTACAAGTATGGCCTGAAACTGCAGCACCAGAAAGTGGGAGAAGGGGAAACTTGGGATGGCTTTATCCTGGCAGAAGTCTTTCCTTTTGCCATTTGATGTTGAGCCCAGCTTGCCTTGGGACTAAATTCCTTTTCTGTGTGCAGGGATGGGAAGAACTTGGTGGATTTCACCTACGTGGAGAACGTGGTGCATGGGCACATCCTGGCTGCAGAAAAGCTGCACAAAGGCTCCCCCTGTGTGGGAAGGTGAGGAGGGAAGGGGAGGGAAGGGACCCCCAGCCTCTGCTGTGGGATCTCTGCTGGTTCCTGAGTGTGCTGGACATCCATCCTGCAGGGCAGCAGCTCCAGGAGTGCCAGCTGGGCTGAGCATTGTGTGCAGCCAGCTGGGCTGAGCTGCATGGAGAGCCTGCAACTGCAGCTCTGCAGCTCTGCAGCTCTGGGCTCTGCAGCTCTGGGCTCTGCAGCTCTGCAACTGCAGCTCTGCAACTGCAGCTCTGCAGCTCTGGGCTCTGCAGCTCTGGGCTCTGCAGCTCTGCAACTGCAGCTCTGCAACTGCAGCTCTGCAGCTCTGCACTCTGGGCTCTGCAGCTCTGGGCTCTGCAGCTTGCAGCTCTGCGCTCTGCAGCTCTGGGCTTGGCTGCAGCTCTGGGCTCTGCAGCTCTGCACTGCAGCTCTGCAACTGCAGCTCTGCAGCTCTGAGGCTCTGCAGCTCTCAGCGCTCTGCAGCTCTGGGCTCTGGCTCTGCGCTCTGGGCTCTGCAGCTCTGGGCTCTGCAGCTCTGATGCGCTCTGCAGCTCTGCAACTGCAGCTCTGCATCTGCAGTCATCTGCAACTCCTTGTGAAAGGCAATCCAGGCAGAGCTGGGGACACACATGGAAACAGATTATTTTGGGACACAGTTCAGGACAGGAGGAAGTTTCCCAGCTTTTCCTGGTCCTGCCATGCTCTGGGCACACTGGGGTGTTTGACCCTCTCTGCTCTGTGCTGTGGTTGACATTTCTGAGGAATCCTGGCCTCTGGAGTGCTGGAAGGAGCACAGACAGGGATTATTCCTCCTTCTACACAGAGAGGTGGGCAGTGCAGAGCAGTTTCAGTGTCCGAGCCTGAGCTGAGAGCTGTGGAGCCCAGGCACTCTCCAGCAATGTGTTCATGGCATGGGAGGAGTCCCAGCAATCCTGGGCCCTGGGTTAAAGCCAGGCCTAGGAGCTGCCAGCTCAGCCTAAAGCCCTGCCTGCAGCCCCTGCTCTGGGACAGGGCATTACAGATTTGATTACAGATTAGATATTTTTCATTGCTGAGTATCTTAATACCCAACAACCAATCACATCACACACAATCCCTTTACCATCACCTAGAGCCCATCAGAACTACTGATATTACCAGATTATGGCAGTAACCACCCAGCACAGCAGTTAGGACATTACATTTATTGTTTTTCTATTTTTCTGCAGTGGAAAATTCTTCTTAAATTCTTGGTAAAAACATATTTTCTCTTTGCTTTTTTGAGATTTCTCTTTACTTGGTAAAAACATGCTTTTGTTTGTAGTCAACTTATCTTTTGCTCTTTAGCCATAAAATCTCCTTCTAACCTTTGTCTAGTGACCACTAGCTCAGCAGTCTTTATTTTCAGACAGCTTTTGGCTTTCTATATCAAAACCTGCTTTCATTTCTAGAGAACCTTCTGCTGAGCATTCAGATTTGTAAAAACTCCCTGTTAAACTTTCATCTTCCCCCACAGGACAATGTGCTCTGGCCCAGGTCAGGGGGGCACAGAGCCAATCCTGGGGAAACCCCCCCATGGTAAATTTTAACCCCTGGCTTCTCCTCTCCCTCCCCTCCAGGCCTTTCACATCACCAACGATGAACCCATTCCCTTCTGGACCTTCATGTCCCGCATCCTGACCGGCCTGGACTAGACCCCCCCAAGTACCACATCCCCTACTGGCTGGCCTATTACCTGGCCCTGCTGCTGGCCCTGCTGCTGGCCCTGCTCAGGCCCCTGGTGGCCATCAAGGCCACCTTCACCCCCATGAGGGTGGCCCTGGCTGGCACCTTCCACTACTACAGCTGTGAGAGGGCCAAGAGAGCCCTGGGCTACAGCCCCGTGGTGAGCCTGGACGAGGCCATCGCCAGGACAGTGCAGAGCTACCCCAGCCTGCGCAGGGCCAGCCCCTGACAGCCCTGCCCGGGCCCCCTGCCCAGCCCTGTGTCCTGCTTTAGGGCAAATCTGGGAGAAAACCTCCCCAGGGGACCCCTGCAGAGAGCAAAGCCACACAGCCCCTCCCTGCAAGCGGCTTGGGAAGGATTCCTGGGAGAGAAGTGGACAGAACCTGTTTATTTAACAGGCACGCAAAATGAACGGTACTGGATGACAGCACTCTTTCAGTGCTCTGAAAAAGATGACAAATTCAGAAAGTCTCTTCTTGGGGGTGCTGGCTCTGTTGTCAGTCCCCCCTGCAGGGCACAAGGGGCAAACTCTTGGTGTTTCCCAGCTCCCAGTCTGGAGCAGGTTCGAGTAGTTCCAAAAAAAGGAAAAGAAAAACAAAACCAGTCCAGGAAAAAAGTTCAGACTGCTTAGGCAAACTACCTAATGAGCAGAAGCAAAGAAAGCAGGAGCAAAGCAGGAGCTGAAGTAGGGGCAAAAGCAAAAAAGCCAAGCAAAAAAAAACCCCAAAACCCCTCCTCTGTACTGCCCTGTGTCCCACCAGCCGTGGGGAGAGCAGGCTGAGAACAGAACCAAAACACAACGTTCACCCTCCAGAGGCACTCTGGAAGGCTCAGGACAGAATATCCAGCACAGCAGGACACTGGGATGGGGATACAAGCATCTCCCCAGGACATCCCATCACTGCTGGCTCCTCAGTGTGGCACCAGCTCCCAGGCAGGAGGAGTTCTCCTGAAGCCTCTCCTCCTCCTCCCCCCGTGTGGGAGCTGTGCTGACAGTTTGTTCCTTGGATGTGATTTCTTGTTTGGAAAGAGCTGCCGGGCTCCCTGGGCTGGGAATGCACACCCTGCTGTGCCCTCTTCCATCCTGAGCAGGCACACCAGCATTCCTGCTGCCCTGCCTCCATGCTCCTCCCGTGTTTTGTTGCTCTGGTGACAGCAGCCACCCCTTCTGGGTCACAAACACTTCCCGGGGCTGGGTTTCTCTGCACACAGAGCCCCGTGCCAAAAAGAATTTCTGCCACCTTCTCCTGAATCCTCGCAGCTCTTTTGGTTTTCCCTCCACCATCAGGGGCTGATTTGGCTTCTCCCTGAGGAACCCATAAGGAGTGTGTTCCTTTGTCCGTGCAGGATTTATTTCTGTTCCTGAAAACCCCCAAATAAATCACACAGAGATGATTTCCCAGCGTTGTGTCCCATCTCTGGAGGGGCAGATCCCACTCTCAGCCCCAACAGGATTTCCTGGTCCCCTTTGGGGGGGGCAGAGATCTTTGGGAGCTGCCTGACAGCAGCCCCAGAACCGTTTTATCACCACTCCCTTCCCACAAATCTGCCGTGGTGGGAAGATCCTACAGCACCCAGCTCCTCCTCCCTGCCCTGTCAGGGTTGGTCATGGGGATTTTTGGGGCTCTGACCACTTAGTGCATGGAAAAACCTCTTTTCCACAAGGAACTGGATACAAAGCAATGGTCCCCAAGCTATTTCCTGTGACTTGTATATTAAATATTCTTTGCCCTCTAATCTTTCTAAGCACTTCAGTTCTGGTTTGGTTTTAAATGAGGGGTTTCGGTTAGAGCTGGAATTTCCCCCCTGTGCAAATTCCTGGCTGCCTGGGAGTTCTGGTGTTTCCAATTTCAGAAGGAAGGGAAGTGACTCGGTCATGGAATTATGGAATCCCAGGATGGTTTGGGTTGGGAGGGACCTCAAAGCTCATCCCATTCCACTCCCAAGGACCCTGCCACTGTGCCAGGCTGCTCCCAGCTCCATCCAAGCTGGCCTTGGGCACTGCCAGGGCTCCAGGGGCTCAGGCACAACGAGCCTTTACCTCAACATGCTGCTAAAGTCTGATTAAATGGGTTTTATTTTAACTCCTGGCTGTTTTTTGGGGAAAAAAACAAAAAAACAAAAAAACAACACATTTGTCTTTTCTTCCCCTGGGAATTTTGATTTGCTGGTTTGACCAACCTTGGCCTTTCTTGAAGCAAACAGTGGCCGGGTGCTTGGGGCTTGGGTGGAAGGATCCAGGAGGAGGTGAATCCATCCCTCCCTCACCTTCGGCCTCCGGGTGGCGTTTCCCAGCCTGGCAGCTCCCATCCATCCCCAAAATGCCGCGGCCGAGCTCGGGCACAGCTCCAGGGCACGGGCACTCCCCCCGGAGGAGCGGGAGCTCCTGGAAGCTGGGCTGGAGCCGGGCAGGGCACAGATCCCTCTGCCAGGCAGGGATCCAGAGATCTGCTGGGCTGGGAGCAGATCCCGGGCTGGGGAGCAGATCCCAGTGATCCCGGGCTGGGGGAGCAGATCCCAATGGTCCCGGGCTGGGGAGCAGATCCAATGGTCCCGGGCTGGGGAGCAGATCCCAATGGTCCCGGGCTGGGGAGCAGATCCCAATGGTCCCGGGCTGGGGAGCAGATCATGATCCCTGGGAGAGATCCCATGTCGGCTGGGGAGCAGATCCAAATGATCCCGGGCTGGGGTGGAGATCCCGCGGTTTCTTGGGATGGGGGAGCAGATCCTGAGGTTTGCCAGGATGGAGGAGCAGATCCCGAGGTTTCTTGGGATGGGGAAAGTACCAAGGTTTTCTAGGATGGAGGAAGAGTTCCCGAATTTTCCCAGAATGGGGGAGCAGCTCCCGAGGTTTCCCGGGCTGGGGAGCAGCTCCCGAGATTTCTTGGGATGGGGGAGCAGCTCCCGAGGTTTCCCTCCAGCCCTGCCCACAGCAGAGCCTCCCTCCACAGCCTCTTCCAGCCCTGCCCCAGCCTCCCCCTCTCTTTTCCAGTTGTTTTCCAGCATAAATCCCAGCCTGGGGATTTTTTTTGGGGGCAGCTGATGAGATCCTCCTGTTGTGTCCTGCCCGGGTGTGTTTTTGTGCCGCCTCTTCAGCACAGGGAGGAGCTGGAGCTGTGGGGAGAGCCCAGAGGAGGCTGCAGGGAGAGCAGAGGATGGAGCAGCTCTGCTGGGAGGGAAGGCTGAGGGAAATGGGATGGTTCACCTGGAGAGGAGAAGCTTTTGAAGGAGCCAGCTGGAAACGTGGACAAATACGGGAGAGACATGGAGAGAGATGGAGGGACAGGGCACAGGGAAGGGGATTTGGGGAAGGGATTCCTCCCTGGGAGGGTGGGCAGGGGCTGGCACAGAGCAGCTGTGGCTGCCCCTGGATCCCTGGCAGTGCCCCAGCCCAGGCTGGATGGGCTTGGAGCAGCCTGGGGCAGTGGGAGGGGTCCCTGCCATGGCAGGGTGGCACTGGGTGGATTTTAAGGTCCCTTCCCACCCAAATCCCTCAGGGATTTTTATGGCTCCCACTCTGTATTTTGTGTGTGTCAGCGAGCAGAGGCTGTGAAGCGAAATTGCCACAATCCAACTTCCCTTCCAAGCACCCAGGATCAGGTGCAGGTGCAGTCTGTCCCTGTCAGGAACACTCAGCAGGAGCTCCCCACGACTTCAAAGAGTTCCCTGGAGCACTCTCATCAAACCCCTTATCTCCCTCTCTGCTTTCCTGGCTTCTGCTCGCTGCAGCTCCTAATTTTGCTGACCCGAGAGTGGTTTTGGCAGTGGCAGAGATAAAGAGAGATCTTCTGTTGCTTATCCTGGAGAAAGGAGAGGGAGGGAAGGGAGAGAGGATTAAAAGGGCTTTTCCAGGTGGAATGAAGGTAACCAAAACCCCCATTCCCCTCTTACTTGCTGAAAGGAATTCCTTTCAGTCTTGTCCTTGGAATGTGGGGGAAGCCCTGGTCCAGACACCCCTCCAGAGGGGAAAAAAGGGAGCTTTGGGTGTAATTACCAGAAATAGGTAAGAGGAAAAATGGATAAAGAGCGGGTGAGGAATGACCCTGCATGTCCAGGGAGCAAAAGGCACGAGGGCACTCCAGGGGGGTGCAGGAGGTGTCCAAGGCTGGGCTGGACAGGGCTGGGAGCAACCTGGGGTAGGGGAAGGTATCCCTGCCCATGGGGTGGAACAAGAGGGGCTTTGAGGACCCTTCCAAGCCAAAGCATTCCCAGATTCCACGAGGTTTGGGAGCAGGGAGACGTTTGCAGCCTGCCAGCAGTGGGGGCTTTCCACACCCGGATCCAGGACACTGCAGGGCTCGAGCTCAGCGTTTTGGGAAGCTGTGGAAGGGCTGGTTTGTGCCCCCAGTACATCCTGTCCCCCCAGTGTGCCCATGCCAGGGAGCACCAGGCTGTTCCCACAGCTCCAAGCAGGCTGGGCCAGCCTGGGCTTCCCGGGAGAATCCTCCCGAGTTTCGCTGCCCTTGTGCAAGCCCTGGGCCAGTGCCAGGCCCACGGGGGAGAGTGCTGCAACCCCGGCTCTGTCAGGGCAGGGGCAAGAGCAGCTGCTCAGCCTCAGAGGGTAAATCAGCAGCTCCCTGCTCGCCCCAAGTGGGTTTGGGGTGTTTGGGGGCACCGCTGTGTCTCTGTGGTGAGTGACAACACGACACAAATTCTTCTTCAGAACATGATCTGAGTCTAATTTATTCAAACAACTGAGCTTTTTTTTTTTAACTTTTTTGGGCAGGCTACTCTCATTGGTAGGAAGAGGGATAGAACTCTCCTTTAGAATATGATCTGATCCTAATTTATTCAAACAACTGAGCCCTTTTTATACCTTTTTGGACAGGCTGCTCTCATTGGTAGAGAGAGGGATAGAACCCTTCACTCACATTGGTTAAAGCTGAGAGACATCAGAGAAAATCCTCCCACAGAAAGAATCCAAAACATTAAACATTCGTTACAGAAACAATGGCAATGTTTATGTTCAAACTGTGAGAACAGACTTGTAAAACTAAAATATTAGGAATAGAACTTAGAAACTGCAGGCCTAGGAAAATCAGAGCACGCTGCTGCCCGTGCCGTGCCCTGGCCCTGCTGCCAGAGCCCTCTGTGGCACTGCTGGCACTCCTGAGCCCCAGGTGTGTCCCTGACCAGGGGACACTGCCCTATTCCAGCAGGGAACTCTTTGGGATTGGCAATGCTGAGCTGCTCCCTGCTATTAGGGAGGTGAGGCCTGGCGTTCTGGCAGTGACACCTCATGAAAAACCAGTTGGATTCCCTCGTAACAAATGGGTGTAGTGGTTTTACACCCTGCGACTCAGCCCAGCTCAGCTGGGCTTGGTGGCACCTCTGCAAAGCCACAGGGTCACTCACCTCACTGCCTCCCCATCCAGCAGATCCAGGGAAAGCAGGGAATGTTCTCAGTGCTCTGGAGTGGGCTTGGTGGGTTGCTCACCACCAGAAAGTGCTGGGAAATGTGACAGGATGTCACAGTGGCTGTTCAAACACAGGCTGGGCTGAGGGTGTCTCTGGGCAGGAGGAATGGTTTGGTAAAACCCCCTTCCCATGGAATTGGCAGTCTGGATTCGCAGGGTGGAGCAGGTTCCTTGCAGACATCCCTGTTCCTGCAGAAAGGAGCAGTGGGGTTCCAGCTGCTCTGGAAGTGGCAGAACCAGGATCAGTCATGAGACATCTTCATGGGAAAAGGGTCTTTGTGCTTTCCTTAGAGAGGAGATCCCATGAAAATCCATTTCCTGGTAAAGTCGGCTATTCCAGGCTGAAATTTACTTTATAACAATAATGGTTTTAACTGCAGCTGGGGTAAAGGTTCTTTTTGCCTCCTCTCCCGTGCTGCAGAGTGTGTGTGTGTGTCCCTGGAGGAGTTGGGGGGCTGGGATGGACACAGGCCCTTGCTCCTGCTCTGGGCTGGGCTCAGGCACAGCTTTTCCTGAGCCTTGGCTCGTGGCTGAGGAGGAGCCTGCAGGGTGGGGGTTCAAGCCAGATCCTCTGGGGTTTAACCAGATTCAGTGGGAAATGGCCAAACTCCCCCTGGGATTCTGCTCAGGTCAGATGAGCACAAAGGACTTTTCATGCCGGTGACCTCAGCACACTCAGGGCTCCCCCAAGGGTGTGCAGGGCACCTGTGCTGCTCCAGGTGGGGCTGCTCCTGCCAGGGAGACCAGCATTGGGACCTTTTCCTGCAGCATCCTGACCTTGGCAGCGTTTCACCCCCGCTGTGAAGCCCTAACAGGATCCTGGAGTGTGTCCTGAGCCTCTGCTGGAAGCTGTCAGCTCCTTCAGGCCCTGCAGGGTCACCCCAAAGCTTCTCCTCTCCCTGTGACCCACCCCAGCTCTGCCAGCCTTCCCTCCCAGCAGAGCTGCTCCATCCTCTGCTCTCCCTGGAGCCTCCTCTGGGCTCTCCCAGCAGCTCCAGCTCCTCCCAGGGCCGGGCCCAGGGCTGGGGCAGCTCTGCAGGTGGGGGCTCACCTGAGCAGGGCAGAATCCCAGCCCCTTTGCTGCTGCCCACTCTGTGGGGATGCATCTCCTCAGCCACCAGTGACCTGCTGGGGGTTGCTTTGGGAGCTCCTCATCCTTTGCTCTCGCTGTTTGAGAGTTTGAGATCGAGGGCTTCACCACAAATACCTTTCTTTTCTTTATTTTTTTTTTTTTTTGCCCAGATTTTGCCCATTTGCTGTGCAGCAGCGTGTTCCCCCCGGGGAAACCCCGAGTGCCTGGGTGTCCCTGTGGCACCTCCTGTCCCTGCAGGGCTGGCCAGGCCGGCTGGTTACTCACTTATTTCAGGGAAGAGCCCGGACAAACCTTCAGCAAACCCCGGCATGACTCAGGGCTTGCCGAAAATAAAGCTGCGCTGTCAGCCGGAGCCGCGGGGCAGAGGATGCTCTCGCAGGAGGGTCTGGGCTGCTGCTCCCCGCCCGCTCTGAGCCGGGCTCAGGGCGCGGCTCAGCCAGAGCCCCGCTTATCGCAGCCGGCATCGGGCGGGGAGCCGAGCTCAGCTCGGGCACATCCAGCGCTGGGGCTGCAGGGACGCGTCAGTGCCTGGAAACGCCCGGGGTCATCCACCCAGGGATCCTGTGCGGCTGGGAGCGGGGCTGGGCCACAGCCCGGGCTGGGGAGCCAGGGGGTGGGATCCAGGGGGTGGGATGGGATCCAGGGGATGGGATCTATGGGATGAGATCCAGAGGATGGGATCCATGGGATGGGATCAATGGGATGAGATCCAGAGGATGGGATCCATGGGATGGGATCAATGGGATGAGATCCAGAGGATGGGATCCATGGGATGGGCTCCATGGGATGAGATCCAGAGGATGGGATGGGATCAATGGGATGGGATGGGATCAATGGGATGGGATCCAGGGGGTAGGATGGGATCCAGGGAATGGGATCCAGGGGATGGGACTGGATCCTGGGAATGGGATCCAGGGGATGGGACTGGATCCTTGGATTGGGATGGGCTCCATGGGATGGGCTCCATGGGATGGGCTCCATGGGATGGGGTCAATAGGATGGGATGGGATCGATGGGATGGGATCCATGGGATGGGGTCCATGGGATGGATGGGATCCATGGGATGGGATGGGATATTTGCCCATCATCCTCCAGCAGATCCAGGGGCAGACAGCAGGGCCTTTCCTTTGCAGCCGCTCCAGGCTCAGCATTACCCATGCCGGAACTCTGGGGCAGGGGAGAGGGGATCCTGGAGGGGGCTTGGTTGGGGCTTCATCACCTCCAGGGCTGGAGGAGGCCCTGGAGCTGCTGCAGGGCTGGAGCCCCTCTGGAGCCAGGCTGGGAGAGCTGGGGGGGCTCCCCTGGGGAGGAGGAGGCTCCAGGGAGAGCTCAGAGCCCCTGGCAGGGCCTGGAGGGGCTCCAGGAGAGCTGGAGAGGGACTGAGGACAGGGATGGGGGGACAGGAATGTCTCCCACTTCCAGAGGGCAGGGATATTGGGATATTGGGCAGGAATTGTTCCCTGGGAGGGTGGGCAGGCCCTGGCACAGGGTGCCCAGAGGAGCTGGGGCTGCCCCTGGATGCCTGGCAGTGCCCAAGGCCGGGCTGGATGGGATTCAGAGCAGCCTGGGACAGAGGGAGGTATCCCTGCCATGGCAGGGTGGCCCTGGATGGGCTTTAAGATCCCCCCCAGTCCAAAGCAGTCTGGGATCCTCTGGTTCTTCCCCCACCGTGGCAGTGCCAGGCTGAAGCTCTGAACGCAGAGCCCCAGCTGCCAGGCTTTAGGGACAGGTGAAATTCCTGTCCCGGGGTCCGGCTGGGCCGGGCTGGCCCCAGAGCCGGCCCTCGGGGGCCCTGCCCTGACCAGGGCAATTAGAAAGGGAAACAAAGGGAGGAAGAGCGGGATGCTCTAATTCCCCCTGGGATTATCACACCTGTGGGCCCCGTTAATGAGTTCCGAGGAGACAATGGGTGTCGAGGATTAATTACAGCCCCGCTCCTTGATGCTCCCCGGGTACCACCGCCCCACAGCGGCTCCCAGCCTGCCCTACCCGAGCGATATCGGGGGTCCTGCTCTCCCTGAGGAGAAATTCCCTGGGCTGCGAGCTGGGGGGCTGCCCTGGGCTGTGCCAGTGGCTCGCAAGGTTGGGGACAGCGGCATTCGCTGGAGAATGCCAGGAATGCAGAGCGGAGCCTACAGGGAGGGGAGCCCGTGCCGCCGAACGGAGAAACCTGTTTGATTCCCCTGAAGGGCAAAACACACCCAAGTCTCCTCCTCAAAACAAGGCTTGGCTTCCCGGGGCCGGCCCTCTCGGCAGGTAAGGGCTCAGGTGTGCCACAGCCGCGCCGGGAGCGCTCGGGAGCGCCGCAGCCGGGAGAGCACCTGGGGAACTCCGCAGGTAAGGGCAGAGCCGGGGCCGGGGGGCTGCAGCCCCTCCCTGCCTGCCGGGGAGAGGGAGAGGAGGAGGAGAGCTGAGCCGAGCTGAGCTGTCGTGACATCCTGCGGGGTGTCCCCGACAATCGCGGCAATCCCGGGGAGGCCGGGCTGGGGCGCGGGTCCGCCCCGGTGGGAGCTCTGCGGGGATGGGGCCCCTGCAGGGCCCGGGGGAGGGCTGGCCTTTGGCTCGGGGGCTCCGCTGCACCTGTCTGATCCCAAATTCCCTCCCTGCCCACGGCCCCGCATCCTCCTCAAACCCTTTCCCCCCTGGATGTCCATAGGGCGCGGCAGTGTGCCTGCTTGGGAGGGGGCACAGTCGGGACAGCTCCGGGAAAAGTCCAGCCTATGACCCCGGACAGGCTCTGGAGAGGTTTCGGGGCAGCTCCAGCCCCTTTTCCTCTCCAGCCCCTCCCTGCCGGCGCTGCTGCCGGACCCAGGGGTGCTGGCAGAGGTTTCTGCCTCTCTCCGCTCTGCCTTGTTTTGTTTCTCCCTGAATCAGGGTGAAATCAGCACCCTGGGAAGGAGTGGCAGAGCTGGCACAGAGGCCAGAGAGCACCTCCCTCTGCCCTTGCTTCATCCAGGGAATGCCATCCCCATTTCCCTGTCCCACCCCGCGGCTCGGGGCAGGGCCCCACGCAGGATTCACCTGGGCAGGGGGGAGGCAGGGGTCTCCTTCCTCCTCAGCTGGATCAGGAGGGTTTGTTTAGGATATTTCATTTATTTTATTATGAACTCAGTTTATTTTAGTCGGCCAGCCAACGGTTCAGTACATTTCTCGCCCCAAAAAAATTACCAGGACTTAAGGGGAGTCCTGATTTCCACGCGTGGCAGGTTTTGGCTTTCTTTTACAAAAAGAAAAAAAAAAAAAAAAAAAAAAGTTGTGTTTACTTGACAAAACTTTGTGGTGTGTCTGTGATGTCATGAGGCTTCGGGAGCTTTCAGTGGGTCAGTGACACAAACACAAAGCTCCACCTTTGACACAAACCCCATTTTTCCTTCCTTTTTCCTTTCATCTCTGGACATCAAGGCTCAAGGTCAGCGGGGTGTGGGTGTGGTGAACGTCCTGCACATCCTTCCTTTTAAACCCAGAAATTAGCTGAGCAATTAGGAATTCATTCCATGTAATTAGAGCGATGAAACTGCACACCCAGGATGGTGAAAACGAGCCGGGAATTTTTGGCAGGAGCAGGGGGGAATTTTAGTGCTGGGGTGCTCCAGCTGGGAGCTGCCAGCCCCTGGGGATGATCCCTGGGGATGGGCAGGGCTCTCCTGAAGTTTATGCCACGCTTTCCTGACTTCAGCAGCTCAAGCTGTGCCAGCTTCAAGGGGAGTTGATTTTTTTTTTTTTTTTGTGGGATGTGTGGGCGTGAGTGAAAGGAAATTCTAATTGTGCGTTTGCAGCTTTACACGCGTCGTCCACAACGCGTCCGTGCTGCTCCCGGTGGTGAGGTCTGGCAGGATGCCCTGCTCCACCTGCAGGGTTTTCACCCCTTGTCCCCGTATTCAGGGGAAAAAAGAGACTTTCACTGTCCCCGGGTGATGGAAGAGAAGATTCCAAGGGAATGTGGGGCTCCTCAGAGCTCCTGCTGCAGCCACGAGTGGGGCCAGGACGGAGCTTCGGGGTGGAGAGCAGCGGGAATTTCCTCCTGGAAAAGGTGGCCAGGGGGGTTTGGAGTGCCCAGCCCTGGAGGTGGCACTCAGTGCTCTGGGCTGGGGACAAGGTGGGGATCAGTCACAGATGGGATTGGATGATCCTGGGGGATTTTCCAGCCTCTGGGGTTGTGAGAGCTTCTGGCTCACGAGCTGCTGTGTTGCACAAGCCCAGGAGGGTGGATTTAAGGCTTGATTGAAGGTTGCTTGGACTGCTTCAATTATTGAACTCCTGGTTGCTCCTAGCTTGACTTTAGAAATCTCCCGGTGCATCTTAAATATCCCTGATGTTTATGGAACAGCATCGGTGTTAAACAGTCACTGAAAGGAAAAAGGGGGAGGAAGAAAAAGCTGGTGCCTCAGAGCATTGCCTGAAACCTGGAATCCCAGACTGATTTGGGTTGGAAGGACCTTACAGCTCATCCAGTGTCACCCTTGCTATGGACAGGGACACCTGCCACTGTCCCAGGCTGCTCCAAGCCCCATCCAGCCTGGCCTGGGGCACTGCCAGGGATCCAGGGGCACCCACAGCTGCTCTGGGCACCCTGTGCCAGCGCCTCAGGCTGGGTCTGAGGAGCCAGAACCTTCAGGGGCTCCCTCAGAACCTCCCCTCTGAACACCCTGTGCACAGGAGGGGGGAGGAGATCCTCAGGTGCAGGTTGGGAGCTCCAGGAGTGGAGCCTGAGGTGAAATTCCCATTGTCCCTCATGTCCCCGAGCAGGAGAAGAGCATCCACCCTTGGGTTTCAAGCCAGGGGAACTAAATCCAGTTTGAAGAATGCTGGCTTAAAAATGTCACAGCCACTGGGCCCGGGGTGGCTCTGGCCATGGCTAACGTGGCTCTGGCCATGGCTAACGTGGCTCTGGGTTCCTCCCACCTCGCTGCTGTCCCTTCTCAGCAGATCAGGTGTCGGCTGAGCCCAGGGCAGAGCAGGCACAAGGTTTGCATTGTGTGCTGTGGCTGGTGCAGAGAAATCCGAGGCTGTGCCCTCCCAGAGGCAGGGCCAGGGTCTGGCTCTGCCTGCTGGGGCAGGTAACTGGTGCCAGAGGAAAAAGGGAAGAGGAAAAGCTGCCTCCCCCTGCTCTCCTTGCCCTGGGTTTCCAAAATCTGGGCTCGATCTGCTGAGTGCCCCATTCCCACCTCCCACGTGGAAGTGGGCACCTGGGCTGGAGGCCAAACCTCTCAGCAGGCTCGGGGAGGCTCAAGGAAGGAGCTTCAAGCTTGAAATGCATTTTGATTTGAGGCTCCTGAAGGTCAGAACAGGCACCAATTATCCCCAAACCAGGATATTTTTCCGCGTGACTGCCCTGGGTGCTGTTTGCAGCCCTCGGGTCAGCGGCTCCACGGTGCCCAGTGCCCTGGAAATGAGCCCTGTGCTGTGCCCAGGGGCAGGGGGAGGTCTTTGGAGAGCTCCAGAATGATCTCAGGAGGTGGGAGCAGAGCCTGGAGCTGCTGCTGGATCCCTGGGATCACTTGGGAGCTGGGTGATGCCCCGTGGGCTCTGGGCTGAGGAGAGAACCCTGGCCAGGGCAGCTCCCACCTCTGTGTGTGGCACCAGAGCTTTGCTCCCTGCCCAGGAATCTCCTGGACTCAGCATTGGGGGGGTCACACCTCGGGGGCTGTGCCAGTCCTGGCAACTCAGTTTGGGAAGGACCTGGAGACCCTGGAGCTCATCTGAGGCTGGAGAGGGGCTGGGAACACAAACCCTGGGAGGAACTGAGGGGTCTGGGGGGGTTCAGCTGGAGCAAAGGAGCCCCAGGGGTGCCCTCCTGGGAACACAAACCCTGAGAGGAACTGAGGGGTCTGGGGGGGTTCAGCTGGAGCAAAGGAGCCCCAGGGGTGCCCTCCTGGGAACACAAACCCTGAGAGGAACTGAGGGGTCTGGGGGGCTCAGCTGGAGCAAAGGAGCCCCAGGGGTGCCCTCCTGGGAACACAAACCCTGAGAGGAACTGAGGGGTCTGGGGGGGTTCAGCTGGAGCAAAGGAGCCCCAGGGGTGCCCTCCTCACTCCCTGCAGCTCCTGAGAGGGGCTGTGCCCAGGGGCTGGGCTCTGTCTGCAGCAGCACTGACACAACCAGAGGGCACAGCCTCAACCTGCTCCAGGGGAAAATTAGGTTGGATATTAGGAACAAGTCTTTAATGGGAAGAGTAATAAAGTGCTGGAATGTTCTGCCTGGGGAGGTGGTGCAGTGCCCATCCCTGGGTGTGTTTCAAACAGCCTGGCTGTGGCACTGGGGGCCAGGGGCTGGGTGGGGGGCTGGGGCTGGGGTGGATTTGATGATCCTGGAGGGCTCTTCCCACCTGGGGATTCTGTGAATTCTGTGTCCTTGCAAGGACAGGGCAGGCAGCTGTGGGGGCTGGGGGCTCCTGTCCCAAAAGGGCCTGAGACAGGGAGCAGCGTGGAAAAGTGAGTGTGGAGCTCGGGGCATCCCACCCCAGGGCCAGGGAGCAAAACACAGGGAGCAGGAGTGTGTTGTCCCTGAAAATCAGCTTTCTGGTTGGTTTTGGTAGAATGGAGTCAGTTCTCATGAATCGTAAGACAAACCAGGATCATGTTTGCATTCCTTGGTGAAAAGATCTCCCCTGATGGACTTCTCAAGTGAGCAGTGGAGATGGAGAGGTGGGAACTTCTCTGTCCAACCTCTGATCACTGTCCACAAACTGAGAGATACGAGGTCAACAATAAAGGAGAGAGTTCTTTTCTCCTTCTCCACCTGAACCCCTGCTGTGTGTGTTGCTGTGTTCCCTCTGTACCTCTCAGTGCCATTGGCCCCTTTGTGCCAGCAGCCCCGTGCTCTCTGTGCTTGGGGATGAGCTGGACCTGAGTTCAACCCAGCTCTGAGCACGGGGGGAACGCCCTGGGAAGAGGAAGAGGAGCTGCTTTGAATCCATAAATCCATAAATTCAGCTTTCCCTGAGCCCAGGTCCCTGCACTCCTGTCACTGTGACACAGAGGAACACAGCAACACACAGAGCAGGGGTTCAGGCAGAGAAGAAGAAAAGAACTCTTTAGTTTATTGTTGACTTTTTATACATAAGTTTGTGGACAGTGAGCAGAGATTGGACAGAAGTTCCCACCTCTCCATCTTCACTGGTCACTTGAGAAGTCCCAATCAGGGGAGATCTTTTACAAAGGAATGCAAACATGATCCTGGTTTATCTTACAATTCATGAGCACTGACTCCACTATACCAAAACCAATCCCGTTTATTTCCAGGGACAGCATCCCGTCCCCACAGGTGCCCTACAAGCAGCAGGCTGAAAATTTGGGATTACCACTGAAAAATCCCCTCTGAGCCATCAAAAAGGAGAGTGGCAGGGAAGGGGAGCTCCCAGCAGCTCGGGAAGAGCAGCAAGGATTTCACCTCCTGCAGGGGAACTGCAGCTCTGTCATTTCTGTGCTGCTTTTTCTCTTAAGCATTTTTATTCATCTGCCTGGGACATTGGGGTTGTTAATTCGAATTTTTTAAATGAAGAGTAAAGTAAGCTTACATTTTGGAAGGTATAAAGAGAAGTAGAAGAGATATAAATAAATAATTAAATATTTAATAAATAATATAAATAATAAATGGTATATTTAATAAATTATATTAATAAGAAGTATTATAAAATAATATAAATAATATCTATATTTACTAAATAAATATATAATATAAATTTTAAAATAAATAATATAAAATAATATAAACAATAAATAATATAAATAATAAATGACATAAATAAATATGGCAAAACTAGAATTAAAAGAAGAATAATAAAGAATTAGGATAAAAATTTCTAGAATACTCCTTTTTCCTTTCTTTTAGACTTTTTTTCTTTCTTATTGGTAACGTATAGAAATAATATTTAGAATTTTTAGGTAGCTGTTTATTGTTATAATTGTTATATTGTTATAATTGGGGGGGTTAGTTTATTTAGGGAGAGAAGTATTTGTTGTTAGGGAGAATTTTTTATAAGAAAACAGGATTTTTTTTATGGTTTTAATTTTTATGGACAGCATGAATCACAGTTGTTTGGGAATTTGTGATTTTTAAAAATTTTTATAGTTGTGTTTTTGGGATATGTTAATTTATGGGGTTTATTTTAAGGACAAATTGTTTAGTATTAAAGGGGTTGTAAAGTTTTTTGGGGTAAAAAAACTAGACTGAAATAAAAAAAAATAAATATTTCCAAGGTTTCTGCCATAAAACGAGAGTTCAGGAAGCCATACCTGCCCTTCTCATTGCTTTAATCCTGGGTCAATATTCCAAAATTTTGGCATTTTATCCCCATGTTGCCCAATTTTCTAGCCCAGCTGATATTTTGCTCATCCCCTTTTCCCGTTTCTCGCAGGAAAAGAGGAAATTTCGCTTTCTCCCAAGCAGAAGGGGCAGGAGCTGCTGAGACCATGATGTCCCTGGGAGTGGCCAAAGGTAAATCCTGGGAATTGCGGGCTCGGCCCTGGGGCTGCTGGGCCAGGGCACGGGGAGGGTCCCATGGGAGAAAAATCGGCATAAAGTGTTTTATAGGTGTGGAAAAATCTGCATTTTAGTGTTTTACAGGTGTGGAAAAATCTGCATTTTAGTGTTTTACAGGTGTGGAAAATCTGTGTTTTACAGGTGTGGAAAAATCTGCATTTTAGTGTTTTACAGGTGTGCAAAATCTGCCTTTTTAGTGTTTTACAGGTGTGGAAAATCTGCATTTTTAGTGTTTTTTAGGTGTGGAAAATCTGCAGTTTAGTGTCTTACAGGGGGGCAAAACCTGCATTTTTAGTGTTTTATAGGTGTGCAAACTCTGTATTTAGATGTTCCACAGGTGTGTAAAATCTGCATTTTTAGTGTGTAAAATCTGCATTTAGGTATTAGAGGTGTGCAAACTGTGATTTTAGATACATTTTTCAGCAGCCTCAAGATTTCTGCAAGCCAAGCTTTAGTACCCAAGCCATCGTTCTCCATCCTTATCCTCTAATTTGCTTTTCTCCATCCCAAATGTGCAGCCTCCCCTCTGATTCCTGTGCTGCTGTGTGGGAGCCACTGAAGGTGAAGGGTTTGGGGGAAGCTGTGAAAGCTCCTCAGGGACAGGAGAAAGCAGAAAACAGAGCTGTGCTCTGCGTGCTGATGCTGAAAGTAAAAATCTCCTTTAGGCAGTGAGGAAGGACATTAAAAACAAGCAGTGTCCTGAATCTAAATCGTATAAACCTGAGGACAGCAGGAAAATGTATTTGTCAAGATACAGAAAGTTTTAAGCTTAATAGTGGAGCACTGTGCATTGCATTCTAGGGCCAGCCAGTGTTGGTGCTTCCACAACAGATTCTAAATCATCAAGAAGGTTAATATTGTTGCTTTATTAGGGATTGTTTTGTTTTTATGTACAATTTTCTACAGACTAATGTGATTGGTAGAAGAAAAAGTAAACTTCTTAAACTTCTTCACTTCTTTACACTGGTCAAACTCATGGGATGTCAAAAGAAATCTTTCCTCTTAGGAGGAATGTACAACACAGATATGGTTACAAAAACAGTCCGTGGTGTTTGCCCACTTTTCTTGGGAAAGAATTTCAGAAAACCAAAGCATCAGAAAATCAGAACTTTAGAAAACCAGCACTTCAGGCCTGAAACCAGATTACAAACCAGCAAGCATTGTTTTAAGCAGGTTTACCTGTATAGGTAGGCTAAAGCTGCTGCCAGTGAGCTTTGCTTGCTTTTTTTTTTTTTTCTTTTTTCACTTTTTTTTTTCCTTTCTGCTGTTGGCTGAAGGATTTTTAAAGTGCATTGTAACGCAGAGCTCAGTGTCTGCTGCTTGGGATGTGAGCTGCTGTCATCTTCCTATGGTCCCAGCCATGGAAGGAGACTTTGGAAAAATAAAAATACAGCTCGAGACGTGTCCCTCAGCATCCCCATCCTGTTGGTGGCTTGCACACATTACCGTGGCTGGCACACAGTGCTGCTCCTCACCCTGCTTTGGCACCTTCCCCATTAACTTTTTAACTTTTAATGGTTCCCACACAGCGGCATGCTGATCCCGAGGTGGGCACGGCCACATCCCCATCTCCCACCAGAGCTGCCGGGAGTCCCACCCGGGGGGGAATCTCTGTCAGGGGGCAGAGGGCTCCGTGCTGGGATGGTTCATCGGGGCGCCCCCGGGCTGGCTGCCCCCCGTGTGTGTGTGTGTGTGTGTTTTGTGTGTGCGCCCCCGGGCTGGCTGCCCCCCGTGTGTGTGTGTGTGTGTGTGTGTGTGTGTGTGTGTGCGCCCCCGGGCTGGCTCCCTGTGCCCCCGGGCTCCGTGCTGCGTTCATCTGTGCCCTGGGCTCTGTGCTGGGCTGGCTCATGGTCCCTGGGCTCCTGGTTCCATGCTGGGCTGGTTCCCTGTGCCCCTGGCACAGTGTTGGGCTGGTTCCCTGTGCCCCTGGCTCAGTGTTGGGCTGGTTCCCTGTGCCCCTGGCACAGTGTTGGGCTGGTTCCCTGTGCCCCTGGCTCAGTGTTGGGCTGGTTCCCTGTGCCCCTGGCTCAGTGTTGGGCTGGTTCCCTGTGCCCCTGGCTCAGTGTTGGGCTGGTTCCCTGTGCCCCTGGCTCAGTGTTGGGCTGGTTCCCTGTGCCCCTGGCACAGTGTTGGGCTGGTTCCCTGTGCCCCTGGCACAGTGTTGGGCTGGTTCCCTGTGCCCCTGGCACAGTGTTGGGCTGGTTCATGTGCCCAGCTCCGTGCTAGGCTGGCTCCCCTGTGCCCAGCCCCGGGCTCCCCTGTGCCCCGGGCTCCCCTGTGCCCCGGGCTCCCCGTGCCCCCGGGCTCCCCTGTGCCCCGGGCTCCCCTGTGCCCCGGGCTCCCCGTGCCCCGGGCTCCCCTGTGCCCCGGGCTCCCCTGTGCCCCGGGCTCCCCTGTGCCCCGGGCTCCCCTGTGCCCCGGGCTCCCCGTGCCCCCGGGCTCCCCTGTGCCCCGGGCTCCCCTGTGCCCCGGGCTCCCCAGTGCCCCCGGGCTCCCCGTGCCCCCGGGCTCCCCTGTGCCCCGGGCTCCCCGTGCCCCCGGCTCCCCGTGCCCGGCTCCCGGCAGTGCCTCCCTGTCCGTCCCTGTCCCCAGGAGCGCTGCTCCCCCCCTCGGACGAGGATCGCCGCAGGATCATCCGGCAGATGAAGGTGCGCACCACCCTGCGCGGGGACAAGAGCTGGATCCAGCACCACGGCTCCGATTCGGACGAGGAGAAGAGCAGCCCGCGGTGAGAACTTCTTCTCCTTCCCTTTCCCTCGGCACAGCTCCCGGAGCTGGAAGGGACCCGTCAGGATCGCTGATCCAGCCGCCAGCCCTGCAATCCCCCCCTGTGCCCAAGGGCACTGTCCAAACCCCGGAGCTCTGCGCCCTCCAGACACCTCCAGCTGGGACAAAATTTTGGTTTTTTGCCAGGCAGTGGCACTGCCAAAGGCATTGCTGCTCCCGTTTGTTTCTGGTGAACGCAGGGTGAGGAGAAGCTCGGACAAACATCTTCTGCTGGAGCTGGGATTGGGCAGCACAGACAGATTGGGAGTCTGGGCAGAGTTTTGTGAAGCCAGATTTGTGCTTCAGCACCTCGGAGAGACAGACTCAGGGCGGGCCTGGGTGGAGGGAGTTTAGGATGGAAGAAGGGGGAGACCCAACAGTTCCCTGCATGTCCCACAGTGCCCTGAGCCAGGGAACACCAGGCTGCTCCAGCTCCTCTTGACCTGGGAACAAACCCAATCCCAAATCCTTTCCCCTCCCCCCCTTCCCCCCCCCCTTTTCCCCCCCTTCCCCCCCCCCCCCTTTTCCTCCTTTTTTCCCCTTTTTCTTCCCCGTTTCCCCTTTGTTCTGCCCTTTTCTCCCTTCCCCTCCCTCCTCACCCCTCACAGCCACACTCATGGTCAGTTAACCCCATCCTCGTGTTTCCTGTCCCCAGTACCCCCGGCCCCAGCCCCCAGCTCTGCCCCACCAGGCCCCACAGAGTAATTCCAGAGCCCCTGCCCTGCTGCCCCCTGGGCTCCCTCCTGCTGGAATCAGCCCCAGAGGGATGGAGGGATGGTGTCCTGCTTTAGGGCAAATCTGGGAGAAAACCTCCCCAGGGACCCCTGCAGAGAGCAAACCCACACAGCCCCTCCCTGCAAGCGGCTTGGGAAGGATTCCTGGGAGAGAAGTGGACAGAACCTGTTTATTTAACAGGCACGCAAAATGAACGGTACTGGATGACAGCACTCTTTCAGTGCTCTGAAAAAGATGACAAATTCAGAAAGTCTCTTCTTGGGGGTGCTGGCTCTGTTGTCAGTCCCCCCTGCAGGGCACAAGGGGCAAACTCTTGGTGTTTCCCAGCTCCCAGTCTGGAGCAGGTTCGAGTAGTTCCAAAAAAAGGAAAAGAAAAACAAAACCAGTCCAGGAAAAAAGTTCAGACTGCTTAGGCAAACTACCTAATGAGCAGAAGCAAAGAAAGCAGGAGCAAAGCAGGAGCTGAAGTAGGGGCAAAAGCAAAAAAGCCAAGCAAAAAAACCCCCAAAACCCCTCCTCTGTACTGCCCTGTGTCCCACCAGCCGTGGGGAGAGCAGGCTGAGAACAGAACCAAAACACAACGTTCACCCTCCAGAGGCACTCTGGAAGGCTCAGGACAGAATATCCAGCACAGCAGGACACGGGGATGGGGATACAAGCATCCCCCCAGGACTGATGGCTTTGGTTCAGAGGAATTCAGTGGGAGCCCCCTGAGGCTGGGGGGGCAGCAGCTGCTGTGCCTGTGCCAGCCCTGGGCCTGAGTCATCTCCAGGCATTCAGGAGCTCCTGGGAATATCCTGAAGTGCCAAACTCTGCCCTCTCTGTGGTCATTTCCCTGCTCCTTTCCCTTGGAGCTCTCCCTGCCCTGGCCAGGGAATGCATTCCCTGTGCCCCTGTCCTGGGAATGCACCCACGTTGGATCCCAAAGTGCTGGGACACCTCAGAGGATTAAGTCTGTAAGCTAAAACTCAGAATTAGAGACAGGGTTTGACCTGAAACCTCAGGAAAGGCTCCAAGTTTAAGTGCTAAAAGTAAGCATGTGGATTTATAACTTAGAGTGTGTCAAGATGAGCAGAGGAAAGCTTTGTTTTAGAGCTTAAAAGTCATGGACAAGGCAGAAGTAGTTACAAAGGTTGCCAAGAGGGTTTAGGATGTGACACTGAAAGGTTTGGGGGTTCAGAGGGAATTGGTTAAGAGACTTCACACTGCAATAACACCAATCAGCTCAGTCTTGGTTTAATAACATAAATATCTAACTGGCAGAATGTTATTGGCCCATAAAGCCTTAAACAGCCCGATAAGCAGAAATCTAATGACTTCTGCTGCTGAAATCAGTAAGCAGGATTCATCCTGCTGGGATCTGTCAGAGGGACCCATCCTCTCTCTGCCTCTGTGGAAGATAAAAATAAACTGCACTTTGTCAGGAAACTCGGAATTTCTCTGTTTCAAGAAGAAATCCCCGCACACGAAACGTGAGGTGTAAAACCCTCATGTGAGAAATCAGAGTCACAGGGGGAGCTGGGGTGGAGCTGCTGCTCTGTCTGATGAAATAATCAGGATCTGCACCACATCTGGTTTCCCCTTGTGCCACCCAGAGAACACTGCCAGCGTGCCTAGCAGTAATTGCTCACTCTAAAATCCACTTTCCCTATAAAAAAATCCCTCACAGAGCTTGTTCTGGTGATTATTCACTTTAAAACCTGCCTGCAGCTCAATCCAGCTGTGGGATCCCTCCAGGCCTGCCTAGCTGGGGTTTTTTTAGTGGCCATTCCCTCCAGTCTGGGTGCTGCTGCCGTTGACCCCCCGTGGTTTTGACTCCCTGATGTTCTTTGCACAGGTCCTCTGCCTCCAAGCCCCAGTCCGGGTACCTCATCAGGTGGGTGTGGAATGGGAGACATCTGGGCTGCAGGGGGAGGTGTGGAGAACCCCACAAATTCGGGATCAGGAGCAAAAAGCAGGAAAAAAAATCCCCTGCTGGCTCTGTGCGCCGGAACACCTGCGGTGCTCAGGGGCGGGAGCTCCAAACTGGGCTCCAAACTTTGACTTGAAACCTTGGGAAAGGCTTCTAAGCTTAACTGCTAAAAGAAAGAATGTGGATTTATAACTTCCAGCCCAAAATTCAAGGTGTCCCTTCCCTCCCCAGGGGGGTGTTCACCAGGACCATCGACAAGAGCTCGTCCACGCCGGGTCCTTCACCTGCCAGCCAAGCACAGAAGAAGTAGGAGGGGTGTGAAAGGGAGGCAGATGCTGCCCTGCAGTCAGAGCAGGGATATTTGGGGTGAAATTTGGGCTGTTTTCCCCCTCCCCTGGGGAAGGAGGTGGGGAGGGATGGGTTGGGCACGTTCCCAGGTGAGGTTTGTGTCCCCCCAGCGCTGCCCTGAAGGGACAGAGCCGCTCCCCCTCCGGATACAGGATGACCACGGAGGACTACAAGAAACTGTGAGTGAGCCAAGGGAGCAGCTCCCAGTGTCCCTGCTCGGGCTGAGCCCTGGGAATCCCCCCTGCAGCTTCCAGAGGTTCCCAGGGCCACCTCTCTGTGAGCCAGGAGGTGAACACAGGCTTTTGGCTGGAGGGAAATTTCCTCCTCCTTGGGCTGGAGGGGAATTTATCACTGGGCAGGAAGGGAGGGTGCAGCCTGGGAAAGGGGCTTGGAGCACCCCTGAAGCCTGGGCAAAGGGGATCCTGGTGGCAGAGCAGCACTGTGGGCATTTCCTGCCCAGCTTTTCGTGGCTCGGATCCAGAATGGGGTTGGGGCCTCTGGCTTTAATCCCTGGCCGAAGGAATAAAGTCCTTCAGGGACGAGTGCACCCCTATGGAAACCCAGGTGTCTTCCAGGGGCTGAACCAATCCCTTGGATTCCCTTTGGCTGCCCTGACCCCACTGTCCCTTCCCTCCCCACGCCAGGGCTCCCTACAACGTGCGGCAGAAATCCCTGGATGGGGAGGAGGACGAGGCGCCTTTTTCGCCGGATGAGCACAAGAAGAGGTGAGGCCTGGAGGTGCCTCGGTGTCCCTGCAGGGACAGGACACGTCCTGTCCCCCCTGCAGGGCTGGGGGAGAGCAGGGCTGGCTGCAATCCCAGGATAACCACGGCTCTGCCCACGGGCCACCCACCACGCTCCCGGCAAAACAGAGAGAAATTCCTGATGGGATCCGGCCTGACAGCTCAGCACAGCCAGCCTGGGAGGGCTCTGGGGGCTGGGCTGTGGGCATGCACACACCATCACATCCCCACTGCTCCAGGCAGGGCTGTCCTTCTCCCACCTGGAATAGGAGCAGGGAATCAGCTCGGGATGGTTCGGGTGGAAGAGAACTCAAAGCTCATCCAGAGCCATCCCTGCTGTGAACAGGGACACCTTCCACTGTCCCAGGCTGCTCCAAACCCTGTCCAAACTGGCCTGGGACACTGCCAAGGATGGGGCATGGGACAGGAACAGGTCTGCTCCCTCTGGCTGCAGCCTCCTTGCCTTTGATGGAGTTTCTGAGGACCCTTTTCCTCAGCCACAAGACCTGTACCAAGGAAAACTTGGTCATTGTCCCCTGGGGTCCAACCACTCCAGAGCTGGAGAGAGACTGGGGACAAGGGACAGGACCCAGGGAATGGCTCCCACTGCCAGGAGGCAGGGCTGGGTGGGATTTTGGGCAGGAATTGCTCCTTGGTAGGGTGGGCAGGGCAGCTGGGGCTGCCCCTGGATCCCTGGCACTGATCCCTTCTCCCCTGGGACACGTACCGAGGTCAGTGCAGACACTCCCTGGAGTGTGTCAGCTGCTGAGCCCATGTCCCATTTTCCTGTCCATGGAATCCATTCCTGCACCAGTCCAGGTCTGCTATGGATTGTCCAGCCCTGGCCCAGCTGCCTGGGGCAGTGGGGGAGTCCCCACCCTGGAAGTGTTCAAAAACCCCGTGGCTGTGGCACTTGAGGACTTGGCTCAGAGGTGACCAGGGCAGTGATGGAGGCTGAAGGACTGGATGACTCTAAAGTCCTTCTGCAACCTGAACCATCCCACAATCCCATGAAACCAGCAGTGACCAGGAGGCTGGTGCTGGATGGTCTGGATGACTTTAAGGGATGACTTTCCCAACATGAACCATCCCAACTCCCATGAACTCCACTCCCGGAGCGCAGCAGCCCTGCCAGGGTTCCCCCCAGCCTGCAGAGGGTCATTCCTTGCCCTCCCGAGGCTCTGGGAGTGCTGGGGTGACCCCTGCCCTGTGCCCCCAGGACAGAGGCTGCCAACAGCGTGCTGCGGCGCTCGGCCGGCCGCGAGCGCGCCTACGTGCTGTCCGCAGCCAAGAAGAGCAACGGGTGAGTGCCCGGGGCTGGGAAGGGGCCAGGGGGCTGGGCAGGGCTGGGAATGGGCCAGGAGCCAGGGGAGGGCTGCTGGAGGTGGAGGGAACCCTCCAGGGACAGGACACAGAAATGCTCCAAGGGCTGGAGCTCCTGCGCTACGAGGGAAAAGCTGGGGGTGCTCAGCTGGAGAGGAGGAGAATCCAGGGAGAGCTCAGAGCCCCTGGCAGGGCCTGGAGGGGCTCCGGGAGAGCTGGGAGGGACTGGGAATGGAGGGACAGGATCCAGGGAATGGCTGCCACTGGCACAGGGCAGGGAGATTGGGATAAAGGGCAGGAATTGTTCCCTGGCAGGGCGGGCAGCCCTGGCACTCCAGGAGCTGCTCCTGCTGCCGGCTGAGGAGGGGCAGGAAAGGTCCTGGAGTTCCTTCCCGAGCCTCTGGAGGAAAGGGGGAGGTTTCCCGGGCGGGCCCCGCTCTGGGAAGCAGCAGCCCACGGGCCCCGCGGGGTTTGTGCTCCGGTGGGCTCAGCTGCCGTTCCCGCGGGCTGCGGGCAGGGAGGAGCGCTCTGCCCTGTGCCTGGCCTCGGGGCTCCCGCACTGAACCCTGGCACAAATGTCCCAGGAAAGCCTCTGCCCTGCTCGGGCACTGCTCGGGAACCGGGAGTGCAGAGCAGCAGCCCTGGGGAGCCTTGCCCTGGCTCGGGTGGGTTTTCCTGGCTCCAAGTGCCCGGGCAGAGGGAGCTCCAGGGATCCTTCTCCTCTGCAGGCTGAGCAATCCCAGCGCTCTGCTCCTGTGTCCAGAGGAGCCCTGAGAGCCCCTGGCAGGGCCTGGAGGGCTCAGGAGAGCTGGGAGGGACTGGGCACAGGGGATGGGGGCACAGGAGCCAGGGAAGGGCTTCAGATGGAAAAAGGGACAGAAAGTTTGGGTATTGGGAAGGAAGTCCTGGCTGGGAGGGTGGGCAGGGGCTGGCATGGAATTCCCAGAGCAGCTGTGGTGCCCCTGGATCCCTGGCAGTGTCCCAGGTTGGGCACTCCCAGGCTGGGAGCCCCTGGGATGGTGGGAGGTGTCCCTGCCCGTGGCTGGAAAATCTCTAAGGTCCTTCTGACCCAAAGTTTTCCATGATGCCATGGATTCTGCAGACCTGGGGGATCCTCCAAGTGCTCCTATTGAGAGGGGTGAAATTTCCAGGAAAGCAAAGCCCTGTGAGTCCCCATTCCCTGAGGCAATCCAGAGCCCCATTCTCAGCCTCAGCCCTTCAGCTGCTCTCTGCAATTTTTGTTTTATGATTTCCTTGGGATCCCCCAGCTCGGGGCCAGCTCTGCCCCGGGGGGGTGCCAGGACCTGGTGCAGGGTCCTGGGGGGCTCTGCCCCTGCCCAGGGCGTTTCTTCCTCTCCAAAACTTTAACTGCTCCTTAATCCTTCCTCCACAGCAGCCCGAGTCAGGAATTCCCCCCCCTGTTTGCCAAGAGGTGGGTGCTGGAGCTCGGGGGGCTCTGCTGGGCTGGGGGGCTCCTCCCGGGATGGGACAGCAGATCCAGGGAGTTTCACAGCAGAGGAAGAACAGCTCCTTGGAAAAGGATGCTGGGGCTTGGATCCTGCTGGGTTTTTTGGGAGAAACAGTGTTGGAAGCACTGGGAATACAATCCTGGTGGTGCTTCGGGTCATGGGGAGGCTGGGTCACAGCTCTCCTGTCTCCTGGGAAGCTGCTCCAGCCAGCCAGGAAAATGCTCCTCAGGCTTCTGCCTCCCAGGGCTGCCAGTGGGGCAGGGAAATGTGCCCAGGGCTCCCTCTGGAACCCAAAAACTCAGCTGATGCTGGGGGGAAAGATCCCCTGTCCCTGTGGGATAACACACAGATCCTCTTGTGATTTTTCTCAAGGCTGTATAAAGATTGCCTTGATTAGAAATTGAGTTTGCAATATACAATTATATACAAATATAATTTTCCACAGACCACTGTGATTGGTGAGAGAAAGACAAAGTTCTTCACCCACACTGGTCAAACCAGAGGGACATCAACAGAAATCCTCTCAGGAGGAATGTACACATAGATATTGTCACAAAAACAATCCTGGTGTTTATGTTCTTCCCCTGGAAACAAACTTTAGAAACCCAGGACTTTAGAAACCCAGGACTTTAGAAACCCAGGACTTTAGAAACCCAGGACTTTAGAAACCCAGGACTTTAGAAACCCAGGACTTTAGAAACCCAGAACTTGAGAACCCAGAACTTAGAGTAGGACCCAGAACTTGAGAGGACCCAGAACTTGAGAGGACCCAGAACTTGAGAGGACCCAGAACTTTAGAGACCCAGAACCTTCAGGCCTGAACCCAGCCTACAATCCCACTGTGTCCCTTGGGATGCTCAGCAGGAGCAGGAATACCCTGCTTGGGAAACAGGGAGAATGTGGCTGAGGGAAAACAGGGCTGAAAACAGGGCTGCTCTGCAAACAGAGCAGGGGAAATGCTGTGACATTTGTCTCTCTCTCCCTGTGGAAAGGATTGAGATAGAAGAGGAGGAAGGGCAGCAGAGGAGGAGTCCAGCTGTGCCAGGCCCAGCCAGGTTTGCTCCGAGAGCAGCAGGTACCCATCCCCAGGGAGGGGGGGCTGATCCAGGGCTCTGCCAGATTTGGGGATAACTGCACTGGCCAGCTGCCCAAAGCCAGCCAGGCGTGGGGGGCTGGCAGGGGAGACCTCCCAGCAAACACTGGGGGTAGCAACAGCTCCAGCTGGGATAAATGGGAAAAATCAGTTTCTAAACCTGCGTACTCCAGCAGGAAGGCTGATGGGAGTGACAGCTACTGAGCTCAGGGACATTGCTCAAGGAGCAGCATTTATCCAGCTGGGATAATGGGAAAAATCAGTTTCTAAACCCAAATATTCCAGCAGAAAGGCTGATGGGAGTGCCAGCAGTGCCACTGAGCTCAGGGAGCAGCACAGCAGCTGTGGCACAAAGCAGCTCCCATGGGAGAAGCTCCTAAAAATCACCTGGGTTAATGTTTTGCTGGTTTATTTGGGGTTTTTTTGCTTTTCAGTTTTTGATTTTTTTTTTTTTTTTTTTTTTTTTTTTGGTCAGTGCTAATGGGCTAAGAAAAAGCAGCCCTGGCTCTTCCTGGGATGAGCCAAAGGCAGCAGCAGCCTCTCCCTGCAGGTAAGAGCTCCAGCACTGGATGGGATGCATGGGTGGGACACTTTGGGCACCACTCTGGGAAAGGGGAGGAACCAAATCCATCTTTCCATGGGAAACCTTCCCTGGATAAAACCAGGAATAAACCTTCTTCATAAAGGTTTTATGGCTGAAATCCACGTTTTTGTCCTGCCAGGATCTGACAATATCCTGATAAAAGGGCTCAAAACCCAAAAGGAGGAGCCCAAAGTGTAGAATCCTGGAATGGTTTGGGCTGGAAGGGACCTCAAAGCCCATCCAGTTCCACCCCCTGAGGCAGGAACACCTCCCACTGCCCCACCCAGCTGGCCCCTTTCTCACCAAACAGGTGGAATGGAATCATTTTAGTAGTTTTCCAATGGTTTTGACTGAATCCACGGATATAAAAAAGCTGGGACAGTCCTCACTGCTAACTTTGGCTGCTGCCCTGGTCCTGGTGCTTTCCCTGGTGTGTCACTGCAGGAAAGGGGAAATTCCTGGCAAAAGCAGTGCTTTTAATTTAAATCTTGCTCCTGAGAGGATGGCTCTGCCAGGGAATGGATTGATGAGAGTGATGATTGGTTCCCATTTCCCTCCTTCCCACGTGGAAGGCTCCAGCGCAGGGGAGAGCTGGCTGGAGCAGGAACGACAATTTTATCCTCTTGTAGCCCCAAAGCAGGCAGCAGGAGCCAAACCTCCCCATCCCTGAGTGACTCTGCGGGGAAAATCTCCACTTCTGCTGAAATCAGGTGGGTCTGCAGCAGCCTGGGGATCCCCTGGGGGCAGGAGGGGGAACCTGGGGCATTCCCTGGAGACACAAAACCCTTTAGGAGCAGCACAGAACTGTCACTGTTTCAGGTAACACACGACACAGGCTCTGTGTTAGAGGGTTAAAATTACTCTTTTTATTAGGGATGGTTCTCTCTTATATCCAATTTTACTCAGACCCTTATATCCAATTTTACACAACCCTTATACCCAATGTTACACAGACCCTTGTATACAATTTTACACAGACCCTTGTATACAATTTTACACAGACCCTTGTATACAATTTTACACAACCCTTGTAACATTACACAGACCTTGTATACAATTTTACACAGACCTGTATACAATTTTACTCAGACCCTTATACCCAATTTTACTCAGATCCTTATACCCAATTTTACACAGATTCTTATACCCAATTTTAGTCAGACCCTTATATCCAATTTTACAGACCCTTATACCCAATTTTACACAGATTCTTATATCCAGTTTTACACAGACCCTTATACTCAATGTTACACAGACTCTTGTATACAATTTTACACAGACCCTTATACCCAATTTTACTCAGACTGATATATAATTTTACTCAGACCCTTCTATACAATTTTACTGAGACCCTTATATCCAATTTTACAAACCCTTATTCCCAATTTTACACAGATTCTTATACCCAATTTTACACAGATTCTTATACCCAATTTTAGTCAGACCCTTATATCCAATTTTACAGACCCTTATACGCAATTTTACACAGATTCTTATATCCAGTTTTACACAGACCCTTATACCAAATTTTACTCAGACTGATATATAATTTTACTCAGACCTTTATATCCAATTTTACACAGACCCTTATACCAAATTTTACTCAGACCCTTGTATATAATTTTACACACTCATATATAATTTTACACAGACCCTTGTATACAATTTTACTCAGACCCTTATACCCAATTTTACACGATGTGATTGGTGAAACAAAGGCAAACATTTTCAATCACACTGGTCAAACCAGAGAGCTATCAAGAAATCCCTCCCATCAGAAGGAATGAATAACATAAATATTATACCAAAAATATTCCATCGCGTTTATCGCCCTTCCCTGGGATGGAGCATTAGGAGCCCAGCCCGTGAGGCCTGAAGGCGCCTGCAGAGCGGCCAACACACGCAGGGAGCTCCAGGGAAGGGGCAGAAGCTCGGCAGGAGCCATCCCCAGAGGCAGCTCCAGCTCCCGCGGTCGCAGCATTCCCAGCGGGAATGCAAACGTGCAGCTCCGGGGCTCCTCGCCTCCCTCCAGCTCCTGCTGCTCTCCCTGCAGGAACGGCCAGGACACACAGGCGCCGAGTGAGGAATTCTCCCTGGAGGCGGCGTCCCAGCGTGGGGATGGGTGAGGAATTCTGCTCCCTGCCCCTGGCTGTGCCCGGAGCAGCAGCTCCCAGCTCCCGGGGCGCTGCAGGCAGAGCTGCAGCCTGCCAGGGATCTCCTCTCCTCCCTCACTCCCCGGGATTCTCCTCCCTGGACGCTCCACTCCCTGAATTTCTCTTCGTTTTGCTGCTTCCTTTGCCTCCCGCCTTTTCCCGTCTCCAAGGGCTGTTCCGGTCCCTGCTGCTGTTGGTTCCCTGCTCCAGGATCTCCAGGCTGGGCTCGGGAATGCAGCCCTGCCCATCCTGGGGAGACATTTCATCCCATTGTGTTCCCCGACCAAACACCAGCAGGTTTCTCTGGGATGGTACATTACAAATGCTGGCAAGCCCCATTTTCACTGGAATCTTCCTGGTTTTCTAGTGACAAAGCTCTGAAGGAAAAGCCTGAGAGGTTCCCATGGGATGAAGGGGCTGCCAGGAATGGAAGGTAGAGTCACTGTGGGATTCCTGACCTGGGCACTGCTCAATCCAGAAAATCCTGTTCCAACCCATAACCCCCTGTTCTGGAGCTGGCTGGGATCTTGCAGGGGATATTTACTGGTGGAAAACCAGATTCCACCTGGGCTTTGTGTAACTGCTCTGTCCTCTGTGGAATGCATGGGAATTCACTGTAGGACATTCCTCAAGCTGTGCCTCTCTTTTCCAGCTTTCCTGAGCACACAGAAGCCAATAATGGGTTTTACCCACCAGAGTAAGTGGAAAATTCCCTTTTTCTCCTTCATTTCAGAGGTGGGGGGAGGTTTCTCCTGACCTGGGCCTGCCCTGTGGATGAGTTCTGAGCCCAGCCCAGCAGCTCCAAAGCCTGGGATCTTCCAGCTGCTTTCCTCACACGAGGACAAGCAGGTTGGATTTGGGGCTGAGCCCTTCAAGAATTCCCAGGGCTAAGCAGGAGGGAGGAAAAGACATTCCAGTGGAGACAGGAGGAGCTCGTGGTGGATGGTTTTGCTTCTTGGTGGGACCGAGTCCCTTCTGTGCCAGGTGCAGCTCTGGCTCCTGGGACAGCCCTGGGGATGCTCCGGAGCAGCCCTGCCAGGGTGACCCCAGGTGTGACCCTGCCCTGGGGCTGCTCCCTCTGCTTCCACAGGGAGCTGGGCTGGGAATGAAGACTTGGCCAGAGTGGAGCTGGGGTTAGATCCAAACTGGGCCACGGAGCCACTGGGAAAGGAAAATCCACCTGGGCGAACAGCGGGAACTGCATCTCTCTGTTCACTGTCACACAGAGAAGCAGGCTGGGAATTCAGGAGGAATTTCCTCCTGGAAAGGGTGGTCAGGCCTGGGCAGGGGCTGAGGGAGGGTTGGAGTGGCCATCCCTGGAGGTTGGCACCTGGAGGTGGCACTCAGAGCTCTGGGCTGGGGCACAGCTGGGACTTGTCGCTGTGGCGAGTAACAAACGACACAAACTTCATTTAGGAAAAATCCACCTGACTCCAATTTATTGAAACAATTGCCCTGTTTATATACTGTCTCGAACAGGCCACTCTCAGTGGTCAGAAGAGTCCCAGAACTCTTCATCAACCAAAAGGCATAGAGCAAGTCCATCCCACAGAAAGGAATCCAAACCATCAAACTCGTGACAAAAACCTCTGGCACTGTTTATGTCCAATCTTGTGAGAACCAGGCTTTCCTAAACCAAAACATCACGAAGAAACTGAGTTTAGAAACTCAGAAACCTCAGGCCTAGAAAACCAGACTACAGGGACTCGATGATCCCAGGGGGCTTTTCCAAGCTCTGGGGGTCTGGAGCAGATCCAGATCCAGCAGATCTGAGCTGCAGCTCTGCCTTTGGAGCCCCCATCCCAAACCATTCCAGAGCCAGAGGTGCAGGGCCAGGAGGGGATTGCTGCTGCTGGCAGCACTGACCTCCCTGCAGCTGCTTCCCTCCCGGGCCATTATCCTGGGATTCACTTCCATGTTTTGGCCCAACACAGGTGAGCGATTGCAGGGCCAGGTGGGACACTGGGGCTTGGAGCAGCCTGGGACAGTGGGAAGTGTCCCTGCCCTGGCAGGGGTGGGGCTGGAGGAGCTTTAAGGTCCTTCCAACCCAAACCTTTCCAGGATTCCTGGATCCTGTGGAATGAATTCAGCCCCTGAGCTGAGGTGAGGAGGCTCCACAGGCTGGGGCTGCTGCTGATATAGGAATGCCTCCCCCAAAGTTACTCACACTGTGCTTTGTCCAGGGCCTCCTTCCTGGGACAGGCCAAGAAATTCCTGTATGGACATGTGTGGAAACTGAATCCCAGTAACTGCCTCAGTTCCACCATCAGCCTCTCCTCCTCTTAGCTGGGGTGAAAAATGGGTTTTTCTGAGGGAAAATCAGTTCTCTGAGACAATTCTTTCCTGTTTCCTGGGCTGCTACAAAGTGCAGTGTTGCTGTTCCATCCAAATCCCAATTGGAAACTTTGGGAGGCTCTAAATTCCCTGTTTTTTTGCCAGGTCACCCTTGCAGTCCAATGTCCCTTTTCATCACTCTGAGAGAACCTCTGTGCACATCGAGGACACAGAATATTCCTTTAAAAGGTAAGAGTAGGGTGTAGGATTTATCACATTTACAATTCTGTGGGTGTAGGAATAATCTGGAGGATTAGGGGGACCCTGAATGGGCAGGCACAGAAAGAGGCTCCTTCTGCTTTTTTCCCAAGTTTATCTGAGCTGAGGTTTAAATAAACCAAGAGCTTTGTGTTGTAGCCCCCTCCACCTCCTTTGAGGCCAGACAAACACTCCAGATTTTCTTCCCCTTGAGTTCTCAGTGGGGTTCAGTCCCTCCCTTTTAATTTCCTGGTAACCCAGGGATGCTGGAGCACCAGCAGGTGATGCCTTGAGGAGCTGAGGTGGAGCAGAGGCCAGGCAGAGCACAAGGACAAAGCAGGGATTTATCCCAAGGCCTCCCTGGGCACACCTGGGCAGCACCAGAGCCCGGCTGGGCCACAGCCAAGATCAACCCCAGCATGGGCACAGAATGGAGCCCGGGGCACGAGGCCCCAGCCTTGGATCAGTTCTGCTCCAGCAGCACATTGGAGTGCAGGGGCAATTCCAGCTGCAGGGCATGCAGCTCCATCCTCCTTGCTTTGCCTTCTCACTTCCCCCTTGGTTTGGTTCTTGGGCTGAAAGTTGTCCTTGGTCCCAAACTGGAGCAGGAATTGTTTTGTCTCCCTGCTCTGTGAGGAGAGCTCAGTAGCACTGAATATGAAACCTAAAACTCCCCAGTAAAACAGCCCAGAATGTAAAAAAAAATAAAAGTTAAACCTTAAGGCGTCATTTCCCCCCTTTAGAGACTCGACAAGGCCTTTACCTTGCTGAGTCTCCATTCTCACTACAAGCACATAAAAATCTAAAATAAACACCTAACAAGAGAGAAATACCTAAAGGTAAACACCTAACATCAGATAAACATCTAACAACAGTAAACTAACAGCTCCAAAACAGCCCAGAATGTAAAAATATAAAAGCTAAAACCCAAGGCAGCCCAGGGAGCAGCTGGAGCTCAGGGCCAGGCTTGTCCCAGAGCCAGTCCCAGCTCAGGCAGAGCAGTGCCAGGAGCCCGGGGCCAGCTTTGGGGTGTGCTCGGGTTTGCAGGGCTGGCCTGGGCTACGAGGAGAGGAGCAGCTCCCCCAGCCCAGAGAGCTCATCCCAGCAGCAGCACTGGGAGCAGACAAGGTCAGCACTGGGAGCACTGGGACGGCTGGGGTTGGAGATGTGGGAGTTTGGGGTTGGTGATCTGGATCTGGGAGGTTTGGGGTTGGTGATTTTGGGTTCAGGAGGTTTGGGGTTGGTGCTTTAAGAGGTTTGGGGTTGTTGATCTGGGCAGTTTGGAGTTGGTGATTTGGGAGGTTTGGGCTTGGAGATTTGGATCCGGGAGGTTTGGGGTCGGTGATCAGGGAGGTTTGGGGTTGGTGATCCGGGAGGTTGGGTCGGTGATCCGGATCCGGAGGTTTGGGGTCGGTGATCCGGGAGGTTTGGGGTCGGTGATTTGGGATGTTTGGAACAGCTCTGGCCAAGCTGGCTCCTGCTCTCCCCAGGGAATGGGTGTCTGCCCATCCCAGCCTGGATTTTCCCCCTCCTGGGTCTCTGGTTTAGGTTTCTGGACTCAGCCAGCCTCACTGAGAGGGGCCAAGGAGCCCCAGGCCATGAGACCCCCCCAGAGCCCCCCAGGCTGAGGGAGACCCCCGAGCCCAGCAGGGCTGGGTAAGGACTGGGATATACTGGGATATTCCTCTGCCTTCTCCTGTGGGGTGGGGCTCATTCCCTGGGCATCTTTCCCCTGATAAATATCCTCCCAGGTTCTCCTTTTTGTAGAATCCTGGAATGGTTGAGGTTGGGAAAAAACTCTTGGATTAAGTCCAAGCAGCAGCCAGCACCATCAGCAGCTTCAGCACCAACCCGTCCCCAAGTGCCACATCCACACTTTTCCTGAACATTCCCAGGGCTTGTCATCCTCTCCATGGAAAAATTGTTCCCAGTATCCACCCCAGACCTCCTCTAGTGCAGCCTGGGGCCTTTTTGTGCCTGATTCTAGTGCTGCTCCTGCTGGATGAACCTTTTACCATGGTTTTATAGGAAAACCTGGGAGAAAAGATCCTCCTTAGCTGGAGCCATCAAACCCTGGCCAGCTGGACTGCCAGGAGTTGCTTCCTAGACTTTAAATCTGGGAGCAGAGGGTCTCTAGTGAATAAGCAATAAAATTTGGCATTAGGCTCCAGGGTAACACTGGATCTGGTTTTGAACCTCCCCAGTCAGGGCTGGGTGTCCACATGGGAGGACTTCATGGGCTGATTTCCTTTCTTTTGTCCATATTTTCCACCAAAGTTGGAAGAGCTGAGGCTCTTAGATAAGCTGGGCTCCCTTCCAGGTGAGGACACCTTGGGATCAGAGGGTGACCAGGGTGTTCCTCTGCCTAGGTCTGAGCTGCACTCCCAGGACACTGCTGGGAGCAGGGACAGGGCCATGGGAATGTCCTCCTGTGTGCAGAGCGAGGAGAGCAGCCCAGGAAGGCAAGAGAAATGGGCTGCTGTTCCTGGGATGGGAAATGGATTGCTTTTCTTGGGATGGAAAGGGATTGCTTTTCCTGGGGATGGGAAAGGGATTGCTTTCTGGGATGGAAAGGGATTGCTTTTCTTGGGATGGGAAAGGGGATTGCTTTTCTTGGGATGGGAAAGGGGATTGCTTTTCTTGGGGATGGGAAATGGGCTGCTGTTCCTGGGGATGGGAAATGGGGCTGCTGTTCCTGGGGATGGGAAATGGGATTGCTTTTCTTGGGGATAGGAAATGGGATTGCTTTTCCTGGGGATGGGAAATGGGGCTGCTGTTCCTGGGGATGGGAAATGGGGCTGCTTTTCCTGGTGGCAGGCTGTGGAGGATTTGCTTCAGGGGGCTCTGGAGGAGGCACTGAAGGTGCTGTGGTCAGGCTCCTTCCTTTCAGCCCTGGTTCTCAGGAGGTCTGCATTTTCCATCTGTTTTTTTTCACATCACCTTGGGTTATCTGAGGGCTTGGCTTAGTGCTGGGTGGTTGTATTTGATGACCTTAGAGGGCTTTTCAAACCTAAACAATCCCGTGATTCTGTCTGGCATGTTAACACGCAGGGATATTGCACTTTTATTTTTCTCCCTTGAGGCAAGAGCTTCTCCAGGAGCTGCATCTCCATCCCACAGGAATTCTGTGCTCAGGGTGCTCCCTCAGACCACAAAGGTCTCGTGTCTTGGCAGGTCCAGCTCTGTTCCTGGAGGAAGCAGCATCCCAGCTCCAGAGATTCCACATGCACACGAGTCTGAGCCACGCTGGGACAGGTACAGAGCTGGGGCACCAGGGCACCCCTCACACCTCCAGTCCTCCTTCCTGGCCCATCCCAAGGCATCCAAAATCTCCTTTCCTGGCTTAGGGAATTCAGGAACCAATACAGGCTCTGCCAGTGCCACCTTTCCCCTGGAAGGAGCACAGCAGTGCAGGGATCTCCCACAGGAATTGTTGCAGCTCAGCATCAGAGGGATGTGGAGCTGCTGGAATAAATCCAGAGCTGCTGCAGGGCTGGAGCCCCTCTGGAGCCGGGCTGGGAGGACTGGGGGTGTTCAGAGAGAGCTCAGAGCCCCTGGCAGGGCCTGAAGGGGCTCCAGGGGAGCTGGAGAGGGGCTGGGGACAGGGAATGGAGGGACAGGACCCAGGGAAGGGCTCCCAGTGCCAGAGGGTAGGGCTGGATGGGATTTTGGGCAGGAATTGTTCCCTGGAGAGTGGGCAGGGGCTGGCACAGGGTGCCCAGAGCAGCTGTGGCTGCCCCTGGATCCCTGGCAGTGCCCAAGGCCGGGCTGGATGGGGCTTGGAGCAGCCTGGGGCAGTGGGAGGGGTCCCTGCCATGGCAGGGGTGGCACTGGGTGGGCTCTGAGCTCCCTTCCCACCCAAACACCCCAACACTGATCCTGCAGCAATCCTGGTGTTCCTGCATTTCTTCCCCAGAATGCATTCCTCCCCGGGCTCACACACAGGGGCTGAAGCTCCTGACAGCTCTTTGCTTCCCCCCAGGCCCTCTCTGGACTACCAGGACCAGAGCACAGAGAGTCACCGTGAGAGCCTGGGGGGCTGGAGGCCCAGCGAGCCCCCAGGGCCAGCCAGGTACCCTGGGGCCATCAGGGGCCCTCTCAGCCTCAGCATTTGCTCCTTCAAACGCTCCTGGCCAGGAAATTTGCCCAATCCAATAACACTGACCGCAGGGATTTTGGCAGGAATTCTCCCTGGGAGGGTGGGCAGGCCCTGGCACAGGGTGCCCAGAGGGCTGTGGCTGTCTCTGGATCCCTGGCAGCGCCCAAGGCCAGGCTGGATGGGGTTTGGAACAACCTGGGGCAGTGGGAGGTGTCCCTGCCATGGCAGGGGTGGAATTGGGATGAATTGAGGTGCCTCCCAAGCCAGCCCACTGTGGGCTTGTGGAATTCCGTGATCCTGGGAGCCCAGGAAGCCCATGGTGTCCCAACTCTCCCTGTAGGCAGTGTCAGGATCCACCCTCAGCAGAGCCTGAGCCCTCGTGTGGGCTGCTCAGAGCACAGGCACCCCTTGGCTTTATTTCCAACTGCTTTGAAATCTTCAGCAGCTCTGACTTCAGCTCCCAGGAGCGTGTTCCCAGTGCCCTGGAGTCCCAGCCCCCCCTGTCCCAGCTCCAGGACCACCAGGCTTTGGGGGCTCCCTGCCCAGCCACAGGATTCCAGCCTACGTGGACAGCCAGGTGTTCAGCACCAGGAGGTGAGTGTTTGGGATGGAGGTTTGGGGATGGGGGTTCGGGGGTGAAGGGTTTGGGATGCAGGTTTTGGATGGGGGTTTGGGGGTGAAGGGTTTAGGAGGCAGAGGCAGGAAAAGCTGCTGGCATGGGACACCTTCCCCTATCCCAGGCTGCTCCAAGCCCCATCCAGCCCAGCCTTGGACATTTCCAAGGATGGGGCAGCCCATTCCACCCATCTGGGAAGGCTTTGGCTTTGCTCAGGGGTTGGGGTTGGAGCCTGCTCTCCCCGTGGAGCACAGAAGTGGCACGGGGGGAACGGGCAGAGTACAGGGAATGCGGGATGGAATTGTGGAGTCCTGATGGCTGGGAAAGGCCTCTGTGATCATCAGCTGTCATCCCAGTGTGTCACCCCCGAGCCACAGCCCCAAGGGCCACATCCAGACATTTCCTGGACCCTTCCAGGGATGGGGATTCCACTGCTGTGCCAGAACCCTGGCAGTGACAGTGGGGTCAGCGTGGGGACCCCGGGGATCGCTGCTGGCCTGTGCTCAGGGCTTTGTCCCCTTTGTGTCCCGCAGCAGGCCCGGCCCCGATCCCACAGGCAGCGTTTATTCCGGGAGCAGCAGCCCCAGGAGCAGCTGGTTTGACAGTGCCAGGGGGCACGGGGACTTCAGCGCCCCTGCAGCACGGTGAGCCCGGGGGCACCCCAGCCTCCCAGCCAGGGGAATTCCCACTGCCACCCCACTCCAGGTGAATCCTGGTCGCGTTGCTGACCCCCTGGATGTGAGCAGGTGGCGGGATGGGAGGGGCCAGCGCCCAGCAGGGAGGTTCCAGCCGAGATTCCCACCCGTGGGAGGATCCCTCGGGCGCCCAAACTCCGAGCTTGAGACTGTTGCACTTCCTCTCCCCAGCCACGACTCCCTCCCCAGAGAGCCCACCATGTCCATGTCCCAGAGAAGCCACAGGGTGCCGTTCTACATGGACAGCTTAAACTGTGACAGCACCAGGTAAACCGGGAGTCACAGGGCTCCGAGGGAAATCTCCCAGGAATTCATGGAATAGGAGCCAGCAGGCAAAGCCAAGAGCTGAGAGAAGGAGGATTGGTTTCCAGGGAGTGCATGCAGATCAACTCTGAAACTATTCCTAGCTGAAGCTGCCTAGCAGAGAGTCTGGGATTCACCCAGAATAATCCCTGAGGAATTTTTACTGCGTGGGAGGCCAGAAGAGAGGGACAGGAGAGTGGGGAGCTGGTTCCAGGAATTGACCTTTGCTCCAAGACAACAGAGATCACAGCAGAGAGAGAGGGTCACTGTGCCTGGAATGTCAATGGTTAAATGCCAGAACAAGGCAGTTGGAAGGGCAGGAGGGATCCAGCGTGGAATACTGTTATCCCGCAGCTCTTCCTGGCAGTGCCAGCCCCTCCCTGTGCTGTCTGATGCTCCATGCAGGCACCAGAGCAAGGCTGAGGGCTGGCTCTGTGACCAGGAGTGCTTGTGGGTCGGAAGGGGAGGCACGGAGCCTTGGGCTGGCTCCAGGAAGGGTGAGCCTCCTCCCAGCTCCCATTGCTGAGCACATGGACAGAGCTGTTTGCCATACTTTTGTTGGGTTCTTCCAATTGCTGAGTTGGGGTCAGTTCCACTGGCTTTGGGAGTGTTCCCATCTCCTGCAGCTCCTCCTGTGCCCTCTCTCCCAGCCAGGCTCCCACTCACTCAGCCCATCCTCACGGGAAGGTCTCGTTGGCTCTTCTGTCTCCAAGTGAGACTTTCCCTGAATCCCCTCTCCAGGGAAGCAGCCCTGTCCTGGGGTAGATGCAGAAGGAGAAAGGGGTTGGTTTGGTCTGTGGTGAGCTCTGGCAAAGGGCTGTGCTGTCCATCTGCCCTCCTGGCTGCCGGTCTGGAGCCTGCCCTGGCTCACAGCCTCTCCCTCTCCCCACAGGCTGCTCTCCAGTTCCAGCGAGAGGCTCTGCAGCTCCCACCACAGCTCTGGGTACCAGCCCGACTCCAGCACTGCCGGGTAAATGCCGGCCTGGGGGGGCACAACCCCTGCAGGGGGACGGATCCACCCTTGGCACCCGGCTGGTGTCACCCACTGGGGCCAGGGCAGTGATTGTCCCCGTGCTGGGCACTGCTGGGGTCCCACGTGGAACCCAGGGGTCAGTTCTGGGCTCCTCAGGACAAGGCAGACCCTGAGGGGCTGGAGCGTGTCCAGAGAAGGGAACACAGCTGGGAAGGGGCTGGAGAATTCCTGAGGGAGCTGGAAAGGGGCTCAGCCTGGAGAAAACGGGGATCAGGGGGGACCTTGTGGCTCTGCACAACTCCTGAGAGGAGGGGACAGCCCCAGGTTGGGCTCTGCTCCCTGGGAACAAAGAGGGAACAGCTCCAGGCTGGGCCAGGGGAGGTTGGGGTTGGTGGTGGAAGTGTTCATGAAATGTGTGGATGTGACACCTGGGAACAGAGTTTGGTGGTGACCACTGTGGTGGCACTGATTGATGTTGGATTTGATGATCTTAAAGGTCTTTTACAACACTGATGATTCCGTGATGTAGAAAGAGCCTGTGCTCAGTTTAAGGAAAGAAAAAGGTTTCTTTCCTTAGCCATGACAGGGCTTAGTGTAAGAAGGGAGGATTAATCCCAGCTTTTAGGCAGCATGGAAAAATGCTGATTATCTCCCCTTGGCCTGCACGGAGCTGCACCATGGAATTCTGGAACTGGGATTGGAGTTCCCAGGAATATGCAAGGGAGCTGTAACCATCCCCAACCAAACAGCAGCAGTTTGCACACTGGCTGAGAACCCTGGAGATGCTCCAGAGGCAGAACAGCCCCTGTGCCACAGGGCTCGGTGCTAATGGGGGAGCTGGGAGCTCTCTCCACGCCCATTGTGTGCCTAATCCTGACGGGAGCTGGGAGAGACTTATCCCTCAAACCCGTAACGGGATGAAAGGGTCACATTATCCTTCCCATTCTTTCCAATTAACTCGATTTGGTTTGGTGGGGTAATTAGAGGCGTTATTAACAACAGCGCTGGATAGGCGGGATTTATTCCCGAGCGGCAGCGTCCCGCGCCGAGCCCATCCCGCACGCGTTCCGTGTGACACGCCCGCTCCCCGCCCGGCTCTCCCGAGCCCCAGCCGCTCCTTGCTCATGCAAACGCTTCCCGTGTTCCCAGGAGAGGGATCCTCTTCGTCAAGGAGTACGTGAACACCGGCGGCTTTGCAGCCTCGCCGCGCCCCGGCAGGTACGGGGAGCTGGGGACAGCAGTGTACTGCCGGGTGTGACTGCCAGGGTGTGACTGCCGGGGTGTGACTGGCAGGGTGTGACTGGCGCAGGGTGTGACTGCCGGGTGTGACTGCCGGGGTGTGACTGCCGGGTGTGACTGCCAGGGTGTGACTGCCAGGGTGTGACTGCCGGGGTGTGACTGCCGGGTGTGACTGCCGGTGTGTGACTGGCAGGGTGTGACTGCCGGGGTGTGACTGCCGGGTGTGACTGCGAGGTCTCACTGCAGTGTGTGACTGCCAGGTGTCACAGGTGTGTCACAGAGCCCAGCCCCTCGCATCCCAGCGGGCTGGAGCAGCTGGAGCTGTCAGCCCCGGGGTGGGGGGCTATTGGCAGGGCAGGCTCAGCTCTCTGGGGTCCTACCTGCCCTCTTGCTGCCCTGGGCACACAGCACCCGTGTCCCGCTGCTCCCGGGGCTCAGGGCGGCTCCTGCTGGAGGGATGGAATCACCACACTGTGGGGCTGGCACTGCCGGGCTTCACCGTGCACCTGCAAATGATCGGAATGTGCAGGGTGAGGGCTCTCCCTGCGAAAAACTTCAGTGTATGAGTGCAAAAATGTTAAACTGCACCGCTTTCAGCTGCTGTCCTTTGTGGTCTGCTCAAGTGAAGCTGCTCCAGCGTGGCAAGAGCAGAATTTGGCCCTGTGCACATCGTCCTCATGGTGCTGTGGCACCAATACACACCAGTGCACACCAGTTGGATGCTCCCTGCTGGCATTCCCCTCCCTCAGCACCGTGCTGGCATCCCTGATCACAGGCTGTAAATCTCCAGCCTGTCCCAGAGCTCTGGCAGCAGCAAAGATGAGCCAAACACCCAGGAAACCCAGAGAGGGAGCACTCAGCTGCAGGAGGGGTGACACCAGGGGTGTGCTCTGTGCCTTTTCCTGAACAAGAGTGCAGGATTTGGAGTTTTAGCAGTGAAAAGCTGCTGTTTGTAGGGACCAGAGGTAACCAGGAGGGCCCTGTGAGGCCAGGGCAGTCTGGGGGTGCTTAGAGGCTCCTCTTTGTGTCCTGGGAATGCACTCTGAGGAGCTTCTCCCCAAGGAACAGGTAGCCAGCATATTCTAAATCACTGGCTGATGATTCCACCCGAGATTCTCTTCCCACATGTCACTGCCAAGTGCTGAAATTTCCCTCCCTCCCCCTGCAGTGGTGGCCTGGTGGATTTGAGTGACCTGGAGAGAAGCAGCTACAGCCACCACAGTTACCTGTCCAGTGCTCCCCTGCACAGGTAGGACAGGGCAGGGCTGCCTTGGGGGGTTCCCCACATTCTCAAATCAGCAATGGGTTTAAGGGTTTGCTTCTTGAGGACACTGGGGGGTGTTTGGTGGAACAGCAGCACGATAAATGGAAATACAAGGATGTGGACTCCAAGTCCAGAGCAGGCCACCAAGGTGATCAGGGGCCTGGAGCACCTCTCCTGGGAGCAAAGGCTGAGAGAATTGGGATTGTGCAGCCTGGAGCTGAGCAGCTTTGTGGTAACCTGACTGTGGCCTTCCAGTGCCTGAAGAAAAATGGAAAGGTATTATTTCCAAGGGTCTGGAGTGACAGAACAAAAGGGAATGCCTTCTCACTGACTGAGGGAAGGGTTAGATGGGATATTGGAAGGAATTGTCCTCTGGGAGGGTGGGCAGGCCCTGGCACAGGTGCCCAGAGCAGCTGTGGCTGCCCCTGGATCCCTGGCAGTGCCCAAGGCCAGGCTGGATGGGGTTTGGAGCAGCCTGGGACAGTGGGAGGTTCCCTGCCATGGCAGGGATGAGCTTTAAGGTCCCTCCCAACCCAATCCATTCCATGATTCCCCAATTGTAGGATTCTAAGGTGTGTCCTGCCCTGCTGCTGTGGGACAGCACAGTGCCCTGCTGTGTCACTCACACAGTCACACTGTGGGAGCACGTTGCTCATGGACACCAGTGCGCTGGCTGGGATAAACCCCTGGCAGCAGGGCTGGGACTGGCACCAGAGCATCCCAGAGGAATCCAGTGCCCCGTTTTCCCAGGTCCAGTGAGCCCCTGTGCAGTTACTGCAGCCGGGAGATCCGGGACTGCCCCAAGATCATCATCGAGCACCTGAACATCCACTGCCACGAGTACTGCTTCAGGGTAAGGCCCAGGGGCTGTGCTGCTGCAATGGCAGGGCTGGGAGCAGGGACCTTCCTGCAAATCCCATCCCCAGGCTTCCAGAGGGATGTGCATGGGGTGTGCCATGTCCTTACCTTACAGTCAGGCAGCCACAGGTGTACCCAGAAGGTTTTCAGGTCCTTGACTAAATGTTAGAACCAGAATTCTTTATTATTGGCAGCACCCTCGGAACACCCTCATGGCCTTGCCCCAGTGTCCTTGGGGCAGCCTTGCTGCTTTGTGGCCTTTGTGCTCTGGTGGAGGTGGCTGAATCCTCAAAGCCTGCAGGGTTTCCAAGCAAAGTGTGTGGGGATGTGGGGAGGAGGAGGGATGGGGAGTGTGGGAGGAAGAGGCCTGCAGGGACGTTTGGCTCTTGTAGGAGAGTGCAGCCTCAAAGGCTGCATCCTCAGCCCTTAACAAAATATGCAGAGACCTCTGCCCCCTCCCTTCTGCTGCTCCTGCCTGGAGCTTGGGTCGTTGTCCAACCTCCCTGTTTTCCCTTTGGCAGTGTGGAATTTGCCACAAGGCAATGGGAGATCTCCTGGATAAAATATTCATCCACCGGGACATTGTGCACTGTGACAAGTGCTACGAGAAGCTCTTCTAGGTGGGTTTCCAGGGCCCCTTCCCGAATTCCCGGGGGGAATGAACGGCTGGGTGAGAGCTCAGAGTTGGCTGGTGAAGGGCACGTAACCCTCACATTTCCAGGTTGACAGGCAGGGAAGCAGCGACCTTGTGGCAGCATTAGCCTGAAACTCCCTCGCGCCGTGCCGGGGGTGCTGGCTGGAGCCAGAATCCCGGTGACAAACAGGCTCTGGTGGCTTCCCGGGGGTGACAGGCAGAGGCTGGCTCGAGTGATGACAGAAATGTCCCTCAGAGGTGGAGAGTGCTCACGGGAGGCAGTTAAAGGTTCCTCGCTGTGTCCTGGGCTCACCCCGTGCAGGGACTGCGAGCGGCTCGGAGCTGTGACGCTCCCCTGACAGGCACGCAGCTCCTCCTTTCCCTAGAGACCCTTTGAGGTGAAAACCTTTGGGAAGAGCAGGCTTGTACATTCCAACAGATCGACAGGAGCGGGTTGGGCACGGCTTGGTTTTGTCCGATTATCTGGAAGGAGCAGGAGGTGCCATGGCAGCGACCGGAGCTGCTGTGCTGGGGCTGGCGGAGGAGGAGCAGGGAACGGGGCGAACCTGCTGATGGGCTGTGACTGGTGAAACGCCCATCCCGCATTCCCGGCGGGCTCAGCCCGCGCTCAGGCGCTCTTTGTGTGCTCGCAGGGCCCCGCGGAGCCGGGCGCGCAGCCCGGTGCCCGGCGGCACGCTGGGATTACCGCAGCTCCCGTCGGGCTGGCACCGCAGAACTCCTGCTCCCGCTTCCCTCGAGCCCTTCTCCCTCTCGCTGCCCCGCGGCCGTGGATGAGCTCGGCGCCTGCTGGTTGATGCTGTCATCTGCACCGGACGAGCGTGATGAGAACGAGCTAAGGCAGGCTGCTCCTCGAATTCCCACTGCCCAGAGGCGCTGAGCCCTCCGCCGGGCTGCAGCCGCACGAAGGCTCCGAGCGCTCCCGGAGCCGCGAGTCAGGCACAGCTCCTCGGGTTCATCCCAGTTAATTCCCACTAGTCCCTCCTGAGGATGTCTGGATTTCTTTCCCTTGTGCAGCCAGGCTCTGGGAGCTGGCACGCAGGCACTGCGAGCCTTAAACACTAAATTTGGATTCTTGGGAGGCTTTGAATTTAGTCCTTAGCGAAAGCCTATTTCTGCTTCTTTCACCCCCGAATTCAGCCTAGAAATAAACAGCTTCTGCCTCATTGCCATTTGCTTCGCCCAGGATTCCAGGAGCACTTGCAAACTCCATTCTAATTGTGTGTCAGCTTTAATTCCCCCTCCTGCCTCTTCCCTGGGGATGCTGCAGCAGCACTGTTTGGGGATCAGAGCCCTTCCCCTGGAGTTTAGCTCTGAGGGCATCTCAATTCCCTCTCCTGCCAAAGGGCTCTGCTCAGCTGAAATCCCAATTTCCCCCCTCCCCAGGGCTCTCCTTGCTGTAAACTGTTCACAGCCCAAATGCCCTCTAGCAATGTTGAAGTTCCAGCAGATGCTGCTCTCAGCAAAATCAGAATTGTGTCATTTTAGCCCTGAACTCCAAGCTGAGGGGTTGGGAATGCTCAATAGTGAAACCTGGAAGTCAGGGGTCCTAAAAGTGTCCAGACTTGCTGTTTCCTCATGGGAAGCATTAAGAATCATAGAACCCCAGAATGATTTTGGGTTGGAAGGAGTTAAAGTTCATCTATGTTTTAAAGTTCATGGACAGGGACACCTTCCACTGTCCCAGGTTGCTCTGTCCAGCCTGGCCTTGGACAATTCCAGGGATCCAGGAGCAGCCACAGCTGCTCTGGGCAACCAGGGCTTCCCCACCCTCACAGCCAAGAATTGCTGAAAACCAAGATTCTCCTACAATCCTGTGATTGCCTGGAGGAAAAAAAAGAACCCTGATCCCCCATGAGCTGTTCCTGTTTGTGTCTGAGAGCAGCTGAGGGAACTGGGAAGGGGCTCAGCCTGGAGAAGAGGAGGCACAGGAGGGAACTTGTGGCTTTGCACAACTCCCTGACAGGAGGGGTTTTTTCCCCCTCAAAAGGAACCTGCAGCTCTTATAAAAATGTTTTGCTTTATCATCTGTATTGGCCTGAGCTTTGAAGAATTGCTGACCCTACCTGCCGTGAATAAAAACCAAATGAATTATTCAAAGAGGTGAATCTCCCTGGTGTTTGTGGAGAAGGGTCACCTGCACACACATTTGTCCTCTGTGATGGATGAGGGCATGCATTTTCTTTCACAAAAAGAAGATCTTGTTTCTCCTGGGATTCTGCTGCTTGTGGGGACAAATCCTGACCAGGCTATTTCACATGAAATCAAATAAATAAATAAATATATATATATATAGTTTATGAAATGTGCTGTTGGTGACTGAGCAAACCCATCCTGGCACTGCAGCTGCCATGCTGGCACAGGGAAACTCTGCTCCTGGAACTCCCATCCTCTGCACAGACCAAACCTTCCCAGAGCATCTGAAAATTAACAACAGAGGGACAAAACTAACACGGGGACAGACCTCGAGCTGTGGCAGTGCTGGATGTGCTGCTCAGGCCAGCAGGTACAAAAATGAGATTCTGCTCCTAGCATGTGGCCTTGGTGTCTGCCAACCATCCAACCCTCCTTATCAGGAGGTGCCAGAGCCTGTGTGTGGGTCCAACAGGCACACTTGGCAGGAAGATGTCAAAGAATGGTGCTAGTTTTATTGTTGCCTGATAAAACTGTCCTGAAGAGACGTTACACTCAACCTTGAAGCTTTGGGAGATCCCAGCTAAGCTGCGTTTTGTGCATTTTTCTGGATCACATGCACAAGCAGAGACCCTTTTCCCCCTCACTCATCCCTTCCCTACTCAGCCCTCTTCCACTCATTTGCCCTTCTTCTACTCTCCCTTCTTTTCCTCACTTCCTCACCCTTTTCTCTCCTTCCCTTTCCTCCCCCTCACTCACCCCCTTTCCCTCCCTTCTCCCCATTCACCTTTTCCCCCTTTTAAACCTTTTCCCACCACTCCCCCTTTTTCTCCTCACTGATCCCTTTTCCTCCTCACTCACCTCATTCCTACCATTTTACTTTCCCCTCATTCATCCCCTTTTTCCTCCTCTCACCCCTTTCCCCCTCACCTCCTCCATTTCCCTCTAATTCCCTTTCCTTCCTCACCCATTCCATTCCCCTCTTAACTCCCCTTTCATGCTCACTCCCTCCTTTCCCCCAACTCACACCTCTCCCTCACTCACCCTTTCCCCCTCACTCACCCCTTTCCAGTCACTCCCTCCTTTCTCACTCACCCCTTCTCCTTTCACTCTCCCATTTCCCTCACTCACCCCTTTTTCTTCACTCATCTTTTCCCCTTTCACTCACCCCCTTTCTTTCCCCTCACTCACCCTTTCCCCCTCACTCATCCTTTTCCCTTTCACTCACCCCTTTTTCCTTCACTCACCCCTTTCCTCCTCACTCACAGCTCTCCCTCACTCACCCTTTCCCCTTTCAATCGCCCCTTTCCCCTCACTCACCCCTTTTCCTCACTCACCCTTTCCCCTTCACTCACCCCATTCCTTTCCCCTCACTCCCCCTTTCCCCTCACTCCCCCTTTCCCTCACTCACCCTTTCCTTTCCTCCTCACTCACCTTTTCCCTCACTCATCCTTTCCCCTTTCACTCACCCTTTTCCTTCACTCACCCCATTCCCCTCACTCCCCGTTTCCTCTCATCCTTTCCCTCACTCCCCTTTCCTTCACTCGCCCATTCCCCTCGCTCCCCCATTCCCCTCACCCTTTCCCCTCACTCCCCCTTTCCCTCGCTCCCCGTTTCCCCTCACCCTTTCCCTCACTCGCCTATTTTCCCACTCCCCCATTCCCCTCACCCTTTCCCTCGCTCCCCATTTCCCTCGCCCCCCATTCCCCTCACCCTTTCCCCTCACTCCCCCATTCCCCTCACCCTTTCCCTCGCTCCCCATTTCCCTCGCTCCCCCATTCCCCTCACCCCTTCCCTCATTCGCCCATGTCCCCTCACTCGCCCTTTCCCTCACTCCCCGTTTCCCCTCGCCCCTTCCCTCACTCGCCCTTTTCCCTCACTCGCCTTTCCCCTCCCTACCTCCCCACTCCCCCATTCCCCTCACCCTTTCCCTCGCTCCCCATTTCCCCTCACTCCCCATTCCCCTCACCCCTTCCCTCACTCGCCCATGTCCCCTCACTCCCCCATTCCCCTCACTCCCCGTTTCCCCTCACCCTTTCCCTCACTCCCCGCTTCCCCTCACCCCGTCCCCCTCCCCTTTCCCTCACTCCCCCATTCCCCTCACCCTTTCCCTCACTCCCCCTTTCCCCTCACCCTTTCCCTCACTCGCCCTTTCCCCTCCCCGTTTCCCCTCTCTGCGCTCCCTCCGCCGCCGCCCGGGGCGGCCCCGCGCAGGCGCACCGCCCGCATCCCCCGTTCCCCTGGCCGGGGCGGGGGCGGCGCCTCCCGCCGTTCGCGGGCCGGGCCGAGCCGCCGGAGAAAGGCGGCACCGGCACGGACCGGCCGGGCGCCCGACCATCCATCCATCCGGCCATCCAGCCAGCCAGCCGTCCAGCCAGGTACCGCCCGACTCCCAGCGCTGGGGGGTGCCCGCCGCGCTCGCTCTGCCGCGCTCGGTGCCCACCGGCCGCGCCCGTGCCCCCCGCGGGGTCGCCTCCGCCGCTGCCGCACAGCGCGCGGCCACCGGAGCCCGCTCGGAGCCCTCCGGGGACCCTCGGCGCGTCCCTTGCCTCACCCTCCGCCGGCTCTCGGAGCTGGTCAGAGTCCCCCGGCCATCACAGCTCCCCGGCCCTCACAGCCCCCCGGCCACCACAGCCACCCGGCCCTCACAGCCACCCCGGCCCTCACAGCCCCCCGAGCCGGGGACCCTCAGCCCGTCCCTTGCCTCACCCTCCAGCGGCTCTCGGAGCTGGTCAGAGTCCACCGGCCATCACAGCTCCCCCGGCCATCTCAGCCCCCCGGCCATCTCACCCCCCGGCCATCTCAGCCCCCCGGCCATCTCAGCCCCCCGGCCCTCACAGCCCCTCTGGCCCTCACAGCCCCCCGGCCATCTCAGCCCCTCTGGCCATCACAGCCCCCCGGCCTCCCCGAGCCCCCTCGCAGCGCTCACGGCCATCACAGCCCCTTCCCTCACAGCTTCCCCTGTAGCTCCCCCAGCCCCGTGGCCATCATTGCCTGCCCCCCATCAGCCCCCTGGCCATCATTGCCTGCCCCCCATCAGCCCCGTGGCCATCAGAGCCTGCCCCCCATCAGCCCCGTGGCCATCATTGCCTGCCCCCCATCAGCCCTGTGGCCATCATTGCCTGCCCCCCATCAGCCCCGTGGCCATCATTGCCTGCCCCCCATCAGCCCCGTGGCCATCAGAGCCTGCCCCCATCAGCCCCGTGGCCATCATTGCCTGCCCCCCATCAGCCCCCTGGCCATCATTGCCTGCCCCCCATCAGCCCCGTGGCCATCAGAGCCTGCCCCCCATCAGCCCTGTGGCCATCATTGCCTGCCCCCCATCAGCCCCGTGGCCATCATTGCCTGCCCCCCATCAGCCCCGTGGCCATCAGAGCCTGCCCCCCATCAGCCCCGTGGCCATCATTGCCTGCCCCCCATCTCAGCCCCCTGGCCATCATTGCCTGCCCCCCATCAGCCCCCTGGCCATCATTGCCTGCCCCCCATCAGCCCCGTGGCCATCATTGCCCCCCATCAGCCCCCTGGCCATCATTGCCCCCAGCCCCACGGCTGTCCGACCCCCGGGCTGAGGGCACCGTTCCCCTCCGTGAGACACCCGGATGTCTGCTCGGCAAACTCCGAATTATTGTCTCCGACCCGCTCACGCCTGCCGCCTTTTTTTTGCCTTCTTCTAAACGGGTTTTATTTCTTTTTCCCTCCCCCGTTAACACAATGAAATCAACTTTCGCAGCTTTGCGCCTCTTCCCCCGCACGGCTTTGCTGGGGTGGGTTTGTTTTTTTTTTTTTTTTTGGGGTGGTTTTTAGAGTTAGTGGTTGTGGGGAAACGCTTCTCAGCTGCGCTTCCCCCTCAATTGTGTGTTTTTTCCTCGCGTGAGGTTTTTTCCAGCTCCTCACCCTTGGAAGGGAACCGGTTTTTTGTATAACTCACCTCCTTAATATTCCCCTCCTTGAGCCACAGTTTTGCTTGGACAGTGGAATCCCTCGAACTCCCCGGTGGCGCATCCTCGGAGTTGCCGAGCTTTGGGATATCTCTGGCAATCAAACTGTTCCCTTCCAAGGGATCTCCTTGGAAATCACCCCGTGCCCTTCCCTGAGAGGATCCTGGGGGTTTGCAGCAGTGGGAATCCATGCCAGGAGCTTTTTGAAGCTGGCACATGGCTGGGAGTGGGATTGCTGGGTAACTCCCCAGCAAATTTCCTCTCCCCAAAGCAGAATGCCTCCAGCAGCGCTGCTTACAGGCATGGCGTTGGAATATGGGTGGAAATACTCCACTGTTCACTCCCAGCTCTGCCTGAGGGCTGTTTGTATTGTTGATTTGCTCAAGTGGAAGTTGTAAATTTACATCTTGCAGGTAGAGGACCAAAATAATGTATTCTTAAAAAATGCACCCAGCTATTGCTGTTACAAGTATCTAAGTACTGGAGGGATGCTGAGGGGTGTCTGTTGGTAACCTTGCTTTGTGTGACAGTTGAGTTTTTGTGGTTTCCTTTGCCCATTGGCGCTTAAAATGACATTTTTCAGGCAGCTAAGGGAGGGGGAAGGACATCCACAACCACAAAAAGTCAGGGTTTGATAGCAGTTGTGACAAGTGCATCAATTTTTAAACTTGGAATTGGCTGTGTTGACTCACTCCCTCTTCTCTCTGTTTGCCCTCCTTCTGCAAAACAGAGAGGATTTCTGACTTTTAACCCATTTTACTGCTCCGTGGATTGTTAATTAAGGGATTTTCAGTTTTAGGGGGTTTCAGTGAAGAGTCAATTTGGAAATAAACATGCCCAATGAAACTGAAAACGCATGTAAATCAAGTGGAGGGAAAAAGCAGTGTTTGCTCCTGTTTTAAAACTAGCATGAAATGCACTTCATGGTTTTCTGACTTACTGGAATATGCAATCTTAAGTTGGGATATATTTTTTTTTAATACATTTTTTTCCTGTTTGCAACCCTCTCTTTTCAGTTGTGACAGGAAAACACACCAGTAAAAATATTCTCGAAGCTGATTTTCACCTACCACAGTAACTGCAGTTCCTGTTGTTACTTCAGTGTAAGGTGATACACAAATTTTTCCGCGCAGTAACTGCAGTTCCTGTTGATACTTTAGTATAAGGTGATCCAGAATTTTTTCCAAGTTTTTTCTGCTTTTCCAGGATAAACCTGGTAATGAACAAAGGATGTTTTCACCGTTTTCTTGGCTGTTGTTGTCTGACCTCAGCTCCTCGGTAATGATGTTTCCGGACTTTGCTCCATCCAGCGTTTTGTTGGTAAACAGATGAGAACTAAACCATTGTGGGGGCTTAAATCAGCTTCCTTTTATTAAACTCACCGAGAGCAGGACAGGTGCACAGTTCAAAGAGAGGAATTCGTGCCTTTTTCCCTGTCTGACCCTAATAATCAGTGCCTTTGCAGATTTGGGTGAATCCCCGCCGTCCCCCCGCAGCCGGTGCTGACGAAATCCCCGATTTTCGCTGTCTCACGCCCGTGTCGTGGCTCTGTGCTGTGCTCTCCGTGCCTTGCAGCAGCAGCAGCTCTCCCGGATGATGGTGGTGCCCGGGAATGCCCCGCTGATCCAGCAGGACCCCGCTCTGGAGCCGGCGCTGGGCAGAGCTGCCGCCGAGCACTCTGCCATGGGCCGGAGCCCGCCGAGCCCGTGGGTGCCGAGGTGCTCAAGCTGCGGGAGCTGGTCAGGAGGCTGGAGCTGGACAATCAGCACAGGAGCAGGAGCAGCAGGGGCCTGCTGGGCCCGGACGTGGCCGGCGTGGAGAACGGCGTGCCCGGGGCCGAGCTGCGCGGCAGCATCCGTGCCATGGCCGAGCAGCAGGAGTTGCAGCTGATGGCAGATCTGCACAGCCAGCTGAGCAAAATGAGGCAGGAGGAAGGGGAGGACAACTTCAGGAGAGCTCTGGATGCTCCAGTGCAGTACAGCTGCAGCAGTGCCCCCAGGAGGTGTCTCCCAGCGGGGAGCAGAGCTGCAGCAATGGCAGGTGTGCCTCTCCCGTGGGTACAAGTGACAGCTCTGGGCTCCTGGGCAGCCTGCTCATGGCAGGGATCCACCCCCAGCACCCCGGTGACACGGGCACAGAGCTCCAGGGGCTGCCCAGCCACGCAGACCTGGATGAAGTCAAAGTGCTGGAACTGGAAAACTGCCCCGAAGAGGAGGATTGCTGGTAGGTGTCCCCAGGCCTGGGGGAGAGGGAGCTGCCATGGGGAGGTGAGCTCTTCTGTAAAGCTGGGTCGTGGTTTCACTTGGAAACTGGGCAGAAACTCTAATTGTGTGCTGGTTTGGCTTTGCCTGTTGGAAATTTCTCAATCGAGAGCAAAAAGCAATAATAAAATAAGTAACGCTCTTTCAATTGAGAGCTTAAAAGTATAAGAGTTCATTAACGCTAAAAAGGAAAAAAAAAAAAGAATCAGTATGAAGCCTTTAGAACACTGTTTTTATAAACAAGAATCAGGATGAAGCCTCTAGAACACTCCTCCTCCATCCTTACACTTTTTTCCATGTGCTTATTTCCATGTGCTGGTCAAACTCTAATTCCTGTGCTGGATTGGGTTTGCCAGCTGGAAATTTCTCAGTCTAGAGCAAAAAGCAATAATAAAGTAAGTAAGCTCTTTCAATTGAGAGCTTAAAAGTAATAAGACTTTATTGACTGACACTGAAAAGGATGAAAACAAGAATCAGGATGAAGCCTTTGAAACACTGTTTTTATAAACGAGAATCAGGATGAAGCCTTTAGAACACTCCTCCTCCATCCTTACACTTCCTTTTTTCTCAGAACCAGCCACCTTATTTCCATGTGCTGGTCAAACTCTAATCGTGTGCTGGGTTGGGTTTGCCAGCTGGAAATTTCTCAGTAGAGAGCAAAAAGTAATAATAAGGTAAGCTCTCTCAACTGAGAGCTTAAAAGTACTAAGACTTTATTAACTGACACTAAAAAGGAAAAAAAAACAAGAATCAGGATGAAACTTTTAGAACTCTTCTCATTCATCCTTACACTTTTTTCTCAGAACCAGCCACCTTATTTCCATGTGCTGGTCAAACTAACACAATCTGAGTTCTGTGCAGGACTTGGATTTTTTAGCAGCAAGAATGCAGTTCTTGTTAGTGACTGTTGTTATTTTTCTGGCCATTGTGCCAGACCATTATTTGTCATAAAACAAGTTTACCTGTAGGTGCTGTTTTTATCCCCTTCCTTCCAGCCACTGCTGCAGCTTCCTTTCCCTCTGAGTTTAGTTATATATAGCACATGCTGCTGAATGAATAATGGAGCTTTTAAACCTTGTAGACAACTGTCAAATACCATATTTAAATAAGAATTTTGTCAATAAGAACCCCCAGACCATCTGGAATTTGTGGCCTTTGCTAGGACCTGAGGAGACAAGCCATTCCCAGCTCCTGGAGGCTGTTTCTTTGCAGTGAAGCACCTCTTTTGTTCAGAGACATGAAGTGAACCAGATCAGTGATGTAATCCTGAACTGACCCCACTCTCTGGGACTCTGCCCCCACCAGCCTTGTTTGGAACTTCTTTGAGACATCAGCAGATTAACACCCTTTGGAAGGGCAAGGGAAATGGAAAGTTTGAGGCTGATTCCAGCTCCTGCAGGAACTGGGACTTGAGATTTTACCCAGAGTTATTAATTTGTAAGACTTGGGAGGAAAAGCCTCAGGGCTCTGCAAATTGGGTTTCAAATTTGTGTAGCCAGATTAATCTGGCAGCAGGGACAGGGCTGCTGAACACAAACCAAACCTTCAGCTCCAAGCATTCATTAGCTGGAAGAAGGGAAGGTAAAGTTTTTGTTAATGGAGTGGAGCTCAATGAGGTCATGGCATCAGCTCCAGCCTGAATTTGAGGTTATATTTAAAACATGATTTTAATTTTTTTTTTTCTTTGACAGTGTGCTTTTAAAACCCAAATACTGGTTCTAACTTGATCACTGGAACTCTTCAATGTACCTAAACAGCTTTTTGAGCAGATTTCTTATTAAGAAATGAGGGAATCTATTTAACAAGTCACATATGGGAGGCTGGCTTTATTATTTGCATGTTAATGGAAGCAGCCAGGTTTATATTCACATTTACAGAGCCTGTGACAGGGGAGGGTCTTCACATTCTGCTGAGTCTCAGAGGCTGTGTCTTGCTTGCTGCCTGAATTCATACTCAGAAATGAATGAATGCCAAACCAGGCAGGGAACTGCTGCCCAGTGACCTCGAGTTCTCTTCTTTGACCTTTCCCTCAGCTGTGGCTGCTCAGGCCCTTCTTCCCCAGGTTCCCTGCCCTCTGCACCTTGTAGGGTCCCTGTGGGTTTGTTTCCTGTGTTTTCCTGCCAGATTTGGTTGGAGCAGGGTAACCCCTGAGGAGCTGGGTGAGGGTGCAAGTGCTCTTGCCGTAAATTATCTGTGATTGTGCTGCATCACTTCCATCTGTTCCCTCTTCCTCTTGTCAAACAAACCTGCTGGAGCAGGAAGCTGCTTTTAGTGGTGGCTTCTTGTTCTGGGGCTTGTTCTGAAAGGGGGGAGTGAACCCTGGGTGCAATCAGTAGTGCCCCTGCTTATTGCCAAATATCCCAAAGGGTCTCCCCAAACACATCCCACACGCAGCCCCTGCAGGGGTTTGTGCTTGCCCACAGCAAAAACAAAACTGCTTGGAGGGGAGGGAGGGTTTTCTTAAAAAACCCCAACAAGTGCCCCTTAATTCTCTGTGAATTTAGGATCAGCTCTAGCAAGCTGGCTCTGCTGATGGGGGGAATTTAGTGCTGTGTGGATTGAGAAATCCAAAGGGAACAGCTGAGTGTATTGTGTATTTGCAGCCCTTTTTAAAATACTGTGCATCCTTCTTCCCTGCAGGAGGCATGGAGTGGGCAGAGGGTTTCTTGCAGGTGCAGGTGGAGTCTCAATCCCTGCTGTTGTGTGGAATCATTCTCTTAATTCAGCTGCAGCTTGCTGGAGTTCCTGTGCAGCTCTGGGGCTGTGTTTTGTGTGTGTGAAACCCGAGGCAGTGCCCACTCCCAGCTGCTGTAACTCTGCCCTGGGCTGCCTGGCCTCTGACTGCTCCCTCAGCTCCCTTTCTCAAATAGCTGCTCAAAATTGTAAATATGCTGGAGCCCAGCCCCCTGGAGCTCTGTGGTGACTCCAGCACAGCTCCTGAGCTGCTTTGGGAAATCCAAGTTCCCTCTTAGCCAGGGGACAAACCAGACCTGCTGCTGCTAGCCTTGCACTGGGTGTGTAAAACCCCAGTGTTTGTCATTCTGGGTTTTTCCATGGGCTCAGGAGAAGGGGGAATCCCTGGCACTCAGGTGAATGCCCGAGTTGCTGCTCTCCTTCCCAAAGTCTCTGCACTGAAAGTGGGTCATGCTGTGTTCAGCTGCGAGCTGTGCTGTCCCTGCCTGAATCCCTGCTCAGCACAGCCTTGGTTGGTGTTTGCAGGCAGCAGGAGCCTGCTTTGCTCCCAGAAAGGACTGCAGGAGCTGCCTGGCAATGGGATTTTGCAACCTTAGCTCTGTGTCCAGTGACCTTTTGTATTCAGTTTAAGACTTAATTCAGTGTGCTGGAGGAAATCATTGCTGCTTGTACCGTTGAGATAGGGAGAGAGATTCTGGAGAGGTTCCACCAGGTGAGGATGAGGTGCTGCACAAGATCCAGGAATTCCACCAGTGCAGCACCTGGGGAGAGCTTTCCTCACAGTCTGTAATCCACTTACAGCCTTCACAGCCTGTGCTGAGGTTTCCCTGGTGACAGCATCATCTGCATGCCTTACAAACAGCAATGTGCAAGGGCTTGTTTGCTCACACTGGTCACTTCATGAGGAGCTTTTAGCAGTGTTGCATTAAATAATGCACAAGTGACTTCTCCAAACTTTCCCTGGCTGGTTTGAGGGGAGCATTCCCTGTTTATGGTGTGACCTGCTGGGCCAATCTCTGGGAGCAGGAGCTGGTCCAGAACCCCCTTTGCAATTTCTTTGGAATAAACCTCTCCTTGGGCTAGCAGCAGAATGCTTTTGTGTGCAGTGTTCTCCACAGGATTTCCCCCATTTTCTCCTTTTCTGTTTCTGTCACTTCAGCACCTGGATTATGTTGTTTCACTGTGGCTTTCTCCCCCAGCCTTGTCTGTGTCAGGATTTCTGTTCAGCAGGAGTGTTTAGATTTGAGATTAGCACAGCATAAGCAGAGTACTAAATCTGAAAATCAACTCCCTGAGCTCTGATACGTAAAGGCAAGGAAAATGAATGTATTACCTGTTTGAAATCCATGCTTTGAAGAGGAATTTTCGCACTTGAAGGAGGTTTATCTCCTAAACCTGGGTTGTTCTAAGCACTTCCAGCTGCTTGAGGTCTCCTCCTCCTTGCTGTGGTGTGTGGAACTCAGAGGTCTGGAGAGCAGTGCAGGGTTTGCCATTTGTGGAGCTGCTGCAGCCCCTGGTGCCAAGTGCTTGGGAGATGGATGATAACCCAGGCTGTGTCCTCAGGAGTGGGCTTGGCTTCACACTCACTTTCATTTCCTAATGCCCTGGTTCTGGAGCCTTCTGCAGCCACAGCTCTGCTCTTAGGATTTGCAGATTCCTGCTGCAAACACTCTGCATGAGCAGCATCTGAAATTCCCAGGCTGGCACTCTTAGAGCTGCTCTGCTCTGGTATTCAGCTGGGAGGATGCTTTTGGGCCATTGTGCAAGTTCACAAAGTGCTTGTGTTTCCTGCATTCTTGGGGTTTGGGGTTTTTTCAAGCAGGAATTTGGAAATCCAACAATAGTGGCCATTAATTCCTGTAAATCCTTCAGTGACATTGATTCCAGGGGGGAAATGGTATCTCTGGAATATTCCTTGGGTTTAGTTATGTCAGAATAAAGTGACACGAATTTATTTGTGAATGGCTGCAATTAATGGCAGAAGAATCCTTGTGGCACTGGGTCCTTCCCAGAGATGTTTGTCACTAAATGCTCTGGTTTACAAGATAAACACAAACATCAGTAAACAGAAACTAAAGCTACATCATTATCAAAGGGTTTCCTCTCAGAAGCTGAAAAAAAAATCTCATTTCTGTTTAATAATTCATACAACAAACCCCCAACACATCAAACTGGGAATATTTGCCCAAATGTTTACTTTGTGCATTTTGTAAGTATCCAAATAACCGAGTTTGATTTGCAATTTGACAAAAGCAAACATTCAGAGATGTTTAGAGAGGACCCCCAAACTGCTGAGCTGCTGGAACAAACTGCAGGGTAAGCCTTGGTCCTGAGCAGGGCTTTGTTAAGCTCAGCTTGACTCTGGGGTTCAGCCTGGCAAATCAAACAGCCTCAGAGGCTGCAAGGCCCAGAGAGAAAAATTCTGAGTGTTTTTATAGAAAGCCAAGAGTTTTTTAGCTTTTCACCCCCCCTTTTTCCAAGGTAAGGCTGGTTTAACTGCCTGCATGTGAGGCTGGGTTAAGTCAGCTGGGTGCCACTGACTTAAAAGTTCAGTTTTGACTTTTCCTGAGCCTAGGAAAATGTGACTTCTGGCTCTTAATATGTCCTGAGAAATATTCACATATTTGAGGGGCTGTGCTTTTAGTTCAGTGCTGTTCCAGACCTTTGGAGAGGTCAGAATGCTGAGCCCTTCCCAAAGCTCCTGCAGAAGGAAAATGGGAATTCTGGTGCTGTGAAATCAAATCAAACCAAAATTCCTCTTTTTTTTTTTTTAATTTCTGTTTTTTTGGGAAGTTGCCTGTCAGTGCTCTGAAAAATTGAGCTGTGTTCACTTAATTGGGTTTGGGGAAATTGTGAGAGCTTTTCTTGCTAAGGGCTTGTCCAAGGTAAGGCTGGTTTAGCTCCCTGGATGTGAGGCTGGGTTAAGTCAGCCTCTGGTCAGTGCCACTGCTCACTGGACTTTCCTGAGCCTAGGAAAAGGTGACTTCTGGCTCTTAATATGTCCTGAGAAATATTCACATATTTGAGGGGCTGTGCTTTTAGTTCAGTGCTGTTCCAGACCTTTGGAGAGGTCAGAATGCTGAGCCCTTCCCAAAGCTCCTGCAGAAGGAAAATGGGAACTCTGGTGATGGGAAATCAAACCAAAATTCCTCTTTTTTTAATTTTTAAAAAATTTTTTAGTAAGTTGCCGTCAGTGCTCTGAAGAATTGAGCTGTGTTCACGTAATTGGGTTTGGGGAAATTGTGAGAGCTTCTCTTGCCCATGGACTTGTCAGCAGAAAAAACTCAGCCTCCAGAAGGCTCCAGGGCTCTGCTCCTGTGGGAATGGCTCTGCCAGGCAAACAGGGGTTCCCATCCTCCCTGGGGTGGGCCTGGCTGGAACCTGGGGGGAGCAGGGCAGGATTCCCTCCCTTCACCTGGAATATGTGCAGAGCAGCCTGCCCTGCCCTCAGGAGGCTGCTGGCCTCTTTTCTGGCTGATGCTTTTGCTGCTCCTTTTGTGGTCTGAGTGTGCACTAAACCCAGGGAGAGGGAGCACTGTGCTGCCTGGCTTTGATTGGATTGCAGTGCTCATTTATCCATGCAGAAAGGCAGCGAGGTTTGCTGGGGCTCTGCCCTGAGAGGTGCCTTTGGAGAGGCAGGAATAGTTGCATTCATTCCTCAGCATTTATTTGCTCAATAACAAATTATCCTTGGGATGTTTTTTTCTTTACATGTGGATTTGTGTAAACATTGGAGGGGGCAAAGCTTCTCTGTGAGAAAAAAAGAGGCTGGGTCTGTTGCCTGGAAAAGATGGCTCTGGTGTGAGGCAGGGCTGGGAAGTCAGGAGGTAAAAAAGAGGGAATCCTGTCCTTCTCCAGGTGCCAGACTTTGGGAGCTGCTGCAGGCAGTGATTCTCCACCTCACAGCCCCCAGCCAGGGCAGCAGGTCAGGCAGAGCTGCACAATGTTTGAACTCTCCCAGCTTGTCCTGTTCTCTCTTGGCCAGGTGTTGGTGGTACAGGCAGCACAGCTGAGAGTCCCCCAGCTCTGGTTGTTTCTGGGGATTTCAAACCTGGGTTTTCAGGGATAATGGCTGCCATTCCTGCTGATTGACATCAGTGTGGTGGTGGCACTCAGGATTTCAGGGGTTGGGCTGAGCTGGCTGCAGAGTGAGCAGAAATGCACCTTGCTGCAGGAGCGGGCAGAGAGAGGAGGAGGCAACTGAAGCACAGGCAGCCAGCCCTGGAAATCTTAACTCCACCCTCAGGGTCACTGGGTGCTTAAATCCTGCATTTTGGCCTGAAGGAGGTGAAATCCTCTGGCTCCATCAGGGAGGCCAGCTCTGGGAGCACCACAACTGCTCAGGTGTGGCTGCAGGTGCTGTGCTGCTGACCAGGGGATTCCTCTGTCACCAGGGGATAATGCCAGTGACCGGGGGGTTCCTTTGTCACCAGGGGACAGTGTCAATGACCAGGAGGGTTCCTTTGACCCCTGGGGACAGTTCCAGTGACCAGGAGAGTTCCTTTGTCCCCTGGGGACAGTTCCAGTGACCAGGGGGGTTCCTTTGTCCCCTGGGGACAGTTCCAGTGACCAGGGGGGTTCCTTTGTCCCCTGGGGACAGTTCCAGTGACCAGGGGGGTTCCTTTGTCCCCTGGGGCAGTTCCAGTGACCAGGGGGGTTCCTTTGTCACCTGGGGCAGTTCCAGTGACCAGGGGGGTTCCTTTGTCACCAGAGGACAGTTCCAGTGACCAGGAGAGTTCCTTTGTCACCAGAGGACAGTTCCAGTGACCAGGCGGGTTCCTTTGTCACCTGGGGACAGTTCCAGTGACCAGGAGAGTTCCTTTGTCCCTGGGGACAGTTCCAGTGACCGGGGGGTTCCTTTGTCCCCTGGGCAGTTCCTGAGGTGGAGGAGCACCAGGAGAGGAGGGAGGTGCTGGTGGCAAAGCAGCTCTTGTGGTATTGTGTGCAGGAGCTCCTGGAGCTGCTGCTGCTGGGCATTTTCTGGTGCAGAGGGAGCAGCTGGAGGCTGTGCCAGCAGCTCATCAGAGCCTCAGGAGAGGGGGATCCTGAGAGCCAAACCTGATGGCCCCAAATCCCAGAATCCCAGAAGGATTGGGGCTGGGAGGGACCTTAAAGACCATCAGGTTCCAGATCTAGGTCGAGATCTGGGTCCCACTGCCAGGATCCTGCACCAGGATGTTCTCCAAATGATTAAAAGCAAGTTTCCCTTTTGGATGTACACAGGACTGATTGTCCTTTCCCCTTGCAAGTTTTGGATGTGTTGCTGAACAGCAAAAATATTAAAAAACGGGGAACTGCTTTTTGCTTTTAAAAATACAAACTTGGGATGTATAAATAAAATGCTTGAGTTGCTTTTGTAGCAAAGGCTCTTCCAGCTTTGACATTTCCTCAGGAATGTTCTGCTCTGGAAATCTGGGGAAGATGCTGCTTTACACCCAATCCCTGTAAATAATCCAGCAGTTTAAGATGATTAAATCTGTCTATCCATAAGGCTAATCCTGGGTGTCCATGCAGAGCAAGGGAGGTGTCAGAGATCAGGCTGCAGGAGAATTTCTCTGGCATTACAGGGAATGCACAGCCAGCCTTCCTGCCTGAATGCTCCAGGGGAAGGGGATTATCCCTGGCATTTGGGAATGCACCTTTGGGTGCCTCAGAGCTGCCCTGAGGACACAGCTGTGCCTGTAGGGCTGAGCAGCTGGAACATGCAGGGGGTTTTAACCAAAACCCACCACTCCTGGAAGGAGATCCCCCTGCAGCTGGAGTTGGGAGCACCTCACTGCTCAGAGACAGGTGAGTATTCCAACAACTTCAATTCCAGCAGCTCAGGCTGTTGGGAGCCTGGGGGTTTCTCTGGGAAGCCATTGATTTTTTCTGTCGTGGCAGTGAATTTTCTTTCTGAGTCATAACACACGATTTAAAGCTGAATATTTTAATCTGGGTAATGTTGGTTCCTGATAGCTGCACTGCAGCAAGTGCCACTTTGGCAGCTGGATACTTTGAATTAACAGGCATTTCTTCCTGTCTCCTTTGAACCCTTGCCAAGGCTCTATGTGTCTCCAAGGAAATCCCTGGATGAGAAGACAGCCTCTCCTCTGAAATGGTGTCGGCAGGTGCTGGACAACCCCAGCCCTGAGATTGAGGCTGCCTGCAGAACCCTCATCAACAGGCTGGACCAAGGTAGGGCACCTGCAGCCTCTGCTGCTCTGGGCTCCCCTGCACAGCTCATTCTGAGCAGGGAAATCCAGCTGAGTGTTGTCAGGCTCTTGAATTTCTCAGTTTCGTTAATATTGAAACATTTTTAAATGTCAGAAACGCGTAGAGGAAAACCTGTGCTGCTGGGGAGTGGGGAGAGGAGCAGGGGAAACTGTTCCTGCAGCTACTTCCTGGAGAAAAATGGTGCTGAGTGCTCCTAGTGGTGATTAGTCCTCCTCTGGGAATTCCTGCTGGACCTTCCCAGCCACTCTTACCTGGCTGAAAAAGTGTCTGCTGCTCAAAGCTTACAACAGTGAAATACTGAATTTGAAGAAATGGCCTCACTTGGAAACCAGGTTTTTCCTCCAGTATTAAACATTTCATCACCCCTAAAACCAGATTTTTCCTCCCCATTTGTCATTGCCCCTAAAACCAGGTTTTTATTTCCCTCCAAATTTTTATTCATCCCCTAAAAAGTTTCCTCATTTGTCATCCTAACAGTTTCTCCTCCATTTATCATCCCCTAAAACCAGATTTTTCCTCCAATTGATCACCTAAACATTTCCCATTATCAAAACCAGGTTTTTCCTCCATTTATCATCCCCTAAAACCAGGTTTTCCCTCCATTTATCATCCCCTAAACTCAGGTTTTCCCTTCAGTTTTTATCCCCTAAAAGCAGTTCCTGGTGTGCTAATCCTGAGGAAATCCCTGATTTCATCTGCCTGAAGTGGGAACCTAGGACTGTGGTGTGTGGTGGGGACCTCTCTGATCACAGGCAGGGTTCTGGGCTCTGCTTCTCCACCTGGCCTTTCAGGGGTGGCAGAGCTCTCAGGACAGATGCAGTCACAGGAACAAAACTGAGTTTGTTCTGCTCCTGCCTCTGGCCTGCAGCATGTGCAGTGCTCCTGGGGCACATCCTGCTTCTGCCAGCTCCAGTGGCCCCAGGCTTGTGTGAGGGCTTGGGAAGGAATCAGGAATTGGTTTTTACCACCTCTAGATCCCCTCCCATGCAGCTCTCCTGGTCAGGACTGGCTGCAGGTTTATTGCAGGGATGTACTGCAGACTCCTCTGTCCAGTTGGGCTCAGGAAGCTCCAGAGACAAAAACTGTGTTTGGAAAAGTGACCCTTGGAGAGAGTCAGTGCTGGGAGCTCAGGCTGTCCCTGAGCTGCTGGAGGTGATCTTACAGAGTCCGTGCTGGGGGCTCAGGCTGTTCTGAGCTGCTGGAGGTGATCTTACAGAGTCAGTGCTGGGAGCTCAGGCTGTCCTGAGCTGCTGGAGGTGATCTTACAGAGTCAGTGCTGGGGCTCAGGCTGTTCTGAGCTGCTGGAGGTGATCTTACAGAGTCAGTGCTGGGAGCTCAGGCTGTTCTGAGCTGCTGGAGGTGATCTTACAGAGTCAGTGCTGGGGCTCAGGCTGCTCTGAGCTGCTGGAGGTGATCTTACAGAGTCAGTGCTGGGAGCTCAGGCTGTTCTGAGCTGCTGGAGGTGATCTTACAGAGTCAGTGCTGGGAGCTCAGGCTGTTCTGAGCTGCTGGAGGTGATCTTACAGAGTCAGTGCTGGGAGCTCAGGCTGTTCTGAGCTGCTGGAGGTGATCTTACAGAGTCAGTGCTGGGAGCTCAGGCTGTTCTGAGCTGCTGGAGGTGATCTTACAGAGTCCGTGCTGGGAGCTCAGGCTGTTCTGAGCTGCTGGAGGTGATCTTACAGAGTCAGTGCTGGGAGCTCAGGCTGTTCTGAGCTGCTGGAGGTGATCTTACAGAGTCATCTGAGTGCTGGAGCTCAGGTGTTCTGAGCATGCTGGAGTGAGGTGATCTTACAGTCAGTGCTGGGAGCTCAGGCTGTTCTGAGCTGCTGGAGGTGATCTTACAGAGTCAGTGCTGGGAGCTCAGGCTGCTCCTGAATCCAGCCCCAGCTGGGTCCCCACGCTGGTGTCTGGAGGGTTTTGGGCCTGGGTTTGTCTCCCTGGGATGCAAGAACGCAGATTTCAGTTTAACTCTCCTGTGGGTTGGAGGCTGAGGTCACTGCTTTGGGGCTTGGTCTTGGTTTTTCTGGTTTTCATTCTAACAAATCTCAGGCTTCTCATGGGTTTAACCTTGGCATTCCTGATTGGAGATAACTGAAGACACTCTGGGAACAAGCTTTCTTTCGCAAACCATCTGTGCTTAGAAATTTCTGTGAAATCTCTTTGATGACCTCGTTTCTCTCTGGAATGTATCAGGCTTGAGGTGTACCTAGTCTGACCTGGTAATATTTGTGGGAGAAATAAAAAAACCCAACTTAATATGGTGAATCTTCATAATTTTCTTAGCTGATATTCTGACAGCAGGGAGAACTGAGTTCTGTGGGCAGTTCAGCAGCCCCTGGAGTATCTCCAGATCATGGTGTGAGTAATTTCCTCAGTGTGGTAGCTGCTCATTTCCACCTCCAGTCAGGATGGGGCCCCCTGGCTTTGCCAGCTGCCTTATTTTGGTTCATTCATGAACATGTGAGTGTGTGAGAGCTGAAGGAATTTAATTCAAACCATTGGATTGGTGTCATTTCTGTGGTTTAATACTGTCCTGCTTCCACCATAAAAATTCAGAATAACACACATGTAAACATAAAGTCCAGTGAGTTCTCTAAAATGAAGGGGTGTAGAAGTGGCAGAGATTGATGGAAATAATCACCTGGGAAGGCCAGCACTGGAACTTGGTGGAATGTGTGGCTTCTTTAAAGCCAGGCTTGTCAGGAGTTACTGCAGTCTGGGTTTCAGGCCTGAAGTTTCTGAGTTGCTAAAACTCTATTTTTCTAATATTTGAGTTTCTGATACTCATTCCCAAGGAAAGAACATAAACACCAAGACATTATTTTTGTAACAAGATTCAGGTTGTAAATTCTTTTTCTGTAAGAAGAATCTCTTTTGCTGTCCCTCTAATTTGACCAGTGTGGGTGAAGAAGTTGATCTTTCCTTCACCAGTCACAGTGGTCTATAGAAAATTGTGTACAAAGGATCAATCCCTAAAAATAAATGCATTCTTTCTTCACACAACCTAAAAGAAATCACAAGAGTCTGTGTGGTGTGTATTATCTGTACAATGCCAGAGTTACTCTTGGAATTCTTCAGAAGGGACAAAACCAGTGAAAGGACACGAGTGGGGGCCCCGCTCCCCCCAAGTACCTGTGCTGCAGAATTTAACTCTGTTTGATACCTCTGTGTCTCATTCTTGATCTTGCTCTGCGTTTCCAAAATAATTTGCTAACCTGTGTGGCTTTTTTGTGCTTTTCCTTCTAGCCAGTAGATGGAAAAACCTGTATTGCAGCCCCCTGGCATCTCCCAGCGCACATAACCTGAATTCCGAGGCAGGCTCCTGTAGCAATGCACTAAACTCTCCTGGGCACCTCAAATCGACTAACAAAGCACTACTAACCTGTGGCAGCTCAGGTATGGCATGGCACTGCAGCACTGGGCTCTTGGAAATGCAAGGAGGGGGCAGGGACTGGCCCAGGGCACAGTGCTCCTGGCCACAGAGGGTGGCAGGAGTTCAGTGCTGACAGAAAGGGCTCCCCAGAGATGCACTGCGTTTCACCTGGAGCCAGGGGAGACTCAACTGAGTGACAGCACTGACACTGCTGTGAGTGTGGAGTGGAGTGAAGTTATATCACAGAACAAAGGATTTAGAATTTAAAGTGGTGAATGAAAATGATATGTATGTAACAAGAGAGAGAGTTTAGAACGTAAACATTTAGAACTTCTCTTCCTCCTCCTTCTCCTCCTCTTCCTCCTTTCTCCTCCTTTCTCCTTCCTTCCTTTCTCCTTCCTTCCTTTCTCCTTCCTTCCTTTCTCCTTCCTTTCTCCTTCCTTCCTCCTTCCTTCCTTCCTCCTTCCTCCTTCCTTCCTTCCTTCCTCCTTCCTTCCTTCCTCTTTCCTTCCTTCCTTCCTCCTTCCTCCTTCTCCCCTCTCCTTCTCCTCCCTCCTTCTCCTCCACTTTAAGTAATTTTGTGTAATTAGTTTTAAAAGTCCACAATGCAAAACATGAATAGTTAATTATTAAGCTAAAAATTAAAATTAACATCTTGTAATTAAGTAACTTAAGCTTAAAAAAAACATAAAAACTTTACTCAAAACTCCTTTTTTACCTTATTAACTTAACATACAAAATGACTCCCACTCAAATAAAAGATAATAAACATCCAAGTCCAAACAAAAATTCTATCTCTCACACTTTTAATCCTAACCCTAAAAAAACCAAACCCAAATAAAAGAAAAATATTCACCACACACTCGTGGTGTTTTCCCCTTTTCATTTGCTCCCTTCCTCACCCAGGTTTCATTTGTGGGGGAGAAAACCTCCTTGCATTCTGAATGTCCTGTAGTTATTTCTTGGTTTGGGTTTCTCTACTTTCTCTCTTTATATATTTATAAATTGTACTAATTTTAAGTGGCTTAAAATAGAAAACAGCTGTTGGGGCAAAAAATATATTGTTCTTGAATAATGGTGCAGACTGCAGAGGTGATCTTTAGGAAGTTGCTTGGGTTCAGTTTTCTGGGAGGTTTCTCCTGGGAATATTGGGTTCAGTTTTCTGGGAGGTTTCTCCTGGGAATATTGGGTTCAGTTTTTTGGGGGAGGTTTCTCCTGGGAATATTGGGTTCAGTTTTCTGGGGGAGGTTTCTCCTGGGAATATTGATTAATGCAGAGAACAGAAAGTCTCCAGGGTAAAGCCTTTGATTGTGCTAAAACAAAATCCAGCCTCAGTTGTGTGTGGGGGGAGATTCCCATCCTTAGAGCACAATTCCTGTTACAACCTGAGGATGCAGCTCCTCCCAAAGTGCCTGAGGAGCCAGGAACACCCTCCCAGGAGCTCCTTTTTGGTCTCCTTGCTGCAATTCCTGCTCTTCCCAGCACAAAGGCTTTGCCTCTTGGCTCTCTTCTCCAAGGACTCTGCCTCATTTGTTTGTTTGGGGTGGAAATTGCTAAAGCCCACTTCGCATGTTTCAAAGCACAAAGCATGTTGTGAACAGTCTCTGCCTCCTAACTTGGTGTTGAGTGAACTTTTTTCCCCTCTAAAAAAAGGAAAAGGGTTGCCTGTGGCTGTTTTCACAGGTGCAGGTGTGGTTTTGAGGTCTGATTTTCTGCTATAAATAGAAATTAACACTTCTCTCTGGCTTGCAAACAAAAGCATGCACGTAGGACTGAGGAGTTCTGCAGGAAAACGTCTCCAAGGCAATTTCTTGGTTTTCATGAGAGGTTGGGGGCACTCCAGGTGTCTGAGCACCTTTTCTCCCCCAGACAGCTCCTGAGGAGTGAAACCAAAGTGTCCCTGGCTTCTGGAAGGTTCTCTCTGCAGATGTGTGGGTGGAAGGGCAGGGTCAGGACAGGCTCTGTCCTCTCAGAATGATGAGTTCACTGCATCACACCTTTGTTAAAGTGTCCTGTCAACCTGACTGACTCAAATCTTACCTTATTCCCAAGAAAAAAACAGCTTTCCTGCCTTTCAAATGGAAAATGTGACTTCCCTTGAAAACCAACCCAACCCCTTGGACAAAACCCAGATGTGGTTTCTGTTTGAAAACCATCAGCAGCTCAGCCTGACTGGTGGAAGAAGGAGCAGGTTTTTTTCCCCCTCCTTGGCTGTTTTTAACTAGACCTACAGTTTGAAATGTAACAGCCAAACTAAACCAAGATGGATTGGGAGTTTTACAAAGCTGGTCTCAAGGTCCAGCTGGATTTTTAATGAGTATTGAAGGTGCTGTTAATTACAGCAGGAAACCTGTGCTCTTTCATTCCACCACATCCTACAGGTGCAAGCCCTGCTCAGCATGGATTTATTTTGACTCTCACAGTCCTTTCCTGACACCAGGAGGAAAGAAATGGGATTTTATTGTGGAATATCTTGACTTGGAGTGTGTTTTTGTGCAGCATACACTCAGATGCACCTTTAGGGTACAGCCCCACTTCAGTCACTGTGTTATTTAAGCATCCCCAAGCTCCCAGTTTTGCTGCCACCTTCTGAGAAGATTTGAAGGCAGGGCACCTCCTGAACCCTCAGCAGTGATGTTCAAACAAACCATTTCCCAACAAAGCTGAGCAAGCTGTGATCAAAGCCAGCCAGGCAGGAAAAAGCAGCAGGTTCCCAACATTGTTCCTTCGAGCAGCTTGGAAGGGAAGAAGGGACCTGCAAAGCACAGGGTGCAGTGCCTTGCTGGCAGAGTCCTTTCTCTGAAACATTTTGAAAATGTCATGAGTAATGAAACCCTGAGGTTTCAACTGCAAAGAGGGAATTCGTTTCCCTCTCTCACTGAGTTTTTCAGTAATATTTTTTGCTTTCACACATCACAAAGATCTTCATAACAGTATAGAACAACTCAAAAATATAGTTTTGCATAAGAACTGCTCAGAGTAGAACACCATCCATTATGCCAGGAGTAAGTGATACATCAGTATCAATGGAGGGAAAAGCAGGGAAAACTCACCAGGACCAGGCAAGGTTATGAATGTATGATACCATACATTCAGTGAGCATCAAAAAGCAAAAAAAAAAAAAAAACCTGCTGCCATGGAGAGCACAGGTGTGAAATGAATTCCTTACAGGGGCCCTGACCGAGCTGCTTCCTGCCAGTCAGCCTCCCAGTCCTTGTTTGAAAAGCCCTTGAAAACTGCAGCTTGAGCACTGGAGCAGTGGAATTCCTGAATTCCTGACTGGACAAGCTGCCAGCTGCTGGTTTGGGGGTGTCTGACTGGCTGTGTCCCTGTGCCCAGGGTACCTGAGCATGCACTCGGCGCTGAGCTCCCAGTCCTCGGTGGACAGCGAGCTGAGCACCTCGGACGATTCCATCTCCATGGGCTACAAACTGCAGGACCTCACTGATGTCCAGGTCATGGCCCGGCTGCAGGAGGAGAGTAAGTGTGGGCTGGGGGGGTTGTTTGGTTGGGGGGCTATTTGGTTTGGTTTGGGGGTTTTTTAATATGTTGTCAGGTAGGAAGGCTTTGATAAAGGCATAGGCTGGTGAGGAGCTGTAAATAACCCAGGTGCCACCCAGGCAGGTGTGTTTTCACAGGAGGCAGATTTGAAATCTTTGTTTCCACTTTTGAAAGGCTGCTGAGGAGCTCTTGCTGCTCTCTGCAGGAGGGTGCAGCCTGGGGGTTGGTCTCTTCTGCAGAATGAATGAAACTAAAGGATTTAACCTGTAAATGAGATTCCCATACCTGTTATTGAGGCTCCTACACGTACTGTAGTGGTTTTGGTTCACTAATTTACTAATTTGAGTTCCCATGGCTGCTCATGGGCTATATTAACTCATTAGGGTGTAGCTTAAGGATGAATACCTTTCTGGCATAAAACAAAGTGCCAATCTCAAAGCCAGCCAGCTCACATGTGTGGTGTGGCCAGACTAACACACCTACTTAACCTACTGGAGCCTGGTGGCAGTGTCCACAACCTCAGGTGGGATTAGGGAGCACTGCAGGCCCCCTGGATGTTAATGGTGCTGTACTTAACCAGTGCTCGAATGAACCAGTGCTGTGATGAACTAGTGCTGTAATTAACCAGTGCTGTGCTGAACCAGTGCTCTAGTGACCTAGTGCTGTGATAAACCAGTGCTCTAATGATCCAGTGCTGTGATGATCCAGTGCTGTACTGACCAGTGCTGTACTTTTAACCAGTGCTGTAATGAAGCAGTGCTGTACTGGCCAGTGCTGTATGAACACTGCTGTAATTAGCACTGCTCTAATGAAGCAGTGCTGTGATAAACCAGTGATGTACTGATCCTGTGCTGTAATGAAGCAGTGCTGTAATTAACCAGTGTTGTAATGAAGCAGTGCTGTACTGGCCAGTGCTGTAATTAACACTGCTCTAATAAACCAGTGCTGTACTGATCCAGTGCTGTAATGAACCAGTGCTGTGATAAACCAGTGCTCTAATGAAGCAGTGCTGTGATAAACCAGTGTTGTAATTAACACTGCTCTAATGAACCAGTGCTGTAATGAAGCAGTGCTGTACTGGCCAGTGCTGTAATGAACACTGCTCTAATAAAGCAGTGCTGTGATAAAGCAGTGCTGTAATTAACACTGCTCTAATGACCCAGTGCTGTGACAAAGCAGTGCCGGCGCAGGTGCCGCTGTTCCCGGGAGGATGCCGTGCCCCTGGCTCTCCTCCCCGTGTGCCAGCTCTCACTGCCGGGGCCCTGCGCTGGGGTTTGGGCCGTGCCCTGGGGTTTGGGCTCTGTCGTTGCCATCGGTGTCCCCCGTGTGCCCAGGCCTGCGGCAGGACTGCGCCTCCAGCTCGCCTCCGTGTCCCGGCGCAGCTCCAGCGCCTCGCTGCACTCGCTGCGCCGCGGCACCTACAGCGACCAGGAGTTCGACACCTACAGCCTGGAGGACGAGGACGACTACGACTGCTCGCTGTCCCTGCGCAGCGCCCACCGCTACTCGCCCTCCCCGCTGAGCTCCCCGCGCTGCCAGTCGCCCTCGGCGGGCCCCGAGCTGGGCAGGGCGGCGGCGGCGCGGCTGCGGGCCCCGCGCAGGGCAGGGCAGGGCGCAGGGCAGGAGCGCCTCAAGTACGCCAACAGCGAAGGTGAGAGGGCAGGGCGGGATGGGATGAGGGGAAGGTGGGATGAGCTGGGGAGGGGGATTCTGGCACGGTGGGGAGGGTGGGCTGGGATGGGGAGAGGGATTCTGGCACGGAGGGGTGGGTGGGATGAGCCGGGAGGGGGTGCTGGCACACAGGGGAGGGTGGGATGAACCGGGAGGGGGTCCTGGCATAGAGGGAAGGCTGGGCTGGGCTGGGAGGGGGATTCTGGCACGAAAGTGAGGGTTGGCTGAGCCAGGAGGGGGGTCCCAGCATTGAGGTGAGGGTGGGCTGGGATGGGAGGAGGGGCTGGGATGGAGGGAAGGGGGGGATGGGCTGGGAGGAGGGTCCTGGCACACAGGGGAGGTTGGGATGGGCTGGGGAGGGGGATTCTGGCATGGAGGGGAGGGTGGGGTGGGCTGGGAGGGGTGTCCTGGCACGAAAGTAAGGGTTGGCCGAGCCAGGAGAGGGATCCTCGCATGAAGGTGAGGGTGGGCTGGGCTGGGAGAGGGGCTCTGGCAGTCCCAGATCCCCTGCAGGGCTCTGGCTGCGGGCAGAGGGCCTGGGGTGCTGCTGGGCTGGAAGGGAGCTGGCTGTGCCCCCTACAGAAGAGCTCAGGCCGTGGAAGGAGTTGCCCAGGGAGGCAGTGGAGTCTCCATCTCTGGCTGTGGCTCTTGGGGCTGTGGCTTAGGGGTGGTCATGGTGGTGCTGTGTCGATCTTGAAGGTTCCTTCCAGCCTCCCTATCCCAATTTCCACATCACCACTGATTACTGGACGCTAAGAACTAGTCCTAGACTGCTCTGCTTTTAAGTGCCTGGGGTTTTGCAGAGAGCCTTTAAAGCAGCAGCAGGGGCTGAGGCTGTGTTTGCTGTCAGCAGAGGAGCTGAGAGTTGGTGAGAAGATCTTGCAGGTCCCTTCCAACCTCCCTATCCCGATTTCAAAATCACTGCTGATTACTGGACGCTAAGAACCAGGCACTGACTGCTCTGCTTTGAAGTGGTTTTTTGCAAAGAAAAAAAAACCTGGGGTTTTGCAAAGAGCCTTTAAAGCAGCAGCAGAGAGCCTTTGAAGCAGCAGCAGGGGCTGAGGCTGTTTCTTGCAGAAGAGCTGAGAGTTGGTGGGAAGATCTTGCAGGTCCCTTCCAACCTCAGTATCCTGATTTCAAAATCACCGCTGTTTACTGGACACTAAGAACCAGACCTTTAAGTGCCTGGGGTTTTTCAGGGAGCCTTTAAAGCAGCAGCAGCAGGGGCTGAGGCTGTGTTTGCTTGCAGAAGAGCTGAGAGTTGGTGGGAAGATCTTGAAGGTCCCTTCCAACCTCAGTATCCTGATTTCAACATCACCGCTGATTACTGGATGCTAAGAACTAGTCCTAGACTGCTCTGCTTTTAAGTGCTTGGGGTTTTGCAGGGAGCCTTTAAAGCAGCAGCAGAGAGCCTTTGAAGCAGCAGCAGGGGCTGAGGCTGTTTGTTGCAGAGGAGCTGAAGAGTTGGTGGGAAGATCTTGCAGGTCCCTTCCAACCTCAGTATCCTGATTTCAAAATCACCGCTGTTTACTGGACGCTAAGAACCAGGCGCTGACTGCTCTACTTTTAAGTGCCCGGGTTTTTGCCGGGAGCCTTTAAAGCAGCAGCAGGGGCCCTTTGAAGCAGCAGTAGCAGCAGGGCTGAGGCTGTGTTTCTTGCAGAGGAGCTGAGGCACAGCATGCCCAACCTTGCCCGCAGCGGGCTGCGTGCGCTCGAGGCCGTGCGCGGCAGCCGCAGCCTGGAGTCCGACCTGCAGGCGCCCGGCAGCCGCATCCCCAGGACGCAGCAGCGGTCAGCAGGTGGGTGCCACTCCTCGCACAGCCCCCGCCGCCCCTCGTGCCCTGGGCCAGCTCTCAGGGGCGCTGCCGTGTCCCCCGCAGGTCTGACTCCCAGCAAGCTCAGGTATTCCTCGGCGGCGGCGGCGCAGTCGCCGCTCACGGCGCGCCAGCCCGGCAAGGCCACGTCGGGAGCGCCTTCCCTGCTGCCCGGCAGGCAGGTGGGGAAACCCTGCAGCTACACGGCCGCCGTGCCCCCAGCACGCAAGGCGCAGCTGCACACGGGCTCTGCCAGCAGCACTTGCACTTCCAGGAGCTCCCCCGTGGTGACCGTGGCCAAGGGCTGTGCCCTGAAGGCGCGGCCGGCCCTGGCCGGGGTGCCCAGGGGGAAGGCAGCGCCGGCCAGGAGGTGAGTGGGCTTCAGAGTCCGGGGCGCTGCAGGGCCCTCCCCCAGGCCCCACGAGCTGTCCCTGAGGGGTTGGGGTTTCCCCCAAACCCCAGGAGCTGTCCCTCAGTTGGTGTTTTTTCCCCCAAACCCCTGGAGCTGTCCCTGATGGGTTGGGTTTTCCCCCAAACCCCTGGAGCTGTCCCTCAGTTGGTGTTTTTCCCCCCAAACCCCATGAGCTGTCCCTGATGGGTAGGTTTTTCCCTCAAACCCCTGGAGCTGTCCCTGATGGGTTGTTCTGTCTCCCAAGCCCCTGGAGCTGTCCTTGAGGGGTTGTTTTATTCCCCCAAGCCCCTTGAGCTGTCCCTCAGTTGGTGTTTTGTCCCTCCAGGCCTCACAGCTGTCCTACAGGCTGTTCTGTCCCCCAAACCCCTGGAGCTGTCCCTAACAGGCTGTCCTGTCCCCCAAACCCCTGGAGCTGTCCCTTACAGTGTTATCCCCAAACCCTGAGCGTCCCTAACAGGCTGTCCTGTCCCCCAAACCCCTGGAGCTGTCCCTTACAGGCTGTTTTATCCCCCAAACCCGGAGCTGTCCTAACAGCTGCCCTGCCCCAAACCCTGGAGCTGTCCCTACAGCTGTCCTGTCCCCAAACCCTGGCTGTCCCTTACAGGCTGTTTTATCCCCCCAAACCCCTGAGCTGTCCCTTACAGGTGTCCTGTCCCCCAAACCCGAGTGTCCTCAGCTGTTTTCCCCCCAAACCCCTGGAGCTGTCCCTAACAGGCTGTCCTGTCCCCCCAAACCCCTGGAGCTGTCCCTTACAGGCTGTCCTGTCCCCCCAGGTTCCTGCAGGCAGCACAGGCCCCCGAGGATGACTCCTGGAAGGATGGCTGCTACTGAGAGCCCAGCCCCGTGGGTGGAGCAGCTCCCAGCTGGCTGGGCGTGCCCTGTGCCTGCTCCCCGCTGTACATAGCCCTCCTCCAGCACAGCTCCCTGCTCTGCCCGCCCTCACAGAACCCTGAGTCTTCCCAGGAAGACTGCCAAAGCCTTATTTCCTCCCCCCCAGCCCGGCTGGGGGTGCCCTCTGTGCCAGCAGCAGCTCGGAGCTGTGGCAGAGCTGGGGGACAGTAGGAATAGTGACATAGGTGTTAGATTGGAGACTTGAAACCCAGCCTGATGTACTCTAATATTTGTCTGGAATTCAACTGGGTTTGGTTTGGGGTTTTTTTGGTTTTTTTTTTTTTTTTTTTGTTTTGTTTTGTTTTGTTTTGTTTTTTTTTTTTTTTTACTTCTGTACAGAATGTATTTCTGCTACTTTTTATTGTTTGGTCTAGAGCTGCAGCAGGTTTTTATAAGTGTAGAGCACTCCGAGCTGTTGTATCCAGGTGTCAGCACAGGTCACGAGGAGCAGTACACAATATTTGTGTGGGGTGTGAGCAGGCAGGGACAGGGCAGCCAGTTCAAAACTGCTGGGCACCAGCACCTTCTTACCTCAGCTGAGCAACCTTGAGAGCACTTCAGAGCAAACTTTTTAAAAATCCCCTTCCCTGACAGCCTTGACTTGAAGTGTTGGAGCTCTCAGCTGCTCCCCAACTGCCCTGACTTTTGTAGAAGTTTTCTACTGTCTCTTAAGGATTCTGTTCCAGTGTCCTTTTCCTCAGCAAATGCTGGATGCTACAAACACAGTCTTAGTCCAGGAAAGATGCACTGATAGCAATGTTCTCCCTGCCATCAATGTGACTTTGATAGTGTAGTTTAATAAAATGTTCTGGTGCTGAAATCGATCTGCTTCATTCCAACGGTGAGTTCTGTGCCACGAGCTCTGACAGAACAGAGCTCTGCAAGGGGCAGCAGGGCCCAGCAAAGCCTGGCAGGATGCAGGCACTGGGATTTGCCTTTAATTCCTCGGAGATCAGAAGCACAAGGTGGGTGGCAGTCCACTAAAACCAGCAGCAGTCAGCCTGGGCCGTTGCTGGGCCAGCCCCCCGTGGCCAGGGAGCAGCACAGGGCAGTTCTGTCCTGCAGAGCTCTGCTGCTCCAGGGAAAGGGGCCCAGGAGTGTTCCTGGGGCTCCAGCAGCACTCCCAGGGCAGGGAGGGGCTCAGCTGGAGCTGCTGCTCCGTGCCTGGCTGGCACCCCCTCCCCAGGGGGCACAGTTCAGAATGGAGGGGCTTCTCCCACGCTGGTAGAGCTCCCTGGGCTCCCAGCACTGCCTGAGGAGGCCTCTCTGGTGCAGAACACACTGCACTGCCCAGGGCACTGCCAGGGAAAAGAGCATCAGAATTCTCAACTCCTGGAGGGTCCTCCTGCTGCCTTTCTGTGCCCTGTGTTCCAGGCGGGATTTCCCAGGCACTGCCTTTCTCTGCCCACCTGAGCCCAGAGCTGCTGCTGTGCCATGGACCTTCAGCAGGAGGTAAAGGACAGAAACTCCCTGAAAGTCAGGTGTTCACCAGCTGGAGGCTGCATCCCAGTTAGAAATTCAGGCAATTCAGTTCCCATTGTTCCCAGCCCGTGGAGATGCAGGCCTGGCTGCAGCTCCAGCTGAGCAGAGCAGCAGGAAGGTGCTGAGGGATCCTGCTGGGATTCCCAGGGGTTTCCAGTACAAACGTGGGTGAGGCTGTCCCACCTCAGGAGGGAACACAGCACAGCTCTGGCAGAACCTGCTGATTTGATTTGATCCCTTCATTTCTCTGAGCTGTTCTCATACCAAGAGATCTCCCTTCAGCTCCCAATATTCTCTATCATCCCAACCATTAAAATGCAGCTTTGCCTCAAACTCCCAACAGTTTCTGCAATTCCAAGAGGAAATCCAGCTCCTGCTTCCAAACCCTCCCCCTGCATGAGCACGGAGCATTCCCCAGGTAGGTTTCCCAAACAACGATGGAACTCTGCTTTCTGTACAGGAATTTTATTGAAATCAAGGTAATGGGATTTTTACACTAATGCCTCAGTGCATCCTCGAGAAGGAAAGGAAGGATTTTCTTTAAAAATTATTTGTACATCAGACAAAGAAATCATCCAAATGAACGTGGAAACAGCACGATCCCTAAAACATGCACGGCTGGACCTGGGGCTGCAGGAGCTGCAGGGAGGGGGCTCCAAGCTTTACATTCACAACAGGAAGAGAAGCAGGTGCCAGTGGCCACTGGCACTTTGTGGATATCGAGATCCAATCACCCTTGGTGGAACTTCAGCCCAGCAGCAGGCAAATCCAAAGGAGCTGCTGAGACAGGAGCCTGTAACTGCCTGGGCCCAAGGAGCAGCAGAGCCACCAGAGCTCCTGGCACCGACCTCCTGCTCCAGCTCAGGCACCAAAAGAAGCCTCCCCTTCCATCCCTCGACCTCCCTGGGCCAAAAGCAGATTCCTTTCCCCCTCAAGGGTGCTTCCATTTGTTCCCCTGGGAAAGGAGCCCATCAGAAGTGCCCCCGGCCCTTGGCCAGCCCCAGCAGCTCCTCAGGCAGGCCTGGCTCGGGCTGGAGCTGTGCAGCTGGCACAGGAGCAGCAGCCCTGAGCCTGCCTTTGGTTACCAGCCTTGGCTTTGGGTTGAGATCCTGCCAGAGGAGAACCTTCAAACTGGCAGAGCCCTTCTCCCTCATCAGACCTTGGAGAAAGTCACCAGCCCCCACCTCTGCCCCTCCTGTCCTCCAGTTCCAGTGCACAGTTGCCAGGAGAAGCACAAGCAGCAGCTCCCTGGCACCTCAGCAAGCCAGGCTGGCCCCAAATTCACCGTGGCCAGTGCCAGAATGGCACTCCTTGCAGTCACCCCTCGGCAGGAGAGCAGAAATCACCTGTGAGAAAGCAGATCCTGAACCGTGTGCAGCGTCCCCTGCAGCCCAGGGGGAGATGAGGGAGAAGTGAGGATGAAGAGGCAGCCACTGCAGGGACTCCTCCTGCAGGGACAGGGAGCTGGCCCCAGCAGCACCTCCACCCCAGAGTGCACAAAGCCCAGCCCTAGCAGGGTGACCTCCCCGTGGGGCAGCACTGGGACCCGCCAGCTGTGGCCAGATGTGCAGGAGAGGCTCTGTGGGAGCCCCAACCCCCTCGTGCCCCCCCCTTCGTTTGGCTCAGCCCACCCTGCAGCTGCAGCCACAGGGACACGGGGCCAGCATGCACAGAACCCTCGGGAGGCCTTGGGACAGCCAAAGGAACACAGAAATCCTTTCAAGTAATTCACCCAGCCCACTCTTGAGGTCACAGCTGCCCTCGAGGAGCTGGGTCTGTCTGGGCAATAAGGCAAGAAACTCTGGAGTCCTGGAGGGGTGGGAGGTGGAAGGTGGGAGTCACTCTGTTGGTTCCTTCTTCACACTCTGCCTCATCTCCTGGAGAGCAGCTCCAGCCCCAGCTACTTCTGCACGCAGCTGGGCCAGGCCAGCCCTCCACACACAGCTGACAGGATGATGTACAGGATCACCTGGGGACACAGGAGTGCCACGGGCAGCCAGGAGCCCACAGCAGCAACCTGCACAGCCAGGTGGCCAGAGCCTGCAGGTTCTAACCCCCCTGTGCCCCCCCAGAACTGTCCCACGGAGGGGACAAAGTGCTTCCCACCCTGACCCTGCTCCAGCAGCTGTCACACCAAAAAAAAAGCCATCACAGAGGAGATGCCACCAGGACTGAGGGCTGAAAAGCCTCCCCAGCTGGAGCAGGGCACCTCAGCTCTCCTGGGGTAAGCAGCTCCTGGGCACAGTGCTCCCATCTCCTCTCCGAGGGTCACAAAGGTTGGCAAAGACCCCCATGATCAGAGGCCAACCTGGGATCAAACCCCCCAGGGGCACTGAAGTGTCACAAAGTGCCACCTGCACGGTGACCCAGCACTGCCCTGGCCTCAGCTCTCCTTCAGGCAAGGAATTTTTCCCAATATCCACCCTGAGCCCATCTCCCCACGTGCCTGGGAGAAGAGGCCAATCCCCCCACCTCATCCCCTCCTCCTGCCAGCTGCTTGTAGAGCCAAAGGTCCCTCCTGAGCCTCCTGTTCTCCAGGCTGAGCCCCTCCTGAGAGAGCCCAGGAGGAGCCCCCTGCCCTGCTGTGCCCTCCCAGCCACGGGGCTTGGTGTGTGCAGGGGCTCAGCAGCCCCACTTACAATGGACACGATGATGATGACGATGGTGAGCTTGAGGTTCTTCATACACATGGCTCGGGCAAGGTTCCTGCTGGTGGTTTTGAAAGTGACTGACTGCAAGAGAAAAGCAGGAGAACCCCAGGATGGAGTGGCTTGGAAGGGATCTAAGACTCATCCAGTGTCACCCCTGCCAGCAGCCCAGGCTGCTCCCAGCCCCATCCAGCCTGGTTTTGGGCACTGCCAGGGATCCAGGGGCAGCCCCAGCTCCTCTGGCTGCTGTGGAAAGTTTGTGGTTGTCCCAGCCCAGGTGTCCTCTCTGTACCCTGCAATTCCACACGTTCAGAATAAGGTTTGGGCACCACAAACCCCCAACACCCCTGGGCTGGCTCAGTGCAGCCCCCCCCCCCCCAGAGCTCAGGGTGCCCCTGCCCCTGGAAGCAGCCACTCCAGCAGCTCCTCCCATGGCTGGGGCCAGCTTTTCCTACAAAGCACCCTCCACGAGGAGGAACCACAGCCCTGGGAGCTGCAGCTGTGCCCTGGAGCCCAGTGCCAAGGAGGGCAACACCAGCCCTGCACCTCCTGGGCTGTGGGCCATTCCAGCCCTTCCCTCTCCTGAGCTTTCCAGAAGCCAGCACCCCCTGGGACAGCTCCTCCAGGAGCTGCTGGAGGAATTCCAGCCCCTTTCCCTAAAGCCTGAGCTGAGCTTTGAGCCCTGCCACCCCCTGAGCACAGGGGAGGGTCTGAACACCCCTCCCAAGCAGGAGGGTCCCAGGCCAGCTCAGGGACCTTGGGAGCCCCCCAGCCCCACCCAGGAGCTCCTGGCACTCTCCCAGCCCCAGGATGCCACAGGAGCTGGGCACCAAGCCAGGAGGATGCTGAGCCAGGCCCAGGGATTCCCAAAGGAAAGACAAAAAGCTTCCAGAGTGCCCAGCACTTGGTTGAATAACTGTGCTTTGTAATCACATTAACTGGGTTTTTTTTAGTCTTCACTTCCTCAGAAACACTCCACAAAGCTCCAGAGTCTTTAAGGATTATTTAGATGCAACAACTCAGCTTTTTTTTAATTTGAAATCAGCCTTTCCCTGCTGGTATCAGAACAACCCCACAGATGCACATTTCCCAGCTGATCTGCACCCAGCTGCTTCCAGCCCAGGCTGCCAGGGCAGTGGGAGCTGGGATTTGCTCTCTGCTGTCACTGCAGAGAACAGGAGGGGTTTTCCCTGCCTTGGGCTCCAGGATGAGGACAGGGGGCCGCTGGCTCTTCCCCAAACTGGGAAGCAGCTGAAGGAGGGGGCAGCACTCCCTGCAGGTCTCCCTGCTCCTGTGTCCCTGGCAGTGTCTGCAGGGGCTGTCCCTGCTCCCTGGTGCAGGGACACAACTTCCCCACTTCCCCCAAACTCACCGAATCCACGAGATTCTCTGTTTTATCAATCAGCAGCTCCAGCTTCTCTCCTCTTTGAGCCACGAGGTCTGGAGAAAAGAGACCAAAGAAAAATCCAGCTCTGAAGGTGAAATCCCAGAGCAAAAAGCTGCTCCTGACCCCCAACCTCAAAGCACGAGCTGCTGGCTGCAGCTGCAGCCCTCCTGGGATAGCAGGGACTTAGGGAACAGCCCCACATCACACAGGGCTGGACTGTGGTCAGTTCCAGACCTGACCCTCTGTTGGGATGGTCAGAGCTGGCACCCCCACCCCACAGCAGGAGCAGGAGCAGTTCCAGAGCATTCCAGGGGGCAGGAGCAGTTCCAGAGCATTCCCAGGGGGCAGGAGCAGGAGCAGAGCATTCCCAGGGGGCAGGAGCAGTTCCAGAGCATTCCAGGGGGCAGGAGCAGTTCCAGAGCATTCCCAGGGGCAGGAACAGTTGCAGAGCATTCCCAGGGGGACAGGAGCAGGAGCAGAGCATTCCCAGGGGGGCAGAAGCAGTTCCAGAGCATTCCCAGGGGCAGGAGCAGTTCCAGAACATTCCCAGGGGGCAGGAGCAGGAGCAGAGCATTCCCAGGGAGCAGGAGCAGGAGCAGAGCATTCCCAGGGGGGCAGGAGCAGGAGCAGAGCATTCCCAGGGGCAAGAGCAGTTCCAGAACACTCCCAGGGGGCAGGAGCAGTTACAGAGCATTCCCAGGGGGCAGGGGCAGGAGCAAGGAGCAGTTACAGAGCATTCCCAGGGGCAGGAGCAGTTACAGAGCATTCCCAGGGGCAGGAGCAGTTACAGAGCATTCCCAGGGGGCAGGAGCAGGAGCAGTTCCAGAGCATTCCCAGGGGCAGGAGCAGTTCCAGACATTCCCAGGGCAGACGAATTCCGACCATATCCCAGGGGGCAGGAGCAGGAGCAGTTCCAGAGCATTCCAGGGGCAGGAGCAGTTCCAGAACATTCCCAGGGCAGTACCGATGTTCCGGACCATGATCCCCTTGAGCTCGTCGATCTGGGCTTGGGTCTCTGCCACCTGGTCTGGGCCCCTGCTCTCTGAGTGGTACTTCTGCAAGAGAGGAAAGGAGAACAGGAGCCTGGAACACCAGGAGTGAGGGAAAACAGGAGCCTCAAAAATGGGGAGTCAAGGAAAACAGGAGCCTCAAAAATGGGGAGTCAAGGAAAACAGGAGCCTCAAACACCAAGAGTTAGGGGAAAGAGGAGCATCAAAAATCAGGAATCAGGGTAAACAGGAGCCTCAAAAACCAGGATCAAGTGAAAACAGGAGCCTCAAAAATGAGGAGTCCAGGAAAACAGGAGCCTCAAACACCAGGAGTCAAGCAAAAGACAAGCCTCAAAAATCAGGAGTGAAGGAGACAAGAAGCCTCAAAACCCAGGGTCCAGTGGAAAACTGGAGGCCCAAACACCAGGATCCAGTGCAAACAGGAGCCTCAAGAAGCCAGCAGTTTGGGCATGCCACAGCAGCTGTGCAAGGTGGCCAGCTGGAGTGGCCAGCCTGCTCTGCCCAGAGCAAGGGAGCAGTGCCACGTCCCAGAGCCACCCCAGAGGATGTCCCCTGTCACCTCCTGGGCACAGCTGAGCCCCCACTGCCAGCCCTGCTGCTGCCAGCCCCTCTGGAGTGGCATCCTGAGCACCATCCCTGCCCTTCCCAAGTGACAGGGACTGCTCTGGGACTGTTCCCCCAGGCTGGGGAGCGCAGGGATCCTCTGGCACTGCACAGCTCAGGGAGGGTGAGAGCAGCACCAGCCACCTCCAGCAGAATCCCAGGCCCAGCCAGCAGCAGGGAACTGAGCTCTGCCATTCCTGCCTGGATTTCAGTCCCTGTCCCCACCACTGCTCTGCTCCATGCTCACCCACGGGGCTGCTGGAATCCTGACTTTCCTGCTGGATAAGAGTTCCATCTCTGAGAGCCCAGGGAGCCAGGGGCTGCCACTGCCACCCCCACCTGGGCAGTGTCACAGTGACAGCACCAAAGCCAGCAGCTCCTCCTGAAACTCCTGAAATTCCCAGCAGTTTCAGACTGGCCACTGTCAAAGCTGGGCACTGGTTCTCCTGGCAGCACAGCCTCCCTCTCCAGGATGATCTGATTTGAGCTGGAGCTCTGCCTCCCCCCAGGCTCACAGCCCTGCTCCTGCAGCCCAGGGGGAGTGCCAGCCCTCCATGGGATCAGGGGGGCTCTGCCAGCACTGAGCCCCCCAGCTGAGCCCAGCAGAGAGCACAGGCTCAGGCAGCGGCTCCTGCCATGCCGGGGGAGATGCCGAGGCTGGGATTTTGGAGGAGTATCAGCCCCACGGCTCCAAAGACAGCCTGGCTTTTCTGATCAGGCAATTCCAGCTGATTCCAGCCCTGAAGAGCTCCTGAAGTGATGAGGCAGCACTTTGGGCAGCTCCAGTCCCCACACAGCAAAGCCTGGTGGTGAGGAAGAACTCAACAACATTCACCCTGAGTTAATTCCTTGCTCTCCCCCTGCTGTGGGAGCCAAGGAGCAGCTCCTGCAATGAATTCCCTGCACAGCCCCAAATTCCAGGGCAAACCTGGTGCAAAATCCTCCCTCAGAGCCTGCACCCACCACACAAGTGGCACAGCTGGGACTGCCCCAGAATTCCTACCCTGGGATGGCTCCAGAATTCCTACCCTGGGACTGCCCCAGAATTCCTACCCTGGGACTGCCCCAGAATTCCTACCCTGGGACTGCCCCAGAATTTCTACACTGGGACTGATCCAGAATTCCTACCCTGGGACTGCCCCAGAATTCCTACCCTGTGACTGATTCAGAATTCCTACCCTGGGACTGCCCCAGAATTTCTACACTGGGACTGCCCCAGAATTCCTACCCTGGGACTGCCCCAGAATTCCTACCCTGGGACTGATCCAGAATTCCTACCCTGGGACTGCCCCAGAATTCCTACCCTGTGACTGATTCAGAATTCCTACCCTGGGACTGCTCCAGAATTCCTACCCTGGGCAGCTGTGCTGTCCCCACAAAGGGGCTGTAGGCTGGGTTCAGGCCTGAAGTTTCTAATTTTCTACAATTATGATGTTTGGGTTTACTGAAATTCTTTTCCCACAGAAAACAGGAAAACAACAGAACTGTTTTTGCAACAACATCCATGTTGTACATTCCTCCTGAGGGAGGGATCTCTTGCTGTCCCTCTGGTTTGACCAGTGTGGCTGAAGAGGTTTGCCTTTCTCTCACCAATCACAGTGGTCTGTGGAAAATGGCATATAAGGGAGAACCATCCCTACAAATAAAACCTTTGAGAAAATCACCAAGAGTCTGTGCTGTGTGTATCCTACAGCAACAGGGGCCAGCTGGGGCACCCCCAAACCCGGCAGCAGCAGCAGCAAGAGCCAAGGGCTCCCAGCTGGGCACAGGGTGGGCACAGCCCTAAAGCCACCACTCCCAGGACCCCTCCTCTCCCACCTGTCGGAGCCCAGGACATCCCTTTGGGAGTCCAGAGCTGCTGAGATCCCTGACAGGGGCTCAGAGACCCTGGCACACAGCCCAGAACACCAGTGGGTTCTATTATGAACCCTGGAGCAAATTGCCACTTTACATGAAGAGATGAAAGCCACAGCAGTTTGAATAGTGTAATAATTAGTATATCACAGGGTGTAAACGCAGATTTTAGGATTCTTTGTATAGGGGGTTTTGGGGACAAGATGGAGGGATTTGGGTGTGTCTAGCTTTTCTTCTTCTTCTCTACCTCCATCTTCACTGATGATGCTGGCACTTTTGGATTGGTTCAGAGTAGAAGCTCAATGTCTAACCTAGGTGATGGGTATTGGGGAATAATTGTAAATATGTCACACATAGTTTTCTGTATATAAAGACAACACCACCCTGGGGGCAGGCAGAGTGCCTCTGCTGTCCTGCTGAGCAGACCTGGGCTGGGCAGAAAGACAATTTTATAGATAAGAAACAATAAACAGTTTTGAGACTGAAGACCGAGAGGTGTTGTCTCATCCTTTGAACGCACGGCAGAAGTAAAGACTCAAAACAGTAAACGGGGGTCCCAAACCTTGAGGGGACCCCGACACCCCCCCAAGGGACATCCCCCCCTCCCAGGCCAGGAGCAGCCCCGGGGCTGGGCTCACCAGCTGGGCAGCCAGCACGGAGGAGAACTCGCTGTTCATGGCGTAGGGCAGGGCGGTCTGGGCGCGCGAGCCGTACGTGGTCTGGAAACGCTTCTTGATCTCGTTCAGGAACGTGAAGGCCCTGGAGCGCTCAAAGTCCTGCACAGAGAGAGCAGGTGAGGGACAGGCTGAGGGGACACTGCACAGCCTGGGGACACTGGGACACTGCACAGCCTGGGGACACTGCACAGCCTGGGACACTGCACAGCCTGGGACACTGCACAGCCTGGGACACTGCACAGCCTGGGACACTGGGACACTGCACAGCCTGGGACACTGCACAGCGCTGGGACACTGCACAGGCTGGGACACTGCACAGCCTGGGAGACTGCACAGCCTGGGACACTGCACAGCGTGGGACACTGCACAGCCTGGGAATGCCACTGGGACACTGCACAGCTGGGACACTGCACAGCCTGGGACACTGCACAGCCTGGGGACACGCACACCTGGGGACACTGCACAGGCTGGGACACTGCACAGCCTGGGACAGGACACTGCACAGTGCCTGGGACACTGCACAGGCTGGGACACTGCACAGCCCTGGGGACACTGCACAGCGTGGGACACTGCACAGCCATGGGACACTGCACAGCCTGGGACACTGACAGCTGGGGACACTGCACAGCTGGGACACTGCACAGGCTGGGACACTGCACAGCCTGGGGACACTGCACAGCCGGGACCTGGGACACTGCACAGCCATGGACACTGCACGCGTGGGAACTGCACAGCTGGACACTGCACGGCTGTGGGACACTGCACAACCTAGGGACACTGCAGAGTGGGACACTGCACAGCCTGGGACACTGACAGGCTGTGGGGACACTGGACAGGCTGGGGGGCAGCAGCTCCTTCTCCATTCTGGGTTTTCCAGGCCTGCAGCTTCTGAGTTTCTAAATCTCATTTCTCCTGATGTTTTGGGTCTCTGGAGCTTGTTGGCACAGCTTGAACAGAATCAGGATTGTTTCTGTAACAAAAACTCCTGTTTGGAATTCTTTCTGTGGGATGGGCTGTCTTTTGAGGTGCCTCTGGTTTGGGCAATGTGGGTGAAGGGGTTGTCTCTCTGCCAGTCACACTGATCTGTGGTAAATTGTATAAAAGGCAGCGATTTGTTTTGAATAAATGCAGTCAGATTCATCTCTCCAAGCTGTTTTGGAGAGAATTTGTGTCATGTGTTACTCACCACCTTCAGCACCTCCAGAACTCAGGAGCACCAGGTGATGCCTTCACTTTTAAGGGTTTTTTTTTTTTTTTTGGTTCTTTGTTGGTGGGCAGCTTTCAGTTTTATATCCACAGGGTGGTGAAGACACAACAACCTTATTTTAGCTGGGGACTCAAGGGCAATCTCTCCAAACTTCAGGCTGAGAGCAGCAACAACGTGAAGGGAGGGGGGCAGGCAAGGAAGCAAGGAGGGTGAAATTTCATCATTTGAGGCTGTTAATTGGACAATTGGATGCAAATGGACTAAAACATGTAAAAATGTGAGATCTCAGGACCAAACCCTCTTTTGCTTCCACCTTGGAGCCAGCCAGGCAGAGCCAGGGCTGTGGCACCTTGAAGGCACCTCAATAAATTGAGATTTTATTCTCTGTCCAGCCTCTGCTCCAGCTCCTCGAGGCATCAGTTTTGGGGAGACACCTGGAAAAGCCCTGGAGTGGAACCCTCTGCACCCTGCTGGCAGTGCCAGGGGTATCAGAGCCCTTGGAACAGAGGTGAGTGACCAAAGAAAAGAGCATTCTGGGTTTTTGTAGACTGTAACTTTGTACATTTGTTTGGGGAGCTGTTTTGCTCTTTAGCTGTGAGGAAAACAAAAAATGGGATGGTCCCTGCAGCACCAACCCTCTCTGAGAGCCAGCAGGGCACAGCCAAGGACTCCCAACCCACAGCACTGCAGGGCCAGGGGTGGAATATTGAGGAATTTGAGATGGGACTTCTGAGCTGCTCCAGATGGTGGAGTTTAGTTTATTTTAATTTTATCTTCTACATAGTGAGCTCTGCTCACATCTCCACCTCGTGGCTCAGAAAGTCACAAGACCTCTGCTTCCCAGACTCTGAAGGATTTATTAACCAATAAAATACTGCCACCAAGAATATTTATGGGTTTAACCCAACAGTTAAATATTTTGGTTTACAGGTTTTGCCACAGATTTTCTTAGCCAATCAGAAAGCCACACACAGCTTACAATACCACACCCTAAAACTTTCTATTTTTATAACTTCTTTTTTTTTTTCTATCTTAAACTCTAAACTTTCCTCTACCTAGTTTAACAATGTTTCTATTTAAACTACAAAGCTGCATTTTTGCTTCTAATATCAAAATTTGAAAACTTTTTTTAAGGTCTCAGATTCAACCCTGTCTTCAATTTTAAGCTTTAGCTGGCAAACACGGTTCTGAAAACTCTCTCCTTGTTAAGATTCCAGCAGATGGGATGGTTTTGAAGGTCACTCCCAAGCCAAGCCATGTCACAGGCTGAGAGCTCAGGGGAGAAAAGGCTCCTGAGAGCAGCCCTCCCCAATATCTGCCACCTGGAACCCCAAATCCCCCTCTCCTGGAGCTGTGTCCCCAGTACTCACATCATCTGTGATGCACAGGTAGATGATCCTGTCCTGGCAGATGTAGTGGAACAGGTAACTGCAGGGAATTGAAGAGAACAAATAAAAAAGTCACTGGAAGCTGCCACATTTCCAGAATTTCGTTTTTCCCTGCTGCCTCTGGGGGCCCCAGAGAGGAAATCCCAGTTTTCATCTGCAGCTGGCACAGGCAAACACAGCCCAGGAATGCCAGGGAAGGGAGGCTGGGGCACAGGGCTCTGCCCTGAAGGGCTGTTCCCACAAAAATCCAAAGATCCTTGCACATCCCCAGCCCTCCTGGCAGGAGTGGGGTGAAACTTGGCTGGTGCCATCCTGCAGAGAGCCCAGGGAGGATCCCATAGCAGAGAGAGAGAAAGCCAACAATCCCTGCCTCTCCTTGGAGATTCCACAGAAGACACCAAAGCTCCTCCTAAAAACCAAAACTCATTAAAGGAATTCGAGGAGTTCAGAGAAACTCGAAGCTTTTCCTGTCTCAGAACAGCACAAACTATCCAGGGCAGAATCCAGGGAGCTTTTCAGCCTCGAGGAGAGCAGAGGATCCCTGGCAGGCAGGAGGAACAACTCCCCCAGTCTGCCCAGCTACCTGCAGAAATGCACTCCTCCAACTCCACTGTGCAGCTGCACAGCACTGCAGGCAAAGCCATTCCCTTCCACTTCAAGGAGTAACTCCAAATGTCAAAATTTATCCTGGGAATTGCAGCAGGAGAGAAGAGCTGCAGCATCCAAGGGTGTCAGACTCAAAATTTATCCTGGGAATTGCAGAAGGAGAGAAGAGCTGCAGCATCCAAGGGTGTCAGACTCAAAATTTATCCTGGGAATTGCAGCAGGAGAGAAGAGCTGCAGCATCCAAGGTGTCAGACTCAAAATTTATCCTGGGAATTGCAGCAGGAGAGAAGAGCTGCAGCATCCAAGGGTGTCAGACTCAAATTTATCCGAATTGCAGCAGAAAAGATCGATCCAGTGTCAGATCAAATTATCCGGAATTGCAGCAGGAGAGAAGAGCTGCAGCATCCAAGGGTGTCAGGCTCCAGGGCAGGAGTCCAAACCCTCTCCCCCAGCCCAGTTCTCCTCTCCTGCACCCTCAGAACAGCTCTGACCCAACAGCCTGGGCACAGAGAAGATCCAGCCACGCTGCAATTCCAAAAAAAAAAGAGCTGGAATGAGCTCCAACCCCTCTGCACTTGGGATTTCCACGTTGGTTCAGTTTGTTCCCAGTGACTCTCCCACGTGCAGGAAGTGCCAGGTGAGGAAGCATCAACTCCCTGCCAAAAAAACACTGAGCAAGGGTTCTGAGAGCTGGAAAAAACCTCTCTGTCGCTGTAGTGAATAACACACAACACAGATTTCTCTTCTGATTTTTTCTTTAAGGTTGTGTGAAGAATGAATTTTTTTTATAGGACTGTTCTTTTAGATCTAATTTTTTACAGACTACTGTGATTGGTGAATGAAAGATAAATTTCTTGACTTCCATTGATTAAGTTAGAGGGACATTATAGAAAATCCTTCTCACAGAAAGAATTTAGAACATGAATATTTTCACTTTTTTTTTGTTTTCATGACATTGTTACAAAGCCAACGTTTTCTTGTTCATGTTCTTTTGCTGGGAACGAGTTTTAGCAAGCCAAAACATCAGAAAAACAGAGTTCTTAGAAACTCAGAAAATTCAGAAACCCAGACTCCACCCCTCTGACCTGCAGGCTGGATTGGGGGCAGCTCAGGATCACAAACCCCAGGATCCCCAGGCAGCCCAGGCTGGGTGAGTTTTACCTAAAGCCACCTCCAAACTCCTGGGGAAGCTTCCAGAAGCCAAACTCCAAGGATCCCAGCTCGCTTTGGAATTGTAGAAAAATGGAAAACTTGATTTTGTTACCAACTTGTTGTCCCTAAAAATCAGCCTTCTGATTTGTTTTGGTATAATGGAGTCAGTGCTCATGAATTGTAAGATAAACCAGGATCATGTTTACATTCCTTGGTGAAAAGATCTCCCCTGATGGACTTCTCAAGTGACAGTGGAGATGGAGAGGTGGGAACTTCTCTGTCCAACCTCTGGGCACTGTCCACAAACTTAACAGATACAAAATCAACAATAACAGAGAGAGTTCTTTTCTTCTTCTCTGCCTGTGTGTGCTGCTGTGTGTGTCTCACAGTGACATCAACTGCCTCCTGTGCTGCTGGAGCTGAACCCCAGTCCTGGTTCTGCTGCCAGTTCTGGGGCACTGCTGAGCTCTGGCACATTCCTCCAAACGGGAATTTGGATGGAAAAAAACTGCCAGAATCCCAGAAAAAACCCCCCCCAGTCCCTGCACACCCACACTCCCCCAGCCCCAAAAAAGAGGTGGCTCACCTGCCATGGGAATAGGTCAGCTTGTTGTTCTCCGAGGGGATTTTGGCCAGGATCTGCTCAGTCACCTCCAGGAAGTTCCCTCCACACCAGGCATGCTTGGCCAGGATGGTGGTGCCCCTGGCCACCACTGCAAACAGGATGGCCATGGCTGCTCTGCTGCTGGGGGGCAAAAACAGGGCTCAGGAGCAGGGCAGGGCACCAGGCTGAGTGCTCAGCACCACCACTGCTCATCTCCCCACTCAGGTTCTGCTCCCAGGCACACAAAACCCTGCAGGAGAAGGAAAATCGAGCAGCTGGGCTGTGACAACCCAGAACGTTCCTCTGAGTGCCCTGGGGGAGCAGAGACCCTGGCACTGAGTCAAAAACACCTGTGTGTTTGATTTGAGCCCATGGAAAAAAATTACCAACCTTGTATGAGGAATTACAAGATGCTGGAGTGTGAGCAGAGTGAGAGTTAACTTGGCACAGGGTGGAAATGTAGAATTTTAGGGGTTTGATCCCTGGGGGATCAAAGACCCTGGCAGGTGTCTGAGACCCTGGCAGAGAGTCAAAAACACCTGTGTGATTGATTTAACCCCATGGAAAAAATTACCAGCCTTGTATGAGGAATTACAAGATGCTGGAGTGTGAGCAGAGTGAGAGTTAACTTGGCACAGGGTGGAAATGTAGAATTTTAGGGGTTTTACAGTGGGGGTTTAAGGGGCAAAGATGGAGGATTCTGGGTGTGTCCCTGAGCTTCTTCTTGGTCTTTCAGCCTCCATCTTCTGCTGTGGTGGTGGCACATTTTGGTTGGTTTAGGTAAAGGTAACTGTCTAACATAGCTGAGAGGCATTGGAAAGTTATAGTAAATAAAGAATAGGTAGAGTTTAGTATAAAAGATAAACACCCCCCAGAGGGTGTCAGTCTGCTCCATCCCGACCTGCAAGACAGATTCTTACAGGCCAGAATCATTATGTTCTAGACAACAAACAATAAACAGTCCTTGGACACGAGAACAGAGGGATCTTGGGCTGTTCTTCTGTGCTGGGATAAACAGAGACTTTGGGCAATCCTGGGGTCACAGCAACAACACAAAACCCGAGACTTGACCCCCCCTCTGAGTGCCTCAGAATGGACAACTGAAGTCCTTAAAGAAATTGAAATATATCAAGTCCCACAGACATGAATTTCAGCTTTAAGTAAGTAAAAATGCATTTTAAGTGCCTTAAAAGAGGGAAAATACCCTAAGAGCCTAATGTTCTCTAGGCATAACTAACAGTAAAATATTGTTTTGCATTCCTTGATAGAAAATGTACACAGATAAATAGTATAATACATTATGTACATGCAGATATACATAAAAATGTGTAAGAATTGACACTGCCTTTCACATTTTAAAGTATAATTCTAATAGGTGAAGAGAGAAGGTTTTAGCATCGTGTTTTTAGCTGATTGGGGGATTCGTGATTAAAAGCCACTGTCAAATGTCACTAAACATTGCTTTACCTGCATGCACTCCCATCCACACAGGGGGAGAAAAAGGGGGAAAAGGGGAAGAAAAAGGAGGAGAAAAGGAGGAGGAAAAGGAGGAGGAAAAGGAGGAGGAAAAGGAGGAGGAAAAGGAGGAGGAAAAGGAGGAGGAAAAGGAGGAGGAAAAGGAGGAGGAAAAGGAGGAGGAAAAGGAGGAGGAAAAGGAGGAGGAAAAGGAGGAGGAAAAGGAGGAGGAAAAGGAGGAGGAAAAGGAGGAGGAAAAGGAGGAGGAAAAGGAGGAGAAAGAGGAGAAAAAGGAGGAGAAAAAGGAGGAGAAAAAGGAGGAGAAAAAGGAGGAGAAAAAGGAGGAGAAAAAGGGAAGAAAAGAGGAGAAAAAGAGGAGAAAAAGAGGAGAAAAAGAGGAGAAAAAGAGGAGAAAAAGAGGAGAAAAAGAGGAGAAAAAGGGAAGAAAAAGGAGAAGAAAAGGAGAAGAAAAGGAGAAGAAAAGGAGAAGAAAAGGAGAAGAAAAGGAGAAGAAAAGGAGAAGAAAAGGAGAAGAAAAGGAGAAGAAAAGGAGAAGAAAAGGAGAAGAAAAGGAGAAGAAAAGGAGAAGAAAAGGAGAGAAGAAAAGGAGAGAAGAAAAAAGATGGAGAAGCTGCAGTTGCCCTGCTTGGAACTCTATGCCAGAGAAAAGTTTGGGAGCTGCTGCTGCCTTGCTCAGGAATTTGTACCAAGGAAAGCTCCAGGAGCTGCTCCTGCTCCAGGCATGGCCAGAAAATCTTAGCCTGGACTTCAAACCTTCTGAATTGTCACCTTCAGACTGATGTATTCATGGAATAAACAACTTTATCCCAATCAGCTACTGCTGTCACCTCTCTGAGAGCCAGACCCCAAAACCCAGCCTGACCAAGATGGGGTTCATCTCCTCTGAGCCCTGGGGGGGTGGCACAGCTGAGGCCATCCAGAGAAGCTTCCAGAGCAGCCCCTGGATCCCTGGAGTGTCCAAGGATGGGGCTTGGAGCCACCTGGGCCAGCAGGAGGAGCTGGGAGCTGGAACTGGACCAGTTTTCAGCTCCCTTCCAACCTTTTGTGGGATTCCCAAAGTCTCCAGAGCTGGCAAAACATCCCTGCTGCCACAGAAAGGGAGCCTGGTAATCAGCTCAAGAAGCAGCATGTGAACCCAGGGCCAGAGGCAGCTCTCACAGGGAGCTCAGGGCAGAGCCCAGCTGGCACAGCCCTAAGCCTCTTTCCTGCTTAGGAAGGACTCAGGGCAGCTTTGGACCCTGCAAAACCCCAAAATCTCCTTTTTCACTTTGTACCTAGGCCCTCCAGCCTCGCCAGGTGTGGCAAGATCACAGCCCTGTCCCAAATCCCCCAGGAGAGCTCTCTGGAACAGCCACAGGGCAGGAGTGCTGAGCCCCTGCCCAGCCTGGCCATCCCCTGGGGACAATCAGGGATCTCCTGGACTAAGGAGACCCTGAGGGCAGAGCCAGGCACTGCCCCTGCAGGGCTGCCTGGGCTCAGGCTGAGCTCACATCCAGGCGTGGCCAGCACCAACCAGGGCATCTCCAACCCTGCCACAGCTCTGAGCCCAGCACTGCAGGGGACAAGGATAAAGCCAAGGATTTATTCCCGAGCACCTGGGAGCACTGCCAAGGGGAACAGAAGTCTGGGATGGCTGGGGTGGAAGGGAACAGAACCTGGGGTGGAAGGGAACAGAACCTGGGATGGTTGGGGTGGAAGGGAACAGAATTCTGGGATGGTTGGGGTGGAAGGGAACAGAATTCTGGGATGGTTGGGAACAGAACCTGGGATGGAAGGGAACAGAACCTGGGGTGGTTGGGGTGGAAGGGAACAGAATTCTGGGATGGTTGGGGTGGAAGGGAACAGAATTCTGGGATGGTTGGGGTGGAAGGGAACAGAACCTGGGGTGGAAGGGAACAGAATTCTGGGATGGTTGGGGTGGAAGGAAACAGAATTCTGGGATGGTTGGGGTGGAAGGGAACAGAACCTGGGGTGGAAGGGAACAGAACCTGGATGGTTGGGGTGGAAGGGAACAGAATTCTGGGATGGTTGGGGTGGAAGGGAACAGAATTCTGGGATGGCCAGGGTGAAGGGAACAGAATTTGGGATGGTTGGGGTGGAAGGAACAGAATTCTGGGATGGTTGGGGTGGAAGGAACCGAACCTGGGGTGGAAGGGAAAGAATTCTGGGATGGTTGGGTGGAAGGGAAACAGAATTCTGGATGGTTGGGTGAAGGGAACAGAATTCTGGGATGGTTGGGGTGGAAGGAAACAGAATTCTGGGATGGTTGGGGTGGAAGGGAACAGAACCTGGGGTGGAAGGGAAGAGAACCTGGATGGTTGGAGTGGAAGGGAAAGAACCTGGATGGTTGGGTGGAAGGGAACAGAATTTGGGATGGTTGGGGTGGAAGGGAACAGAATTCTGGGATGGTTGGGGTGGAAGGGAAGAGAATTCTGGGATGGTTGGGGTGGAAGGGAACAGAATTCTGGGATGGTTGGGGTGGAAGGGAACAGAATTCTGGGATGGTTGGGGTGGAAGGGAACAGAATTCTGGGATGGTTTGGGTGGAAGGGAACAGAATTCTGGGATGGTGGGGTGGAAGGAACAGATTTGGATGGTTGGGGTGGAAGGGAACAGAATTCTGGGATGGTTGGGTGGAAGGGAACAGAACTGGGGTGGAAGGGAAGAGAACCCTGGATGGTTGGAGTGGAAGGGAACAGAACCCTGGATGGTTGGGGTGGAAGGGAACAGAATTCTGGGATGGTTGGGGTGGAAGGGAACAGAATTCTGGGATGGTTGGGTGGAAGGGAACAGAATTCTGGGATGGTTGGGGTGGAAGGGAACAGAATTCTGGGATGGTTGGGGTGGAAGGGACCTCAAGCCCATGCCCATGGCAGGGACCCCTCCCACTGTGCCAGGGGCTCCCAGCCCCATCCAGCCTGGCTTGGGCACTGCCAGGGATCCAGGGGCAGCCCCAGCTGCTCTGGCTGTTGGGGCTGCCCTTCCCTCTGCTGTGAGCAGTATTTAATGTGACTGATCCAAGGTTTAGTTTTCTTTCATCCTCATGAACTCGCTGGGTCTGGTCTCTGCCTTGGCTGCTCTTCAGGTGGAGGTGCTGGCTCCTGCAGGAAGCTTCCAAGGAATTGCTTATTCCTTCATGTTCCAGCTCAGAGTGATCTCCACTTTGGCTCGTTGTCAGGTGGAAATGCTCCTCTCCTAAATAATACTGTGAGCTAAGTAAGCCCAGGGAATGCTGCTGTCCCTCCAGAGCCACTGGAGGCTTTGGCCAGCCCAGGGCTGCCTGTGGAGCAACACCAGGGCACAGCCTGGGATCACAAACACCACTGAGCCTCCTGAGCAGCCAGGAGAGTGCCCAGCACCAGGGGACCACTGTCTGCTCCTGCAGCCACCCAGGAGCCCCAGAAAGGAGCAGCTGCAGCAGAAAACACGTCCCCAAACCCTGCCCCCCAGGGTACAGACACCTCAGCTCCCTGAGCACAACAATGCAGCCCCAAAGTGAGGATTGAGCAGTGGTTTGGATGATTCCTACAAATCTTTGTTCCTTTAATATCAGTTATTGGTGGAACTCACACCCCGAGGTGACACTGCAGCAGCAGTGAGGGGGCACTCACTGGCACTGCAGGATCCCCCAGCCCTCAATTCCCTTGAAGCCTTAAGGTTTAGCTTTTATATTTTTTAATTCTGGGCTGTTTTGGGGGCAGTTTTAGGTTTCATATTCAGTGCTGCTGAGCTCTCTCACAGAGCAGGGAGACAAAACAATTCCTGCTCCAGTTTGGGACCAAGGACAACTTTCAGCGCAAGAACCAAACCAAGGGGGAAGTGAGAAGGCAAAGCAAGGAGGATGGAGCTGCATGCCCTGCAGCTGGAATTGCCCCCTGCACTCCAATGTGCTGCTGGAGCAGAACTGATCCAAGGCTGGGGCCTCGTGCCCCGGGCTCCATTCTGTGCCCATGCTGGGGTTGATCTTGGCTGTGGCCCAGCCGGGCTCTGGTGCTGCCCAGGTGTGCCCAGGGAGGCCTTGGGATAAATCCCTGCTTTGTCCTGTGCTCTGCCTGGCCTCTGCTCCAGCTCAGCTCCTGCAGGGCTCACCCTGAGCTCATGGCTCTCACCTGCCTGGATTCAGAGCCCTCGTCCCCCAGGCTCAGTCCCCAACTTCCCCAGCTCACAGTCCCCAAGCTCCCGGCCCTCAGGACACAGGAGCCCGTGCTCTGCAGTAACAGCAGCCCCACCTTTGGGCAGAAGGGGTTAAAAGAACTGAAGATTACCAAGGAGCATTTCTCTCCCCAGCAGCCCCGTACCAGCCGCGGGTCACTCCTGATAGCAACACAAATCTGTTAAACTGCTACACAAGGTCCTTCCTCAGCAGCCACAGGAGTCAGGGATGAAATCCCCTTTAATCAACCCCTCTGCAGAGCTCTCTTCTGTCCAAACTTCACTATCACCCAGCTGGCAGGATCAAACCTTCCAAAAAGACACTGCAAGATGCACCAGCTGCTGTCTGAGGTCCCGCTGAGGATTTAATTGAAAGATCCTGGAAACACAGAAGGGTTTGGGTAAGAGGGCCCTCAAAGCCCACCCAGTGCCACCCCTGCCATGGTAGGGACACCTTCCTCTGTCCCAGGGGCTTCCAAGCCCTGTGCAGCCTGGCCTTGGGCACTGCCAGGGGTCCAGGGGCAGCCCCAGCTGTGCCAGCCCCTGCCCACCCTCCTGGGAGGAATTCATTCCCAATACCCAGGCAAGGAAAAAAGGCCCAGAAAAACCTCTCAAGGAACAGCAGAAATACAGGCTCAGTCTCCAGCATGATGTTTAAAACTCCTCTAAAGATGATTTACTGTTTTCCAGGAACTCTTCTGGCCCAGGAGGTGCCCAGCTCAGTGAGCCAAGGCAGGGCCCTGCCTGCACTCCCAGAAATCCTCTTACAGAAAGCAAAGGGCACCACGCTGCTGTTTAAGGGAACAAGGGGAGGTGTTGCAACCCAGCTGAGCTGCAAACTGCTGCAATAAAGAGATCGTTAGAGCAGGGTGAGCTCAGCAGAAAGCAGCCCAGACTTCCCTCTAACCTCTGCCGGGGCAGCTGGAAAAATCATTATTTCATTACAGAATATTCCACCGTGGAGCCGCGGGGCTCTCCCGTTCATTCTGAGCCTGAGAAATGCGACATTTGTGCTCCAACTTATCCCGAGTTCGGCTTCCCTGCTGCACACAGAGTTTACTTCAGGTTCCCCCACTGCATCACTACGGAAACAAATCACCAAGGAAATGAATCCACGTGGTCTTCCAGCCCCAGCAGCTTTCCTGGAAGCAGCATTGCAGGGTTTGGAGGGGGGTAAGGACACACAACACGAGGGTGATGGAGTAAGCAGCTCTCTTAAAAGGGAACACACGCAGCCCAAAGCATGGGATCAGGGAATTGGTTAGGTTGGGAAAGCCCCCCAAGCCCACTGAGCCCAAGCCTTCCCCAGCACTGCCCCGGTTACCCCAACCCATGGCCCCACAGCCCCGTGGCTTTTAGATCCCCCCAGGAATGGGCTCTCCACCACTGCCCTGGGCAGCTGTGCCGGGCTGGAGAGAATATTCTGACCTGTTCCAATCCCCACCTAAACCTCCCTGGCACAGCTACCTCCTGTCATCCAGTCACTGAGCCCTGGGAGCAGGGCCTGACCCCCTGCTAGCACACCTGGGATTAATTCATTAACTAATCAAGCCATGCAGTGCTACATCCGTGACACCGTCCACTCCCAGACACACCAGTAACACCCCAGTAAGACATCAGTAACACACCAGTAACAGCTCAAAACCACGCCGGTAATGCATGGGGAACACCCCAGTAAACACTAAAATCCATAAACACATAACACCCAGTAACACATAAACATCCGTAAGGAACACACCCAGTAACACACATAATACAGTAACATCCCGTAACACTCAATAACACCCAGTAATACGCAATAATATCCCAGTAAAACGGCAATAACACCCCAGTAAAACGGCACAAGCCAGTAACATTGCGATATACACCCAGTAATACGGCATAACACCCCACAGTAAAACCCAATTCACAGCGATATACCACCCTAGTTAACAGTGATATACCACCCAGTTACCAGTGATATACCACCCCAGTTACACAGTGATATACCACCCTAGTTACACAGTGATATACCACCCCAGTTACAGTGATATACCACCCCAGTTACACAGTGATATACCACCCTAGTTACACAGTGATATACCACCCAACATATACCACGTTACACGTGATATACCACCCCAGTATCACAGTGATATACCACCCAGTACACAGTGATATACCACCCCAGTTACACAGTGATATACCACCCCAGAAACACAGTGATATACCACCCAGTTACACAGCGATATACCACCCCAGTTACACAGTGATATACCACCCAGTTACACAGTGATATACCACCCTAGTTAAAAGGATATACCACCCCTAGTTACAGTGATATACCACCCCAGTTACACAGTGATATACCACCCTAGTAACACAGTGATATACCACCCCAGTATACACAGTGATATACCACCCTAGTTACAGTGATATACCACCCCAGTTACAGTGATATACCACCCAGTTCACAGTGATATACCACCCAGTAAACACAGTGATATACCACCCCAGTTACAGTGGATATACCACCCCAGTATCACAGGATATACCACCCCAGTTACACAGTGATATACCACCCCAGTTACACAGCGATATACCACCCCAGTATCACAGCGATATACCACCCCAGTATCACAGGATATACCACCCCAGTATCACAGCGATATACCACCCCAGTATCACAGTGATATACCACCCCAGTATCACAGCGATATACCACCCCATATATCCACCCCAGTTCACAGCGATATACCACCCCAGCAGCACCCCACACCAGGCCACGCCGCTCCCCCGGCCCTGCCCCGCTGTGTCCCCGCCTGTCCGGCCGCGGGGCCGGAGCCGAGCCCGTTCCCAGCCGGACCCCCACACCCAACCCCCCCCTGCCCAGCCCGGCCGAGCCCCCCGAGGGGAGCCGAGCCCCGCGCTCACCGGCGCTCCGGGCCCCGCCGGCCCCGCTGCGGCCCCGCCCGGCCCGGCCCGGCCCCGACGCGTTTCCGGGCGCGGGGCCGCCGGGAGCGCGGAGCGGCGGAACCGCCATGGCCGGACCCGGCGCCGGGCCCGGGCCCGCGCTGGAAACCGTGAGCGGGCTCGGGGAGCGGGGGGGATCGGCACCGGCACGGGGGGCGCCGCTGCCGGGGCAGGCGTTGTGCCAGGGGAGGGTTGGATGGGGTATCAGGGGAAATTCCTTGGTGGAAAGGGCTGCCCAGGCTGGCACGGCTGCCCGGGGTTGGTGCTGGAGTGCCCGTGACTGGAGGGTTTATGAGCCCAGTGCGTGTGGCACCTGCGGGGATGGGTTGGGTGACCTGGGCAGTGCTGGACTCGCGGGGCTTGGGCGGCTTTTCCAGCCGAAATAATTCCGTGGGTCCCCGATTGCGGCGTTCCCAAGGCTGGCTCGGTGGTAGGGCACCCTCTCTGCGGTGGGGTGGCGTGGCCGTGGGGACAGGCGGGGTCAGCTCCAGGGGCTCGGGGCGAGCAACAGCGGGGGATGTCGGAGCCCAGGACATCCCTTTGGGAGCCCAGAGCTGCCGAGATCTTTGCCAAGGGGCTCAGAGACCCTGGCACACAGCCCAGAACACCAGTGGGTTCGATTACGAACCCTGGAGCAAATTGCCACCTTTACATGAAGAGATGAAAGCCACAGCAGTTTAAATAGTGTAATAATTAGTATATCACAGGGTATAAATGTAGATTTTAGGATTCTTTGTATATGGGTTTTTGGGGACAAGATGGAGGGATTTGGGCGTGTCTAGCCCTTCTTCTTCTTCTTCTGTACCTCCATCTTCACTGATGATGCTGGCACTTTTGGACTGGTTTAGAGTAGAAGCTCAATGTCTAACCTAGGTGATGGGTATTAGGGAATAATTGTAAATACGTCACACATAGTTTTTAGTATATAAAGACAACACCACCCTGGGGGCAAGCAGAGTGCCTCTGGCTGTCCTGCTGAGCAGACCTGGGCTGGGCAGAAAGACAATTTTATAGATAAGAAACAATAAACAGTCCTTGAGACTGAAGACCGAGAGGTGTTGTCTCATCCTTTGAAAGCACGGGCAGAAGTAAAGACTCAAAACAACAAATTGGGGTCCCAAACCTTGTTGGGAACCCAACAGGGGGACTAACCCGGTTTAAACCCAGGTTTTCTGGTAACTTCCCAGTAACACGCTAATAGCATCCCAGTAACATGGCAATAAATCCTCCTGTAGCACACTAATAACATCCCAGCAACATAGCAATAAATCCCCCAGCAGCACACCAGTAACACACTAATAGCATCCCAGTAACATGGCAATAAATCCCCCAGTAACACACTAATAACATCCCAGCAACATAGCAATAAATCCCCCAGTAACACACCAATACATCCCAGTAACACGGCAATAAATCCCCCAGTAACACACCAATAACATCCCAGTAACAGGGCAATAAATCCCCCAGTAACACACCAATAACAGCCCAGTAACATGGCAATAAATCCCCCAGTAACACAACAAACCAATAACCCCCATAAACAGGGCAATAAATCCCCCAGTAACACACCAATAGCATCCCAGTAACAGGGCAATAAATCCCCCAGTAACACACCAATAACATCCCCGTAAAACCAGGCGGGGTTTTGGAGCTTCCCCTCCTCTCCGAAGGGGTTTAGGTCCCGCAGCAGCGCCAGATCCACCCCAGTGGATCCCAGTCCCTGTGGGATGCAGGGCTGCCCTCGCCCCGTGGTGTCCCTGTGCTCAGGGTGCTCACAGCTCTCTCTGTGCCCCGTGGCAGATCCAGGCGGATGGCACCGACGGCGACTGCGTCACCTTCGTGCTGCACGACGAGGATCACACCCTGGGCAACTCCCTGCGCTACATGGTCATGAAGAAGTGAGTGAGTGGGGCCTCTGAGGGACCCCCATGCCTTGCTCTGCCCCCCTCCCTCCTGACCCACGCCTCAGCTGTCGCTGGCATGAGGCAAACGGTGCCAGATCCCCTCTGAGCACACCCTGCCAGCCTTTGTGTCACCCTGCTCCCACCTGCTGCTGCTCCTGGTGCTGCCTCGGGGCCCTGAGAGCACCAGCAACCCTTAAAGGGCCTGGCCAGCCTCTCCTGAGCCCCCATCCACACCCTCCCCTGCCCAAGATCCCAAGTTAAGCTCAGCCCAGGGCTTTCAGAGCTGCTGGAGGAGTAACTGGGTCCTGGAGTTGCTTTGCTGCCCAGAGAGGCTGTGGATTCCCCATGCCTGGAGCTGTCCCAGGCAAGGCTGGATGGGGCTTGGAGCACCCTGGGATCATGGAAGGTGTCCCTGGCCATGGCAGGAGGTGGGAGTGGATGGGCTTTAAGGTCCCTCTGATAAATCACTGTGACAACACAAAGCTGGGGGCCAAAGCTCCAGCACTCAGCTCAGCTGGAGGGAGAGGCCCTGCAACATTTCGGGAACTGCTCCAGTGCCCTGGACCACTCAGCCTCTTTCACCCAGCAGAGCAGAGCAGCAGGTTTGGTTTCAGGGGGAATTCCAAGCATCCAGGATCCCCTGTTTGGGTCTGCAGAGCTGGCACTGCTCTGGTTGTGGGGCCAGCCATGGCTCAGCTCGGAGAGAGATGGGTGTGAGGGAACAAGGTCACACAGGGAGTTTTCCCTCAGCACATCCCTCCCCTAAGTCATTCTAGAAACATCCAGAGCCCCAGCAGGCCTGGGGTGCCCTTGATGTCTTGAGGAGCTGCCCTGGAGCAGAGGCCAGGCAGAGCACAAGGACAAAGCAGGGATTTATCCCAAGGCCTCCCTGGGCACACCTGGGCAGCACCAGAGCCCGGCTGGGCCACAGCCAAGATCAACCCCAGCATGGGCACAGAATGGAGCCCGGGCACGAGGCCCCACCCTTGGATCAGTTCTGCTCCAGCAGCACATTGGAGTGCAGGGGGCAATTCCAGCTGCAGGGCATGCAGCTCCATCCTCCTTGCTTTGCCTTCTCACTTCCCCCTTGGTTTGGTTCTTGGACTGAAAGTTGTCCTTGGTCCCAGACTGGAGCAGGAATTGTTTCGTCTCCCTGCTCTGTGAGGAGAGCTCAGTAGCACTGAATATGAAACCTAAAACTCCTCCCCAAAACAGCCCAGAATCTAAAAAATATAAAAACTAAAACTGAAGGCACCACCCTGATCCTCTGGCTTCCCTGGGATTTGCCATGGATTGGCCTGGCTTTCACTGCTGCCTCTGCTCTCTGCCCTCCTGCAGCCCTGACGTGGAGTTCTGTGGTTACTGCATCACACACCCCTCAGAGAGCAAGATCAACTTCAGGATCCAGACCAGAGGTGAGGCTGGGGCTGTCCCTCTGTGTCTGGGGCCCTGTTCTCCTGGAATTCCTGCTGCTCGTGCCACCTTCCCTCCAGGAGTCTGTTAAATACAGGGAGGCCCTTTCTGCCTGCCCTCTGCTGCTCCCAGGATTCTGCTCCAGCTGCAGTGGGAAGCAGCTCCAGGCACCTGGGCTGGCTGGGAGCAGCCCTGGCTCCCTGAGCTGGGGGCTGTGGAGGGGGGCACACCCCTGGGGAGGAAAGGACTGCCCTTGGCAGCCACCTTCCATGTCCCTAATCCATCTTTTCCCACCGTTTCCCAAAGGGGGCCTTCCTGCTGTGGAGCCATTCAGGAAGGGGCTGAATGACCTGATGGGTGTTTGCCAACACGTGCTCAACACCTTTGAGGTGAGACATTCCTGGGGAGCTCAGGGTCAGTTCTGTCCTTTGGGGCCATTCCTGGAGAATTCCAGGTCAGTTCTGTCCCTTTGCCATTCCTGGGGAGCTCAGGGTCAGTTCTGTCCCTTTGCCATTCCTGGGGATTTCCAGGTCAGTTCTGTCCCTTTGCCATTCCTGGGGAGCTCAGGGTCAGTTCTGTCCCTTTGCCATTCCTGGGGAATTCCAGGTCAGTTCTGTCCCAGGGGCATTCCTGAAGAATTCCAGGTCAGTTCTGTCCCTTTGCCATTCCTGCGGAGCTCAGGGTCAGTTCTGTCCCAGGGGCCATTCCTGGAGAATTCCAGGTCAGTTCTGTTCCTTGGGCCATTCCTGGAGAATTCCAGGCCAGTTCTGTTCCTTGGGTCCATTCCTGAGGAGCTCAGGGTCAGTTCTGTCCCTTTGCCATTCCTGGAGAATTCCAGGCCAGTTCTGTCCAGGGCCATTCCTGGAGAATTCCAGGTCAGTTCTGTTCCTTGGGTTCATTCCTGAGGAACTTAGGGTCAGTTCTGTCCCTTTGCCATTCCTGGAGAATTCCAGGTCAGTTCTGTCCCTTGGGCCATTCCTGGAGAATTCCAGGTCAGTTCTGTCCCTTTGCCATTCCTGCGGAGCTCAGGGTCAGTTCTGTCCCAGGGGCCATTCCTGGAGAATTCCAGGTCAGTTCTGTTCCTTGGGCCATTCCTGGAGAATTCCAGGTCAGTTCTGTCCCTTTGCCATTCCTGGGAATTCCAGGTCAGTTCTGTCCCTGATCCCAGAGGGAGGGAGGCTGAGGCCTGTGCTGGAGACCCCTGTGCCAGGAAAACCTGGGAGTTTTTGTGGACAGGCTCTGCCTGCCCCATGGCCTGGCTCCCTTTCCCTCAGTCCCTTCCAAAAGCACCTGGAGCTCTGCCAGAGCTTCCCAACCTTTCCAGGCTCTGGGCAGAGGAGTCCCAGCCCAGCAGGGTGGTGGCTCTGTGCCACCCCAGGGACACCTTGGTGACATTTGTGCCCCAGGGACACCTTGGTGACATTTGTGCTTTGTTCCAGAGGAGCATGAAGGAGTTCAGGACACAGAAGGAGGAGGAGATGCAGTAGCCTTTGGGAATGGCATGGATGTCCATGGATGTGGAACCTCTGTGTGCTGAATTCCCTGTGTCCAAACAAGGTTTTTTTGTTGTTGGGGTTTTTTTATGACTTTGCTGCAAAATGTATTTTCTTTAATAATAAAGTTTATTAATTTAGATGCTGCAGAGCTGATGCTGTGTCCTGCTCAGCACAGGGATGGAGGGACACAGATTGCTCCACAGATTGGGAAATTCATGGAGAATGGGCTGGTCTTGATATTCTTCAGTCTCTGTTTTCCTTGAAACCCATTTGTCTTTATGGTTTATTTGTAAAATATTTACATTTCAGTGAAAGTTAAGCTAAAAAAATTCACCCCAACACCTGGAAAATGTTTTAATTGCAGGTCTCGTCTCTTCTCCCCTTTTCCTCTCTCCATTTTTTTCCATGACAAGGTAGAAGGGGGAAAGAAGGAAAAGAGACAGAGAGGGAAAAGAGAGATGTGGGAAAACCAACAAAAAATCATCTAAAACCTGGTAAATACAACTTTTTCATGCAGTTTTTCTGAAAGTTTTGGCAAGAATGTTGGGATGGAATCGCATGGATTCAGGGTCACATGGAATCACATGGATTGCAATCACTGGGTTGGGTTGGGAGGGCCCTTCCCTGCCTCTCCTGCCCCTATCCTTGGACTCCTTCCACTGTCCCAGGGTGCTCCTGTCCAACCTGACCTTGAAAATTGCTGGAAAATCACCTGGGGGATCGATTATTGCCACTAAGAAATCCGAGAGAGCCCTTTCCCATATTTTAGCTGCTTCTGGTGGCTCTCCCAGCTGAGATTGGACCTTCTCCCCTGCCTCTCCCGCCTCCACATGACCACCAGGACCTCTGTGGCCCTCACAGGGATTTCTCCAAGCTTCACACGGCTTTTCCAGCTGGGAATTGTCGCTCTCCCTCTCCTCCTCACCCCACATCCATCTCAGAGTGACCACCCCGACCTTCCTTCCCTTCCATTCCCACACGCATCCCCCCTCCCCGAGGCCAGCAGCCAGAAGTCCTTGGGGTTTCCTGCAAGGAAATGGAAAATCCTGTGGGGATGGGAATCCCCTTCCCTCTCCTCTGCTGGGGTCGGGGGCTGGGTTTGGAGCCGGGCCCGGGGGAATTCAGCTCCTTCCAGCTGGGTTGGGACACGAAGGCAAAGCTGGTTCAGGCCCAGGCAGGAAGAGCCTGGGAGAGGGTGGGAGGGGTCCTGCTGTCCTTGTGCCTCGTCCCTGGCTCCACAGGGATTTAGGAGGAGCTGTACTTGTTGCTCAGGCGGGAGCTGCTCCGGTCCAGCCCCAGCTCCTGCCCCGTGGCTTTCCACTTCCCAACAGAGCCCTTCTCATCCGTGGGGGTGATGCTCAGGGCCGGCCTCTGGCACCAGCAGCACAGGCAGGACTGGGGAGACACGAGGGGGAGAGGTCACACGTGTGGGATGTGGGAGAAGAGGAGGAAATATTCCCAAATTTGTGTCAGCAGGCTGGGGATGGCTGAGCCTGGCTGTCCTGCAGCTCTGCTGGGAGAGGGTTTTCCAGGATAGGGCTGGGGAGGGTGGGAAATGAGGATATTGGAATTTGGGGCATTTTTTTGTAATTGTGTCTTGTCATCAGTAGGAGATGGGTGATGCTTAGCTGAGCTCAACTCCCAGCCCATCCCATTATCCCAGCCCATCCCATTATCCCATCCCATTATCCCATGCCATCCCATTGTCCCATCCCAATCTCCTTTTTTCCTCAGGGCTTCACACTCCTGAGATTATCTCCCAACATCTTGGGTTCAAAGGCTGGAGCAGTCCCAGCCCCTGCTCTGCTGGTTTGTGGGGATGTTCCCATTCTAGAATGATGGAATTTTGGGCTTGTCCCAAATCCTGCTCTGGCAAAAGCCTCCCCCGCGCAGGGCACTGAGCTCTGGTGTACTTGGAGGAGAGAGGTACCCAACAGGGAAGTTTGGGATGAGGGATTATCCTGGTGGCCATGGCCAGGAGCTCTGGAGGGGTCGTTCCTACCTGGAAGCAGTTCTTGAATTTCCGGCTGACGAAGTACAGAGCCACGGGGTTGATGCAGGAGTTGAGGGAGGCCATGTTGATCCCGAAATAATCCATCACCAGGAGGAAACTGAGGTAGAAAGGGAGACAACAGATGTGTCAGAAGCTCGTGGGGAACAGAGGGAGTTTCCAAACTGCCCGGCCTGGGATCCTGTTTCCATGGAGGAGCAGTGACCGATAGCAGAGCTGAGCACAAATCCATCCTTCCCTAAGAAGAAACCACTCCTCCTTGCAAGGAGCATTCCCTGAGGAAGCCAGGAACACCAGCTCTGATTTCTCCTGGTGCTCCTGGCATTCCCAAACCCCAGCACAGCAGCAGCCCCTGGCCCGGGCTGGATTTTGGCTGACGGGTGGAAGGGAGGGAGACAGGCAGAAAATGAGGATCCTTCAATGAATCCAATATTCCCATGCCCAGGACACCTCATCTCCACAGAGACACCCCCAAACTTTAATCTAACCCTTCTCACACCCCCCAGCCTCTCTGTGCCCGCCAGGGGGGGGCGGCACCATCTGGACAAGGAATTCCTGACAGCGGGAGGCGGGAGGCAACTCCGCCCGTGTGGTGCAAGCCCAATGGAGCCTGTGCTGGTCCCAGTGGGGCTCCCAGGCTGGTGTCACCTGCTGGGGGCTCTACCTGAGCAGCTCGCAGCGGTTGGGGTCCGTCTGGTCGTAGATGGTCTTCTTGAGGATGCGGCTGAGGTGCAGGGGCAGCCAGCAGAGCGCGAAGATCACCACCAGGCAGAACACAGTCTTGGCCACCTCGCGGCGCTGCCAGACACGGGCGTGAGCACTGGCATTCCCAGCTCGTGGGATCATGCACTGGTTGGGCTTGGAGGGAACTGAGAGCTCCTTGCATCCCACCACGGGCAGGGATGTTTTCTGCTAGTCCAGGTTGGTCCTGGAGCCTTGTGTTAGGGCTGGGCTGCAGAAAGGGGCAGGGCAGCAGCAGCTCCACAGGGGCCAGAGCCCACCATGGCTCCTGGCTCTGCTGGGATGGTGTTCCCAGGGACACAGAGCCCACCATGGCTCCTGGCTCTGCTGGGATGGTGTTCCCTGGGACACAGAGCCCACCATGGCTCCTGGCTCTGCTGGGATGGTGTTCCCTGGGACACAGAGCCCACCATGGCTGCTGGCTCTGCTGAGATGGTGTTCCCTGGGACACAGAGCCCACCATGGCTCCTGGCTCTGCTGGGATGGTGTTCCCTGGGACACAGAGCCCACACGCTCCTGCTCTGCTGGGATGGTGTTCCTGGGACACAAAGCCCACCATGGCTCCTGGCTCTGCTGGGATGGTGTTCCCTGGGACACAGAGCCACCATGGCTCTGGCTCTGCTGGATGGTGTTCCCTGGGACATAGGGCCTCCTCAGCTAGCCCTCACGCTGTTGGGGTCACAGCCAGCTGGAGCTCCTCAGGGAGTCATTCCCACCACGTGCCAGGGGATTGTGAACACTCCCTGTGCCCCTGGGCTGGCATTGGGCACATCCCAAAGAGGAGGAGAATGAGGAGGAGTTCACAGCTCCTCTGTCCCTTCCCCAGCACCAACCACCCGTTCCAGCTCTCCCCTCAGCCTCAGCCTTTGGTCCAGGGTGGGATAAATGACCAGGAGAGCTTTAATGGAGCAGGGCTGTGGCCAGAAGGGTTTGGGGTCACCCAAATCTGGAGATTTTGGAGGTGAAGCTCTTTTCCCTGGGGTGCAATCCCTGCACCAACATACCAAGTTCTGGCAGCTCCTGCTGTCCTCCCCAGGGCTGGGGGCACTCCCTCCTCGGTGGGAATCCCAGGATTGCTGCCCGAGCAGTTCTCACCCGTTTCATGTGGTCGTTCAGAGCGATCCTCATGCCGTTCCTCTTGCTCAGCATCTCGCAGGACATGAGCGTGTAGAAGATGCCCGTGCACACCAGGGGCAGGCAGAAGTAGAAGCCAAAGAGCCACCAGTCCTTCACATCCCGGTAGAACTGCGGGGAGGGAGAGGGGGCAGCGGGAAATGAGAGCAGGGCGGGAGGGGCAGCGTGGGATGCACAGGGACCCACCTGAAATGGGATTGGGATGGGGATGGGGATGCACATGTGCCTGCCTGAAGCGGGATGGGGATTGGCATTGGGATGCACACATACCTGCCTGAAGCAGGATTGGCATCGGCATGCACATGTACCCTCAAGAAGCAGGATTGGGATTGGGATGCACATGTACCTGCCTGAAGCAGGATGGGGATTGGGATGGGGATTGGGATCAGGATGCACTTGTACCCTCCTGAAGCAGGATTGGGATTGGGATCAGGATTGGGATCAGGATGCACTCGTACCCTCATGAAGCAGGATTGGGATCAGGATGCACTTGTACCCTCATGAAGCAGGATCAGGATTGGGATCAGGATGGGGATGCACATGTACCCCCCTGAAGCAGGATTGGGATAAGGATCTGGACTGGGATCAGGATGCACTTGTACCCTCCTGAAGCAGGATTGGGATTGGGATCAGGATTGGGATCAGGACGCACTCGTACCCTCATTAAACAAGATTGAGATTGGGATCAGAATTGGGATTGGGATCAGGATGAGGATGAAAACATACCCACATGAAGCGGGATTGGGACTGGGATCAGGATCAGGATCAGGACACACTCATACCCTCCTGAAGCAGGATTGGGATCAGGATTAGGCTGGGGATGCACTCGTACCCTCATGAAGCGGGATTGGGACTGGGATCAGGATTGGGATCAAGATTGGGATCAGGATCAGGATGCACTCGTACCCTCATGAAGCAGGATTGGGACTGGGATCAGGATTGGGATCAGGATCAGGATGCACTCGTACCCTCATGAAGCGGGATTGGGATCAGGATCGGGATCAGGATCGGGATCAGGATCGGGACGCACTCGTACCCTCATGAAGCAGAGGATCAGGATCAGGATCAGGGATCAGGATCAGGATGCACTCGTACCCTCATGAAGCGGGATCGGGATCAGGATCGGGATCAGGATCGGGATCAGGATCAGGACGCACTCGTACCCTCATGAAGCGGGATTTCTGCTCCGAGGCCAGCATGCACACCCACAGGTGCTGCTCCCAGTAGCTCAGCTCCACCATGTCGAAGGCGATGGCCTCGGGCACTGCCAGCACGATGGCCACGGCCCAGATCAGCAGCACCTCCACGGCCTTCCACATGGGGATGCCGATGCCCTGGATCCGGCTCCAGGACGCCACTGCTCGGTACCTGCCGGCGTGGGAAGGGGCAGGAGGCGCCAGGGAGGGGAGGAGAAGGAGCAGGTTGGAATTGGTCTTTCCCTCACACTGCCCTAGGGTGGTGTTTGTATCCCCATTCCTGTGTTCTGCTATTCTGTCCTGGGCCTTCCAGACTGGCTCTGGAGGGTGAACGTTGTGTTTTGGTTCTGTTCTCAGCCTGCTCCCCCACGGATGGCAGGACACAGAGATGGGGCAGTACAGAGGAGGGGGGTTGAGTTTTTACTGGGCTCTTTTTGCTTGGCTTTAGCCCTGGCTTCTGCTTTTGCTCCTGCTTTGCTCTTGCTTTGTTTTTTTTTCCCCTTTTCCTTTTTTTGTAACTACTGGAAACTGCTCCAGACTGGGACCTGGGAAACACCAAGAGTTTGCCCCTGGGGAGGGAGTGACAACAGAGCGAGAACCCCCAAGAAGAGACTTTCTGAATTTGTCATCTTTTTCAGAGCACTGAAAGAGTGCTGTCATCCAGTACTGTTCATTCTGTGAGCTGTGCCTGTTAAACAAACAGGTTCTGTCCACTTCTCTCCCAGGAATCCTTCCCAAACTTCAGGAAGGGGCTGTGTGGGTTTGCTCTCTGCAGGAGTTCCCTTGGGAGGTTTTCTCCCAAATTTGCCCTAAAGCAGGACACACACCTTCCACCTCTGACCCTCCCCAAGTGTGGGAGTGGGCAGCAGTGGATGGCTGGGGTGGGGGCTGTCCTTGGCCACCCTTCCTCAGCACCCCACCCACACCACGATCCCCCCCGAGCCTCTCCCAGCAGGATTTCAGCTCCAGGAGCTCCACAAGAGAGCAGCCTGTCCCCTCTGGGCATGAGCTGTGTGCCCATGAAGGGGCAGCTGTGGCTGTGCTGTCTCACCTGTCGATGCTGAGGGCACACAGGCTGAGCACTGTGATGCCCACGGAGGCTTTCTGGATGAAGGGCACCAGCTTGCAGACCTGCACGCCGAAGGGCCAGTCCTTGGCCAGGAGCTGGGGAGGAGGCACTGGAGGTCACCAGGCTGCTTTGGGAACTCCCAGCTGCTCCCCTGTGGGCTCAGCCCCGAGCTGTGGGGAGCCACAGGGAGCTGGGAGAGCCCTCTGAGCTTCCCACTGCTGAGGATGTGCCAGGGGTGCTTTCCCAGGGTTTGTTGGCACTGGGAAACTTCTGTTTTCCTGACTGGACTCAGAGATGAAGGATGGTCCAGACACCAGGGCCTGACTGCAGACCCTGGGGGATTTGAATGGATCTGAGTCCCAGACTCCACACTAGGCTGCTTTGGGTTGTTTTCCAAGGGGGAATGGAAGTCATGCTCTGATACAGCCAAAATCCAGCCTGGCCAGCTGCAAAGCCATGTGTCCTGAGCCTGTTCCAGCACTCTCACTTCCCTGACAGAACCCCCAGCTGGGACAAGCACAGGTGGGGACAGTGTGTCCTGATGGCTGCAGAAATCCAGGCCACTCATTCAAGAGGAGGAGAATGAGGAGAAATTCCCAGCCCCTCTGTCCCCCTGACCCCTGGAGCCCTTCCCCAGCACCCACCACCTGCTCCAGCTCTTCCCCTCAGCCTCAGCAGCCACACAAATCATGGAATTCAGGAGGAGGAGAATGAGGCTGAGTTCCCAGCCCCTCTGTCCCCCTGACCCCTGGAGCTCTTCCCCAGCACCCATCACCTGCTCCAGCTCTTCTTTTGGTCTCAGCAGGCACACAAATCATGGAATTCAGGAGAAGGAGAATGAAGAGGAGAATGAGGAGGAGAATAGAGGAGGAGAATGAGGAGTTCACAACCCATTCTGTCCCCCTGACCCCTGGACCCCTTCTTGAACCAACGCCCTGCTCCAGCTCTTTGGCCTCAGCAGCCACACAAACCATGGAATTCAGGAGGAGAATGAGGAGGAGAACGAGGAGGAGAATGTGGAGGAGAATGTGGAGCTCACAACCCCTCTGTTCCCCTGACCCCTGGAGCCCTTTACCAGAGCCACCCACCCGCTCCAGCCCTTCCCTCGGCCTCAGCAGCCACACGAATCATGGAATTCGGGAGAAGGGCAATGAGGAGGAGAATGAGGAGGAGAATGAGGAGAATGAGGCTGAGTTCCCAGCCTCTCTGTCCCCCTGACCCCTGGAGTTCTTCCCCAGCACCCACCACCTGCTCCAGCCCTTCCCTCGGCCTCAGCAGCCACACGAATCATGGAATTCGGGAGAAGGGCAATGAGGAGGAGAATGAGGAGAATGAGGCTGAGTTCCCAGCCCCTCTGTCCCCCTGACCCCTGGAGCCCTTCCCCAGCACCACCCACCCACTCCAGCTCTTCCCCTCAGCAGCGCACAAATCGCAGAAATCCAGGAGGGTCCCAGAAGCACCTCGAGCCCATCCAGGGACACCTCCCTCCCTCCCAGGCTGCTCCAAGCTGTCCCTGGCCTCTCCCAGAGCTCCAGGGGCAGCTGCAGCTGCTCCAAGAGCCCGTCCCGAGGCAGCAGCCCCACGCCGACCTTGTAGACGTTGACGGGCAGCGCGATGAGGATGTAGAGCAGGTCGCCCAGGGCCAGGCTGGCGATGAGCACGTTGGGCCCGTTCCTCATGCACTTGTTCTTGTAGATGATGCGCAGCAGCGTGGAGTTGCCCACGATGCCCACGAGGAAGATGGTGCAGGACACGGCGGTGTTGATGTACTTGAAGGCGTGGCGGATGTCGGCGGGCCGGGCGCACACGGGCGGCAGCGGCGCCTCCGAGGGGCCGCCCGCAGACCCGTTGGGCAGCAGCTCCTGGATGGGCACCTGCAGGGCCACGGGGCTCTCCTGGGAAGGCCCCGGGGTCTGGCTGTGGGTCCCAGACAGGAGGCAGCTCAGGAAGATGGCCAGAGCGGGGGTCAGCGCTGCCCAGGGGAGGATGGTGGAGCTGGGGGCAGGAGCGCTCATGATGCTGCTGGAACGTCCTGGGGGTCCCGCTGGGATCTGCCAGTGGAGGAAGGGAGCAGGAGAGAAGATGTGTTGCTGTGACGTGGATAGAAACACACGGTAACACACTGTATGTCGCTGTGGGTGATGAACAAACGACATGAGACCTCGTTATAAAAAACTGCATCTGACTCTACTTTATTAAAACAATTTCCCTCCTTATATACCTTTTGGAACAGGCCACTCTCATTGGTTAGAAGAGTGCCAGAACTCTTCTAACCATTGGCCCAAACCGATGGATAGAGACAAGTCCATCCTACAGAAAAGAATGTAAAACATCACTCTCGTTACAATAACACTTGGGATGTTTATGTCAAGTCTGTGAGAATAAGGTCTTCTCAAACTCAACCACGAAGAAACTGAGTTCAGAAACTCAGAAACCTCAGGCCTACAAAACCAGACTACAACTGTAGTCTGAGGTTCCTGAAGTTTCTGAGTTTCCAGACTCAGTTTCTTCATGATGTTTTGGTTCAGGAAGACCTTGTTCTCACAAGCTTGACATAAACATTGCAAGTGTTATTGTAACAAGAGTGATGTTTTGAACTCCTATCCGTAGGACGGACTTTCTCTGTGTCTTTCAAATTTAAACCACTGAGATGAAGAGTTCTAGCACTCTTCTGACCAATGAGATAACCTACTCTAGAAACTATATAAAAAGAGTCAGTCTTTGAATAAAATTGGAGTCAGGTCTTTTCATAAACGAGGTCTTGTGTCGTTTGTTCATCACCCACAGCGACAACACACACAGCAGGTGTTTAGGTAGAGAAGAAGAAAAGAAGTCTCTAGTTTGTTGTTGTCTTTGTATCTATAAGTTTTTGGACAGTGATTAGAGATTGGACAAAGAAGTTACTGCTTCTCCATCTTTACTGGTCACTCGAAAAGTCCATCAGGTGGAATTTTTTTACAAAGGGATGCAAACATGATTTTTGTTTATTTTTCAATTCATGAGAATTGACTCTATTATACTAAAACAAATCAGAAGGTTGATTTTCAGGGACAACGTAGATGTTCAGCAGAGGATGGGATATTGGAGAGGGGTTGTCCAGCCTGGAGAGGAGGAGGTTGAGGTCAGACCTCACTGGGGTCTGAAAGCTCCTCACGAGAGGTGACTCCTATCTGCTGTCCCTGAAAATAAACCTTCTGATTTGTTTTAGTATAGTGGAGTCAATTCTCATGAATTGTAAGATAAACAAGGATCATGTTTACATTCCTTGGTGAAAAGATATCACCTGATGGACTTCTCAAGTGACCAGTGGAGATGGAGAGGTGGGAACTTCTCTGTCCAATCTCTGGGCACTGTCCAGAAACTTATAGATACGAGGTCAACAATAAAGGAGAGAGTTCTTTTCTTCTTCTCCACCTGAACCCCTGCTGTGTGTGTTACTGTGTTCCCTCTGTACCTCACAGTGACAGCTCCAATCTCTGCTCACTGTGGGCAGGGACAGACCCCAGGGAATGGCTGGAGCTGTGTCAGGGTTATCCCAGGGCAGGATATCAGGGCCAGGGTCTTCCCCAGGGGGTGCTGGGTGCTGCTCCCCAGGGCATGGGCACAGCCCCGAGGCTGCCAGGAGCGTTGGGACAGCGCTCCAGGGATGCCCAGGTGGGATTGCTGGGCCAGGAGCTGGGCTGGATGGTCCCTGTGGGTGTAAAATATTCAATTTTACAGTTCAATTCTAATTATGCTGCAGAGCTCCATCATCCCAGCAAGCAGAAGCGATGCCGGATGGGATCCCACCAGGTCAGAGCTGCTGACCCTGAGGGTGAGGTTTGTGCTGCTAAATTTAAACAGTTCAGCAGAACAAACTGTGCCTGTGCCTGTGACTCTGCCCTGCAGGGCTGGGGGCTCCAGCCTGTGCTCAGCGAGGGTGGCAGCAGCCACTCTACCAGCCCCAAATTCCTCCTGTGAATTCCCACCCCTCACCTGGAATCCCAGAGCCCCAAACGTTGGAAAACCCGCCAGGATCAGCAATCCAAGCTGTGCCCCACCAGCCCAGAGCAGAGCCCAGCAGCTCCTTGGACCCCTCCAGGGATGGGCACTCCAAACCTCCCTGAGCAGCCCCTTCCAATCCCTCAGCACCTTTTTTCCATGAGGAAATTCCTGCTGCTGTCCACCCTGCCCTCCCCTGGCCCAGCCTGAGCCCTTGGATGTTTTATTATTTTTTATTTATGGCTACAGTTTACTTGATTGTGAGTGGTTCTATGTGTTAAGAAGGTAAAAATGGAGTATCAAGTTTTTAAGGTCTAAATTATTCAATTACAAGATGTTAACTCATTTATTTTAACTTTTCATTTAATAATTATGTCTTGTAATGTAGATTTTTTTAACTAATTACATAAAATCACTTAATTTGTGAAGAAGAAGAAGAAGAAGAAGAAGAAGAAGAGAAGAAGAAGAAGAAGAAGAAGAAGAAGAAGAAAAAGAAGAAGAAAAGAAATAGAAAGAAGAAGAAAAGAAGAAGAAGAAGGAGAAGTAGAAGAAGGAGGAGGGGAAGGAGGAGAAGGAGGGGAAGGAGGAGAAGGAGGAGAAGGAGGAGGAGAAGAAGATCATGCTCTAAATTTTTAATTTTGTTATATATATATATTATTATAATTCACTGCTTTAATTTTAAATTTTTTACTTTGTGATATAATACACTTTAATGTATGTTTAAGTGATATTATTTTGAGGTTTTTCCCATGGTTTTAGGTTAAACACAGTGTATTTTGGGGATTATTCTTGTCAGTGTAGAAAGCTGAAATTCTCTGTGCTCAGGGTTCCCACACCCTGGGATGGGCTGACACCATCCGGGGGTGGGTTTGGGGTTTTTGGTGCCCAGTTGGAAATGAGCCAGAGGGAGAGTGGATGGCAGCAAGCCCCAGCCTGTTCCTCAACCCGGGATAAATCCGGGGGCTCTGGCTGGGTGAAAGGAACATTTTTGTCAAAGTGTGAAATTCCCAGCTCTGAAGGAACAAGAAATTGCTGGACTGGGAGCTTTCTGAGAGTGCCTGGGATTTTCCTCATCCAGGGAAGAGTGGGGCAGGAGCCTGACTGGGGTCAGAGCAGGGAGTGGAGCACTGCTCTGACCCAGGATCTGATCCAAATCCCTGGATCTGGGTCTGATCCAAATCCTGGATCTGGGTCTGATCCAAACCCCTGGATCTGGGTCTGATCCCAAATCCTGGATCTGGTCTGATCCCAAATCCCTGGATCTGGGTCTGATCCCAAATCCCTGGATCTGGGTCTGATTCCAAACCCCTGGATCTGGGTCTGATCCCAAATCCCTGGATCTGGGTCTGATCCCGAAACCCACTGGATCTGGGTCTGATCCCAAACCCTGGATCTGGGTCTGATCCAAACCCTTGGATCTGGGTCTGATCCCAAACCCACTGGATCTGGGTCTGATCCCAAACCCTGGATCTGGGTCTGATCCCAAACCCACTGGATCTGGGTCTGATCCCAAACCCCTGGATCTGGGTCTGATCCCAAACCCAGGATCTGGGTCTGATCCCAAGCCCCTGGATCTGGGTCTGATCCCAAACCCTTGGATCTGGGTCTGATCCCAAACCTCTGGATCTGCTGCCCAGCACCATCCTGGGCAATGCCAGCCAGGAACAGGGCTCTGCCAGCCCATTCCAAGGGCAATCCCACACCCAGGACCATCCTGGGCAATGCCAGCCAGGAGCAGGGCTCTCCCTGCCCATGGAAAGGGCAATCCTGGGCACTGCCAGCCGGGAGCAGGGCTCTCCCTGCCCATGGAAAGGGCAATCCTGGGCACTGCCAGCCGGGAGCAGGGCTCTCCCTGCCCATGGAAAGGGCAATCCTGGGCACTGCCAGCCGGGAGCAGGGCTCTCCCTGCCCATGGAAAGGGCAATCCTGGCACTGCCAGCCAGGAGCAGGGCTCTCCCTGCCCATGGAAAGGGCAATCCTGGGCACTGCTAGCCGGGAGCAGGGCTCTCCCTGCCCATGGAAAGGGCAATCCTGGGCACTGCCAGCCGGGAACAGGGCTCTCCCTGCCCATGCCAAGGCAATCCCACACCCAGCACTGCTCCCACCCCAGGCCAGCCAGGAGCCCCCCAGGAGTGACCACAGTGGACCCAGCCGTGCCTCCCCCAGGGGCTCGGGCTTCCTGGAAATGCCTGGGAAGGAGGAAAAGAGGAAGGAGAGAATGGATGAATGCCCCACAGCATCCCAAACGTGGACACAAAGCTCTGCGCTGTTCCTGGCATTCCAGCCTGGCTAAACCCCCCAGGCACGCCAGGGACGGATCCCAGCCTCTCCTCCCTGCCATGCCCAGAGGATTGGAGCTGTCTGGAGAGGGCAGAGCCCGCTCGGGATTGCTGCCGAGGATCCTGCGGGCTCGCAGGGACAGCTGGGGGTGCCCAGAGCCCCCCACAGCCCTGGGCTCTTCCATGTGCCCAGCCAGACCTCAGAGCTCTGGCAAAGAAAAAAGCGGAGGCACAAAAGCCCGGGGCTCGGCCGGGGAGCTCATGTGAGGCAGGATCACAGGACACGGCAGAAAAACACTCTGTCCCCATCTCGCCCTCAAAGCAATCAAATCTTCCATAAACCCAAATTTTTGGCGATGAGAATCCCTTTCCTCCTGCCCAGCTGCCCGTCTGCTCCTTGCTCTTGCCATCGTGGAGTGCCTGGAAGCACAGCCCTTCCTCAGCTGGGGGAAACTGAGGCACGGGAGCATCAGGAATGTTGTTCAGGTGGGAGACCAGCCCCAGATCCAGCACTGCTTCCACCCATCCCAGCGGGAATTTTAACTGTGCCGAGCTCACAGCGCGGCTGAACCCACTGGAATCCTGCCGTGGAGAGATTCCCAGAGAGAAAATCCCACTGAAAGCGGATCCTGGATCCTGCAGAGCCCGGGCCTGCCCGAGAGGTGCCGTGTGTGGCACCGGGATCGCCCTTCCTGGGAGCCCAGCACATCCCGGCACATCCCGGCACATCCCGGCACATCCCAGCACAGCCCTGCACAGCCCAGCACATACCAAATCCAGTACATCCCAGCACATCCCAATATATCCCAGTACAACCCTGCACATCCCACATCCCTGCACATCCCACATCCCAGCACATCCCGGCACATCCGGCACATCCCGGCACATCCCAGCACAGCCCTGCACAGCCCAGCACAGCCCACATCCCAGTAGATCCCAGCATATCCCAAATCCCAGCAGATCTCAGCAGATCCCAAATCCCAGCAGATCCAGCACATCCCAGCACATCCCAGCAGATCCCAGCAGATCCCAGCACGTCCCCAGCACATCCCAAATCCCAGCACATCCCAGCACATCCCAAATCCCAGCAGATCCAGCACATCCCACATCCCAGCAGATCCGAGCACAGCCAAATCCCAGCAGATCCCAGCACATCCCAAATCCCAGCACATCCCAGCACATCCCAAATCCCAGCACATCCCAGCACATCCCACATCCAGCAGATCGAGCACATCCCAAATCCCAGCAGATCCCAGCACATCCCAAATCCCAGCACATCCCAGCACATCCAAATCCCAGCACATCCCAGCACATCCAGCACATCCAGCACATCCAAATCCCAGCAGATCCCAGCACATCCCAGCAGATCCCAGCACATCCAGCACATCCCAGCACATCCCGGCACAGTCCAGCACATCCCAGTAGATCCCAGCACATCCAAATCCCAGCACATCCCAGCGCCAGCAGCCTCTGCCTCCGCGCCCTGCCCTGTTCCGTGCTGAGCTGCATCCCCATCAGCTCAGGGATTTGTTTTGCTCCTTTAAACCGGACCTGAGAGGGAAGCACGGAGAGGGAGCAGCGGGGCAATGTCTGAGGGGCTCATTTTCTAAATATAAAGATAAGATTATTATGGTTTTTTATGGTTTTTTTTCCCCAAACCAGCTGGGGGAAGCGCCAGATTTGCTTTCTACAGAGACCCCATCCAGAGGGTTTTTTTCCCAAAATTTTCCCTAAACCAGGACACTCTCCCACCTCCCCAGACTCAACCCAGCTTTTTTTTTTTGTGGATAAATATTGCAGCAAAATCCCTGTGGATGGAGCAGAGGAGGGAGGGAGCTGAGAGCAGCACATCCCAGTGCTCCCTGCCAGCCTGGAAATCTGGGAGAACCCCGAGCCCAGAGAGTTCCAGGCTTCCTGTGCTGACAGAAAACAATCAAATAATCCAAAATAAGCTGCATTTAACCTGAAGCCAGAAAAAAAAGCTCCAAAACTGAGTGATAACACCAAAACTGTGTGTAGAAAAATACAAGAGTGTTACACGGCAGAGTAAGAAATTGAGAATTAAAAGTAGTGAATTATAATATATATATAATAAGATAGTTCAGAGCATAGTCTTCCTCTTCTTCATAAATTTGAGTAATTTTGTGTAATTAGTTAGAAAAATCCACAGTAATAAAGCATTTAATTCTCCCTGGAAACCTGCGAGAACCCCGAGCACAGAGAGCTCCAGGCTGACAGAAAATAATCAAATAATCCAAAATAAGCTGCATTTAACCTGAAGCCAGAAAAAAATGCTCCAAAACTGAGTGATAACACCAAAACTGTGTGTAGAAAAATACAAGATAAATAAAAATGTAGATAAATAACACTCTTGTAGAGTTATTTATAATACAAGATATTATAAATAAAAGATAAAATACAAGAGTGTCACATGGCAGAGTAAGAAATTGAGAATTTAAAGTAGTGGATTATAATATATACAATAAGATAGTTCAGAGCATAGTCTTCTCTTCTTCATAAATTTGAGTAATTTTGTGCAGTTATTTTGAGAAATACACATTTAATTTAATAACTAGCTAAATAAGTAATGTAACTGATACATAATACATAAGTAATGTAGCTACGTAAGTATATAAAAAACAAGTTATTAAATTGAAAGTTAACATCTAAAATAATAACTAGCTATTAAATTAAAAATTAAAATAAATTAACGCCTCATAATTAAGTAACTTAAGCTTGAGAAAACCTTAAAAACTTTACTCCATAGCCCATTTTTACCTTGTTAAATTAACATGCAAAAACAGTCACCATCAAGGAAACTGCGACCCGAATAAAAAACAACAAACATCCAAATCCAAACAACAAATTCCCCCTCGCGTGCTTTTAACCCTAACCCAAAAAAAAATTGAAATAAAAGAATTTTATAAATTCTTTTCAAACAAAGACTGGCTCCTATTGCAGATTAATGCCCAGAACAGCAAAGATTTCCTCGTTACCTTCACGGGATTTGGGTGCTCCCAAAATTTCCCCAATTTCCTGCCCCTCTGGGCTCCTCACCCTGCCAGAGGAGCTGGGATTTGGGAGCTGGGCTGGGCTTTGGGATTTATAGAGCAGCCCAGGGCTGGGATGGAGGAGGGAAAAGCGGGAGGGTGGCCCCGGGAAGAGGGAAAATGGGAAATAAATAAAGCTGGGCAGGGCGTGTCCCCTGTGCTCCCGCAGGGACCCGGACTGAGCTGGGGATTCGGGCAGAGCTGCTGGGGAGGACGGGAAAAAACGGGATTTACTCGGGGGCTGGAAAGAGCGGGGAAATCGTCTGTACGGGGGGGAAAAGGTTTGGTGGGATGGAGAGCAGGAAAATCCAGGTTTGGTGGGAAGGATGGGAGGAAAAGGCAGGTTTGGTGGGAAGGAGAACAGGAAAATCCAGATTTGGGGAGGTTTAATGGGAAGGACATGGAGATAAAGTCAGGTTTGGTGAGAAGGATGGAGGAAAAGGCAGGTTTGGTGGGAAGGAGAGCAGAAAAGCCAGTTTGGTGGGAAGGACACAAGTAAGCAGGTTTGGTGGGAAGGAGAGCAGGAAAAGGCAGGTTTGGTGGGAAGGACAAAAGTAAAGCCAGGTTTGGTGGGAAGGAGAGCAGGAAAAGGCAGGTTTGGTGGGAAGGAGAGCAGGAAAAGGCAGGTTTGGTGGGATGGACATGAGGAAAAGCCAGGTTTGGTGGGAAGGAGAGCAGGAAAAGCCAGGTTTGGTGGGAAAGAACAGCAGGAAAAGCCAGGTTTGGTGGGAAGGAGAGCAGGTAAATCCAGGTTTGGTGGGTAAGAACAGCAGGAAAAGCCAGGTTTGGTGGGAAGGAGAGCAGGTAAAGCCAGGTTTGGTGGGAAGGAGAGCAGGTAAATCCAGGTTTGGTGGGAAGGAGAGCAGGAAAAGCCAGGTTTGGGGGCTGGGCTGGATGGACACAGCCCAGCCCAGCCTTGCTCTGCCCCTTTCTGCCCGGCCATACCCGGGGATGTTTCCACCTTGACCCTGGTGCTCCAGGGGTGGCTCTGGAGCCCAGGGGACCATTCCTGCTCCTTGGAGCACCCCTGGGCTGGCCCAGGTGGGAGCCACCGAGCCCATTGCCAGCTGGAGGGGAGCTGGCCCCTCTGCTCAGCCCATCCCCAGGCAGGCAGGGAGCAGCTCCTCAGAGGGCTCCTCTGCCCGGGACAGAATCCATGGATTCACCAATCCTTTAACCCTTTGGCCTCTGTGAGGGGTCCTGCAGCTCTTCCTGGGCTCTTCTCCCAAAACACAGGAGTTTGGGTCATGCAGAGCCCCTCTCCCTGACCCCTGGGGGATCCTGCAGCTCTCCCTGGGCTTTTTTTTCCCAAAACAGAGGAGTTTGGGGGGTACAGGGCCACCCTTGGAGACCCCTGGGGGATCCTGCAGCTTTTCCTGGGCTCTCTTTCCAAAACAGGAGTTTGGGACATGCAGAACCCCCCACTCCTGACCCCTGGGGGGTGGGGGGGGTCCTGAAGCTTTTCCTGGGCTCTTTTCCCAAAACAGAGGAGTTTGGAGTGAGCAGGGTTCCCTCCTCCTGACCCCTGGGAGATCCTGCAGCTCTTCCTGGGCTCTTCTCCCAAAACACAGGAGTTTGGGGTGAGCAGGGTCTCCCTCCCTGACCCCTGGGGGATTCTACAGCTCTTCCTGGACCCTTTTCCAAAACAGGAGTTTGGGGCATTCAGGCCCCCCCTTGGAGCATCCTGCAGCTTTTCCTGGGCTCTTCTCCCATAACACAGGAGTTTGGGGTGAGCAGGGTCTCCCTCCCTGACCCCTGGGGGATCCTGCAGCTTTTCCTGGGCTCTCTTTCCAAAACAGGAGTTTGGGACATGCAGAACCCCCACTCCTGACCCCTGGGGTGTGTGTGTGTGTGTGTGTGTGTGTGTCCTGAAGCTTTTCCTGGGCTCTTCTCCCAAAACAGAGGAGTTTGGGGTGAGCAGGGCCCCCTCCCTGACCCCTGGGGGTCCTGCAGCCTATTCTGAGCCCGTCACGTTCCTGCACGGGACAGAGCATGAATGGCCCCCTCTGTTCTGCCAAGACAGAGGATGGCTCCAGCCCCTCAGAGACCCCCAGGAAAGCCCAGCCTTGCCCAGCCAGAGTGGCCCTGACACACATTTGGGAGCAAGGCTGGCCTTGAGTGGCTCCAGGGATGAGAATGAAACCCCAGAGCGGCTCCAAGTCCCGAGTTCTGTGGCACAGCAGGGAAGCAGCTTCCCGGGGAAGGAAGGCATCCCTGTGGTCTGGGGAGAGCCACAGCCCAGGCCATCCATCCCCCAGGGCCCTGCCAGCCGTGGGAATGTCCAATGGCTCCGTGCTCCAAGCCACTGGGACAGCTTTGGCAGACAAGGATTGGTGAAGGGAAACCACTGCTGCTCCCAGCTGGAGTCACAGGGCTTATCCTGCAGGGAATCCCTGGGGAACTGCCCCACCCAGGCTCTGCCTTGGGCTCAGGAGGGGGACAGCAGCCACAGGTGTGGTCATGGAGCAGAGAATCCTGTGGGAAGCTCTCCTTACCCCTGCCAACACCTGGGTGCTCACCCCAGGGCAGAGGGAATGCAGCCGTGTGCCCAGGATGTGCCTGGGATGTGCCTGGAATATCCTGGGATGTCCTGGGATGTCCCTGGGATGTGCCTGGGATGTCCCTGGAATGTCCCTGGGATGTCCCTGGGATGTGCCTGGGATGCCCTGGGATGTGCCCAGGATGTCCCTGGGATGTGCCTGAGATGTCCCTGGGATGTGCCCAGGATGTCCCTGGGATGTCCTGGGATGTGCCCAGGAGGGGATGGAGGTGAGTTCTGGAGCACTTTCCTTCCCTTTCCTCTGAAATCTCAGAGCTGCCCTTCAGGTGACTCAGGGAAAATGTCCCAGTGCCTTGGCAGAACACGGCAGCAGTGGGATGCAGCCCCAGATTTCTCCCACACTGCTGCCCCCTGATCCCCACCCTGCCCAGGAGGAACTCCAGGAAATTCTCCTTGCATTTACCACCAGGAAACCTCCAGCAGCTCCAGGCTGGATCCCAGCAAACCGGGAATGTTAGAGTCCAGAGCGCTGGGAAATCTCAGAATATCGGGTCTGTAAGGCAGAACTCAGAATTAGAGACAGGGTTTGACCTGAAACCTCAGGAAAGGCTCCAAGTTTAAGTGCTAAAAGTAAGAATGTGGATTTATAACTTAGAGTGTGTCAAGATGAGCAGAGGAAAGCTTTGTTTTAGAGCTTAAAAGTCATGGACAAGGCAGAAGTAGTTACAAAGGTTGCCAAGAGGGTTTAGGATGTGACACTGAAAGGTTTGGGGGTTCAGAGGGGATTAGTTAAGAGACTTCACACTGCAATAACACCAATCAGCTCAGTCTTGGTTTAATAACATAAATATCTAACTGGCAGAATGTTATTGGCCCATAAAGCCTTAAACAGCCTGATAAGCAGAAATCTAATGACTTCTGCTGCTGAAATCAGTAAGCAGGATTCATCCTACTGGGATCTGTCAGAGGGACCCATCCTCTCTCTGCCTCTGTGGAAGATAAAAATAAACTGCACTTTGTCAGGAAACTCGGAATTTCTCTGTTTCAAGAAGAAATCCCCGCACACGAAACATGAGGTGTAAAACCCTCATGTGAGAAATCAGAGTCACAGGGGGATTCCCGTGCAAAGAGTCGGGAAATCGGGATCACAGCAGCGCCTGCAGCCCCATCCCCTCCGAGCAGGCGGGATGGGAGAGGGCAGGAGCGGCACTGCCCATCCACCCGGGATTTTCCCTGTTCTGGAGGAGCGGCTCTGCCCATCCACCCGGGATTTTCCCACTCTTGGAGTGGCTCTGCCCATCCACCCGGGATTTTCCCTGTTCTGGAGCGGCTCTGCCCATCCACCCGGGATTTTCCCACTCTTGGAGTGGCTCTGCCCATCCACCCGGGATTTTCCCTGTCCCAGAGTGGCACTGCCCATCCACCCGGGATTTTCCCTGTTCTGGAGGAGCGGCTCTGCCCATCCACCGGGATTTTTCCTGCCCTGGAGGGGCTCTGCCCATCCACCCGGGAATTTCCCTGTTCTGGAGCGTCACTGCCCATCCACCCGGGAATTTCCCTGTTCTGGAGCGGGTCTGCCCATCCACCCGGGATTTTCCCTGTTCTGGAGGAGCTCTGCCCATCCACCCGGGATTTTCCCACTCTTGGAGTGGCTCTGCCCATCCACCGGGATTTTCCCTCTCCCGGAGCAGGGGATGCCTCGGGAAGCGCAGCCACCGCCCCGCCGTTCCCACGAGCCCGCGCTGACCCCGCGCTTGAAGCTTTTTATTTTTTTTTTTTGTGCTCATAACTTTCTTATCAGCCCGGCCGGGCGGAGCCGAGTTCCTTGGGGTTCTTTGGGGTGGTTTGGGTTGGTTTGGAGGGGGACGGGGCGTTTGCAGCCGCTCCAGCTGCTGCTCCGCGGGTGTCGCACGTTCCGTGCCGCGGTCACTGCTCCGGCTGTGGCCGTGCCTGGGTTTTACATTTCTCTTTTCCAGAGCTCTGAGGCCGGGCTGGGCACAGAAAACAGCCCCGGGCTGCTGGGGGGATCTCCGGGCACCCTCTGCCAGCGCCAGCGCTGCCCCCAACCAGGAGCGGCTGTGCTATCCAAAGCGCCGGGAGCAGCTCCTCGAAGGGCAGAATCCGTGGATTTACCCACCCTTTAACCCTTTGGCCTCTGTGAGGGGTCCTGCAGCTTTTCCTGGGCTCTCTCCCAAAAACACAGGAGTTTGGGGTGCGCAGGACCCCCCCTTCCCAGACCCCTGAAGGATCCTGCAGCTTTTCCTGGGCTCTCTTCCCAAAACAGAAGAGTTTGGGGCGTGCAGGACCCCCCCTTCCCTGACCCCTGGGTGTTCCTGCCTGACATGGGATAAATTTGGGTTTCTGATGAGCCTCTTGCTGCCTGCAGCTGGCCCCGGTGGCCGAACATCAGAGGCCGGGGTCGCTGTGTCCCTCGGGGCGCTGGTCCCTGGGGAAGTCACAGGAACTGAGCACATCTCCGTGTCCCAGAGAGGTCGAAACCGGCGCCAGGGGAGGATGTTGATCCTGGCCTTGGTGGGAAGAGGGTTTAAAAGCATAGAATCACGGAGCTGTTAAAGCAGAACAGACCTTTGTGGCCACCACGTCCAACCCTCAACCCTCCCTGCAATGGTCACCCCTGAACCTTCCCCCCGAGTGCCACATCCATGGGGCTTTTGAACACTTCCAGGGATGGCAATTCCACCACTGCCCTGGGCAGCTGGGCCAGGGCTGGACAGCCCTTTCTGTGAAGAATCTTACCCCGGTTTCCAAGCAAAGCCTCCCCTGGCACGGCTGGAGGAGTTTCCTCTCATCCCATCCCTCATTCCTTGGGAGCAGAGCCTGATCCCCACCCGCTGCTCCCTCCTGGGTATCTCCAGGACCCCCAGGAGCCCTGAGGGCTCTCCAGAGGCACAGGGGAAGCTCCTCCCTGGTGTTCACACAGCCACAAGGTCGGGATTGCTGCTCTCAGGCTGCCGCTGCCTCCAGGAGACAGAGAATCCCCCCAGAATCCCCCAAGGCGCTGCTGGAATTGTGGAAATCCCTCTCCAGCCAAGCTCTGGGCTCCCGAGGAGGTCCCTGCTCCCCTGGGGGTGGAATTGTGGCTCCTCAGGATCCATCTCAGCTGCTCTGGTGCCAGGCTGGACGTGGGGCACGTGGGCACAGAACTGGGATTTCTGCCAGGGGTTTCCATGTGTCACAAGGTGCATTTCCCTGAGGGGATCGCCCACAAACCTCCCTCCACCATTTGCTAATGAGCTTGATTAGAGGTGGAACGTGATTATTACATTAATTTCTCTTTAGCAGAACGTTGATGGACTCCTCAATATTGTGGGCTTTAAACCTGAGCAAACTGCCCTGCCCTAATTGTTCTGACCTTTAATTAATCCTTTGCTTGTCCACACCAATGTGTGTAGTAAATGCTGTTATTAATCGCCAGAAAATGGAAGTGGGTTTGGGATTCTTAATTTCTGAATGCTGTTTATTATCCTCATTTATTTTGGTGATAAATTAGTATTCATTTTTATTTTGAAGCAGATTTTGATAAATCGACTTCATTTAAGTAGTTCAACTCCAGGACTGTCAATATTTTAAATTCAGGGGCCAAACCTCCTAAAAAATTGGAATCAAAGTAAATCCAAGCAGTGTCAGTGCTGGAGTGGATCCAGACACTTCATGTGAAACCCACGAGGATCTGGGGAGATCTCCAGATCTTCACAGTGGTGGATGAGCCAGGGAAGATCCTTGGTGGCTTTGGCAGCACCAGAGCTCCCACAGGAGCCACAGGGCCCAGCAGCTCAGTGGGACATTCCCTGGATTATTTCCCAGTGTCTCCCACCTTCCATCCCCTCCTTCTGCTTAACAAGCTTCTGAGAAAAGCTCAGACCAACGGGTTATTGCTCCTGGAAAGATTGCAGATAATTATAGAGAGATTAATGGCCTCTCCTCCAAGAGCCACCGACAGCTCCAAGTGCCATTGACCTTTCCAGGAAATGGGAATGAGTAGAGACAGGGGTTGGATCAACAGTGTGGAATTCAGAGGCTTCAAAGTCCTGGGGAGGGCAGGACTGCTGAGGTTCCCCACATTCATCCCTTGGAATTCACCCTCACTGCTCACCAGGATGGGGAAGTGAAAAATGCCCCATTGGCAGCAGGAAAAATGCCTTGGGAATGATCCAAAGCAGAGGGAAAGGCCCCTAGGGATCACCTGGGAGAGGACCTGTCCTTCCCATGCCCTGGGCTTTGCTTATCCCTGGGGAAGGAGGCAGGAAGTCAAAGGCACAGCAAGGAATTCCAGGCTCTGGGATTTGCCAGATCGCTTCCACAACTTGGTGGCCACCACAGGGATGAGCCAGGAGAATCCAGACTTTAATAAAAGTATTAAAATTTTAATACAAAATCACAACTGGGCGCTGCTGAGCTCAAACTCTCCCTGAGCCTGGACCCTGCAGGAGGAGGAAACCATGGATGCCATCCATGGAAACGGAGGGATCCCTGTTCCTGGGAGCCCCCAGTGCCTGCAGAGCACCTGAGCCTTTCCTGCTGAGTTCTGCAGTGGCACCTCCAGCAGGATCTGCAGGAGCCTTGGAATGACCCAGCTGAGTCTCAGAGCTCTGCCCATCGGAGCCACCCTGGAGAGGCCATAAAATGAAGGATGGGAATTGCTTTAGGAGCATTGGAATCCTGCCAGGGCAGGTCTCTGACTGCTGCTGAGAGCCCTGAAGTTGGGCAGCCCCACCACAGCCTGGGACTGGGAGAACAGCATCCCCAAAAACATTTGAGGAAGACAAGAATCATCCCAACTTTCATTCCCTGGCTGCTTCAAGGGATCCTGGAAGGAGAGGTGGGAAGAGCACGGAGTGCACATGTGCAGGCTGGCTTTGACAAGGAACCAGCAGCCAAAAATCCATCCATCCATGGCCAGGAACCATCCCTGGGATCTTCAGGGTGATCTTCCTGCCCTCAGCAGTTCCAGTGTGGGGTTTAATGCCATGGAGCTCTGAGCATCCCGAGCCATCCTGCCATTCCGACTGGAGAGGGCAAATCCCCTGCGGAAATCTGCTGGGGAGCAGCCAAAGGAGGCCTGAGATTTGGGCAGGGGTGGAGGGGAGGCCCGGGAGCGTGGCTGAGGTGATTTGAGGAGAGTGAGGTCAGAGCTCATCGGGATCTGGAGCCTCCTCTGGAGGGGCAGCTCCAGCCTCTGCTCCTGGGACAGGGATTGGGAAGGGCTGGAGCTCTGCCAGGGAGGGTTAGGTGGGAGATCAGGAGAAGGGTTTTTTCCCCAGAGGGTGCTGGGCACTGCCCGGGCTCCCCAGGGAATGGGCACAGCCCTGAAGCTGCCAGAGCTCCAGGATTGTTTGGACAGCGTCCCAGGGATTCCCAGGTGGGGTTGTTGGGGTGTCTGTGCAGGGCCAGGGCTGGATCTGTGATCCTTGGGAACCCCCCAATTCAGGATATTCTGTATTGGAACCCAGAATATTTCTCTGCATGTTTTGAAGGGTCCAACCCCCCTGACAAACACTATTTTTAACCTTCATCCATGGAAAGGGCTTCCCATGCTTTGGGATGAAACAGAATTTTCAAGAATGTAAATTAGAAAGCATGTAGATTTTTAAGAACTAGATTAGATAATAAGTCATTTGTCACAGGGTGATAAATTTAGATTTTTGGGTTTGTTAGTGTGGTAAGAAGATGACACAAGATCCTCGTGGTTTTGGGGTTTCCTCCTCCTCCATCCCCTCCATCTCTGCAGTGTGGGGCCCAGGACCCCTGGGCACAATCTGCCTCAGTGCAGTTATGGGAGTAGAGACTGAGTGGGTTATTGGTAGAAAAGCAGCAATAATGAACGTTCTGGGTGATAACTGGGTGAATTATCTTTAAGAGAACCTCGATCCCTTGAGACCAAGATGTCTCACTGTACTGGGGCCTTTTGGGGTCTGTTCTGCCTCCCACTGAGCTGGGGTAAAGCCTGGGGTGCTGAGATTGCTGAGAAGGAAACAATGAACAACCTGGGGAACAACCAAGAGTCCCATTTGCCTTTTTTCCCAACGAGCATTTTGCAAAAACTTCCTCCCCTCTTAGGGGAGAGACAGTGGGAGTGGAAGAGCTGCCCCATTCCAGGATCCTGTGCGGGAAGGGACGTGCAGGGGAGCCCAGGGAGGGTCAGGAGACACAGAGGGGCTCGGGGGGTGGGGGGCTCATCCTGCTGGAGCAGAGCTGGAGAGGCTCCAGGACAAAACCTGGGAAAGAGGAGCTGGCTTGTGAGGCTGGGATGGCCCAGGGGCAGAGGGAGTCAGGCGTGTCAGGGCTGACTGGGCCATGTGAGGAGCATCAAAGGGGCTCTGTGCGGGGACACTGGGCTCTCTGTGGGGCTGCCCCTGGTCACAAGCCCCACATGTGACTGGCACTGCCACCCAGGGCACCGTGGGGAGCTGAGGACGGGATTTTGGGAAGCCCCTCCCTGCCCCGTTAGTTGAGCAGGGAAGGGAGGGGGGTTTTTTTTTTTTTTTTTTTTTTAACAAAACACGCTGCCAATATTCCTGGTTTATTAAATGTTGGTTTCTGGGAGCTCTGCTGTCAGGGATGGATGAGGATTTCCCTGTGGGGACTCCTGGTTTGGCAGCCACAGATCTCTGGGATTCAGGAAGGGAAAAGCAGCAGGTGGACAGGAGTTGGTGTCCTCTGTCACCTGCTGGGAAGGAAAAGGAAAAGGAAAAGGAAAAGGAAAAGGAAAAGGAAAAGGAAAAGAAAAGGAAAAGGAAAAGGAAAAGGAAAAGGGAAGGAAAGAAGTCTGAGATGAGTCCCCAGCTCTTCCCACTTGAGCAGTGGAAAGCCAAAGTGGAATAACAATTCCAAATAAACCCCATTCCCCCCTCCACCATTCCCAAACTCGGGTGGGACAGTGCCAGTGTCTAGAGGGAAAGCTGGGTCCTCCTGTTTATTTTAAGCTGGAAGCCAAGAGGCTCCTGCCAGTGACTTCAAAGGAAAGTTTGTTTCTGTGTTCTGCTAATTACCAGAACACCCAGACCCCATCTCTGGGGCCGGGAGTGTTACAAAAACATGGAGAGGTTAATTGAAGGCAAAGGGAAAAGGAGAATCGCAGCTTTAACCTTCCTGGGCTGCCCTTGTTATGCTGACAGCAGAGTGCAGGCGGATTTAATGACTCCTCATTACCCTGCTACCTAATTAACCTCCTGCCCTGAGGCACAGAGAGGCTGAGAAAGAACTCCCTGTCCTCTGCCAGCAGCCCCCAGGGTTATGGGAGACTCTCCAGCGATGCCAGGCTCAAATGCTGCCTGGATCCCAGGTAATTCCTGAGCAGGGCAGTGCTGGCATCCCAGCTCCAGGGTGCTGGGTGTCGGGAATCCCTTTGCCCATCACCTCAGTGGGATGGGAGTGGGGACAGAGCTGGCTCCAGGCTTCCAGGGGCACAGGGAAGATCCAGCTGGCCGTGGCAAGGATGCTGCGGGGTTGTGTGGGGGTCAGGAAGGTGTTTGGGAGCAGAGACAGGTCACAGAATGGGTCAGGCTGGAAGGGAGCACAGAGAATCCTCTGGCCCCACCTCCCTGCCCAAGCAGGGCAGAGATATCTGGAATTTCACTCCAGGTGCCTGGGATGGTCCTGCAGGGAGCAGGAATCTGTCCCAGTCAGTGGGCAGAAGAGTGGCACGTGTTCTCTTTGCTGGACCAGCTCCTGTTTCCCCTCTCACCTCCAATCCTGCTGCAGGTGAAGGCAAGGACTGGCTCCTTGGCTTCACCTCCCGAAGGCTGGAGAGGGATTTCCCCTGAGGGCACGGGGTGATAGGACAAGGGCAATGCCTTAAGCTGGATGAGAGCAGGGCTGGGTGGGATTTGGGCAGGAATTGTTCCCTGGCAGGGTGGGCAGGCCCTGGCACAGCTGCCCCTGGATCCCTGGCAGTGCCCAAGGCCAGGCTGGATGGGATTCAGAGCAGCCTGGGACACTGGGAGGGGTCCCTGCCCATGGCACTGGCTGGGCTTGAAGGTCTCTTCCCACCCAAAGCATTCCATGATTCCATCACCCACACTTCCCACAGGGCTGGTAGGAGCTGCCACTGCTTGGTGGGACCTGGCCCTGATTCTAGGAGGGGACAGGTCTGTCACCTGAGCCACCAACAGGAGACTGGCTGGGGCAGGTTTGGAATTTACTACAGGAACTGGAGTGGATTTCTGGCCTGGAACAAGTCCATGAGTGCCAAGCCTGGATGAGGAGCACAGATGCCGTGGCCACAGGGTCTGGTGGGGATGCTGAACATCTTGCTCTGTAAGAATCATTAAAAGTAAAAACGTTTTAAGTAAGCTGTGAAAGCAGCCTCAGAGACAGGAGAAACCAGAAAACTCAGAGCTGTGCTGTGGATGCTGATGCTGAAAGCAAAAATCTCCATTAGGCAGTGAGGAAGGACATTAAAAATAAGCAGTGTCCTGAATCTAAATCATATAAACCTGAGGACAGCAGAAAAATATATTTGTCAAGATACAGAATGTTTTAAGCTTAATAATGGGGCACTGTGCATTGCATTCTAAAACTTACAAGTAAGCATTGCTTTAAAAATAAGCAGGCATTATTTTAAGCAAGTTTACATTGGTTGGCTAAACCCAGTCAATATGCTTTTGCTTTCTACTATCAACTAACAAACTTTTGAAGGGTGTTGTAACACAGATCTCAGTGTCTGCTTTGCTCCACTTCCAGGGACAGCTGGGCCCCCGTGGATGAGCTGGGACAGAGGATGGGCAGCAGAGAGGAAAGGAGCAGGAGCATCTCCACGTGATGGGCCAGAAATGCAGAGGCCAGAGCTGGAGGGAGATAAATCAGCCCTGCTGGAGAGTGCAATGGTCTGCGAGGCTTATCTGGGCTTCCATGAGTCACTGAACTGTGCAGGAGAAAGGGCAGAAAGAGGAATTCACTCCCCAGGACGTTTAACTGGAGTGTGAGTGGAGTCCTGCTGTCCCTGGGGAGGGCAGGGGGCTGAGCCCCCAGAGGCTCCGAGTGCTCCAGCCCCTCCTCAGAAACTTTGGGATTGCTGCTGCTGCTGCTGGGCAAGGGGAAAATCACTCCTGGGACCGACTGCTTGGGGTAGTGTCAGGCTCTTAAATTTTTTTTTTTTTTTGTGCTGTTCCTGACTTTGACTCTGTCTCTGTGAAAGTTTCTGTTTCCCCAGCCCAGCGTCTGAAGAAGAGGTGGAGATTGTCTGTGCTCTTGTTGTTCCAAGGATTGTTTATTTGTTGTTATCTCACATTTGTGGCTCTGGCCTGCTGAGATCCTTGTTGCAGGCCAGGTTGTGACAAACTCCCTGCCTTTGGGACAGGGCTATCTTTCATACTAAAAACTACATTGCTTTATTTGCAATAACTCTCCAATACCCATCAACCACAATCAAACAGGGTACCCCACCTGAAAAAAAAAAAAAAAAAAAACAAAACCAAAACCCCCAAAATATCCCCAGAAATATCCCAAAAATATCCCCAAGTACCCCGGAGCCAAAGGCAGACTGGCAGTGATTTTTAGTGATTTTTGTTTGGGTTTCAAAAGTGCCACCACCACAGCAGAAGATGGAGAACAAGAGACCAAGGAGAAGGACAGGGACACACCCTAATTCCTCCATTTTTGCCCCTTAAACTCACATTCTAAACCCCCAAAACTCTGCTTTTTTCACCCTGTGATATGTTAATTATCGTTCTACCTGAATTCTTGTAGCTTATAAATTTTCCAGGACACTCAGAGGGATGTCCTGGATCCCACAGGGTGGTGGCAATGGGCTGGAGGGATTGTTCCAGCAGCCACCAGAGGTTCTAACACCATCCAGAGGTTCTAACACCATCCAGAGGTTCCAACACCCACCTGGGATGCCATTTGGGGAGGTGGGTGTGGGGTCTGTCCCAGGCTGCCAAACCATCACACATCCACAGAGCTCTGTACATCATTTGTGTCCATTTATTCCCTTTCTTTAGGCTCTGAGGATTTTTAGGATGGTTTGGACTGGAAGGGACCTTAAAGCTCATCCCATTCCACCATCCCAGGCTGCTCCAATCCCTCATGTGCAGCTTGGCCATGGGAACTTCCAAGGATTTGGGGGCAGCCACAGCTGCTGTGGGCAGTGCCAGGGCCTGCCCAGCCCCACAGGGAGGAATTCCTTCCTTTCCTCACTCCCATGCCAAGGTGAGGCATCCAATCCCACCTGCAGCTCCTTCCCAGGGATTGATCAGGAGGGATGGATCACATCCCTTCCTTCATTTCCCCAGAGCAGGAATGACCAGGGCTGCAGAGACAGAAATGCTGCAGGTCCTGTCCCAAACCCAGGGCAGGAGCTCCAAAGGGAGGAGCCACTCCCAACCCTTGGATAAACCCTAGGGGATACCCCTGGAGGCATTTCCCAAAGCTGTTCCATCTACAATTTGGGGCAGCTTTGGCAGGCTGATCAGTGATCCTAAAGTTCTTTCCCATCCTAAAATATTTTGGATCCACAATTGGCCAGTGGTTTAGCCAGTCTGTGAATCAGGATCCTAAAATTCTTTCCATCCTCAAATATTCTGGGATCCCACGACTGCAGCCTGTGGCCAAGGGGCTGGTGTTAGCCAGGCATGGTGAGACTCAGGGATCCTAAAATTCATTTCCATCCTCAAATATTCTGGGATCCCACGACTGCAGCCTGATGGCCAAGGGGATGATGTTAGCCAGGGCATGGTGAGACTAAGATATCCTGAAGTTCTTTCCCATCCTCAAATATTCTGGGCTCTGCAGCTGCTGCTGGCCAGGAGATGGTGCTGGCAGGAAGGTGATGAAACCCTCGCTGCACCAGCTCCTGCCAGCAGAGGAGAGCTCAGAGCCTTTCTTTGCTTCCCCCTCCTTCTTCCTCGAAGAATCCCTGCAAAAAATAACTGGGCACGTGTAATGGTGCGGGTCCCAGCCCGCAGTGCCCACCGCGTTATTTATTGCATCCAGCGGCGTGCTGAGAGCTCAGCTGCAGTAACCCGAGACCCGGGAGGCTCCGGCAGCTTCGGGGCGGAGGGTTCTCTAATGGAAGCACAAGCCTGATGGATAATGGTTTTAAGCTGATTTATTTTTCCCCAGGATCCTTCTCAGAACATCCTCCCGCCAGGCTGGGCCGAGCCAGGCTGCCCCACAGTGGGGGAACTCTGGGGGTTTCCCCCCAAAAGTAGCACAGGGGGACACCTCCCCCTGGGAAAGGGATTTTTTTGGGGTGTTAAGGGTTTGTCCTTCTGGCAAAGGCTGTGAAATGCAGGGGTTGGTTTATCCTGCTGCGGTTTGGGGCACTGCAAGGGACCAATCCTATTTTTATTTATTCCTCAACCTATGCAATATTCTTATAGGCTGGCAGTGCTGTCCCTGGGAAGGCTTTGCCAGGGTGGAGAAAATCAGGCTGTGAGCAGACCCCACCACAGGCCAGTGATGAAAATGCCCGGATGCCACCCAAAAATGTGTGCCAAAAAGAAGACAGCTGCCAAAAAAAAAACCAAAAACCAGACACCAAAAGTGTGCTCCAAAAAAATGCCCATCAAAAATGCGCTCCAAAAAAAGCTTGCCAAAAAAAATACCCGCCTAAAAAAAGCCCACCAAAAAGAGCCTGCAAAAAGGATGCACAGAAAAAAAAAAAAATCCACCAAAAAATGCCCACCAAAAATATGCTCCAAAAAAAGCACGCCAAAAAACACCCACCCAAAAATGCACTCTAAAAAATGCCGACTAAAAAAACCTGCCTAAAATTAAGCACACCTAAAAAGCCTGCCTAAAATATGCCTGCCAAAAGTGCACCCCATAAAAGCCCACCAAAAAATGCCCGCCTAAAATACGTGCCAAAAAAAGGCCAATAAAAAATATCCGCCAAAAAGCATACACCAAAAAAGCCCACCAAAAATATGCTCCAAAAAAGCCCACCAAAAATGCACGAAAAAAAAAAAATGCCCACCAAAAAAAGCCCACCAAAAGCAGCCTGCCAAAAATGTGCTCAGAAAAAAGACCCGCCAAAGAAAGGCCACTGGAAAAAGCCCTCCAAGAAACACCTGCCAAAAAATGCCTGCCAAAAAAAAACCACCAAAAAACACCCTCTGAAAAACGACTCCCCAAAAATATTGCACTCCAAATAAAGCTGGCAAAAAAAGCACGCTAAAAAAGCCCTCCAAAAACGCCAGCCAAAGAAAGCTCACCAAGGACGCCTGGCAAAAAAACACCTGGCAAAAAACACCCGGCAAAAAAACACCTGGCAAAAAAAAACCACCAGAAAACACCTTTTAGTTTAAAATCACCACCCCATGCCCGAGTGGGACTGGGATGTGCCCCAGGGTCATGGGGGATGGAATTTAGGGCTCTCCAAAGCTCCCAGGCAGTGATGCTGGAGAGGAAAGGCTGAGCTGAGCCCAGCCTGCTTCGTATCCCTGCAAATCCAAGAACCCCAGTTCCCAAGGGCTGCCCCCCAGCCTGGGCAGTGCCAGCGTTTGGGATTGTGCCCTTTGGTGGGTGGGCGCCCCCAGACTCCCCCTGGGGAGGGGGACAGCAGGGGCTGAGGGGCGCTGCCCCTGAGGAGGGGGTGGGAGCAGGCTGGAATGTATTCTGCGCTGGCCAGAGGATGAGCCCGTCCTCCTGCAGGTGAGGATCGAGGGCTGTGGCTCTCCCAGCCCCTGGCAGGGCAGCGCTGGCCGCCAGTCCCGGATGTCCTGTGACACCCAGGGCATCCGGGGGACGATCGTCCCTCCCTGGGTCTCCTGGCTCCCGCGGGACCACTGTCCCTCCTGGAGCAGGGATACTGGCTCTGGACATCCTTCCAGCTGCAAACCATCTCCACTGGGATCCCCGGGCCTATTATAGGCTGATTAAATATTAAAACAATTCATTTTGTACTTAAACTGTTCCGAAGGCTCCTGCTGACGAGGACTTTGAAGTCTGCGGCGCAAGGCTTTGCTCTGGCTCCCTCCCTGCTCCTTCCCCTCCCTCCACACCTTTTCCCAGGCTGGGAGGGAGGGCAGGGGAAGCCTGGCTGGGCCCGGTGGTCCCAGGGGATGGGGTCTTGCCTCAGGGTGTGGTGGTCCTGGTGCTGGAGCAGGAGGAGAGCTCTGAGTGCTGATCCCGGGGGCAGGAGGGGCTTTGCACAGAGCTCAGCAGCTGCCTGGAGGTGGATGCTCAAGGAGAAGGGGCACGAAGGAGTTCCCCTGGTCCTGCTGCTGCCCAGGGAGCCCCTAGCAGCCTTTTGGGTGGCAGGGAGGCTCCTGCTGCTCTTCCTGTGCTGCTCTTTCCAGGCACTCCAGGAATCATTTGGTACCTCCAGGACCTGAGCCTGGAGCATCCTAAATGCGGGTGCAAGGCCGTGGTGACCCCCAGGCTGGGGTGTCCTGCCCCTCAGTGCCCTGGTGTCCTGCGAGGAGGGACACAAGGAGCATTCCAGGGTGGGCACAGGTGCCTCGGGGAAGGCAGGATGGGATGGGGCGAGCTGGCACCAGAGGGGGGCGAGGATGGAGACGAGGTGCAGGACAGCCAAGAGACGGAGCTGACCCAGGGAAGGGGAGGACGGCTCCTGGGAATGAGGGACTGCTCAGGGAGGGACCCCAGCCCTGGAAGGATGCCTGAGCACCTCAGGGCTGCAAAAATTTCCAGCTGCAACCTCCCTGCTTGTCCCCCCGACCCCAGCTCGGGAGGTTCGGGCGGAGCTGAACTTCCTCCCGCGCGGGGGAGGAGAAGGTGAGTGGCGAATATTTCGCCTCCCCAGCTGGCTCTGGCCTCCTTCCCTCGCCCTCCCCCTTCCCCAATCCCATCCTTTCCATCTGTGGGATGAGAAATGCAGCAAACTCTCAGCAGAGCTCATTACTCGGGGCCCGCTGCTCTGAGCGGGGCTGAAAGGTCCTGCTCGTAATGATTCGGAGGTGATTTGTATTTAAGGCGCTCGGCTTTCAGATGCTGCCAGGGGGAGGGGAAATTAAATAATTGAAAGCTGTGGGGAAGGGAAGGAGAGAGCCCTGGATGGAGGGAGAGGACCAGGGTTTCTCCTGCTCCAGAAGCGTTTCGGTTCACCGGTGTCAGTGGCACTGGTGTGGGTTTAAAAGGATCGAGGGAAATCTTCCTCTGGTCGCTGCAGGGATTGATGGATGCCCCAGGGAATCTCCAGGGATGGCACATCTGGCCAGGGGGTGAAAGGTCTGCCCCGAGTGGCACAGATCTGCCCTCCATGTGAGTGCCTTGGCCACACCAACTGCTCCTCTCCCCTCCTCTTCCTCACTCCCTGCCTCTCCCGGCAATAAAGGCAATTTTCCACCTGGCAGCGGGGCTGAGGAAGGCTGGAGCCCACGGGGATGACCCTCAGCTGCTCAGGACAGGGCTGGGGGCCCGAAGCTCACAGTAAGAGCCTCACGGTGCTTGTTCAGATCTCAGAGCAAAACAAAACCCAGGCAAACTCTGTGGGGTGGGGGGAAACTGAGGCATGAAGGGTGGGAAGGAACTGCCTGGGAAAAGGGCAGCTGGGTTGGTTTATTTACCTGGAACTTCAACCTTGATCTAAAGCAGTGCTGGTCCACTTTCATACAGCAAAGCTCCTTTCAGCCTAATCACTTCTCTCTTTTTATTTATTTTTTTTTTTTTTTTAACCAAATTGCCAAAAAATCCACCAGTCTGCTCCGGCTCTACCCAAAAATCAACGAAGCTGCAGGGCTGTGGCTGCTGCTCCTCTTCCAGCTGATGCCAGAGCCTGGGTGCTCCTGGGTGTTTGTGGGGTTTGGCCCAGCCCGTGGCTTCTGGGGAGCACAGCACCCTCCCAGAGCCCCTGCTGCACCTGCCCTTGCAGTTTCAGCTCCAAAGCCCGATTCTAAGCTTGCCCCAACCCCGTGCCTGGCTGCAGATGCCCCGGGGGAAGCTGAAGTTCCCAGAGTGGGAACCCCGGGATGCTGCTGCCCTTCCCTGGCCCTGAGGAGCTGCCCACGCTGCCAGCAGTCCCTGGAGGGGGGCAGGCAGCCCGTTAGGCTCGGGTTTAGGGCTGGGAAGGGGTATTTCCCTTTAGCCTGGTCCCTGAAGATCCCAGGATCAGCTCATTTGAGGCTGCCGGGGCTAACGAGCAGGCGAGGGCCCTGGGATGAAGGTCAGGGATCGATAACTTGGGAAGAGATGATGCTTTTCCACAAGCCCTTCATGTATTTCTCAGCTCTGTGCAGAGAGCAGGGAAGTTTTAGGAGCCTCCCCTAAAGTCTGGTGTTTAACCCTGGTGTGTTTTCCCCTCCAGCCCCGTTTTGTCTCCCAAGGTGGGATTCCCACCGTGCCATCCTCCCCGAGCATCACATTTTGTCCCCCCCCAAAAAAAAAAAGGTGGAGGCCTGTGCCTGGCTCTCTCATAGAGAGGAAAGTAAGAAAGGAGTTTTTCTTAATCCCATTGTCTCAAAATTCACTTTTAGGCTTTAGAGACTGGGAGGGCAAAGGGCTGGGAGAGGTTTCCCTGATAATTCCCTGATGTTGGCAGTGCTGGTGCTCAGACCCCAAACCCAAACACACCTTTCCTTGCAATCTCTTGGGAAAAACTGTCTCCTACTGATTTCAGGGTGAGAAAAAACAGCGTTTTTTTTGTTCCTACCTCCACGTGGCTCTGGCTGGCTGGAAGTGGCTGGTGGCCTCGAGGTGTCTGGCTATCCCTGCCTCCATCCTGCTCCATCCCTCCCTCCATCCCTCCAAGCAGGGGAAGCAGCCTCTGCCCTCTCCTGCTGCACCCTTGGTGATGTCCCTGATGGGCAGGAAGGTTTCCCATCCCCTCTGTGGATCACAGCCCTGCGGAGAAGAGTGAAAGAAAAGCGCTTGGAGAAAATGCTTCCATGGTTTTGTAGCTCCAGCAGTGGGAATTCTGGATCTCCTCTCCAAACTGTGTGATCCTGACCTCCCCCTCTAGCCAGCATCTTGGTGGGGTGGGAAAGCAGAGTCTAATTAGAGCAGGTTTAATTAAACCCTTCCAGCCCATATGGGATTCCCTGGGTGGCCAACTTGGAGCCTGTACTTGGAATTTGGGGTTAAAATCAGCCAGGGATGGAGAGAAACGACCCAGCTCACCTGGGAAGGGAGGTGCTGCCCTGCATGTGCTTCCTGGTAACCCTGATTGCCCTGAATTTATCGGGAAAAAGATTAGGTTACGTGTAAAAATAACGGCAACAAGATTAATAACAATGATATTAATAATATTATTAATAATAACAGGGACCCAGGGCGTTTACAGAGCCTTGCATCACTAAAAACATTTTCCTGGGAACCCAAATCCGTGGTAAACACTATCACAGAGCTCCACCAGAACAGCTGGAACGAGCCCTAAATATTTATTATTAATAGCAAAGCTGTGTATTTTTTACATATTAAATAGGTCATATCTCATCTAATAAAACCTCAGGGCTGGCTCTGCTCGCCAGGAGGATTTTGCTGGTGTGGTGTGAGCAGAAAGAGGGAATGCAGGAATTCTTGCTTGGGCTGGAAAGTTCCAGCTTTTGGGGTTTTTTCTGTTTTCCCACACACACACCCCCCTCAGAGGTTCCTTTAGGAAAAGTAAAAAGGGAAAAGAAAAAAGAAAGAGGAAAAAGAAAATTCTCCACACAAAAAATTCTCCCAGGAGGGTTTGTCACTGTGCAGAATAACCCACGACATGAACTCCTCATGAAATTTTTCCAAAGCTCCATGGAGAAATGAATTTCTCCTTGGAGAAATTAATCTGACTCTCTTTATTCAAGGGATCTCTCCCTTTTTATTCATTTTTCCACAGACCACTGTGATTGGCGAATGAAAGACAAAACTCTTCACCCACATTGGCCAAACCAGAGGGACATCAAAAGAAAATCCCTCCCACAGAAAGAATTCCAAATGTGAATATGGTTACTAAAACAATCCTGATGGTTTTGTTCTTTTTTTTCCTGGGAAAGGAATTTCAACAACCCAAAACATCAGGAAAAATGGAGCTTTAGGACCTTGGAAATTCCAGGCCTGAAAATCCCAGACTACAAATGTGGGAACCAGGACATCCCTCTGAGTGTCCTGGAAAATTTATAATTTACAAGAAATTAGGTAGAATGAGAATTAACATATCACAGGGTGAAAAAAGCAGAGTTTTGGGGGTTTAGAATGTGAGTTTAAGGGGCAAAAATGGAGGAATTAGGGTGTGTCCCTGTCCTTCTCCTTGGTCTCTTGTTCTCCATCTTCTGCTGTGGTGGTGGCACTTTTGAAACCCAAACAAAAATCACTAAAATCACTGCCAGTCTGCCTTTGGCTCCAGGGTACTTGGGGATATTTTTGGGATATTTCTGGGGATATTTTGGGGGGTTTGGTTTGTTTTTTTTTTTTTTTTTTCAGGTGGGGTACCCTGTTTGATGTGGTTGATGGGTATTGGAGAGTTATTGTAAATAAAGCAGACGTAGTTTTTAGTATGAAAGATAGCCCTGTCCCAAAGGCAGGGAGTTTGTCACAACCTGGCCTGCAACAAGGATCTCAGCAGGCCAGAGCCACAAATGTGAGATAACAACAAATAAACAATCCTTGGAACAACAAGAGCACAGACAATCTCCACCTCTTCTTCAGACGCTGGGCTGGGGGAAACAGAAACTTTCACAGAGACAGAGACAAAATCAGGAACAACACAAAAAAACCCCCATTTTTAAGAGCCTGACACCATCCCAGGAGTGATTTTCCCCTTGCAATCGATGTCCCCAGGAGTTGGGAAAAGCTGGGGTTGGGCAGGAGGGAAGTTTAACAGGGAGGTTTTACAAATCTGAATGCTCAGCAGAAGGTTCTCTAGAAATGAAAGCAAGTCTTGATATAGAAAACCAAAAGATGTCTGAAAATAAAGATTGCTGAGCTGGTGGTCACTGGACAAAGGTTGGGATGAGTTAGAAGGAGATTTTATGGCTAAAGAGCAAAAGATAAGTTGTCTACAAACAAAAGCATGTTTTTACCAAGTAAAGAGAAATCTCAAAAAGCACAGGCAAACAGAAAACATGTTTTTTACCAAGGAAGAAGGATTTTCCACTGCAGAAAAATAGAAAAACAAGTTTTCAGCTTAAAATACAACATCCTAACTGCTGTGCTGGGCTGGTTACTGCCATAATCTGGTAATATCAGTAGTTCTGATGGGCTCTAGGTGATGGTAAAGGGATTGTGTGTGATGTGATTGGTTGTTGGGTATTAAGATACTCAGCAATGAAAAATATCTAATCTGTAATCAAATCTGTAATGCCCTGTCCCAGAGCAGGGGCTGCAGGCAGGGCTTTAGGCTGAGCTGGCAGCTCCTAGGCCTGGCTTTAACCCAGGGCCCAGGATTGCTGGGACTCCTCCCATGCCATGAACACATTGCTGGAGAGTGCCTGGGCTCCACAGCTCTCAGCTCAGGCTCTCACAGCTGGGAATTCCCTCCCAGGTGCAGCCCCTGAATCCTGACCCTCACGGGGGATCAGCACCAGGCTCTGCCCTTCCCCACGAGCCACCCCTACAAAAACTGGGAGGGAATTCCTCCCTGGAGGGTGGGAGCAGCCCCTGGGCCAGCAGCTCTGACCATCCTCTGCAGCAAGGACCAGGAGTGAACGTGGGTGCCACCAAAACCATGGGATCAGCCCCTTCCTGGCTCAGTTTGGGAGCAGAAATGTGCTCCGAAAGTCCAAATATCCCATTTTCGGGATGAGGTATTGCATCGTTGGAGGAGCTCAGGAGCTTTCCCAAAAAGGACAAGAGGAAATGGCCAGGGGAGGCTGAGGTTGGATTTTGGGTATTAGGGACAAGATTTTCATGGAAAGGGCTGAGAAAAGCCTGGAAATATTTCCATGGGCAGCCCTGGCAGGGCGGATTCCCCATCCCTGGGGCAGCACCAGACCCAGGGATGTGACACTTGGGGATGGGGCTTAGTGCTGGCTTTGGGAGAACAGCTGGGCTGGGGGGTCTCAGGGGGCTTTCCCAACCTGGAATGTTCTGTGATCCCATCAGGAATCCCACCAGGAATCCCATCAGAAATCCCATCAGAAATCCAATCACAAATCCCATCAGAAATCCCATCTGAAATCCCATAAGAAATCCAATCAGGAATCCCACCAGGAATCCCATCACAAATCCCACCAGAAATCCCATCACAAATCCCATTAGGAATCCCATCACAAATCCCATCACAATTCCCTTCACAAATCCCATCACAGTTCCCATCACAAATCCCATCTCAATTCCCATCTCAGTTCCCATCACAATTCCCATCACCATTCCAATCTCCATTCCCATCACAATTCCCATATCAATTCCCATCACCATTCCCATCTCAATTCCCACCTCAGTTCCCCTCGCAGTTCCCATCTCAATTCCCATCTCCATTCCCTTCTCAGTTCCCATCTCAGTTCCCATCTCAATTCCCATCTCCATTCCCCTCTCCTTTCCCATCTCCATTCCCCTCTCCATTCCCCTCTCCATTCCCCATCTCCATTCCCATCTCATTCCCCTCTCCATTCCCCTCTCCATTCCCCTCTCCATTCCCCTCTTCCATTCCCATCTCATTCCCTCTCCATTCCCCTCTCCATTCCCCTCTCCATTCCCCTCTCCATTCCATCTCATTCCCCTCTCCATTCCCTCTCCATTCCCTCTCCATTCCCCTCTCCATTCCCATCTCCATTCCCTCTCCATTCCCCTCTCCATTCCCTCTCCATTCCCATCCAGTTCCCATCTCCATTCCCCTCTCCATTCCCCTCTCCATTCCCCTCTCCATTCCCATCTCCATTCCCATCTGCATTCCCCTCTCCATTCCCTCTCCATTCCCTCTCCATTCCCATCTCCATTCCCATCTGCATTCCCCTCTCCATTCCCTCTCCATTCCCCTCTCCATCCCCTCTCCATTCCCATTCACATCTGCATTCCCCTCTCCATCCCCTCTCCATTCCCCCTCCATCCCCCTCCCTCAGGGCTCCTCCCGGGCAGTCTCTGCCCCTGGCAGCTCCGGCTTCCCCCGCTCTGCCGCCTCCGTCGCGATTCCCTAATGGGGAAATATCCATTAAACACCCCTCGCACGCGGCCAGGGCCTTTTGTGGTAAATTGTTCTACATTGGTTTCTCACTCCGCCTTTTTTTTTTTTTTTTTTTTTTTATTTTTTTTGTTTTTTTCTCCCTTCTTTCCCCCCCTTTTTTTTTTTTTTTTTTTTTTTTTTTTTTTCATCTGAGGTGGGGGGGAGAACAGGAAAATAAAAAAAAAAAAAAAAAAAAAAAAAAAGGCATGAATGATTCATCGATGCGAGGGGGGGGAAAAGGCGGAGAGAGGGCGAGAAAGAGAGAGAGAGATTAAGAGAGAGGAGCTTCAAAGTGACTGGAGAGGATTTGAAGTGCTGAGCGTTCCTGGGCTGGGCAGAGCAGCAATTCACCAGAGAGGCCCCGTCAAGCTCCCTCCACCCCGGCCTCATCCCGGCTGCCTCCTCCTCCTCCTCCTCCTCTCCGGAAAAAGCAGCCTCCAAATCACAAGTTCAAAGTTCAGCATCATCTAATGATGGGAAGGCCTCCCAGCCCCTCTGAGTGACATCTGTTTATAGCCATGGCCTTCCCTGGTGGTTTAACCTGGCTTAAAATAATAAAAAAATTAAAATAAACTAATATATATATATATATTAGAGGCGGAAGACGAAGTGGAGAATGAGATGCAAGGCTCCATTAAAAAAAAAAATAAAATTATGAAAGAACCTACTGGTGGCGAGGTGCTTTGATTGTGAATATTCAAAAAGGTTTCAGCGTAATGAGAATATTAACGCTGCTGCCTTGATTGGTATTCAGCAGCCAGGCTGGGCAGCTCCCTCCTGCCCTGGGCAGGGCTGGGCACTCCCAGAGCCTTCCCCACACTGGTGGGACTGGGGGACCCCTCCAGCAAGGGGGAACCCCAGAATCCTCCCCCAGGGAAAGTCAGGATTTTGGAAAAAGAATTTTGGGTTCGTTCAGGGAGGCCAGCTTAGATTGGGTGAATTACAGGGGGTTAGGTGGGATGGGATTCCTGCCTGGGAGGGTGGGCAGGCCCTGGGATGGAATTCCCAGAGGAGCTGGGGCTGCCCCTGGATTCCTGGCAGTGCCCGAGCCAGGCTGGACACTGGGGCTGGGAGCGTTCCCGTAAATATTTGTTTCTGAAAACGAATAAACAGCAGAAGGGACAGTGGGAGGCATCCCTGCCACAGCACTGGGTGGGCTTTAAGGTCCCTCCCAACCCAAACCCAACCCAAATCACCCCATGATTCCACAATTCCGCCTTGTCCGTGGAATAGGAGTCTTGAAACAATGAATTTTTTTTAAAATTTTTGTCCGAAGAGCCTCTGGGTTGCTGCTCCTCCAGCTGTCACCTGTGAGTCCTGCAAGAGCCACCACTGCCCCTGTGTCACAAGTAAACAGCCCAAGGATGAAGGGATAATTAGCAATTCACTCGATTTTATTAATCGTTATATAATCGATATCAATAATTATATAATAATCAATTAATCAATATAGAATCACAATGACCGCGCCATTCGCTGGCCTAATGAAAGGGTTTTAATATTTTAAAATGTTTCAATATTTCTGAAAAAGGGGGAATAAAAAGGAAAGGGTTCAGGACTAATTAGAGAAGCTGATTTTAGAAGGAACATCTTGAATTGTTGCTTGGCTGAAGTAAGGGTATCGAACACTGCCAATCTCCCAGTTTGGGAATGAAAAGAACAGGAAATAAAAGCAGAGGCTTGAAGATAAATTTTACAAAAAAGAATATTTGGTGTAGTTGTTCATTCTGTCCTGTGTCACAGGGGGTGACAAGGAATGAGTGTGTACAGTTCTGAGCAAAACAGAAATAAATTATATTGAACAAGGAATTCCATCACGAACATTAGCCCACAGCTAACATTTGATGGATGTTAAGCTGGACTTCCAGGGGTTTCTAACTTATTTTTGGGAAGTGAAATACTCTAAAGGCTGGGATGGGCTTCAAGGTCCCTCCCAACCCAAACCATTCCATGAGAATTCCCTCGCCCTCCCAAACTGGAAATGCCAAGAAGGGGCTCAGGCCAATCTCCTGCTTTGGCAGAAGTCCATTAAAAATCTAATTTCTGTGGGACAAACAATGACCAAGGACTGATGGAAAACTGATTTTACCAACCCCCAGCTCCTCCTTTCCAAAGTCCCAGCCTTTTAGCAGAGGGAAGGGCAGCTCTGGAAGTGCTGGAATTCCACGGGGCTCCAGCTGGGCAGGGGTGTTGCCATTGTAATGGGATTTTCCCCTGAGGAAAATTCCCCCTGCAATGCCCAGGCACAGCAGAAAGCACAATTAACTCCACTAGAGGAGCCTTAAGCCCACTTTCCTTGAGTGTTGTGTAATTAAAACCTCAGCCTTGTTAATACATTAGTGAGATGTTTGCATATAATTCATCAAATGTTTATGAAAATGCGTAACAAATAATCCTGACAAACAAGTTGCTTAATTGAGAGAAGGGCTGGGAAGCCTTGTGAATTTTTAATAAAAAGGGGGAAGGAAGCACGCTACATTAATCAGACCAAGTTATCTCATTCAATATTTCCAAGTGGCTTCTCCAGTGCTCATTTTATTTCATATATTGCACAAAGGGAACGTCTGGGTCCTCCAGTGAAGTCTGCAGAGTAAACCCTGCCTTGATCCAAACAGGCCTTTGGCTGGAGGCAAAAAAAAATCCACCCAAATCTGCCCAAAATCCGTCCAAAATCCACCCAAATCCACCCAAATCCTACAGCCACTCTCCCTTGTCCCATCACTCCATGCTCTCCTAGAGTCTCCATCTTTGTGCCCAAAATTAATCCAAAATTTAAACAAAGTCCAACCAAATTCACCAAAATCTGCCAAAAATCCATCCCAAATCCACCCAAAACCCACCCAAATCCTGCAGCCACTCTTCCTTGCCCTGTCACTCCATGCTCTCCTAGAGTCTCCATCTTTCTGCCCAAAATTAATCCAAAGTTAAAAAAAAATCCACTAAAATCTGCCTAAAATCCACTAAAATCTGCTTAAAATCCACCGAAACCTGCCCCAAATGCATCCAAAATACACCCAAATCCATCCAAAGCCCACACAAATCCATCTAAAGTCCATCCAAATCCATCCAAAATCCACCCAAATCCTGCAGCCACTCTTCCTTGTCCTGTCACTCCATGGTCTCACACAGTCTACAGCTTTCTGCCCAAAATCCATCCAAAATTTAAACAAAATCCACTAAAATCTGCCTAAAATCCACTAAAATCTGCTTAAAATCCACCAAACCCTGCCCTAAACCCATCCAAAATCCACCTAAAACCCACCCAAATCCTGCAGCCACTCTCTCTTGTCCCATCACTCCATGCTCTCCTAGAGTCTCCGTCTTTCTGCCCAAAATCCATCCAAAATTTAAACAAAATCCAACAAAATCCACCAAAATCTGCCTAAAATCCACCAAAAAACATCCAAAATCCACTCACATCCAAAATCCACCCAAAATCCACCAAAACCCACCCAAATCCTGCAGCCACTCTCCCTTGTCCCATCACTCCATGCTCTCCTAGAGTCTCCATCTTTGTGCCTAAAATCTATCCAAAATTTAAACAAAATCCACCCAAATTCACCAAAATCTGCCCAAAATCCTAGCTCAGCCTGAGCTGTCTTAATTGTTGCTTTGGAATGAGTTTGTGTGGGCAGGAGAAAGAGTAAGGCAGGGAATGGAGGAGGGAGAAAGAGTGGAACAGGAGGATGGAAAAGGACGGAAAAGGATGGAAGAGGATGGAAGAGGAGAGTTTGGGGTGGAAGAGGTGGAGATCCACAGGGGTGGATCACAGTGGGAGAAAGAATAAGACTGGGAATGGAGGAAAGAGTGGAACAGAAGGATGGAAAAGGATGGAAAAGGATGGAAGAAAAGAGTTTGGGGTGGGAGAGGTGGAGATCCATGGCGGGTGCTAACAGGAGAAAGAGTAAGGCTGGGAATGGAGGAAAGAGTGGAACAGAAGGAGAGAGAAAGAGTGGAAAAGAAGGATGGAAAAGGATGGAAGAAGGTTTGGGAGAGGTGGAGAGAAGATGGAAAAGGATGGAAGAAGTTTTGGGAAGGTGGGAGAGGTGGAGATCCATGGTGGGTGCTAACAAGAGAAAGAGGCTGGGAATGGAGGAAAGAGTGGAACAGAAGGAGAGAAAAGGATGGACGAAGATTTGGGATGGGAGAGGTGGAGATCCATGGTGGGTGTGGGCAGGAGAAAGAATAAGGCTGGGAATGGAGGAGAGAGAAAGAGTGGAATAGGAAGATGGAAAAGGATGGAAAAGGATGGAAAAGGATGGAAGAGGAGGGTTTGGGGTGGGAGAGGTGGAGATCCACAGGGGGTGTGGGCAGAAGAAAGAATAAGGCTGGGAATGGAGGAGAGAGTGGAACAGGAGAGAGAAAGAGTGGAAAAGAAGGATGGAAAAGGATGGAAAAGGATGGAAGAGGAGGGTTTGGGGTGGAAGAGGTGGAGATCCACAGGGGGTAGATCACAGTGGGAGAAAGAATAAGACTGGGAATGGAGGAAAGAGTGGAACAGAAGGATGGAAAAGGATGGAAAAGGATGGAAGAAAAGAGTTTGGGGTGGGAGAGGTGGAGATCCATGGCGGGTGCTAACAGGAGAAAGAGTAAGGCTGGGAATGGAGGAAAGAGTGGAACAGAAGGAGAGAGAAAGAGTGGAAAAGAAGGATGGAAAAGGATGGAAGAAGGTTTGGGAGAGGTGGAGAGAAGATGGAAAAGGATGGAAGAAGTTTTGGGAAGGTGGGAGAGGTGGAGATCCATGGTGGGTGCTAACAAGAGAAAGAGGCTGGGAATGGAGGAAAGAGTGGAACAGAAGGAGAGAAAAGGATGGACGAAGATTTGGGATGGGAGAGGTGGAGATCCATGGTGGGTGTGGGCAGGAGAAAGAATAAGGCTGGGAATGGAGGAGAGAGAAAGAGTGGAATAGGAAGATGGAAAAGGATGGAAAAGGATGGAAAAGGATGGAAGAAAAGAGTTTGGGGTGGGAGAGGTGGAGATCCACAGGGGGTGTGGGCAGAAGAAAGAATAAGGCTGGGAATGGAGGAGAGAGTGGAACAGGAGAGAGAAAGAGTGGAAAAGAAGGATGGAAAAGGATGGAAAAGGATGGAAAAGGATGGAAGAGGAGGGTTTGGGGTGGAAGAGGTGGAGATCCACAGGGGGTAGATCACAGTGGGAGAAAGAATAAGGCTGGAAATGGAGGAAAGAGTGGAACAGAAGGATGGAAAAGGATGGAAGAAAAGAGTTTGGGGTGCGAGAGGTGGAGATCCACGGTGGGTGCTAATGGGAGAACGAATAAGGCTGGGAATGGAGGAAAGAGTGGAACGGAAGGAGGGAAAAGGAGGGTTTAGGGATGGGAGAGCTGGAGATCCACAGTGGATACTAACAGGAGAAAGAGTAAGGCTGGGAATGGAGGAGAGAGAAAGAGTGGAACAGGAGAGAAAAGGATGGAAGAAGGTTTGGGGTGTGAGAGGTGGAGATCCACAGGCTGTGTTAACAGGAGACAGCAGCCCTGTGGAGAGCAGAGCTGCACACCTGCCCAGCTGTGGATCAGCAGCACGCCTGGCTTTGGTCTCCTGGCAGATCCTCACATCCTTCATGGTCCCTCTGCAGCCTCAGCTCCTGCCCTGGCCGCTTCCACCCCTCGTGGCTCCTTCCATCCCGGCTGGAAGCGGGCAGGGAAGGCTGCACTTGAGAACCCGAGGTGAGAATTGCTCAGCCCCAACAAAGCTCACCCTGGCACGTTTGATTGCACTCCCAAAGTGCTCCCTCTGAGCAAGTCAGGGATGAAGGAACAGAGACTCCGTGGTTTAAAAAGCTCCCAGCCCAGAGTCAGCATTTCTGCCCTGCCCTGCCTCATGGATTATTCAGCGTGGGACTTGTTGATGCGCACTTATATTCTGCTCCCGGTGGAGTTGATGATCTTCCCTCCTCAGAGCGGCCTCTCTGCTCTCTCCCCATTCTGGGGGATGTGGCCAGAGCAGGGCAGGGCTGGGCTCCCCACTGGGATGTCCAGGATGGGGCTGGAGCTCCCGGCCGGGCTGGTGGCAGCCGGGCGAGGACCGGGGGGCAGCGGTGGCAGAGGGGTCTGTGGGAGAGGGAAAAGTGGGAGAAGTGCCGTGGGAAGTGAGTGGTGTTAATGAAATATTCAGCAGTGGTGGGCCTGAACGCATTGCCGAAATTGCAGAAGCAGGGATGATTAATATTTCACAGGGTAAGCTGCCACTTGGCTGCTTTCTGCACACAGATTCCACCCCCACATGCTCACACACCCCTTCCTCCTCCTCCTCCTGCCCACCCTCTTCCAGCTCCCCCAAACTCTGCCTCCACCACTTCCCTGGCTTCAGCTGGTGGCTCCCACCACGGCTGGGGGAGATTCCCTGGCCCTTCCACGAGCTCTGCCCAAGGGACTCCAGGTCCCAGAGCTGCCCAGTGGGAGAAGCACCAGGAGGAGGGGGAAGGGAGTCCAGGGAAAGCACATAATTTATTTTTCATGGGGATGGGAGAGCAGGTTGTCCTATTTAGTCACATTAGATGCTCTGTTAACACAACAGGAGGGGGAGAAAAAAAGGAAAGGGGATGAATAAATGCTTGGAGCTGGCTGAGCCCAGGTTCTCTGGGAAAAGGGGTCTGGGCTTTCAGGGGTTAAATGTTTTGGCTCTGGATGAGTCTCCCGTGGGGTGTCCCACGTAGAGGGTGGGCAGTTAAGAAGGCAGGGACCCTGAGGCTCTTCATCAGCTGGTTTGGTGCAGGTGGAATGGAACCAGGGGTGGTGTCTGGGACATTCCCACCCTCCTGGTGTGGGGGCCCACAGGTGGAGGAGCTCGCTGTGAACATCCTCAGAAGACCCCAGTGCTCGACCTCTTGCAAACCAGAAGCTTTGGGGTGACCTTATCGTGGCCTTCCAGGACCTGGAGGGGCTCCAAGAAAGAGGGAGAGAAACACTGGGCAAGGGATGGAGGGATGGGACACAGGGAACGGATTCCACTGCCAGAGGGGTGGGAAATTGGGATACTGGGCAGGAATTCCTGGCTGGTAAGGTGGGGACACCCTGGCACAGGATGCCCAGAGAAGCTGTGGCTGCCTTTGGATCCCTGGAAGAGTCCAAGGCCAGGTTTGGAGCACCCTGGGACAATGGGAGGTGACCCTGCCATGGCAGGGGTGGCCCTGGATTGGCTTTAAGGTTCTCCCAACCCAAACCATTCCAGGACTCTGGGATTCTCCCTGCCCATGGTGGATTCCTATCGTGTCCAAGCAGCCTGGCAGGGGCACAGAGCCACCCCAGCCACCCCTCCTGGAGCTGCTGCCCTGTGGAGACCGGGGTTCGCCAGGACAGAAGCAGCCCCTAAAAACATTTAGGATTTGGGCAGAGGCAGGGGGAGCAACCCTGTCCTGAGCCCCAGGTCTGGGGAGAGCAGACACCTGGATCTCAGTTGTGTAAGAGGGGATTTGTCCAGGGTGGTGGAGGAACAACTGGAATTCAAGAGGAATAAAGAGCGGATTCTTGCCTCGCCCCAAGAGTGTTCCCTCCAGGGCAAAGGCCAAGCACTGCGTGGCCGTGTTTGGATTCAGAATAAAATAAGTGCCAAGGGTGCCAGCCTGGGGCATGCACAGGGCCTGAATAAAGAGGAGTGGGGGTGAGGCAGCAGGAAGCACCCCCTGACCCCGGGGGGCATGAACATGTGCAGGAGGTGACCTGGTGACATGGAGCAGGGACAGGGACACCCACAGGAGGCATCCAAATGCTGCCCTGAGCAAATGCAGCTGTGGGGAGGAGCAGATTTCTGAGCACAGCCAGAGGGGAGGTGACCAGCTCCCCATGAAAAGGGAGGCTCCGTGCCCCAGGAGCTGCCTGGAGTTTATTCTCATCTCTGCTCTCCACAGGAATTGGGGGCTTTGTTGGTTTCTCCTTTCAGATTTTCCCCTGCCCCATATGGATCCCATAGGCAGAGTTCAGTCCTTAGTTCCTGAGGAGGGTTCAGCACAAAGCCTGAATGCTGGTTGAGATGGGATTTGTCCACAGCAAGGAGTTCCTAACTCAATGAAATTCTGGTAAATATTTCTGAAATTCTGAACACCCCAGGAAGTCCATCCTTTGTTGTGAAGCTGGACCAAACTAAACCACACCCAGCTGCAAATCTGTTCTTTGGGATCTCCCACCTTCCCCACCGTCTGTGCCCAGTTCAGGGCTGGTGTCCAGCTGGATTCCATCACAAGACCCCACACAGCCTTGCCCTGTGGCTTCAGGCTTGAGTCTGAAGAATTCCTTGGATTATTGACTGATTCCATTGATTTATTGATTAGTCAAGAGCTTTTTTGAGGTTCTCTCTTCTCTTTCTGAACTCAGGTTGAGAGAGCTTGTCTTAGAGCTCAGGTTTATTGGGGCTGCCCAACAGCAAACACAGGTTTGAGCAGCAGGCTCTGGTCTAGGTCTGGGATTTGGGTTTGGGATTTGAGTCTGGAGCTGTTCCAAGCTGTGCCACAATTGTTCCTGGAAAATTTGGGATGTTCTTTGGAGATGTGCAGGAGAAATCTGATGGAATAAGCAATGTGAGAGGGTTTCACCCACCTGCCTCAAAGCCACAGGAATATTTGGTGTCAGGGCAGGTGAGCTGGGTCTAAACAGCATCCAAACTCCTCAACCACGACCTCACTCAAATTCCTCATCCTTCTCTTTGGATGCACCCTGAGACCTTTTGTTTAGATTCCCTGTTTATAAAGCCATTGCTTCCCTTGGAGACTGTTCAGCAACTGGAAAAAAAGACAAAATTCTGCTTGGGGTGAGCTGCAGCCCCCAAGAGACCAGGTGGGTCTCGGTTTGGAATCCCTGTGCCTGGATTTTATCAGGACATGTGGAATCAGGCTTCCTGGAGACCTTCACTGAGAGCAGCCCTGGGCAAAGCCTGACAGGAATCCCCAGTTCAACCTCCCCTGCCATGGTGACAGTGGAATGTTTGGGAACAATGGATGTGCTTCTACACCAAGGCCACCTGTGAGCACGAGGCTGGGCAGCCAGGCACCAGCAGTGGATTCCCAGCCATTCCTGCCCCCTGCTCCCATCACTGCCCTCCTGAGAGCTATTGATTTTGACAGTGATTCTCCCCTGGAAGTGTTGTCCCTGAAAATCATCCCTCTGATTTGTTTTGGTATAATGGAGTCAGTTCTCATGAATTGTGAGATAAACCAGGATCATGTTTGCATTCCTTGGTGAAAAGATCTCCCCTGATGGACTTCTCAAGTGACCAGTGGAGATGGAGAGGTGGGAACTTCTCTGTCCAATCTCTGATCACTGTCCAGAAACTGAGAGATACAAAATCAACAATAAAGGAGAGAGTTCTTTTCTTCTTCTCTGCCTGAACACCTGTTGTGTGTGTTGCTCTGTGTTTCTATCTACGTCACAGCGACATGGAAGGGCCAAACTTCCCCTCTCTGCTCCAGTGAGAGCCCTCCTGTGCTCCCACACTGCCTCTGAGCTGGGCACATCTTCCTTTTCCCCCCAAGGAATTCTGCCAGCTGTGCTGGAGTCACAGTCTGGTCTCAGGAGGAGGAGGAAGAGGAGCAAGCTTTGATCTTGTTCATGGAGTCACAGATGGTGGAATTCCAGGATGGTTGGCTTGGAAGAGACTTTAAAGCTCACCTCTTTCCTTGCCATGGGCAGGACACCTTCCAGTAATCCCAGGGCGCTCCAATCCCAGTGTCCAGCCTGGCCTTGGGCACTTCCAGGGATCCAGGGGCAGCCCCAGCTGCTCTGGGATTCAGTGCCAGGGCTGCCCACCCTGCCAGGCAGGAATTCCACCCTGGCAGAAGCCACGGAGCCTCTGGCTCTCCACCAGCCTGGCTGCCTGCCCTGCCTGTTCCCTGATTTTTCCAGAAATCCAGGAAATATCTGCAATCCATGCTCGAGGTCAGGCGGTGAGGAGAGAGGGAATCCCATCACTTGACACTGGTCAGCAAGTGAGGATATGGGGTTGTCAATAATTGGCTTTAATTAAGTTAAAATTGTTCCACTAATATGATTTCAAGTGGATTCCCTGCAAATCCTGCCTGGGGGAATGTCAGGGTTGGGAGAGGTTGATTTTGCTGAGGAGAGGCTGAGATCCCAGCACAGGAGAGGGAAAACAAGCAGGGTGGAACCAGGTGGAATATCCAATGTTCCTGCTGGGAAGCTGGCTCTTCCCTGTCAGGGCTTGGGGAGTTACAAAAGCCCCAACCAAGTTCTCTTTGGGGTTCTTACCCCAGTGATTTCTGTCTGGGAGCTACAAGGAATAAATCATTTATTTTAACCAAGAACTGGATGCTGTTTCCTGGTTTTCCCTCAGCTGGGACAGGGATCACTCTGGAAAAGCTGCACTGTCCCTGAGCCCAGGCTTTGATCCAGGAAATTCCTTTTCTTCCAGACCAAGCTGGGAGTTTAAACTTGTCAAATACCAGCCAGCTGACGTGAGCTCCTGGGTGCCACCAACCCACCGAGTGCCATTCCCCTGGATCCCTGGCAGTGCCCAAGGCCAGGCTGGGTCAGGTGTGGGATATGCTGGGTCAGGTTTGGGATATCCCGGTCAGGTGTGGGATGTCCTGCTCAGGTGTGGGATATCCTGGATCAGGTTTAGGATGTCCTGGGTCAGGTTTGGGATGTTCAGGTCAGGTTTGGCATATCCAGGTCAGGTTTGGGATGTCCTGGGTCAGGTTTGGGATATCCAGGTCAGGTGTGGGATGTCCTGGTCAGGTGTGGGATGTCCTGGGTCAGGTTTGGGATATCCAGGTCAGGTTTGGGATATCCAGGTCAGGTTTGGGACGTGCTGATTCCGCCCTCCTTTCTGCTGGTGTTGCAGGCCAAGGGGAGGCAGAGGGTTCCCCTCACCCCCCGGGTGCTCCTGGAATCCCCCTCCCTGCCACGGCAGCCCCTGGAGACCCCCCGACCCCGGACACGTGCCCCCCACCCCAGGGGTGTCCTCTCCCCCCAGCCCTGCCCGGGGGGCACTGACCACCTCTCCTGCTGGAAGCCGCTGGATTTTGGCCGCAAAAAAAAAAAATAAAAAAACCAAAGCCTTTTTCTTTCCTTCTCCTCCTTCTCCTGCTGCATTTTGATGGGGCTGGAGATGTCTCGGAGGAAGATGCTCTTCCCTTTTTATCAATTAGGAGCACACACGCGGCTCCCCGGCTCTCTCCCAGCCCTGCTCTGCTTTCCTCCCAGCTCCCCTCGGCTGCCGCTCGCAGACAAAGATGTGTGAGTTCTTTGATCTGCCTGGCAGCCCCCGCTGGGGGATTGGCTCCGGGGTTAATTACACACAGCCCGGCTCCGGCTGTGGCACGGAGCCGTTCGGCTGGAGAGGGAGCCGTCCCTTCTCCCCGCCAGCTACAAACTTCAAGGGGACAGGAGGGCAAGGAAGGTACCACTGAAACCCCTTTTGATATGACAAACGGGCTCCTTGCTTGGCGCTCTGGTTCTTGTTTTGTTTGTCTAACCGGTGTTTGAAATATGGATGAGCTCTCGGTCCTGAGGGTGCAGCCACTGTCTTAACAAAACCTCGTCTGCTCCCCCCGCCCCGCTCCATCCCTGCCTGGAGTTCCGCTCTGTCCGTCTGTCTGTCCTTGCCCAGGAGCCCCTTCCCAAGGGCATGCAGAGGCTGGACCCTCTCTCGTCCCACAGCTGAGTGCCAGAACCACGGAGACTCCACCACCACGGGAGCGTCTCGGCAGCCGCGGCTGAAAAGCGGGAGCTTTGCATTCCCTCCCTCTCCCCCGTGCCTGCTTTGCTCGGGGATTACCTTCCTGATTTCCCCTTTTTTTTTCCTTGAAAGCCACTTAAATCCCTCTGTGCCTCAGTTTCCCAGCCTCCTTGCTAAAGGCAAGCAGCATTTATCCCCTCCTCAGGGCTGGATTGATTTGCTTGTCCAACAGCCCTCGCCAAGCGGTGCCGTGGAGGAGGAGAGCTCCTGGAATAATCCCGCTGCATTAGGAAAACCCTTCCCGAAAGGAGCTTACACAGACGCTGCAGGGCAGGATGTGCCTGATTTCGGGGGATTCCCAGGGTCCCACCAGCCCCTCCCCGGCCTTTTGGGCTTCCACACTGGGGGACAGTGGGAATTCTGGGCCATGAGGACTCCAGAGCAGGTGTAGGGTGAGGCCCAAATTCCCCATGTGAAATGCTGTTCTGCTGCCATCCAGGAGCAGCTCCACTCCCTGTCAGTGGAGAGAAATCCAGGATCTGGGGTAAAACTTGCCTGACTTGAGGATTTGAGCCAGGCCAACATGCGAGAGAGGTGACAGCCCTGGGGCCAAGCAAGCTGAGCACACACAGCTGCCTTTCTCTCGGACAGGAGGAAGTTCCAGTTGGCTTCTGCACAGACCTTGGGTGGATCCAAATCCCTCCCACACCATGATGGCCTTTGGACTTCTTCATAGACATCAGTTTGCTCAGGAGATATTGATCATGGATGAACCACCAAGGAGCTGTAACTCATCCTCCTTCTACACTGCGGGGTGGAGACACAGCTCTTTCTACATCCATGGGTCCCATCCATACCATCCAAAACATTCCATCATATCCATCATCCATCATATCCATCCAACTCATCCATCCATCATCATCCATCCATCCATCACCATCCATCCATCATCCATCCATCCATCATCCATCCATTTCCATCCATCCATCCATCATCCATCCATCCTCATCCATCCATCACATCCATCCATCCATCCATCCATCCATCATCCATCCACATTCCATCCATCCATCCATCCATCTCATCCATCCATCCATCCATCCATCCATCCATCCATTCCATCATCCACCATCCATCCATCCATCCATCATCCATCCATCCATCCATCCATCCATCATCCACTCCACTCATCCATCCATCAACCATCACATCCATCCATCCATCCATCCATCCATCCATCCCATCCATCACATCCATCCATCCATCCATCACCATCCATCCATCCACCATCCATCCATCCATCCATCCATCCATCCATCCATCCATACCATTCCATCCATCCACCATCCATCCATCATCCATCCATCCATCCATCCATCCATCCATCCATCCACATCCATCCATCCATCCATCCATCCATCCATCCATCACCATCCATCCATCCATCCATCCATCCATCCATCCATCCATCCATCCATCCATCCATCCATCCATCCATCCACCATCATCCATCCATCCATCCATCCATCCATCATCCATCCATCCATCTCCATCCATCCATCCATCCATCATCCATCCATCCATCCATCCATCCATCCATCATCCATCCATCCATCCACCATCCATCCATCCATCATCCATCCATCCACCATCCATCCATCCATCCATCATCCATCCATCCATCCATCCATCCATCCATCATCCATCCATCCATCCATCCATCCATCCATCATCCCATCCATCCATCCATCCATCCATCCATCCATCCATCCATCATCCATCCATCCATCCATCCATCATCCATCCATCCATCATCCATTCATCCATCCATCCATCCATACCATCATCCATCTCATCCATCCCTCCATCATCATCCATCCATCCATCATCCATCCATCCATCACCATCCATCCATCATCCATCCATCCATCCATCCATCCATCCCATCCATCCATCCATCCATCCATCCATCCATCCATCCATCATCCATCCATCCATCATCCATCCATCCATCATCCATCCATCCATCCATCCATCCATCCATCCATCCATCCATCCATCCATCCATCCATCCATCCATCCATCCATCCATCCATCCATCCATCCATCCCATCCTCCATCCATCCATCCATCCATCATCCATCCATCCATCCATCCATCATCCATCCATCCATCCATCCATCCATCCATCCAATCCATCCATCCATCCATCCATCCATCCATCCATCCATCCATCCATCCATCCATCCATCCATCATCCATCCATCCATCCATCATCATCATCCATCCATCCACATCCATCCATCCATCCATCCATCCATCCATCCATCCATCCATCCATCCATCCATCCATCCATCCATCCATCCATCTCATCCTATCCATCCATCCATCCATCCATCCATCCATCCATCCATCCATCATCCATCCATCATCCATCCATCCATCCATCCATCCCATCCATCCATCATCCATCCATCCATCCATCACCATCCATCCATACCATCCATCACCATCCATCCATCCATCCATCCATATCCATCCATCCATCCATCACCTCCATCCATCCATCCATCCATCCATCCATCCATCTCCATCCCATCCATCCATCCATCCATCCATCACCATCATCCATCCATCATCCATCCATCCATCATCCATCCATCCATCCCTCATCCATCCATCCATCTCATCCATCATCCATCCATCCATCCATCCATCCATCCATCCATCCATCCATCCATCCCATCCATCCCATCATACACCATCCACCCCCCATCAGCGTTGCTGTCCCCAAGCTCCACGTGTCCCTTTGAAATGCTGCTCAGTGGGCAGGGGACTCATCTGAAAATTCTCATTTGAAATGAAAATCCACATCAGGGAAGAGTTTTGTTCTCTCAACGCAGCTCCAGGAGAAGCGAGATCTTCCCCGGGACCTGTTAAACACTCGCTGTCTGAAGGAGCTTTTCCCTCTCCATTTTCTGTGGGACAATTTCTCAACCTTAATTCCACCCTCCTGCTCCTCTCCCTGGCCACAGGGGCAGGTCTGGGTGAGGAGTGCTCTGGGATGGCCTCTTTTTTATGGAGAGGTCCTCTCAGGGTGGTGGGGGTCTCCCAGAGCCCTGCAGGCCCCCCTCCAGCATCCCTCAGAGGCTCACTGCTCACACAGGATCAGCCAGGCACTTTTATTCATCTCCTCCTTAAATACTTCTCCTTGTGTCGCCTGTAAATGATATAACACATCTAAAAAGTTGGATTTTACTGGGGGTTTTATCCATTTTCTTGATTTTTCACACACTTTCGTTGGCCAGGGGACCTCAGTGCCTTTGGGGCAGCTGGGGCAGGGAGGCAGAGGGGGATCTGAGGAGTCACCTCAGGGCTCTGTGCTTGAGCTGAGCCCTTTGAGAGCAGATCCCCAGGGCTTGGCCGTGTGCCTGAGAAGCTGTGGCCACCAAAAAGGGCTTTGGGGACCCGTGGAGGTCAGCAGTGCCCACGGCAGCAGCTGGGTTGTGCCGAAACAGCCCTGGAAGCTGCTCTTGTGAGCCACCAGCAAGCTGTTCCTGGGGCTGCCTTCCCTGGAAGGAGCTGGAGCCTCTCCCTCACGCTCTCCCAAGCCTCAGCTTGTGCTCAGCGATGTCTCAGCACCCCCTGAGATGTGGGGATAGGAGCTGGGGACCCCCTGAGCAGCAGGTGCCAGCCGGGGAGGCAATGGTTAATCTCCTGAAGCCTTCAACCCTGGTGGGCTTTCCCCCCGCGGGGTAATGAGAAGCGGAGCGTGCCCGTGGCAGTGTGATTATCGCCTGTTTATTTTTTCATGAGGCTCCTCCACTGTGTGTCACTCTCGTGTCACCGTCCGTAAACACATCGATCCCGCCGAGCCGGGCACGGCTCCTGCCCCCGCCACACCAGGACAGCTCCGAGCTCATCCCCCGGCCCTGCGGGATCCACCCCTCCTCTACCTCCTCTTTTTCCTTCCCTCTTCTGCCGTGCTCCAGCTCCCGCGGAGTTTTCTGGCCGCTGCCCACAGGAGCGGGTGAGGAACGTCACGGCTGTCCTGATGGGTTCAGGAGCTGAGGTGGAGCAGAGGCCAGGCAGGGCACAAGGACAAAGCAGGGATTTATCCCAAGGCCTCCCTGGGCACACCTGGGCAGCACCAGAGCCCGGCTGGGCCACAGCCAAGATCAACCCCAGCATGGGCACAGAATGGAGCCCGGGGCACGAGGCCCCAGCCTTGGATCAGTTCTGCTCCAGCAGCACATTGGAGTGCAGGGGGCAATTCCAGCTGCAGGGCATGCAGCTCCATCCTCCTTGCTTTGCCTTCTCACTTCCCCCTTGGTTTGGTTCTTGGGCTGAAAATTGTCCTTGGTCCCAAACTGGAGCAGGAATTGTTTTGTCTCCCTGCTCTGTGAGGAGAGCTCAGCAGCACTGAATATGAAACCTAAAACTCCCCCCAAAAACAGCCCAGAATCTAAAACATATAAAAGCTAAACCTTAAGGCAGCACTCCTAGCACCAAACATCCCCTGAGGTGCAGCCACACTCCCTCAGACACCCCCTGCATCCCTTCCAGCACAGGGATGCTCCTCAGGTGCTCTCCTGCATCCCTCCCGGGCACAGGGATGCTCCTCAGCAGCTCTCCTGTATCCCTCCCGGGCACAGGGATGCTCCTCAGCAGCTCTCCTGTATCCCTCCCGGGCACAGGGATGCTCCTCAACAGCTCTCCTGCATCCCTCCCGGGCACAGGGATGCTCCTCAGCAACTCTCCTGCATCCCTCCTGGGCACAGGGATGCTCCTCAGCAGCTCTCCTGCATCCCTCCCAGCACAGGGATGCTCCTCAGCAACTCTCCTGTATCCCTCCTGGGCACAGGGATGCTCCTCAGCAGCTCTCCTGTATCCTTCCCGGCACAGGGATGCTCCTCAGGCTCTCTCCTGTATCCCTCCTGGGCACAGGGATGCTCCTCAGCAACTCTCCTGCATCCCTCCTGGGCACAGGATGCTCCTCAGCAGCTCTCCTGCATCCCTCCTGGCTCAGGGATGCTCCTCAGCTCTCTCCTGCATCCCTCCTGGGCACAGGGATGCTCCTCAGGTGCTCTCCTGTATCCCTCCCGGGCACAGGGATGCTCCTCAGGTGCTCTCCTGTATCCTTCCCGGGCACAGGGATGCTCCTCAGGCTCTCTCCTGCATCCCTCCTGGGCACAGGGATGCTCCTGAGCAGCTCCCAGCTCTGACAGGAGGTGGCTGCACCCTGGGGGTCTGCACCTGCAGGGTAGGCTTTGCCTCATTTCCCTAAAGGAAAGAAAACCTGGTTTTATTTCCTGGTGTCACCTGAGGGAGCAGTCACTGCAGGCACATCCCGAGGGGCTCCCTGGAGCTGTTTCTGCTGGGATGAGAAGGGAAGCAGCCACCTGAGAGCCCTCTCTAGGAACCACGGGAGGGGATAATGACCCTGGGGACATGCTGGGGAGGCTCCCCCTCACCCCTGGGCACTTCCCTGCTCCAGGAGAGGCCTGGAATGGGAATCAGGGACCATCCTAAGCTGGAAATCCACAGACCTGAGGTTGGGGGAAGCTCTGGGGAACTGAGTGTGATCACACAGGTGTTGGCAGAGCTCACCTGCCCAAAGGGGACCTCCCATTCCAGGACTCTGTGATCCAGCCTTGGAAGGTGCAAGAATGAAGGGAATGAGAGCAGGGGTGGATTTAGGGCTTGACTTGGGATGAAGGCAGAGGAATTCCAAGGTTCCCTGCCCAGAGGTGTTAGGAATGTTGAGGAGCAATGGCAGGACCCTCCTGGGACAGCCCAGCTCATGTAGAAACAGGGCTGAGGGACACAAGGAGCTCAGAGGGCTCCTTCAGAGCCATGGAATGCACAGGAAAAATTCCAGCCTGCCTGCCTGGTGTGAGGGAAAGGGCTCTGGAACCAGGGACATCCTTCATGGAGAGAAGGTGCAAGGCAGAGCTGCTCTTGGAGAAGAGCAAATGGATGGATGGATGATGGATGGATGGATGGATGGATGGATGGATGGATGGATGGATGGATGGATGGATGAGTGATGGATGGATGGATGGATGGATGGATGGATGGTGATGGATGGATGGATGGGTGGATGGATGGATGGATTGATGGATGGATATGGATGGATGAAGAGATGGATGGATGAGATGATGATGGATGGAGATGGATGGATGGATATGGATGGATGGATGGATGGATGGATGGATGATGGATGGGATGGATGGATGGATGATGGATGGATGGATGATGGATGGATGGATGATGGATGAGGATGGATGGATGAGGATATGGATGGATGATGGATGGATGGATGGATTGGATGGATGGATGGATGGATGGATGATGATGGATGGATGATGGATGGATGGATGGATGGATGGATGGATGGATGGATGGATGGATGGATGGATGGATGGATGGATGATGGATGGATGGATGGATGGATGGATGATGATGGATGGATGATGGATGGATGGATGATGATGGATGGATGATGATGGATGGATGGATGGATGGATGGATGGATGGATGATAGGATCGATGGATGGACGATGGATGGATCCATGGATGGACGGATCCATGGATCCATAGATGGAACCATGGATGGATGAAGCCCACAGCACCAACCTCACGTGGTGCTGCCAAGGTCGCTGACCCCACCCGCTCTCACATGTGCTCCAGGGCATCTCCAGGACAAGGGCACTGGGAGGGGGAATATCAAGAGCAGGATGTGGGAGAGGAAAGAGGGACAGGGAGTGATGGAGGGAAGGAGGAGGATGCAGAAAAGAGACGGAAGAAGGAAAAGCAGGGAGCAGAGAGAGAATCCACACTGGAATCCAGAATTGGATTTTTTTCTCCCAGAAGCCGCCCAGTTTTCAGCAAAGTCCTTTTCTCTCCGTAATGAATTCTGGTTCCCTCCCCCCTGCCGACCCCGGCGAAGATGGAACATTTCCAAGAGCAGGAGGGAGGCAGCGGCGCGAGGGGCTTGAAAATCAAATTTAAAAGGAAGGGGGAAAAAAAAAAAAAAACCGAAAACACTCCTCTTTAAAAGTCACTTTGCATCCCCTCCCCGAGCGGGAAGGGAGCACGGGTCATGTCAGAGCCCTCCGCCGCCGCGCCTCGCCTTTGCCGCGGCGCTAATGACACTGGGAATATGCTAAGGAGCTGCCTGCGAGGGGCTTTTCTGCCGCGGTCACTTCCTGGGACCTCAAAGAGGCTTTAATTGCCGGGCTGCGGCGCTGGCAGGTGTGCTTGTCATGTCTAATCAGCGCGCCCGGCGCACGGTGCTGCCGCCGCTCCCCCTCCCCGCCTCGCCCCCGTACCCCCCAACTTTTCAACCATTGCACACCTGTCAAAATGATTATGGGAATGAGTCTCCATCACGGGCAGACAGAGCAGATTTGAAGGAAATCCTCTTTCTCCCTGGCTCTCGCCCTTTCTTTTTTGTGTGTGTGTGTGTGTGTGGTTTTTATGCTGGCGCTGGCGTTCGCGCGGCTCGGGAGGGATTAAGGGAAAGGGTGAAAAAAAAAATCCCCCTGGTAAATGGACCCTAAACATGCATTGTTTTCAGTGGTGGTTTTTTTTGGTTTTTTGTTTTTTTTCAGTGGTACATTCTGGAGTCAGAGCGAGGTTTCCACACCAGGAGCTCCTGCATGGAGATGGAGCTGTGAGGATGGAAAGGAGTCAACGCCTGCCATGAGCAGTGGGTTCCTTGTATATCGTGGCTCTTGCACACCCAAAAATCCCCACAGTGCGCAGAAGAGCCCCAGCACTGCCACAGACATCACCCACAGCTAAAACTGCTGTGTCCCTGTGTCCCTGGGGCTCGGGAAGTGCCACCCGCACCACACTGACACCCCCCAAACCCTGCACACGGACCCTCTCCCAGCAGAAACTCCAGCTCCTGTCCGTCACAGAATCCCAATGTCCTGTCCCAGAATCAGGCACTGGGCAGGGCTGGAATGGACCTCAAAGCTCACCCAGTCCCACCCCTGCCTTGGCACCGTCCCACATTGCTCCAGCCTGGCCTTGGACTCTTCCAGGGATGGCTCAGCCACAGCTTCTCTCCACCTCAGGGCTTCCCCCCCTCCCAGGGGACAATTTCTCCCCAATATCCAACCCAAAGCTGTCTCCTGCCAGCTGCCAGACGTGTACCCACACAGCTTTCCTCACACTTTGGGGGTTTTACCCCAAGCTGGTGATGCTCTCTCATTAAATCCTGGCTGAGCACTCAGGATGTGCCCAGCAGCTCTCCACGAGGAGCCTCAGCTCTCTGCCACTGCCTTCCCAGGCTCTGCTTCCCAGCATCAGGGAATAATTCAGGCTGGAGGGAACCCCTGAGGCCTCCAGAGCTCAGCAAAGACCCTCAGGGCTTCATCCAGGCACCGCTGAGTTCAACTTTTCTGGGCAGTGTTGTTAGAGGGTATGAAAAGAACGACACCGACACAGTCAAGAATCAGAGGACAAAGATACTGGACTTTATTTTTCAATTTTGGTTTATATAGATTCTGGACAATGACTAGGGATTAGAGAATGAGGTTGTTACTTCTCTGACTCTACTGGTTAAAGCAGAAGTTTATCAAATTGTCTTTTCAAATGTGAAAACAATTGCTTATGTTACAATTTACGAGAAACTGTGCTACAAAAATCTAAACATCAGAAGGTTGGAGAAAGATCAGGGCAACATTGGGGCTTTAAGGTGGTGGCTGCAGAATTCACCGAGGTTGGAAAAGCCCCTGGGATCACCGAGTCCAGCCTTTCCCCAGCTCTGCCATATTCCCCAGTGCCACCTCCACACGTTTTCCCAACATTTCTACCCCAGCCCTGCCCTGTGCCAGGGCTGGAAAGCTTTGGTGCAGAATTTGTTGTTAACACCCAGTCTGAACTTCTCTCGTTTCACCTCGTTCCCTCAGCCTCTTGTCCTTTTATAGAAAAAGAGGATGTTGGATGGGAAGCTTCAGGAACGTTTTCCTGCTTGGTGGCCCAGATCACCATTTAACCCCACACCTCCTACCAGCCCCAGGAACAGAAGAAAAGAGGGGAAAAGAAGGAAAAGAGAATCTCCCCATGCCTAAGGAAAACAATAAACGGGGGAAAGAAAGAGGAAACACAAGCGAGGAGAGAAAAGCTCATTTTGTCTATTGAAAAGATTCTGTTTAATAAAAAATTGATGATATTTTAGTGGCTGTTCCCCTTAAAATGATTCCCATCCCTCTGCTTTTCGTCTCACTTGGCTCCTTTCGCATTATCAATCAAGAGTTTCCTGGGATCCACCAGAGGCTCCTGCACGCAGCCCCTTTTGAAGTGGGAGGGAAGGGTCGGCCCTAAATAAATAACAAACAAACTAAATTCTTTCTTTGTTTCGCTCCTGTAAGGAATAATGCAAAGGGTTTCAAAGGAGAGGGAGCAAAGAGAACAAAGAGTCCCAGCTCCATCCTGAGAGCACAGAGAGGAAAATCCCCCAGGTCAGCCCCTGGCTCCTCTGGGCAGCCTGTGCTGGGGGAATTTCTGCCCCAGAGAAGGGAGGGAAGGAAAAAAAGGAGAAGGAGAAGGAGAAGAGGAGAAGGAGAAGGAGAAGGAGAAGGAGAAGAGAAGGAGAAGGAGAAGGAGAAGGAGAAGGAGAAGGAGAAGGAGAAGGAGAAGGAGAAGGAGAAGGAGAAGGAGAAGGAGAAGGAGAAGGAGAAGGAGAAGGAGAAGGAGAAGGAGAAGGAGAAGGAGAAGGAGAAGGAGAAGGAGAAGGAGAAGGAGAAGGAGAAGGAGAAGGAGAAGGAGAAGGATCTCATCCCTCAACCCTAATCCAACGTGCTTTGCCCAGCTCATTCCTCAGGACCACAAAAACCCCTCGTGGGCTCCAGGATCTGATCCTACAAATGGATTTCTGCAGCTGTGCCACCCTCCTGTCCACGTCTGCCTTGCTCTTGCCCTGCTGGATCAGCCAATC